>JAYESA010000005.1:289745064-290442576 GCA_036927795.1 Iris macrosiphon
TGAAGCATTTTGAAGACAGGAGCTTGCAACTCTTCATACACAAATGCAGCTCCGTGGCAAGGCTATCCTCCAGCCTGGAGGTCTATATCTTTTGAAGTTTAGTAAAGGGATATAATGTACAGGACTTCTATCTCATTTTGAGTCAACACTTTTGTAAGCCCGTGCGGCATATTAGCTAACTCGTTCAAGAGTTTGTAATAGATGTTCATTATCAATAAAAAGAACTTTTCTATGTTTCAAATCTGTGTTTCAATTTATCTGCGTACTCTGAATATGTGCTTGCTATGCAAATCATTAAAGCCTTGTGCGAGCGCAACCCCAGGCCCGTACGGCGGTCACGATTCGGGGGATGCCTCAAACGATTCTACGGAATCGGGTCGTGACTATGTGGGCCACCTTCGGTCATACCTCTTCCCCTATGAACGACCTCTCATCCCCCTGCTTACAAACAATAATGCTAATTCAGACCTAAAAGATCACAATGATATAAATACGATGACACTATTCTATATAGATATACTATCAAATTGTGGCTTATATTATATATGTATAGACACCTCAATCTTAGAGTGAACTGGAAATTGGGAAGAAAAGTATGGTTAAATATAAAAGAAGTTTGAAATCTTATATAAGCTAACTAAACATAATTATTATTCATGCTACGGATATGATGAAACTCACTAACTCATCCTCATGAAAGAAAACTGGTTATGAGAACTACTTTGAAGCTTTTGTAGAGAAGAAAGCCAAATACACTCCAACGGAGGAAGAATAAAGTGAAGGAGTGTTGAAGCAAACCTTCTCGTATATAATCTTTCTCATGTCTTCCATACTTGTTCGGGTTCCTATTGACGTAAAAAAATACTCAAAGCTATAATGAGATCCCTACTAAGACATGGTATCTTACTAAAACTTGTTCTTTAGTCATTTTTGATCTACAACTACTCAAAGCTATACAATTTTGAAACTTACAAGAAATCTAGATATTCGATGAAGAGGACACATTTTTGATGCCATCAAAAATGAACAACCACCATAGCAATCGCAATATCAGCAACCACAAGTCGCACCACAACCTCAGGGGGGTAAGGGCCTCAATATGTGCCCCAACCTCAAGGGGTACAAGGACCTTAACCCACACAAAACTTCAGTGGGCACTAGACTACGGAGAAATAATAAAACATTATTGGATGAGATCAGAAATTTAGCACCATGGATGAGTTTATAATGTGCGTTCATACCAAAAAAATAACCTCACTTGGAATTTTTATTAAATGCTTGCATTGTGGAAAATGACTTCAATAGAAATCTAACTATCACTACAAAAAACTGTTAACTTAGAAGAAGTATTTCGTACCGATTTATAGCACAGACACACGTATCAAAAAAAATACAAACAAATTGATACGAGTATTAGGACACGAAAATGGTAATATGTATTGTATGCGTCTATAATTGACTTAGAAGAAGATTGACAAATTGAATATTACATATATAATTATTTTAATTTATATGTGTATCCTTAAACGTACGTAATTCTTAATACATAGGCTTGAGCGTATCCTAGAATATCGAAAATAGAATATGTGGCATTCATAAATCTGTATCGGTATCGATTTATTCATCGGCCCTAAAATCGATACGGTTATCACTAATTTAATCTATAATGAATTATTAACATTTTAGAGTAGTGGTCTTTGTATCAGAATCGGTATCGAACCATTACTATGAGTATCGATTATCACTTGAGGGTACAAATATTAATAGTAATTAGTAGTTCCAACTTTAATATGTTATGGCATGTATCGGCCATTTTGGATGAGTGTCGAAAAATTATGGTTTTTCCAATAGCTCAAATATGGAGAAATGCTCAAATATGGCCTTTCCAATAGCTCATTTAGTTCTTTATGAGACTTCTTCATCAAGTATTCTAACTAACTAATCCTTTAGCAAATATCCTAACTCATCTTGTATCTAATCCATATTGTTTGAATGTATGGTACATGCAGAATCAATGAGTCGATACTTAGTTGACCGATCGTGGATGTACAATCGGCGACATGAGAGTATGATTGGTTTGACAGATGATTTCATGGCGAACGTTGAGAAATTTCTCAAATACGCCAGTAGTCAACCTTATTTCATGGATGGAAGGCTCATCAAGTGTCCTTGTGTCAAATATCATAATATATTATTCAAAGAGGTGGATCTCGTGAGGGAGCATCTCTACAAGAAGGGTTTCGTACCTAACTACAAAGAGTGGATGACTCAAAGAGAACCTTTTTTTGCAATATCAGCATTCCTCCTTCAATACAGAGGTAGAAGAGTTCACTCTCGGAGATAACTTTTAATATCGACCGCGAAACCTGGCGCGTGAGTTGGTATTTGATGCGGCCGGTCCAAGTTTTGATCCGGAGGATCCTAATTCTGATGCGAAAGAATTCTATGATATGTTCAAGAATGTCGATACTCCGTTATACCCGAATTATGATTATCATTCTGTCATGTCGATGGTGATGCGGCTGTTGACCTAAAGTCTGATTTTAACTTGTCGCAAGAATGCTATGACCGGATAATTCAGTTTGTTAGAGAGTTGTTGCCAAAAGGATCGAAGGAGTTGCCTGATAACTTCTACATGTCGAAGATGATGATACAGAAACTCGAATTAGGCTACGAAAAGATAGATTATTGTCAAAATGGTTGCATGTTGTACTACAAGGAGAATAATGATAAAGATAAATGCATTTTCTGTCACGGGGACCGGTATAAGCCAATTTAAGGCAAAGAAAAGTCAACTATCCGAGCAAGATTGCGTCCCTACAAGTACATACAGTTTTTGTCGATCACAAAGAGGCTGTAGAGGATGTATATTTCCGCAAATACAGCATATGACATGACATGACATGACATGGCAAGGAACGAAAGATGGATGAAGACAAATTATCTCATCCTTCCGATGGAGAGGCATGGAAGCATTTTGATTTGTGTCATCCTGAATTTGTTGCAGAGCCTAGGAATGTCCGGTTGGGTTTATATTCTGATGGATTCACTCCTTTCGGACAGTCGGGATCTCAGTACTCTTGTTGGCCGATGATTTTGACTCCTTATAATCTATCACCGTGGATGTGCATAAAAACTTCTTACATGTTCTTGACACTTATCATACCCGGTCCAAAAAATCCAAAGAAGAACATCGATATCTACTTGCAACCGTTATTGGAGGAATTGAAATATTTGTGGTAATTCGGCGTTCGGACATATGATATATCGAAGGAGCAGAACTTTCAGATGAGAGTGTCTCATGTGGACCATCAACGATTTTTTAGCATATGGGATGTTATCAGGGTGGAGTACTCATGATAATTTATCTTGTCCGATATGTATAGAAAAGAGTAAAGAAATCCGTCTCCAGAACGGAGGAAAAATATTTTTTTTATTGTCACCGTCAGTTCCTTCCTGTGTCGCATCCGTGGAGAAGGAACAGAGATGCCTTTAGAGCTGGTAAACATAAACTATCTCCTCCCCGTTTGACACTGACATGAGACGAAGTTTGGAAAGAGGTAGATGGATTGTCGACTGTGATGGAAGATCCGATATAGAGCGATCACTTTAAAGGGTTTGGACGTAGGCATAATTGGACGAAGCAGAGTATCTTTTAGGACTTACCTTATTAGAAGGACAATCTCATAAGGCACAATCTTGATGTCATGCATATCGAAAAGACTGTATTCGAAAAAATCTTCAATACGGTGATGGATATCAAGGAAAAAATGAAAGACAATGTCAAAGAAAAAAGGACTTAGAAATTATTTGCAGGCATTCATATTTTCACTTAAAACGAAGTGGCAACGGCAATTGGGTCAAGCCTCCAACGTCGTTTACATTGAGTAGGGAGGATACATTGATAATATGCAACTTGATAATATGCAACTGGACAATTGTGTCAAATCTGACAAGATGTGTTTATCTCAACGAACGCAAGCTGACATGGATGAAGAGTCATGATTGCCATGTGTTTATGGAGATGTTACTACCTATTGCTCTGAGAGAGATGTTGCCTGATCAAGTTTGGACTCCGTTGACCGAATTATCTATATTCTTTAGAGATTTGTGTTCAAGCAAGTTGACGGTGCAACATATTATAGAACTTGAGAGGAGAAGATTGTATTGACATTGTGTAAGTTATAAATTGGGTGCTTCCTCCTGGGGTTTTTTGATAGTATGGAGCATTTGCCGATTCATCTTGCATACGAAGCACGCGTCGGTGCTCCTGTCCATTATCGATGGATGTATCCATTTGAGAGGTATAATTTTTTTATACTAATAATTTCTTTATTCAAATAATTCTAAGATTCAATATATTATCTATAGGTATCTACATCACCTGAAGAATAAGGTTGGCAATAAGGCTCATGTAGAAGCTTCGATATGCGAAGCATATATCATTGAGGCGGTTTTAAACTTATGCTCTGTCTACTTTGATACTACTCATGTCAAAACAAATCACAATAGAGCCCCAAGGAATGATGATGGTGGGGTTAATGTCTCGAATAGTATAATTCACAATATCTTCAATATGGGAGAAAAGCCTACATGTGCTACTAAAATACGTTGGTTGGAAGACGATGAGTTTGAAGCCGCCCATCGGTATATATTGTTAAATAGTGGTATAAAAGAGATGCAATATATTGAGAAATAAGCGACACATCTTTTCTAGATATTTCAATTTTGTAGATACTTGGAAAAGAATTGCTCTAACTGTTCTCCTTATTATCACAGTACTTTTAGCGCTTAGGTGAAATCAGAGATACCTAATATTAATGAAGATGATCTTGCTAGAGAGGTTGATAGAAAATGTTCATCGTGGTTCCATAATTATATGCGGATCCTAAACATTAAGCATTATAAATTTAGCATTCAGACCAATCTTTGTCTAATGTCTATATGATACGTGATGTTTCAGGTTTTTCGTCCTGGTACAGACTTACAAAACGAACGACTTCGAGCATTAGCTATCGGAGAGGGCAAAGTGCTGGGATGGATACACCATCAATGGGTTCAAATTTAGAACCACTGATAAGTCTATTAAACAATCATTTATTGATGAAGAGGCTAATTATACAAAAAATTCTGGATTATGTGTGAGGAGTTCGGTCTAAGATGCTGATCCAGAATTCGACTATTACGGTGTACTAAGAGATGTCGTGGAGCTGGATTACTCTTATGAGAAAAAAAAATTTACTATTTAAATGTGATTGGTTCGGCACAACACCCAAGCAAGGATGAAAAATTGATAAACAGTTTGGGTTTGTTGATTTAAAATATAAAAAAAGATATATAGGTTTTGAACCATTTGTGTTGGCTAGTCAAACGGTTCAAGTGTATTATACGAGCTATCATAGTCGATGACGCAATAATAAAGATTGGTGAATTGTATACAAAACTAAAGCTAGAAACATATATAATATTAGGGATCTAGCATACCAAGAGGATGAGGTGGTCATGCCTCAACTTGCATATATGAGTTTGGCTGGTGTTGATGGTATGGAGGTTGATGTTACCATAGAGGATGATAGAGTTGACAAAGATATTAACATAGAAGATTTATCTCATATAGAAGAGAACTCTGATATGGAGGTATCGAGCGAGGAACAAGAATTGGAAGATGAAGGTGAATATGATAGTGATAGTGGAAGTGAAAATGAAAATGAAGAAGTAGAAGATAAAGATGATTCAAAAAATAATTCGAAAAATGATTCGGAAGACGATGACGATTCGGAAGATGAAGAAAATTAGTACGTATATACATATGCATTAGCTTAGATATTTATTTAATTATTTTATCATCACACTAGTATTTACTTATTTCACCATACTATGCATTACTTTATGATTATTTGTTTGATGACACCATTTTTTTATTTGCTACAGATTTACCTATAGTATGGCAGGACAAGGACGACGACAGGTTCATAGAGGATCATCTTCTCAGCATCCTCTGTCCACTACGCAGGCTACCCCAGATTCTCGCACACGACCTGAGGACGAGTTTGTAGATGCAGTGGATGGTTTATCCCCGCCATATACTCGTTCTTCAGTAGGTGGAGCTACTCCATCTATCGGATTTCCATCAGCTGCTACCCCTTCTTCTACTTCAGCCACTACCGGCACTACTCCACCGGCTACTCCACTAGTTGCTCCCAGATGAGCAAATCCATTTTCAGGCTTTCTTGTGAAAAATGGAGTATATGTCCGCTGCCCTTGATTTGCAGACCCCCCTACTCTACCAGAGCTTCCAGCCAATATCTCTCGTCCCGAGCTATGGGCCGATGGAGCGACATAAGCATTTATTTGTTAATTCAAACATTTATTTTGTATTTTTTATTCTAATTGTATATTTTCTACTTATTTCAGTTTCTTCCCGATCAAGGCTGGGAATGATCTGGGGGAGATCATTCGGGGCTACTTTGATGGCCCTTATATCAACTTTAGTGACATCCCGCTCGATCGACGATTCGCTTGGTTGGAGAAGCTCGGGGTATATATATAAATTTTATTTATAATAATATATATTTTTTTTGATTACAATGATACAAAATATTTTTCTAATTCACAGAAGTTGTACTGGTGGCCGGATCATAGAGATAGTGATATCTGAAAGTACTACTGTAAACCCCCTGATTTTTTTAAAATTTTAAAAACTGGATTTTTCACAATTTTCTGGAATTTTCTGGGATTTTTCTGTAATTTAAAAACAGGGTTTTAATTATTCAATGATTTTTAATTGATAATAAACAGTATTAAAATATTATGAAAATAATATTTTTGGGTGTAAAATGAAAAACTGGACTTAGGGCAATTTTTCTGGAATTTATTGGACCCCGGACCTATTTTTAAAACACCTAAATTCATTTATTTAAATTATTTATTTATTTACTGATTATTAAAGTTATTATTATTATTTTTATATAACCCCGCGGCCCATTGGGCCGGCCCGGCCCAGCCCAACCCAGCCCGCTCCCCACCGGGTCGGGTCGGGTCTGACCGCCGCCCGACCCGCAAACCCGACCCGGCGCCACCCGTCTCCCCCACGAACCCCTCAGCCCGCTTCCCACGCCGCCCCGCCCGGCCGCCGCACGCTCCGGCCGGCCACCTCACCCCACGCCCGCCTTCTCCGCCTTGCCCGGCGCCACCGCAGCCCCTCCCAGCCTATAAAGCCCCCTCCTTCGATGCCCCCGCTGCCTCCACCGTGCCGACCACCTCGCCGCGTCCAGCCGCCCCGCCTCGCCGCCACCGGCGCCGCCACCCTGCTCCGCAGCCGACCACCGCCCCTCCTCTTCTCCTCCTCCTCCGTTGGCCTCCGGCTCGACCACAGCAGCGGCAGCAGCGGCAGCAGCAGCAGCACGGGCAGCCGCAGAGCCGCCCTCCGGCCGCCGCGTGCCCCCAAGCCCGCCGCGCCGCCTCCGCCTGGCCGCAGAGCGCCGCCCCCGGCGGCCCAGTCGCCGTCTCCGCCGTCCCCGCCACCGGGAATGTCCCAGACCCAAACCCTAACCCTAATTTGGTTCCCGT
This sequence comes from Iris macrosiphon, assembly GCA_036927795.1. Lineage (NCBI taxonomy): Eukaryota > Viridiplantae > Streptophyta > Magnoliopsida > Asparagales > Iridaceae > Iris > Iris macrosiphon. The sequence continues at coordinate 289,752,634 of JAYESA010000005.1, forward strand.
GTCCGACACGAGTCGGACACGTGTCGGACACGGTTCGACCCCGGTTTCCGGGTCCCCTTCAGGTGCGTGTATCTTTTTGCTCGTAGCTCCGTTTTCGATTCCGCAAATTGCGTTGCGAAGCCTGTATGACCCTCTCGGTGTCCGGACAAACTGTTCGGGGCATCGCGTCCTGTGGTGATCGCACACCGCGATCCAAAAACAGGAAAAACCCAGACCCTGTTTCACCCCGGAACTGAGTACGCCCCGCCAAACGGGACGACTTGGTCGCGCGCGGTCTTCACAGATACGTGCGCCTCGTCGATACGGACGTGTGGGTTTTCGCGGAAGCTGATTCGGGTGTGCGTGCACACCGGAATCAACGCGTATCCGCGGACATCGCCCCGTATCCGCCTTTTCTGCAACGCGCCCTAACTTTGTGTACACACGTCGGATCGAGACGAAACTTGCGCCATCGGACTCGTAGCAATACGCTGGTCCTGTGGGTCAAGTTTGGTTCGATTCTGAGAACGTTGACGAAATCGCGTGTCGTGGGCCCCACGGGCCCCGCTCGACGGGCGATTTTGTGATCGGCTCATCGGAATCCAAATCTGGAAGTTCCGTTGGGTTCGTATCATCGTTCCTGACCTGTTGACACTAAGTTTGGTAAATTTGGAGACCGTTGACCCGGACGCGTTTTTCGGTGCAAAGCGGGCCCACCGGTGGACCCCGTTTTGGCCCGAAACTGTCGTTTCTGCCCTTGTCTTCAAATTGGACCCAAGGACAGGCGTTTCTAGCTGATTGATATTTTCTGGATCTGATGGTGATGTTTGTTTCAGCAACCGGAGTACCGCCTGCAATTCCCGCCGAAGTCAGAGCCGTAAACAGAGCCGGAAACACAGGCAAGTGTACCTTGCCAAACCCTGCAGCTTGCTATTTATTTTTCATTGACTTGTTTATACATCAGTGGGCAAGTAAAGCTTGCCATTAGCAGTAACTCCTGATCTAGAACTTGCCTGAATTCTTGTTTAAATGCATATAAACTTGTTAAAACTGTTAAAACCCAGGACCGAGTGGCGTACTTAGCGTCCGATTACCAGTCGGGTGCCAATTCCGTACGCGGAGTTGTGTAACGCCACATAGAGATGGTTATCGAGACCCGATAATGCTCGTACTTGTCTTATCAAGTACTCCAGAACCCAGGACACTTGACACTATTCATGAGACAGAGTCTTCCTGAGACATTCATGGTGATTCTGTATAGGATACAGGACTTGACAGTGATATTTTATAGACATTATGACTTGCTGCATTAGTTATAATCCCGCTGACATGGACATGAGACGTTATGGTCATGATATGCGTGATTACATTGGGTGGGGAGAGTCACACAGGCTACAGGTTGATTTTATATTATGCCGGCGTCTTGGTCTCACTAAGAGCTAGACAACTACATGATATCACTGCTACTGGCTCCCCGACACAGAGCTTGTAGTAGTTTCAGCCTGAGTTCTTGTACTGCTCTCATGTTGCATATCACTTAGCTGGTTACATAGTTTACCCTATTGCTTATTTAATTCCTGCACTGCATTTATTTTGGCTTGTATTTTCTGTACCTTGTTATGTCCCCTGAGGACCTGGAATGGACTATGTCCCCAGGTATAGCCGAAGAGATCCACCCAGAGCTACACCGTACAGGACCACTTCCAGGAGCTGTACCAGGACCTGAGGACGAGATCGCACCAGAGGACTTCTCCTGAGCATTGGCTGTATAGAGTCAGTTATCTCTGTTTCTATTTCCAGTTGTTTATTTCCTGTCTATTTGCATGGTTGTACCAGACATATTCTCGGATTTGTTCCCGAGGAATTTATTGAGATTTGACAGTTATTTCTAGTTACATTACTCTGTCTATTAATCTGTGATATCTGTTGTGGATGAGATTAGAATAACCTGAGACTGGTAACAAAAGCTCTATTTCCTGTTGACTACAGCTTAAGCATGCCCTGATGGATCCATTAAATTGGGTTGTCCATCGGTGCGTGCTGCTGGCCATTGCCACGCTTCTCCAGTCCCTCGGCATTTTGGGACTGGGGCGTGACAGCTACAAGACCGTCACCAGCAAGAGGTTGAGAGATATGATCAATGACCAGAAGGCGCTGGTGTTACTTGGACCGGATCATCGCAAGGAGTGGCTGAAGGCGGAGTAATAGAAGCAGATGAAGAAGAAGATGGACACCCCGGCCTACAAGGCCAAGTGCGAGAAGGCGATGGCTGCTCGTGCTAAGGGTGGTCTCCATACTGGTGGATCTATTTCGACCGTTGAGCATTTTCGACGGATGGTTAGTATTAAAAAAATTTGCTAGATCGATTTTTTGTAATTCTAATTTTTTTTTGCTTATTTATTAATTACTTAATTTTTACAGTGCGACGAGGCCGTCAGAGCCGGAAAAGAACCCAAGACTGTCGACTTTTCAGCAATTTTTCAGCGGACCCACAAAAGAAAGAAGGATGGAAAGCTCGTAGATGAGCGGGCTGCCAAAGCATATGTAAGTTGTCTTTATAAAATTTTGTCAATTTAATTAGATTATTTTTATAATTTAATTAGATTCTTGGTTTCTAGGTCTAAACAGTCAAACTAGGTCAACTCTAGGTCAAATAGTCAAACAATAACATTTTCTAGTTTCTCGGTTGATTTTTTATCCATTCTAATGGTTTATGAAGTTATATTAGATTATATTAAGATTGTAAAAGCATATAAAAGCGAGAAACTTATCTATCGCATGTAAATTAATCGACAAGGGTGATTACTATTTTATTCAATTTCAAAAATACTAAGAATCAAATAGGTTTAGAGTTAAGGAATGGTCCGATACCGATTATGGTTCCGATACTTTGAACCTTGGTTAAATTATATAATATGATATCTAGTATCTAATATGATATTCTAACCAAAATCAAATATAGCACATATAACTCTAAAATTCTTAACTATAAACCTATTTATATAAATAAATATAGGAAACATATAAGACGATAGAGGGGCGCGCTGAGAGCAGTATGCCGACTGAGAGAAACGATGGTGGGTATAAGCTGTCGGGAGAGGGAAAGGCGACAGCGTGTACGGTACTGGATCATTGGTATCCCAGCCGTCGGTTCTTTCCAGAGCTCCTCCGACGGCTACTCCAGCTCCATCAGTGTCCAGCTCCGACGTTCCTTCTGGTGCAATGTCTCTGGAGAAGCTCACGACGACTGTGCATGAGCTATATGGGCTGGTCCGACAGTTGATAGACACACGTGATTCTCCAGCACCTGCTCCTCCAACGGCTACTACGACGGCTCCTCCAGCTACTCCGACGGCTCCAGCTCCTCCGACGGCATTGATGGGTCCTCAAGCTCCTTCGATGGCTCCCGCCACTGCTCCATCTGTCGCTGCTCTCGATGATCTACAAAATATCATCGCTATGGTTGTGGCGCAGTACATGGCTAGCCGACAATCGCCACAGCCTCTGCCTCCACCGTCGACTTGATATATTTTTGAGTTTGTGGTATTTTTTTGAGTTGGTTGTATTTATTTGCCTCTATTGTATTTATTTGACTTGATTGTAGTTATTTGACTTTGTGAAATTGTATAATACCGCCTCCGCCTCCACCATTGTATTTTTTAAGTTTGTTATATGTTTGGATTACTCTACTTTATTGGTTCGTTGTATATATAATATTTGGAAATGTTTGTGTGAGTTTCCTTAGTTTGTGTGAAATTTACTTGTGTGGAATTTATTTGTATAGAAATTAGTGAATGTATAACAGGTATATGGTCAGCAGAAATTAATTTCTAAAAAAAATATTACCTTTAGCGACGAACTAGCGACATACTAGTGACGAAAAATATGGAAAATCTCAGGTCAGCGACGGATTTTCCATGGACAATCTCAGGTCAGCGACTACCTTTCCGTCGCTAAAACATCTGAGACACATAAATGTACCAAACATGTATTAGGGTCCGTCGCTAAAATCCGTCGCTTATCCATCACTGAGAGTGACGACTTAGCGACGGATTAGCGACGAACTATGTGAGCCCAGATTGTGCAAAACCTTCTGGAAAATTTGACAGTTTTTGGGCTCAAATAATTCGTCGTTATTATGTCGATAAGTAGTCAGAAAGTCTAGCGACAAAAATTATACGTCACTAATATGTCGCTCATTCCATCGCTAAGTCGTCTCTTGAGCGACAGATTAGCGACAAAATTTCCATAGCGAGTTAATATTTCTGATAGAAGAATTTTGTCGCTAATCCGTCGATATTTGAAAATAGCGACGAAAAATTACATTTTAGCGACGGATAATTATGTCGCTAAAACAGTATATTTTTGTAGTGGCAGGCTGCATGGAACCTATGTACCCTCAAAGAAAAAGCAGGTCGCAACGGAGCTACGTAGAGCCCATACGGCCAAGGGGGCTCGTCCAATCTGTAAAATAACTATGCCGCCCGAACAACCAAGAAGTTGGAGGCCGCATAAGATCATTGCCACAATAATTATGATATGTCTGACACGGCATTAATTGCACTGAGACGCTTCGAGACCCGTGAAGGCAGCGGCACGCAAAAAGACAGAAATGTCACATCAATGCATTAATGACCTGTCAGACGTGCCGCGCCACGTGGTCACTCGTATGCGGCCTCGAGTCTATGTGGCCTTGATTCTATGCGGCCTCGTCATCATGCGGCCAAAGTGTCCATCAGACCCAGGCCAAACGAGAGTATGTATGTGGCCACGGCTCTATGCTGCCACGACATCATGCAGCTTTCAGCTTGCAAGTTTTTTTGTTACAACCGAAAAGATTTTCACACAATTAATGCTGACTGCGTGCCCATCTGATCAAGTCACGCACAGAACGTAGTTAAAAATAACCCCAAGATATTATCAACAACATATCACAACCGATGTCACATGGTCGCATGTCCTTGGTATGCGGCTATTGTTGCAACTGTATTATGTTGAAGGAGCCATATGCGGCCACCAAACAGAGGCATATGCCGCACCTATAGTCCTCCAGCATGATGACTATAAATAGCAGGATAGCATACCCCCACGGAGGAGGGCTAACTACGTACGTGCACACAAGATCAAGAGAGAGAAAAGAAAAGAGAGCATCCACTTTCCCTCGTCGGACCGTCAACGGAGTAAATGAGCCGCTGCAGTACTCGATCTCCATCGTCACATTCCCCAGATCAAAAATATTGTACTTAGATTTTTTATCTAGGATTTATTTGTACTTTTTGTTTGTTGTTAAACAAAAGCTTTCCAAGCTTACATTAATGGCGAACAATTTCGAAAAAAATCAAACCATAACGAGAAAAGGATCTTGATTCAATCTGTCCTGATCAACCGATACCGACAGTGTTCCATAAACGTAATTCCCGTGCAGGAAGCAGGGTACTATACCGAAGCTGTTTCGATATTCGAATATTTTAATGAGGATTGGCGATCAATATTTTGTTTTGTGGCTGACTTAGGGGTTAAGTTATGACTTCTAATTGGAATTATGGTTTCTTAACTCCTATAAATATAAGTAGTTGAGGAAAAATACCTATTTATGCTCTCCAAAAGATTTAAGGACGATTTCATTACTTCTACGAGAGATCGATTTGTATTCTTGTAGGTCTTGCACTTCAAGATAGAAGACTTATGATCGAAAATTAGTCTGTTCTGTCAGATTGAGAATGTCATCGATCAAGAGTCGTTGGTGAACAAATGTTGCTACAGATGTTGCTAGGTGAACGAGTCCTACTTAATTAGTGTGGGACTTTGCTATCTTTATCGTATTTATATTATTTGCATATTTTTTTGAGAAGTTGTAATGGGTAAAATATTGGATCAAAGTCATATATTTGTATTTACAATCTTCTTGGATAAATAAAAGTTGGAACTTGTCCCGGCGGCCCTACCCACCACAAAATTGTGCGTTTAATCTTTTCTTGATCTCCTATAATAGATATAGTTGTTGTTTTAGTTGTTGTTTCCTTTGTGAATTCGGTGGTCGATGTGGTTTTACATCCATTACATGTCTCCGGACCCCAACTCATAATATGCCAACTATTTTAAGATAATTTTGTATTAGGTATTAATTTAGGTCAAAGTAGGATTTAAGTGGATCCAAATATATCCATCTTCTTTATAGGTTTAAAATATTTTAAAGACTTGGCAGTCCAATATTTATCGTTTTTAAAATTGTTGTTTGCCATATTCAATTGTTGTTACAAAATTCCAAATAAGAAACGCTGGAAATCAAACATGTGCCATTTATCGGTTGAACCATACCTGTCCAAACGGGAACTAAGTACCCTAAAGTCTACTTACTAACTAATGATACATATTTACATGTAGGACATTTTATATTTTCATATTTAATTATTGAGCAAGTTAGAAACGGGTGACACGCAGCCAATTTTTTTTTTTTTTTCGATATAACATACGAAAACGCGACGTAACGTTCGAAATTTTTGTACACACTGCATTACATATCTTTGGATTCACTATCCTCCAACTCTTACCATTTATAAATTAAAAAAATAATACGTTTCGTGGTTCGATCTACTAACCTTCTGTCATCCAGTTAAAAATTTATCTCTTTTTTCGGTAACCATAAGAATCACTCAAATCCGATAGACACAGTCAATGGTTGATGTTGCTTTCTTACTCTCCTCTGTCAACATCCGGATGTGACTCTTCTTAAGCACGCAGAGTCACATCGGTGTCACTAATATATCATTCTAATCATAGTTAGTACCTAATAAAATAACATAAATAAAGATCCTTGTTACTTGAAATCTTGTATATTAAATCAACAATATTCTCCACTGCCACCCTCACCCCCCATATCCATGGCAAAAGACAAATAACTCCCTCAAAACTATGCAGCAGGAATAGTCCGAAATTCTATGGCGTGTCCGTGGTAACAAACACCAATGAGACACGTCACTATTACTCCAAACATATTAAAAAAATACTGTAAATTTTATTTGGAGGTAAGAATTTAGTATTAATTGTATAGAACATGACAAATTTTACATATTTACATGAAAAAGGATGAGATGCCAGTGTGACTGGCGTCAAATTAGTGAATAACCATGATAAGAACCAGACTCAAGGGTCCATTTGGTAGGAAAAAACAGAAAAATCAAGAAAAATAGAAAAAAGTATGTCCTTTTGGTAGGAGAAAAAAGTAAAAGAAAAAGAAAAATAGAAAAATAAAATATTATTTTCTTTTATTTGATATAACAGAAAATTTACTGTACCGATAATAAATTTATATTAATTAAATATACCAATAGAAGTTTGAAATTTTTTGAAATTATGATACATATCGCCAACTGAGTTGGCAAAATTTTGGAGAACTTGCAGTTGGCAAAAATCCGACCAACAATCCGACGTGTTACATATTTGGGCGGAAGAGGGCTAATTTTTGCCAACTTAGTTGGCAAAAATATGGTTTTAGATTTTTTTTTTTTTGGTTTTTTGTTTATGGGTTTATTTGGTTTAGTTTTTTTTTTTGGGGAGGGGGTGGGGGGGGGGGGGGGGGGGGGGGGTTTATTTGTGTTGTTTTCTTTTTGTGGTTATTTTGTTTTTTGTTTTTGTAGGTTTATTTTTCAGGTATGTTAATAGTAACTCGGTCATAGTAACGTTCATATTGTAATGTTCATATTTTAACGTACAAATTTTTACAACGGCTCAATTTTTATTGAAATGGAACAAAGTTACATTCAAATAAAGTTCGTACTGATATAACAATTTCATCGACCTCTCTTGGCTAATTCTCAATAGTTCGGACGATCAATCTCTCTTAGATTGAGTCGGTCCCTATTTTCTCGTGTATTCTCCGGGGCCGCATCATCAACACCTCCTTGACTGTCCTCCACTTGAGATGACATCAGTACTGATGGAGTTGTCAAGATATGTGAATAGGTGGTAACGCCGGGGGAGAATAGGCTATCCCACTGAGAATCTTCCTCAGGGGGCCACTGAGAATCTCCCTCAGGGGCCCACTGAGAAGTGCCTGCACCATCCCACTGAGTAGTGCTCGCACCGGCCGTCGCCTGAGAAGTGCCCCAGTTAAGCTAATGAGTAGTGCCTGCACCAGCCCACTAAGAAGTGCCCGCACCATCCCACAGAGAAGTGCTCGCACCGGTCGTCGCATGAGAAGGGACATCGTTATCTTGTAGTGGCAGACTATCATCTTTATACAAAACTGAGGTATACTTCCTAGGGGGCGTGCTTGTCGTTGTGCAACAAAACCCTGAGGATAATATCCTGGAATAAGTAAGGGAGGGTTCGGAGGAGTCGGTCCTCATTGCATAGCAGCCAAAAATTTGCCAACCACTGTGCGCAACGGGTCGCCCACTGGCTGATTTTGGTATGCGGTATTTAAATCTGGAAGCTGAAATATAACAATATATGAGAAGGAGATTTTGGTTTAGGACACAATAGAAGGAGATGTACAAACAAACCAAGAGAATAAAGGCATTGTCGTAGATTTTTAAATAGTTTTATTTTATGAGAACAATATGTAATTTCATTGAAATAGAACAAAGTTACATTCCAATAAAGTTCGTACTGATATAACAATTCCATCGACCTCTCTTGGCTAATTCCCGATAGTTCGGACGATCAATGTCTCTTAGATTGAGTCGGTCCCTCTTTTCTCGTATATTCTCTGGGGCTGCATCATCACCACCTCCTTGACTATCCTCCACTTGAGATGGCATCGGTGTTGATGGAGTTGTCAAGATATGCGAATAGGTGGTAACGCCAGGGGCTCCCAAATTTTTGCCAACTCAGTTGACAAAAATCTGTCTATTCCCGTCAAAAAGTCGAATTTTCACCAACCTAGTTGGTGAAAATCAAGTTCTCCAAAATTTTGCCAACTCGGTTGTCAATATGTATCGAAATTTTAAAATTTTCCAAATTCCTATCGTCATATTTAATTATATAAATTTATTGTCGGTACAGTAAATTTTCTATAAAAAAATTATAAATAAAATTACCGAAAGTAAAATTAGGAGGTCGAAACATCATTTTTTTACGATTATAAGAATTTTGGAAGTTCGTCAAACGGTAAAACCGTTTATCCCGAATACTTTTTCATACGGTCATTTTGGCACAAACTGGACCTTGTTTCGATCTCCCAGTCAAAAGTTATTATACTTTAAAGTTTTATATTTTATATTTTTGCCTATGACATGTACGTCTTACTTCGGATAAAAATTCTCTCTACACGAATTGTGTTACTCTTGTCGAAAATATACAAATCGACCTATTGTTTGACGAAAAACGATTTCAAAACAAATAGTTATTGTCGTTCGAAGTTTGCTCGACGGCAGACGTAATATTCTTACGGTAGATTTTTTTATTTTTTTTTGGGTTCAATGATAACATATTGGATGTTAAATTTTATTTTATTTCTAATTTATTTAAAAAAATTATTGCTACAACAACTTTTTTAAAATAGAACTAAACCTAAATAAAACTAAACACAAAAAAACCTAAAAAACAAACCAAAAAAATCCCCAAAAAAATTATTGTCATATTTTCGCCAACTCGATTGGCAAAAATTTGGCATAAATTTAAAAATATTAAAAATATATTATTTTATATTTTTGCCAACTCAGTTGGCGATATGTATCATAATTTTAAAATTTTCTAAACTTCTATTGGTATATTTAATTAATATAAATTTATTATCGGTATAGTAAATTTTCTGTTGATATAACAAGAATAAGTGGAAGGTTACTTTTTTTTTCTTACAACATAAGAAATTCAATTACTAAAAAATAAAAAGAAAAGCGGTAGAAAAAAAAAATGGTGACTTATACCCAAAGTTATTTATACCTCTGCGGAATAACCAAAATGCCCTTTGCTTCCACTGGTCCCCACATGGTTGGAGCAAGTGGAGAGCACGTGTCGAGCATTGGTCACTGTGTCCGGAAGGTTAAAGAGTGCGGGACTGGGCTGAGCTATGATGACGAACTTTTTTCGCACTGGACTCGGACGTGGTCGAGCCATGTGGGTCTGGTGGGGACCAGCATGGGGTCCAGCTTTAGGTACGAACTGTCATAAGTTATGTAGAAATGATGGGAAGACAAGAAAAAAGAAATGACATAAGTGAAGTCATGGTGATGTAGAGGGCCAGTGTCGGGGCAGGGGCAGGGGCAGGCAAACACACGACTTATCCCTGAATTGCTTAACCTAGGGTTTGTTGGTTGAACCCTAACTCAAGGAGTACGTGACAAACTTGGGTTTCGTAGCCATTAATACATCTTGAGTTTAATTCTCACAGTTGCAAAATTAGACAAACCTCAGAGGAGAGCAGACTGCCAACACCAGGTCCAGTCTCCAGAAATAGCTAACAGAAAGGATGACAATATTTGGTTTGACATATCTCGATTCGATATTCAATACTGACAGATATCGATATTGGAGGTCTATTTTTTGATCAAATTGTTCGATACCGATTTCCATACCGATGCTGTGGGAACCATAGTACAAAGAGAGAAGGAAAGAGAGCCAGAGCATTATGAAGAGAGAATTATCATCTCTAACTACTAACATCAACTTAGGCAACAAGAACTACTAACAGTACTGCAATGTAACCCCTCCTCCCCCTCCCTAACCCAATCCTCTGTACAAAACCATGTTCGGTGATACCATTCAATTCCCGTTCCGTCGTCGACTGTCGATTTTTCAGCAGCTAAGAGCCTCGTACTTCACCGGAATCGTCCGACCGAACCCCGACTGCGACAGTATACTGCCCACCGCCGCAATGTCGCGGCAGAAGACCCCTTGGTGGTAGACGGACGCGTCGTGGTGCACCGGACTCGGACACAAAATCCTCTCCAGCTTGGGTTTCTCTACTACCGCAGCCGCCGTCGCCGTTGCCGCAACTTCCTGTGCTCTCTGCCTCTCCGCGGCCTCGTCGTCCATAACCGCCAGCATTATGCTCGAGAACCCCTTCTGCAGCATTCGGTAGAGGATCAACGCGGACATCCTCGCCTGGTCCCTGACCGAATCCAGGTCCCTGTGCTCGTCCGAGAACTCGAGCCGGTCCACGAACCCCGCCGCCTTGTCCGGCTTGTGCCGCAACGAGAGCAGCAGATGCGACCGCTCCAGCTCCGACCGAGTGCACCCCCTCCTCACCCCGACCAGCGCGTAGTAGTCCACACCGCACCCCTGGTCTCCCGACGCCACTCTCTGCCTGTTCGATTGAATTCTCGCGGCCAGAGCCCTCAGGCTGCCGGGAATGTCGCGGTACCGCACGTCGTACTGCGGCTTCCAGGCGGGGCCGGGCAGCTTTCGGTCTCGGAGGATCGAGTCGTATAGTAATTTCAGGTGGTCGAGGTCCCGTAGGCAGTCGGGGAGCGCCCGGACCGACTCCAGGAGGTCCGCGCGCGCCCGGAGGGCAGGGATCGACGTCGGGTCCAACGCCAGAGCACGGTTGCAGTCCGCAATCGACTCCGCGATCCGCCCTGCGGCGCGGAACGCCGCCGAGCGGCTGACGAAGCAGGACGCGGCGAAGGCGTGAGGCGTGCCCCTGCGGCCCTCGAGTATCTTGGAGAAGTGGCGGATGGACTCGGAAGGGATGCCGGCATCGAGGGCCGCCAATGCGGCGGCCCGGCGGCGGAGGAGGAGCTTGATGTGGGATAGGAGGTGGGAGGCCGACTCGGATTCGGACTGGGGCGGGTTGGGCTGTGGTGGTGTGGAATTGGATGCATTGGCAATTCCGAGGGAGCTGGAGAAGACGAAGTTGTCGTCGGACTGCGACACGCTCTCGCGGCGGAAGGCCGCGGTGGCGAGCCGGCGTCCGGTTTGGAGGAGGACCATTGCGTCCTCCATTAGGCCTAAGTGGCAGCAGGCCTGGCCAAGGATCAAGTACCTGGAAAAAAAAACATGTTGAACAAAACCAAAATATTGTCAAGTTGACAACCACAGCTCATTCTAGCTAGCGACTACAGATCATTGATGCACTGCAGTAGGAAATCCAAGTTAAGAGTTGGTCATAGATTTACTGTCCATATTTGAAATTTGTCTTCATGTGCAAAAATCTGGAACTGGAATCTTTTGTTTCAAATTTATTGGTGATCTTTTTTTTTCAATCAAGACAAGGACACACTGTGAGACTATTGATAATGACACAAAACAGGACTCTTTTGCGGGACACACTAACATCTGCTCCTTCAACATATCTTTACAAAAGAAGAAGAAAAAACACTTAAAAGAAAAAAATAAACTAATGCTATGTTATGTTGCACACGAGAAAATGGTGTCCAAATAAATTTTTTGTCCTTATATATTCATACTCGTATGTGGCAGTATTTGCACAATACATGTGATACTTATTTGAAAAGCCGGAATCCCGTATCCGTGCATCATACTATTTTTGTAAACCTTTTTTTTTCTTTTTTCTTTGGGAGCACAAAGTTGCAGAAGTCTCTTTTAGAACAAGAATCTCACTGAAGTGCACCCAAAACTAACCCATAGTTGCTAGAAGTCTCATATTTCTATTTAAAGAAGTTGTTCTTTAGATAGTATTAGTAATTGAAGAATGTGCTATCAAATGATGAACTGGAGCATGGATTTGCTTCCATAGAGCAATTATCAGAGTTTCAAGAGAACATTTATGTCGCAAGCTATGTTGCACGATTACAAACATGGATAAGGATAAGAACACGATATGGATGCGGAATATAGAAAAACAAGTACATATTTAGTTACTTAACCAAGTTGCACAGATACCGACACGGAGATATATATACGAGAATACGAAGGACTTAGCGTGAGTTTGGTTAATTTTTTTCATTCAATTCCATTACGACTACATCTTGCTCTTAGTTCTTGATAGTGATCGAATGGATATGAGATTATATACCTCCATTGTCCTTCCTTCTCGCAATTCTTCCAGAGCCCAGCCATCACCTTCCTCTTCAAATCCGACACCGAGAAGCACTGGAAGGAGCTCTCCTCCTCCTCCAACCCCCTATCCCCGTCCTTTCCAAGAAGCTTAGCCTTCTCTCGAGAGAGCTGCTGACAAGAAGAGCTGGAGCCGTCCGAAGAGGAACCCAACGAGTTCGAGGAATCGTCGTCGGGAACCATCTTGAAGCTGGGGATGTACTCCTGCAGCATGTCGGCCACCTCCCTGAACCTCCTCAGGAAGAGGAGGCACCGCGTCTTGAGCTCGAGCGCCGCCTCGAAGCGTGGCGAGAGCGCGAGGGCCGCCGAGAGGAGCCCGAGCGCAGCGGAGACATTGGAGGGCTCCTGGGTGGCAATGAGAGTCCTCGACTCCCTAATGTACTTCTCCGCAATCTACAAAATGATCAAATCAGAAGAAAAGATATTACATTCTCCACTAAACAGAGATAAAGATTGGATCTTTGGGATTGATACATGAAAAAGATTGGATTTTGATTCATGGGTTCTTATAATTTCCTTACAAAAACTTGTTTACTTAAGAGAAAATTGAATTTTTTTTTTTTTTGGCAATAGCAACAGTAAAAATAGTGACCCAAGTATAAATCCAAACACGAGAAGAAGAACCATGAAGAAGCAAACAATGCCAAACAAACCAAAATCACAAAAAGAAAGACAGATAATGCTGCATTTGTTCCACTTGGGCCCTGATCATTTCCTCAGGGGAAAAAAAAAAAAAAACTTGTTTCTGATGAAAAAGATGCGATCTTTGGCATGAAGGAATGAACAACAATGAATGGGTTAATGCCCATACACAAACCTTCCTGTTGCTGAGCCACCAGTGCTTCTTCTCCCCAGCGAGAAGAGAAGGAGAGGTTGATGACATTGGGTTCCAACTGCATCACCAGCAGCAGCACCTCTATAAAAATTGAATCTTTATTATTATTTTCTTCTTCAGAAGGACCAGCTTAGACCAGCAGAGTTGGAGCAAGGAGACGGCTAAATAAAGAGGAAGAGGAAGAGGAAGAGGAAGAGGAGTGGAATGGCGGAATTGACCCTCTCCTTTCGCTTTCAGAGAGAGCTTCAATCCTTGAAATTCTTCGCTGGCAAAGGAGGGAGTTTTGATGCGTCCGGTTAAAGTGATGCGAAGTTACCGGGAGTGACCGGTCACTTCACGGGGAATCCCAAGTCCGCAACAAGTTCACTTGCTCAGCATTTACTGGTCTTTTGCTAGAAAGGCCATTGAGAAATTCAGATATTACAGTCTACAAATGTAAGGTCTTATTTTGCTATTTGATCCCTGCAAACTTAAATCTGTGTTTGATTTCGGAACTGTTTCGTTATTTATAACAATAATGCTAAGTTTACTACCAAATGCTTACAACCCTCTCTTTTTCCTACTATGTGGACCACATCGACCCCATTCTCTCACACAACCGACGGCCGTCACGTGTCGTTTCTGTCGTCGGACGGCCATCGAATTTCAATTTTCTCTCATTTTTCAATGAACCACGTCAGCACCATATGGTCGATTGCAAGAGGGTTGTAGACATTTGGTTGTAGTCATAGCATATCACTATTTATAAATAGAAATAGAAAGCCAAATTTATTGTTGTATTTTGTTGCTATTAAAAGAAAATTGTTGTTTGATTGGAACTTAGTACCCACTACTTTACTAGTGTATGCACCAATATAGTTATATAAGACGACATTTTAGAAGAAGAATATTGTTGTAATTATCACTAATAATATATCAAACGTGAACATCGAAAATGAATAAATAGGCAACCAAATACTAACTTATTCGTTTATGTTTAACATGGACTTAGGTACCAACGTAGAAATTTATAACAGGGAGATCAATATCGAATGTTAATTTTTTTTTAAATTTAGTTAAATAAAATTTGTTACATTTTGTTGGGAGCAAAAGATAAAATTGATAAAAAATATTTAAAAACAAAAATATTTAACTTAAAAACAAAAAATTAGTAGAAACAATTGTTCCATTTGCCTCTATGTAGTTCCACTCCTACATCAGACCTTTATAAAGGCTTCTCTTTCTATTATGTATTATTTAAGTTTTAATTATAATAAACGATTAAAATTACCAAAAAAAAAATAGAAAGTATATTCTACAACACACAAAAGCAAACGATTCCAACTTTGACAAAAAACAGACAAAAGCAAATATATAAAAGAATCATTTTATGTTCTAAAGTATATATGTATTAAGTATATTAGAAAATGAGAGTCAAATTAACTTTCAAGGAAAACGATATGTTCTAATAATAATAAAATACTTATTTCATTTCATGTCAGGTATGTATTCTTCGAACATTATTCCACCACTATATTTGAAAACAATAATCATGTAAACAAAAAAATTTACATAGAAGAAAAATATTAGTTAATTTTTTATCCAAAGGTAGCTGCGCCAAAATAAATGGCTCCAAACCGTAAAAAAAAATGTTGGACATCAATGGGGTAGATTTCCAACCCAAAAATAAATAAATTTAAAATTTGTTGACGTCAATGGGGTTGGAGTCAATAATATATATTTTTAATGCCAGCGCCAACTGGGTTGGATCCCAACCAAAAAAAAATTTTAAAAATTGATTGGCACCAATGGGGTTGGAGTCAAAAATTTATTCTTTTTATTATTAAGGTCGGCGCCAACTGGGTTGGCTCCACCCAAAAAAAATGTAAGTGATGCCAATTGGATTGGAGCCAATAAAAAAAAAATAAAGAAAAAAAACCTGACCAGCTTAAAAGAAAAAAAAAAAGTTAGAAAAATCTTTGCATCCAAACAAAAAATGGGTTTGGCTTTATCAGTCTTGATGCCATTTTTTTTTTTTTTTGCAGAACCGGTTAGAAATTTTTTTGGTTTAAGCAAAGATTGTTGGAGCCAAATTTTTTTTTTTCTAGATGCAAGAATTTTTCTATTTTTTTTTCCGTTAAGCCAGCAAGACTTTCTTTTTCTTTCTTTTTTTTGTTGGCCCCAACCCATTGGCGCCAGCCAACCCCCATTTTTTTTTTTTTGTGGAGCCAACCCAGTTGGCGCCGGCCTTAATATTAAAAAAGCAATAATAAAAAATTTGGCCCCAAACCATTAGCGCCAACCAAAATTTTTTAAATTTTTTGGCTTGGGGGCCTACCGTGTTGGCGCCGGCCTTAAGACTTAAATTTTTTTTTTTTGGCTCCAACTCCATTGGCTACAAACAATTTTTTTAAATTTTTTTTAGGTTGGGATCCAGCCCCATTGGCGCCCAACACCTCTTTATATTTTTTTTGTTTGGAACCATTTTTCTTGGCGTCATCTCCCTTTGAATTAAAGTTTAACAAAAAATTTCTCGTTTGCACAATTTTAACTAATAATTTTTTCCTATGTGAAATTTTCTGGCATGTAAATCCTAACCCAACAAAACTTTTGATTCTTCTCAGAATGGGTGCTCAAAAATTAAATATCTCGTCATCTCAAGCCAATAGAAAATAACATCAAGTTAATCTTAGTTTATTTACCAGAATTTTGTTTTTTCTTATGTTCACTTCAGATTTTTTTTTTTTTTTACATAAGCATTCCTACAATATAGAAAATTGAGAATGCAATTGTGAACTTTTGAAGGGGCTACATGCAAAACGTAGGAAACAAAATCAAATCTCCAAACAGTTTATATATATTTGTCTGCTGCCGGCTTAAGTATTCCGCTCTGCTTTTCGTTTTTTCCCCTTTTTTTTTTTTTTTTTAATACCTGACTTATTCGCGCTTTAACCCCCCGCCTTTTAATGAACGCACATGTCAATAACTCTTCCCAGCCGGCCCCACCACTAGATCAGCACATACGTGTCGCCTCAGCGATGACGTTTGTTTCCTTGTTTGGTGTTTGGTGTTAGTACTGAAACAGCGGTTACAGCCGGAGAGATCTGTGGAGTATTAACTGCTGCGGGTCCCGCGTCCGTCACATGTTGCTTGCCACGTCATTAATGGAAGCGATGTGCTTCCACGTGGACGCCAGCTGGGGTGGGGTGGGAATTATTGATTAGTATTCAATAATGCTAAGTTTACTACCAAATGCTTACCTTCTTACAACCCCCAACCCCCTATGTGGGTAATCTTGGGTCCCACCTCTCCTTCAAAGAAAGACTGTCACGTGACGTTCCGATCACGTGATGATTATCCAGACAGCCACCGGATCCCACATCTTCTCCCTTCTCCAATGGACGGACGCCACGTTGACGTCACGTGGGTGCCACATGACGGTTGTAAGAGAGTTGTAGACATTTGGTTGTAGTCATAGCATAGCCCATTAGTATTACTATAATGTATGAGCGGTCTTAACTGCTGCTTCGTATTGGTTAGCTAGTGGGTTATTTATTTAATTACTTGATTGATTAATCGAAAAAAATTATACTGAAAATTAAAGTTTAAAAAATTATGCTCAAAATATATAGTTTCATAAAATTGTAAATTAAGATCTTAAACGCCTAAAATAAAGTAGTTTTTCAAACAACATCATATCGTTAGACGTTTTGTTGAATTGTATCTCGTTTTCGGATGAGTTCTCGAAAGTGAGGGTGACAGTGGAGTTGGTAATTTAGTCTCACATCGGATAGGAGATGGGATTATAAGATACAAATAATTAAAATTGATTCAGGCCTTACATAAAAATTTTCAACACGTTTATATGAGTTTGGTTAAGGCATATGGGTCCAATCTATATTGCATCTTATAGGCCAACTTCGATTCGAGTCACACCGCGTTTCCAAGTGTGGACCTTAGTCTATCTTATATGGGGGTGATTAAGTGATTAACAACTATAATTTTTACAATAAAAAAAATCCTATGACAAGGCATTTTTAACACAAAAATCGTTCGATCGTTGGAAGTTTGTTTGACATTTAAAAAAAATATTTTGGTGATAGAACATTCTACGATGGAACATATCTTGGGTAAAAATATCTAGGCATTTTTTCTTATAATTTTTTTTACAACTTTTTAAAAATAATATATAATAAAAATGTATATGTATTTATAGTATCAAAATATTTGGAACTTGTGGTCAGCTAGTGAAGTAATAAAATTTAGGAGGTTGAGAAATTAAATCTTAATATACTCATTTTTACAGTATTTTTTGTGTAAGAAAGATTATAGTAAGATTTAAGCCATTTACCTCCTAAATCTTATTATTTCACTTGAAGAACACCAGACATATACATAAAAGAGTAAAAAAAAAAAAAATCACATATTTCATGTTATATATATATATATATATATATATATATATATATATATATATATATATAAACAGTAGTAAAAAAAAGGGCCAACGGTTGTACATTTTTTGAGCAATAAACGTGTAAGGGTTTGGCTTTTTTGTGTGTCCAATATAAGTCCAACCAATGTGCATTTTCATTAATAGTTCAGAAAATTTGCTGTAGCAAAATAAATTTATATTAAATTTATGCAAACGAAACAAGTTTGCAAAATTTTGGAAAAAAGACAGATTCCGTCAACAGTGTTGGCGGAAAACACAATTGCTGTACACGTAGGCAGGAAAAAAAATAAAAAAATTTAAAGTGGGGCCCACAAGCCAATTTCCGCCAACAGTGTTGGCGAAAATTGGGTGTGGGGGCCCACTTGATTGGTTCGGTTCGGTTTGTTTGGTTGGATGGGTTTGTTTGGTTGGTTTGTTTTAATTAGTTATGTTTTTGTTTTATTTATTTAGTTTTGTTTTGTAATTAGATTTAAGAAAATTTATTTTAATGAAATAAAATTAAAATAAATTAATTGGAAAGAAATATTTAGAAATATTTTTTTCGGAAATTTGTTTCCAAAGCATCAAAATTTGTATAAATTCCATCTAAAACATAAAAGTTAAAAAATTACGGAAAAAAAAATCAATTGGACGTTTATATTTATAAATATTATATTTTTATCATGTAAATTTATTTCGTACGAACATATATATATAACATGCACGTGCGTTGCACGTATGTTTAATGCTAAAAATTGTTTGTAAAAAAATTAATCTTGAATTTTTTATTTTGTAATTATTTTTTTTTAAATTTTTGTAGATTTACTTGCGGCTTGGACGAATAAGAGGAAAGTTGGTTTAGATTTTTATTTATCTCCCGTAAGTTTAAATTTTTTTAAATTGGTTGATTATTTACTTACGGTTCTAGATTTCTAATCTCCTGTAAGTTTAAAAAAAATTGTTGAGTATTTACTTACGGTTTTAGATTTTTTAATCTTCCGTAAGGTTTCTCTCTCCCGTTAGTATTTTTTTTTTTAAGTAAATTGTTCAGTATTTATTTACAGTTTGGATAGATAAGGAATAAGTTGGTTTAAGGTTTTATATGTCTCTCCGGATATTTTTTTTTTAAGTAAATTGGTTTAGTATTTATTTACGGTTTGGATGGATAAGAAACAAGTTTGTTTAAGGTTTTATTAATCTTCCGTAAGTAATTAAAAAAAAAAATTAATTTGTTTAAAGTTTTATTTATTTCTCCCGTTAGTTTTTTTTTGTTCAGTAAATTGGTTTAGTATTTATTTACGGTTTGAATGGATAAGACAGAAGTTAGTTTAAGATTTTATTTTTCTCTTCGGTTAGTTGTTTTTTGTTAAGTAAATTGGTTTAGTATTTATTTACTATTGGGATGGATAACAAATGAGTTGGTTTAAGGTTTTATTAACCTCCAGTATGTTATTTAAAAAAAAATTAATTGGTTGA
This sequence comes from Iris macrosiphon, assembly GCA_036927795.1. Classification (NCBI taxonomy): domain Eukaryota; kingdom Viridiplantae; phylum Streptophyta; class Magnoliopsida; order Asparagales; family Iridaceae; genus Iris; species Iris macrosiphon. The sequence continues at coordinate 289,772,298 of JAYESA010000005.1, forward strand.
TGACTTAGATGGCTCATTTTTGAGCCGTTTTGAAGTCGCATTATATATACTAGTAAAAGCACTTGCGTTGCACGTAAAAAAAATTAAAAAAAAAATTTCAAAAAATATTAAAATTATTTTTGAGAAATATATATAACATATTTTTTTCAAATATTATTAAAATATTTGTAAATTTAGATTTGTTATATATATATATATATATATATATATATATATATATATATATATATATATATATATATATATATATATATATTAAAAAATAGATTTATAAAATTTATTGATATTATTAAAAATTTTATTACAAATTTAAATTATGTTAAAATAGTTTATATTTGATTTGATTATATTTAGATTAAATTTTGTTATATATATATATATATATATATATATATATATATATATATATATATATATATATATATATATATATATATATATATATAAGTTTAGATATAAAAAATTAGTGTAAATATATTTTGAATATTGAATATATTTTTATTTGAATTTGTTATATATATCTTTATATAAATTTGAATATATGTTTAGGATATTATAATAATTTAAGATGTTTGTACGTAAGGAAAACACGTCCACATGTAGTTAGAATTTTATTAGTATTTTTTAATTATTGAGTGGTTGAGTATTTATTACGGCTTAGATGGCTCACTTTTGAGCCGTCTAGAAGGGACATTATAATAATAAAGAAATAGTTTTAATTTAATTTGAATATATTTAAATTAAAATTTGTTTATATATATAACAAATTTAAATAAAAATATATTAATAATCAAAATATATTTAAACTAATTTTTTATATCTAAACACACACACACACACACACACACATATATATATATAATAATAATAATAATAATAATAATAATAATAATAATAATAATTTTAAGATATTTCTATGTAAGGAAAACACGTAGTTAGAATTTTTTTCAAATTTTTTAATTATTGAGTGGTTCAGTATTTACTTACGATTTAGACGACTCACTTTTGAACCGTTTAGAAATCGTATTATATATATATATATATATATATATATATATATATATATATATATATATATATATATATTTCCTTTATCTGTACCCACTTGCACAACTCTCTCTCTCTCTCTCTCTCTCTCTCTCTATATATATATATATATATATATATATATATATATATATATTAAAAAATTAAAAATTTGAAGTTACCATCATAAATTTCTTTTATTTGCAAGTTGTTCTCGTAAGCTCCACCTTATATATAAGTTGTTATCAAATATCGTTAATCCAATGTTTAGTAACTATATTGAAAACTGATGTCGAAACTAATGTTGAAATTATTAGATCAACTGAATAAGACATATATGTCGAACTCGAGTGATCATTATGGTTATTATGAAGAGCATAAGAGCTCTGGTTGAGTGGCAGAAGATCCATGAATCGAACTACAGTGACATATTATTTCTTCCATGAGTTGGAGACGGTGGACCCAAAAAACATGCAATGTAGCATGTATAAAGTCTCTAACATTACGACGGACATCTAAAAAAAAAATCAGACATATATTAATAAAAATATATTGTATATATAATATCCAAAGAAAAATAACTTTTCAAAAAGAGAAACAAAATTATATATTACCAACCATAGATTGGCTGTCCAGAAGGCTCAGAATAATATATTATAGAAAAAAAAAAAAAAAAAAAACTTTGCAGTACGTACGTAGAACTATAATAGTTATTTGATGAATATTAAAGAAAGAACTAAAAAAGAAAATAATTTATAGTACTTGCTACTATATATAATTCACCATGAACTTAGTAATTAAGTCTGATATTGTGTCTCAACCTGGTTTATGCATTTTTTTTGTATCATTATCCATAAATAAAGTAATTGTAAAGAAAAAAAATTCATCATCCCTCAAATTATATATATATATATATATATATATATATATATATATATATAATATAAATAAAATAAAGTAAAGTAAAACACGTACTGTGAGAAGACCTAATTAAATTAATAATTAATAAATACAGATCAGGTACTGTGTGCTCCATTATTGCATATTTATCTTCATTTTCAAGTTTCAACAGCAACAATCATCAATATTCTTCCGCTCCACATGAAACCAAGGTTTGCAACTGTATGCTATAGCTACATATATACAAAATTTATGGTTCTTCATCACAAGAAACTGTTGCATAATTCCATATATATTTCCTCATGGCCATGGACCACAGCACCAGCTGTTGGTGGTGGTCTAGGTCTAGGCTAAATTATTTGAATTCACTGTTGATTAATAGGCCGTCAAGACTGTCACCACTGAATTGGCTGCAGCAGAAACCCTAGCAAAGCTAGGGACCGACTATCATTGGCAAAAGAATACAACTACGATTTGTTAGGCCAAAGTTCCCCCGCGGCCACAACTAACGATTAATTGGTGACAGGTTTAATTGTTGCATGATATAATTAATAAGCTGTCACCCACATTATTCTGAGGGAATTAATCGCCGCGAGTACTGTTTTTGTTACTTATATGTAGTTAAAAGTGTTTCGAGTTCGAAGTTCCAACTGTAATAAAAGTGGAGCTGAATGTAGGAATGGAGTGATGCATGGGGTGGGTTTGAAGCTTTTGATTTAATTGATTGTTGCGAGTAAATTGAGAACAAGGTAGTATTGTTGCCTACACAAACAAACAAAATAAATAAATAAATAAATAAATAAATAAAAAATAAAAGGTTCTGCTAGAGTATCTAGCATTTCTCTTTTTTCTGTTTTTCGATAAGCTGATCGATCCAACCTAAAGCTTTCCTTAGCACGTGGAGTCGCCGTCAATTTAATCAAGATAAATTTAAGAGTTATATATGTTGGTGTTTGTGGAGTTCCAATCTATATGAAGAATATCTCGGAGTGGACGAGCGTCATCTATGTGTCGAAAAAGTTCGAAAATTGCATCGAACGCCATGTATTGGAACATTTAAGGTAAGCAAATATTATATTAGATTTTCTATCTTTGACTTTAATTATATATTTATAATTGGATCTTTCATATATTAACTTTCCATATAATTGGATTTTCAATTTATGACAAGCTAATTTATGATTTGATTTCCATTAAATATATGATTAAATGTAATTAAATTTTTATAAATATTTTTGGCTTCCATATATAGATGTTCATATGAAAACCCTAATTCATGCAAGCGTTTATATAAAGGCTGATGCAATATACAACAATATAAGAAAAAAGAGAGAAAAAAAGGTGACAAGAGTGCCATTGCAACTTTGGAGAGGAGAAAGAATGATTGGAGGCCGTTTCGGAGAAGGAGATCAATTTTGGTTATTTCTCATTGTCTTTTTTCTTCGTGGTTGTAATCTATTTTCTGTTCCAAAGAGTTGCGGTGATCCGTGTTGGATCGGTGAGGAGCTTGTATAGGGTGTATTCTCTTTATTCCATTAGTGGAGGTTATTCAGGGTTGGACTCCGATCGTCCCGTAGTTTTTTCCATCTGAATTTTTTACGTAAAATTCTCTGTGTCTGCGATTTGTGTTTGGTATTTTTTGGTTTGTGCGTTTTGCTCGGTTCTCTCGCAGGTACTCTCTGGTTTGGGGAACGGTTTTCGCGTTTTGTTCCCAACAGTGTGGTATCAGAGTCAGGTTCTGGAATTTCAGAAGGGTGTCAGGAGTTGACAGGTAAACCAGGAAGGAGAGATGGATGCGAAGCCGGTGCGCATGGTAAACCTGAACGGTACAAACTATCATTACTGGAGGAGTAAGATGAAGGATATGCTATTTGTCAAGAAGCTGCATCTGCTAGTATTTACTTCCAAGAGGCCCAGTGACAAATCCGAAGAGGACTGAAAGTTCGAGCATATACAGGTGTGTGGATACATGAGGCAGTTCGTTGACGAGAACGTGTACAACCATGTTGCCAGTATTGAGCATGCGAGGACACTGTGGGATAGCTGAAATCTTTGTATGCGAAGAAGGCCGGGGTAAATAAATTATTCCTGATCCGAATGATGACGGGTCTGCGGTACAAAGATGAGAGGTCCATTACGGATCATTTGACTGAGTTCCAGGGAGAGGTTGACTAGCTATCCTCGATGAGAGTCAAGTTCGACGACGAGGTTTAGGGACTATGGATGCTGTGTACATTGCCCGACTCGTGGGAGACCGTACGAGTGCCTATGATCTCTTCTGCTCAGGAAGGCGTGGTCAGTCTGAAGTTTGCCAAGAATATGGTACTGAATAAAGAGATGTAGAGATATTCTCAGGATACTTCATCCATATCCCACTCAGAGGCGCTTGTTTCAGGGACCCGCGAAAGGGGTAAAACAGGGGTCCAGGCAGTGGCAAAGACAAAAATAGGAGAAGGTCCAAGGGTCGGTACGATGACTCGGAGTGTTACCATTATGGCAAGAAGGGCCACATCAAGTGGAATTGTTTCGCTTGGAAGAGAGAGAAGAAGGACGACAAAGGGAAGCAGGACAAGAACACTACAGCGACGGCCTCGTCACATGGAGGCAATTTGACCATTGTAGGTGATGCGGTAGTTATGAACCTCGTCTGCGATGACAACTCTTAGCTAGTGGACTCAGGTACTTCAGCGCACGTATCTCACAATATGACACTATTTGCTACTTATACAACAGGCGACTGTGGAGTATTGAAGATGGACAATAGAGATGTGTCAAAGGCGGTTGCCATTGGAGATTTGCATTTGAGGACACAGACGGGAGCAGTTCTTGTTCTCAAAGAAGTCCGTCATATCCCTGATATCTATTTCAACCTAATGTCGGTTGAAATATTGGATGACGAAGGTTACTTCAATCTCTTCGGGAACAATCAGTGGAAGCTTTTTCGAGGTTCGATGGTGATTGCCAGAGGAAGCAATAGGTCCGGACTCTAGTATATGGAAGAGAGCGCACATGGGACACATAAGGTGAACGCAACTACTGATGCGTCTATCGAGTTGTGGCATAGGCGGCTCAGCCACATAAGCGAGAAGGGGATGAGGTACTTGGTGAACAAGAAGGTGATTCCATGACTCAAGTCTACAAAGATGGAGAGGTGTACGCACTGTTTGGTAGGAAAGAAAAATAGGGTGTCTTTCCAAAGTCACCCAAGTTCAAGGAAGCCGGCGTTGCTCGAGTTAATTCACTCTGATGTCTGCATTCCTATGGAGGTAAAATCTATTGGTGGTGCTTCTTACTTTGTAACTTTTATTTATGATTGTTCCAGGAAGGTTTGGGTCTATACCTTAAAGACTAAGGATCAGGTACTCTCCACTTTCAAAGAGTTTCAGGTCTCCGTTGAAAGGGAGACGGGAAAGAAGCTATTTTGTGTTCGGTCTAACAAAGACGATGAGTATATCGGTCCCTTTAATGCATACTGCAGAGAGCAAGTGATACGATACCAGAAGTCTCCACCAAAGATACCACAGCTCAACGGTGTGGCAGATTGCATGAACATGACGTTGATGTAGAGGATACAGTGTTTGCTGTTAGAAACAAACTTGCCCGGTAGCTATTAAGGTGAGGCACTTTACACAGCTGCTTATATTATTAATTTATCTCCTAGTGCTCATTTTAATGTGATATGCCTGACAAAGCATGGTACGATAAAGAGCCGCCATACAATCACCTGCGAGTATTTAGTTGCAAGACCTTCGTGCATGTACCGAATGACGAGAGATCCAAACTTGAGCCGAAGACGAGGCGGTGCATCTTTGTCGGTTACGATCGGGCTGAGTTTGGCTATAGACTCTACGACCCAGTGGAAAGAAAGCTCTAAAGAAGTAGGAACGTGGTATTCGCCAAGGATCAGACCATGACCAACCCTTAGGATTCTGAGATGCCTGCTGAGGCTGAGGAATTGTTTGAGTTAGAGTCATTTCGCTTTGAGCAGTTTTCAGAGGACATCGTAGAGGATCTAGTTATGGGGGAGCCAGTACATAAAGTTTCTCCCAACCTTAATCATCAGCCTGCTGATGGTGGTCAGGGTGATCTTCAGGAGGATGAGCGTGCTGAGGAGGCAGTTTCTGAGGAGGAGGCTATTGGTATACAACCAGCACCAGTAGTTTCATTGAGAAGGAGCGATAGAGAGCGTCGACCATATATGAGATATTCACCTGGTGAGTATTGGTGAGTATGTACTACTGAGTGACGGTGGAGAACCCAAAAGTTTTGCAGAGGTTATGGAAGACGAACACAAGCAGGAGTGGATGTAGGCCATGTATGAGGAGATGAGTTCCTTGGAGGCCAATTCTACTTATGATCTGGTATGGTTGTTAAAGGGCAAGAAGGCTTTGAAGAATCGATGGGTGTTCAGAGTGAAGCCGACAGATGATGCTACTCACCCTCGATACAAAGCAAGGCTTGTAGTTAAAGGCTACGGTCAGCAAAAAGGTGTCGATTATGATAAGATTTTTTTGCCAGTCGTTAAGCAGTCGTCTATTCGGGTGGTGCTAGCATTGGCAACCAGTTTCGACTTGGAGGTCGTACAAATGGATGTGAAGACGGCATTCCTCCATGGTGATCTTGAGAAAGAGTTGTACATAGAGCAGCCAGAGGAATTCTGTGAGAAGAGCAAGTCACACTTGGTTTACCAGTTGATGAAGAGCTTGTATGGTCTGAAGCAGGCTCCGAGGCAGTGGTATAGGAATTTTGAATCATTTATAGGGAGTATGGTTACGCACGGACGATGTCGAACTTCTGTATATTTTTGAGGTACTTTGTCGAGGATGATTTTATTATTTTACAGCTCTATATTGATGATATGCTACTGGTGGGTCAGAATGCCACTAGGATAGAAGAATTAAAGCGCCAACTGGGCGCGGCCTTCTCTATGAAGGATTTGGGTGCAATGAAGACTATTCTTGGGTTAAAGATCAGCCGAGAGAGAGAGAGAGAGAGAGAGAGAGAGAGAGAGAGAGAGTCCAAGCTGCTATACTTGTCCCCAAAAAAGTACAATCACCGTGTACTTCAGCATTTTGGGATAGACGGGTCGAAGAAAGTGAGTAACCCCTTTGCGGCTCACTTTAAGTTAACTGAGGAGCATTGCCCATCTACTGAGGATGAGAAGAAAGATATGGAGCGGGTTCCATATGCCTCAGCTGTTGGGAGTCTCATGTATGCTATGGTGTGTACGAGGTCAGACATCGCTCACGCAGTTGGCACAGTTAGCAGGTATATTTCCAATCTTGGAAGGGTACATTGGTGTGCGGTCAAGTAGATTCTACGATACCTTCAGGGCACTGCCGATTGGAGACTTTCTTTTGGTAGGGACGAGCCGAAGCTGGTTGGGTATACTGATGCCGATATGGCTGGAGATATAGACATGAGGCAGTCGACTTTGGACTATGTGATGATGTTTGCTGGTGGAGCAGTATCATGGCAGTCACGATTACAGAAGTGTGCTGCCTTATCGACGATAGAGGCTGAGTACATTGAGGTATCAAAGGCTTGCAAGAAGTTACTGTGGATAAAAAAGTTATTGCAGGAAATTGGGATAAAGGAAAAGAAGTATTCTTTGCTTTGCGATAGTCAGAATGCTATTCACCTTGTAAAGAACCAGACATTGTAACGGCCCGTTCCGTTCAAGCGGACAGCCCATTCAAACGGCACAAATACAACGACCCAAACCGCTTTGCTCAACGAGAAGACTCATTTGAGATAAAGGATTTTCAGACTTGTCTCTTCAGGAGTTCAGACTTAAACTTTCAAAGACTCGCTCGGAGTATCGCTCGACCGAGATGAATCATCGCTAAGGTGGGTGGCTACGATAAACTTGTCTTTACTTAGCCAACACACTTAAAATATGCACGATACATGCTAGTCGCTAGTTGAATCACCCCTTATATGCTAATAAAGAATATAATGCACCTAGCTAAGGAAATAATCCCATCTTGTATTACTTATGTTAGAATATAAAAATAAAACTTTGTTTATAACTTGGACCCTCACATGCTACCTTTGCTTCATGCAAGTAGACCCCGCTATGCCTCAAATAGATCATTATATACTTTTCGTAGCATACTGCTTCACTTGTTTACACTGCATGCTTTAACAACTATGTTGCTCGATATGTCCCTGTACGATTATACTCCTCGCACTACCCCTTAGACCGTGCCAATGTAAATGCTTATGTTTCATATAAATGCATGCTTGCCTGCTTACTTTGTAGTTTGTACTAGTTGCCTCGTTTTAATGCTTGTCACATAATTTATGCCACAAGCAAGTAACACTATCCGTATCGTTCATGCATCTAGTTAGCCAAAAGACTATAAAATACTCCTTTTGTGCAATATAAACTTGCAAGTATCCGGGACCGTTAGGTCTCCAAGACAGTTCTCGAACCAGGGGAATTCATCAAGTCAAGTTTAACTCTGTACGAGAATCATGTTAAGTAAAGCAAAGAATCGCAACTCGTGGAGCAATACTCGTTCAGAAAAAGAATAAAAAATTATCATGTCATGTTGTGAATCTGGAAGACCCAAGACTTGCATGTCACAGAAAATTTGTGCACAAGGTATTAAATGGGTTCCTACGGACGGTCTCCTGGGCACTAGGACCGATCTGATCCAGACAAAATATTGTATTAGTCTTCGTGTTCGGGCAGAATGACATGTATTGCCTCGTGTTCTTTCGTTGCATGTCATTCTTGCTCAAAGACTAAGTAGTCTCATGTTCGAACATGATGGCATGTAGTGCCTCATGTTCTTTCGTTGTACGCCATTCTCGCTCAAGACTATAAACTGTACTTTATGGCTATGCCAGCGACTCCTGTCCATATAGATAAGTCATCCTCGCTTAGCGGCAATCCACGTGCGAGTCATTATATCGTGCCTAGTAAATCTGAATCACCTGAATGGATAGGATTATAACACACTTCTACATAATTGAACACTTGAACATCTTCTGTGTCATGCCCCAATCTCCCGCAGGCCAAATCGGCCATCCCTGCTAGGCGAAAATGACCGCGCCAGCGCTCCCTCGAGACGATCGCTTCGACCCATCCGGGCATGATGTCGCATGAGCGCTAGCCGCGCCCGTACAAAGCCGTGGTTCATTGGCTGGCGGTAAGAAGTCTAAGCCACAGTGTCGCACAAATTATCCAAGTGCAGCGGAATTTATGAACGCATAAGCGAACGGTAACAAGTTCACTGAGTCGATAAAAGCGGAAGCATTGAATAACACAAGTTAAAGTAAAACAAGCACTTTTTATTCATATTGAAACAAGTATACATGCGGCGCATAGCCGAGATTACAAGTCGCTAAAGCACTCTCTCTCTGAAACATAAAAGGCGTGCCAAGTGGCTACATTTGTGGAATGATGTATAGGCGATGTTCCAACATTATGTCTTGTATATGTGCTTCACTTCCGGACGTAGTGTACCAAGGCTTCTGAGTTGAACTCCACTCCTTAGCACGCACGAAGGAGGCATCCGCACCGAATGAGGTTCTTCCGTACCCTACAAGCAATCTGGTGGGTTATCAGTACATGAATGCACTGGTGGGGAGGCTACTCGCCCACTCGACAAATCCAAACACATACTATAGGTTCCGTGCACCAACTACTTGTTATCTTTCTAGTTGTGCCTTAGGATCAGTTTCATGGCAGTATTGAATAGCCTAACTTGTGTGGCTGTGCGCCGTACGATACAAGAGAAAACATGGTGAGACTTACCAATTTACCATTAGTCCTTCCCTGTCCAAGGCAAACCAAGTTAATTCAAGCACAAATATGTATAAGCATTCAGGAGGCATAGCATATGCAAACACAAGTGTTTCAGTACGAGATCATATTTTGGGTGCACGGGTTACTCTGATTTCTCAGGTGGTTTGCATAAGATGTTCAAGTACTCTTTATGCACAAGTATTGTTATACCATGATCGTTCAGGTGTTCAGTTATTCTTGATGCGATGCGATGACTCGCATGCAGATAGCTACTAAGCGGGGATGATTTATCTATATGAACATGAGGTCACTGGCATGGCGCCATAATGGATGGTCTAGTCTCAGTACGAAATGTCGTGCGATGCATAGTTCAGGATATCCCAGGGCATTCCGTCCTATAGCAGACGACTATCATGAGTTCCGTCTAGATCGGATCGATGCCGGTGCCCCAGCGACCGTCCGCGAAACTAAACCTTGCTTCCAAGTTGTCCTGTGACCATGCAAGTCTCTACTCATCTGGTTCTGGTCAGGTACGGAACAAGTTTGAGGCAGGATATATATATATATATATATATATATATATATATATATATATATATATATATATATAACAAGTTATATGGAACAAGTTCAAGTCAGGATATATATATGTAACTTGTTGAGGCAGGATCATGATTTCTCTCAATGTTGAGTATCAATTCCAACGAGTCATTTATTCAGTACAGGACAGTATTGCTCCTCGAGCTGGGATTCTTGGATCACAGAATTTGTGCAAGTTTCCTGGTTCGGGAATTGCCTTAGCGACCTAACGGTCCCAGATACATTCAGGTTTATTCATGCACAGAACAACTATCAGGTAGTCTTCCGAGGAGAACCTAAATGAATGCATGACAAGCATAGTATTTCACGGTCTGGGCATAGTTATGCAGCAAGCATTGAAACTAGGCAATAAATATAAAAACAGGCAAGCATGCACTTGTATAACTTAAGCATTCAAGTTCGCTCGGGCCCGAAGGTAAGCCGAGGAGTAAAACCGTAAAGGGACTTCCCGAGCGACATGATCTAGGGTCGTGCAGTGTAGGTAGTGAACAATCACTACTAGAATAAGCGGGATTAGCGACATTTTTTAGCGACTCCATGTAAAATTGTTGCTAATTTAGCGACTCCATGTAAAAACGTCACTAAACGTCGCTAATTGGCGACATTTAGCGACGTTTCGCGACTTTTATTCAATTTTTAAAAGATTAGTCGCTATAAGTTCAAGTTAGGTCGCTAAACGTCGCTAATATATTTTATTTAGCGGCATTTAGCAACATTTTTAGCGACGTATATATTTCAAACATTTAGCGACGTTTCAGACGTCGCTAAATTAGCGACGTCATTATTGGCGTCGCTAAAATTTCGCTAAATTCTAAATTAGCGACGTCATTTTTGGCGTCGCTAAAACGTTGCTAATTTTTTTTTACTTAGTGCTGATTCTCCCCATTTCTTTTGATCTCTCCCTCTCCCTCTCCTAAATTTCAAACCGACGTGCTCTCGATCTCTCCTGCTCCGGCTCCTCCTTCCTCCCTCCGACGACCCCCTCGGCCGCGTCCTCCCCCTCCGGCTCCTCTCCTTCCTCCGGCGCTCCCTCCTCCCTCCCGGCGACCCCCTCCAGCCGCGTCCTCCCCCCTCCGGCATCGTTCTCTCCCCTCCTCCTCCTCCTCCCCCTCCTCCTCCTCCTCTAGGTAAACCCTAACTCTCTCTCTCTCACAGGACACACATGGCACTGACACTGACACTGACACGACACACACACGTTACAGACACCGACACACACACTGACACGACACACACACGTGACCTAGGGTTAAGGTTAGGGTTAGGGTTTTTGACCTGGGGTTAGGGTTAGGGTTTTTGACTCGGGGTTAGGGTTAGGTTTAGGATTTTTGACCTGGGGTTAGGGTTAGAGTTTTTGACCTAGGGTCAGGGTTCATCATACTACAAATATTATTTCTGTTAGAGTTTCTGATACTACCCAATAAATAAAGTTCTAATAAAGAAATGGCTGACCTAGAGAGTTTTGAAACATTCAAACAACATAATTTTATTAGGCTGAGAAGCTTCACAAGAGTGGTTGGAAATATTCAAAAAAATATGATTCATTAGGCTAAGAAGCTTTAAATTAGTAGTTAGAAACACTCAAACAACATGATATCATTGGACATAATTCAACCAATTGACAGTCGTTGGTATCGCATCTTTTGATATCAAAAGCTAAAATTTCCTACCTACTAGTCAATTGCTTCATGAGAGGGGTAGAGAGGAGATGTATATTTCTCTAAAGAGCGATAAATCTATGTTTGGTCGAGTTATGGTGTAATAAATCAAGAAATCAGTGTTGAATAAATTATCAGATAGATACTGATGCACCTGAGACTAGGTCAAAACTTATTCAAGGTTGTATTGTGTCAAGAAGAAAACTTCACCAAAGTAGATGAACCATTTTTTTATCATTGGATATAATATGGAGTAGAAGTGGTAAATTTATTGTATGCCTTCAGAATTTAAACGAGAAAATGATAGCATAACATCATGAGTTGTAGTACTAAAGATGAACAATAACTCTAAAGCAACAATTACCTGATAGAATAACATCCTAATACTGAGTTTTTTTAATCACTCTTTCAAGTCAACTTCCTAATTTTTTGATACTGAGTATCATTATTTGCTTAAGAGAAATCAAATACTGATACCGACTTTTCAACCGAGATGATCTGAGGAAGCTGTTGTAACTTTTACTACAGTAACACCCTTCACTATATCATTATGCTGCTGGTGTACACACTGCAAGTCATCGTTCAGTGTGACACCCCGACAGAGAATTTCTTTATCCCTGTAGTTACAATAAGTTCAGACATCACCTACTGTTAAAAAGGAAAGAAACATACAATAAGCATATGGTAGATAGGTGAAACAATGGAAATATTATATCGAAAGACGATTAAGATGATGGCTTCATAAGGGATAGAGAAGCACAGAGAACAGGGTAACATCATCATGTCAAACTAAAGTGAAGCAAGGGAAAAGCACACAAAATAGAGTTTAGACTTGTAAAATTTGGTTGTCACATGAATACAGATTTTAGAAGGACATAACATGTGTCTGCTGCTTCAAAGCTAAAAAACGTTCAGAACAGTAAACATTGCAGCACATGAATATCACAGTTCCCTTTTACCACTAGTTTTAATATTGACATTACAAAAGAGAATAATATAGAAGTATGACAAGAGTGAAAAGAAAGGCCACCAACCTAAATAGATAAGACATTAACCCAAAAAATGGAGGTTCTATACAAAAATCAAAAGCACCCAAAAGTTCACATAAGCTCCCATAATGCCATGTTATTTAGAACCCTCACAATATTCTATCCAATATCATAGGTATCTTTCTGTCGATTATATTATAGAGTTACTGATTAACTGGCACACAATATTCCGAACTAAAAGAAGACATCTACCTCTGGCTATATACAGAAAAAAAATTCTGGCTACCTCTTGATGAAGGAGAATGCATTGTAACATTGTAACCTAAATAATTTGCCCAGCATTGACACTCAAAAGAACAACCATAATCAGCATCACAAGCAGGCATCCGACACCATGGCAAGCAACCTTCCAAGAGTAACCTAATACTAGCATTAGAATTAAACTAGTATACAACTTAAGCAATAGAAAACATAATCAAAGAACACACAAGATTTTAACTGGTTAACTAATTATTAATATTCATAGTAATCACCATATAAATCCCAACATAACAGGACTGTACAAAAACTGAGTTAGACATCGGCCATACTTAGGGCAGCTTAACAAGTAAAGTTTGTTAGCCTTATTCCTGTGCATACCAAGTCTGTGGGATATGTGTGGTGATGCATGGTCCAAGGAGAGAATAGCTCCTGGATTTTAGATGAAGATTTATGCATGTAAGCCTATAAAAGGCACACTACTCGTTTTAATAACATTACAGAATATTCCATCTTCTTGTCCTCTTTGTGTTCTATTTCCTCCACACATACACTTGCGTTCTCTATTCCAGGTGTTCAACAAGTGGTATCAAAGCCATGTCGTCTGATGCGGACGAGAATGTCTTATTTGATGGGTGATTTATGAAAGTAAAAGCTCATCGGGAGTACAGTATAAATATAGTATATAAACTGGTGCCAGCTATTAAAATTATGTAATATTTTTATTCAAATTGCACTCAGAAGTTGTAGCAGCAAGGATATGAACAAAACTTTGTTTTGAGATCAATGACATCCCAAAGGCCAGAGTCTCCTATGAACCCCATATATCTCGTTCCATGGCAAAGAGGCTTTGCACCTAGTGAGTGAAAAAAAATATGATCTCTCCTACTAATTTGTGATCAATATTAGTGTAGTTTATAAACAAGTTTTATACCGATAGTTATAAGAAGCAACTTGTGACTGATAAACCAAATCATATGTATGCGATTTGTGTTTGAATAGTTTTATGATTAGTATCATTATTATACTCTCATTATCATACTTTATGTTTTATGTTTTCATCTATCTTACCAGATGACACCCAAGAGAGAGACACCTCCTACTGTTAAGGAGGAAGTGATGCCTCCTACTGTTAAGGAGGAAGAGATACCACCTGATGTATCTCAGACGGAGAGTTTCAATCACTCAGCACCTATAGCGGCTGTATCTCAGACGGAAAGTTCCAGTCACCCAGCACCCATAGCAGAGATTGATCATATAGACGTTGTTTATGCGCAGTATCTGAGGGACTGGTATGTGCCCCAGTGTATTAGATATCCTCGAGATTAATACTGTGATATTTTATATACTTTTATTGTGGTTATTGTGATACTTATATATTATGCCTATTGTGTGACTGTGATACTTATATATTATGCATTTTGTATGACTATGATACTTTTATTTTGTGTGTATTATGTGACTGTAATATTTTATATATTTTTTGTGTTATTTCGTACGTAAAAAATTCAATGGAGGGTTGCTCCAAGTCTGTCTATAATATTTGTGTGTATTGTATGACTGTGATACTTTTTATTCATATTAAATGATGTTAATTTACCGGTGTTGAGTGTTCCACCGAAGGGGTTGGTGAAACCAGAGAATTCAACGGAGGGTTGCTCCGGGTCTATTTTTAATTAAAAATTCATAAATTATAAGAATAATAGTTTAAAACAATTTAGTATTTTTTTTGTAAAATTAGCAACGTATTTAGCGACGTTTAGCGACATTTATACACGTCGCTAACTACGTCGCTAATTAGCGACGTTAATAAACGTCGCTAAATACGTCGCTAAATACGTCGCTATACATCGCAAATTGCTGACATGGCAGTACTGCCAGGTCATTAAAGACGTCGCTGTCACGTCGCTATATAAGTCGCTAATTAGCGATGTTTAGTGACGTTTGTTTACGTCGCTAATTAGTGACGCTGTGTCGCTAAACGTCGCTAATTTACCGACACATTTAAGTCGCTAAAAAATGTCGGTATAGCGACGTTTAGCGACGTTTTTTCTTTCAGCGACGTGATGATTTTCGACTTCTATAAAATGTTACTAATTACGTCGCTAAACATGATTAGCGACATTTTTTTGTCATTTAGCGACGTTTTTTAATGTCGCTAATTTGACTTTTTCTGGTAGTGAGTGCACTACTGAATATATATATATATATATATATATATATATATGTTGTTCTACACGAGGCATAGCGGGTCCAGTTGCACAAGGCAAAGGTAGCATGCGAGGGTCTGAATATATAAATAATATTTTATTTTCATGTTCTAGCACAAGCAATACAAGTTGGGATTATTCCCTTATCTAGGTGCGTTGTATTCTTATTAGCATGCAGGGGGTGATTCTTCTAGCGACTAGCATATATCATTCCGTATTTTATGTGTGCTGGCTAAGCAAAGGCAAGTTCACCGTAGCCACCTACCTTAGCGATGATCCGCCTCGGTCGAGTGATACTCTGAGCGAGCCTCTGAAAGCCTAAGCCATACTCTTATAGGGACCAAGTCTGGATATCCTTTGTCTCAAACGAGTATTCTTGTCTGAGCAAGGCAGGTTGGAATATTATACTTTTGCTGTTTGAATCGACAGTCCGCTTGAGCGAAACGGGGTATTACACTATCCACCACTCGAAAAAAGTCTCGTCCTCGAGACTTTCGGAGGGCAAGCCGTATTATCAAATTTTAATTCTAGCCCGAGCGTAGCTATCGATACCACTAGATCTATTGGAACACAATCTCCTACTCGATGCTTACGCCATGTTGCGTATATACTGAGTCAGTCTCATTTGCGCCTTAGCGCGGGACATGTTGCTTAACACGAGGTATATTTCAATCGATCTTGGAAGCAATCTAAGGTTGAGGCAAACTTATACGCAAACTTATACAAGTCGTTAGGCTTGTTCAGGAGGATATTTACTTGTACTAGCATTTGAGATCGACATATCGCGTGTCTGGATTGTGCACATATTTGAAGCGTCCTTCAAACACATGCATTTCAACTAATTTAGCGATAGCGAAGTCTTAGCACTCGAGTTTCACATTTCTTGAGTCTTGGATCGTACACATGTTCAAGGCGTCCCCCAAACATATGCAGTCAACCAAACTTAGAGATAGTGAAATCGGACAAGCTACTTGCGAAATCTCAAGTGTTCCCGTTTATAAATTACAAGGATACTTCCGATAGGGTCTATTGAATCCTAAGTAATTTCCATTCTACTCAATCAAGTGTTTGCACTACCGTTAAGCACGATCAATCCAATTCAACCGACTAACATCCATTCATTAGTGTCAACTTAGCATACGTTATCGTGCCCAAGTCTAACCCTAAGTCTTACTGCCCCAGTTGCGATGCGTTATAGAAGCAATATGGTAAAGTCGGTAGCACAGGTTCATTCACTCAGTACAGGGTCGTCTGCCTAATTTCTAGGTTAGCTCACAAGGTCATAGGTACAAGTTCAAGCACATTGCGATTCATCGTACAAATTGGTCGCAAGATGGTCGCTCCAATTCCTATAGTCAAACCAATGTTCATTTGTACGGGGTATTCTACCCAAGCTCGTTTTACTCAGATTTCTAAACATCAAGCACAAATTTTTTCTACTCTTAATATCACGTTCGTTTACACAGGGAATGAGTCCGTTCAATAAAATCTAATATATATATTCAAGTTGCAGGACAAGCCTAGTGGTTTGCATAGTCTATCTCTCCAAACATGTTTTTGATAAAATCTATATCAATTTCAAGTCTAGACCACCAAGCCAAGATTCGTTTCTAAACCTTTAGTTATAACTTTAAGGTCCAACCTGATTCAGGTATCCATTCACGAAACTATCAAGCGTGATTTATTCAAGGTTCTAGGCTAACTTATCCATCAAAACATTTCTGATTCCATGCATTCAAAGTTTTTGTATCTATCGAATCAAGTCCGTTCATGCAGTGATTATAGTTCATCTTGTAAAATCATCTGACTTTCCTTTTATCATTCGGTAAATCTATAGTCTACTTTTTGGCATTCCTGAATAACTAAGTTCAAATATTCAAGCCCAAGTCCCCCTATTTCTAATACGTTCCGTATATCGAGTTCGTTCTTCCAAACTCCACATAAAATTCGTTATCGTTTATATCAATCCTAGAAGCATAATATTTTCTTTGCTTGTATCAATCATGCTATCTTTGAATTATCGATACCAAGTCAAATTTATATTCCGAAGTCAAATATCCATTCTTGGGTTAACTTATTCGAGCGATATTTTATTCACGTTCAATCTGTTTGTTTCAAATCCGAAACCACTCACACGATTCTCAAATTTTCCAACAAGTTTTTCTTAACCAAGATATTGGTTTCCATTTCCGAGAATTTCTTTTCGATATAAGCCTTATCATTGACTCAAGTTATTCTCAATGTCATTCAGTCTGACTATCGCACGGGTCATGGACCCGTTTGGACGTTTCTAAATGATCCATCCACCACTCGGAATCGAGTCATTCCATTAAATCCTTAATCGGTGCTCACATTATCGTTAGCTTATTCACCATCTCGTTCCTCAAATTTTAGCACGATACTCAGGTTTCACCTGATAAAATCTAATCTTATTATATATACTCTGGATTGATAACCGTCCAAGCAACTATATTCGATTTGTGTCTTCCAACACGAAATATCGTTCGAGCTATTTTTGAAATTCAAGCATGATTCTTATTACTCGCCTTAGCGATAAATTCGGTAAAGTTCTATCGATTGTAGTTCAAAGTCTGACTTGTCTTATTCCTGAATGATATCCAAATCTTATTTATACTAGCTTGCACCAAAGGGTCTTGGTGCGCGATATCGAACACAACTTAGCCGAAAGGCTGTGTGTATAGCAACGTTCAGGCGATATTCGATTCTGAGCTAACTAATTGGGTAAGCATGTACATGCATATGGTTCGCATATATCATGTAAATCTTAATACGAGTCCGTTCCCCAAAGGGTCTAGCACAAATTGGCACAAAGGCCTACAAATCATAATATCGTACAAGCAATCATGTCATTTCACATACAACTTTTCGAAAGTATTAGACTTATTGTTCGGAACATCCCATTGAGGCATTGAGAGAGTGTGTGCACATAACCCATGAACGAGTTTCAAAACAAGGATATTCAAAACGAAGTCCAAAGGCGTATAAGCCAGGCCCTGATACCAATCTGTCACGCCTCGATCTCTCGCAGGCCAAATCGACCGTACCCGCTAGGCAAAAATGATCGTGCCAGCGCTCCCGCGAGATGATCGCTTCGACCCATCCGGACGTGATGTCGCATGAGCGCTAGCCGTGCTCGTGTAAAGCCGTGGTTCATTGGCTGGCGGTAAGAAGTCTAAGCTACAGTGTCGCATAGATTGTCCGAGTGCAGCAAAATTTATGAACGTATAAGCGAATGGTAACAAGTTCACTGAGTCAATAAAGGCAGAAGTATTGAATAACACCAAGTTGAAGTAAAACAAGCACTTTTTATTCATATTGAAATAAGTATTACAGGCGGCGCATAGCCGAGATTACAAGTTGCTCAAGCACTCTCTCTCTGAAACATAAAAGGCGTGCCAAGTGGCTATATTTGTGGAATGATGTATAGACGATGTTCTAACATTATGTCTTGTATATGTGCTTCACTTTCGGACGTAGTGTACCAAGGCTTCTGAGTTGAACTCCACGCCTTAGCACGCACGAATGAGGCATCCGCACCGAACGAGGTTCTCCCATACCCTGCAAGCAATCTGGTGGGTTATCAGTACATGAATGCACTGGTGGGGAGGCTACTCGCCCGCTCGACAAATCCAAACACGTAATATATGTTTCGTGCACCAACTACTTGTTGTCTTTCTAGTTGTGCCTTAGGATCAGTTTCATGGCAGTATTGAATAGCCTAACTCGTGTGGCAGTGCGCCGTACGATACAAGAGAAAACATGACGAGACTTACCAACTTACCATTAGTCCTTCCATGTCCAAGGCAAACCAAGTTACTTCAAGCACAAATATGTATAAGCATTCAGGAGGCATAGCATATGCAAACACAAGTGTTTCAGTGCGAGATCATATTTTGGGTGCACGGGTTACTCTGATTTCTCAGGTGGTTTGCATAAGATGTTCAAGTACTCTTTATGCACAACTGTTGCTATACCATGATCGTTCAGGTATTCAGTTATTCTTGATGCGATGCGATAACTCGCATGCGGATATCCGCTAAGCGAGGATGATTTATCTATATGAACATAAGGTCACTGGCACGGCGCCATAATGGACGGTCTAGTCTCAGTACGGAATATCGTACGATGCATAGTTTAGGATGTCTCAGGGCATTCCGTCCTATAGCAGGCGACTATCACGAATTTCGTTCGGATCGGATCGGTGCCGGTGTCCCAGCGACCGTCCGTGGAACTAAACCTTGTTTCCAAGTTGTCCTGTGACCATGCAAGTCTCTACTCATCAGGTTCTGGTCAGGTACGGGAACAAGTTCGAGGCAAGATATATATATATATATATATATATATATATATATATATATATATATATATATATATATATATATATATATATATATATATATATATATATAGAACAAGTTATATGGAACAAGTTTAAGTTAGGATATATATATATATGTAACTTGTTGAGGCAGGATCAGGATTTCTCTCAATGTTGAGCATCGACTCCAACGAGTCATTTGTTCAGTACATGACAGTTTTGCTCCTCGAGCTGGGATTCTTGGATCATAAAATTTGTGCAAGTTTCCTGGTTCGGGAATTGCCTTAGCGACCTAGCGGTCCCAGATACATTCAGGTTTATTCATGCACGGAACAACTATCAGGTAGTCTTCCGAGGAGAACCTAAATGAATGCATGACAAGCATAGTATTTCACGGTCTGGGCATAGTTATGCAGCAAGCATTGAAACTAGGCAATAAATATAAAAGCAGGCAAGCATGCACTTGTATAACTTAAGCATTCTAGTTCGCTCGGGCCCGAAGGTAAGCCGAGGAGTAAAACCGTAAAGGGACTTCCCGAGCGACATGATCTAGGGTCATGCAGTATAGGGAGTGAACAGTGCACTTCTGAATATATATATATATATGTTGTTCTACACGAGGCATAGCGGGTCCAGTTGTACAAGGCAAAGGTAGCATGCGAGGGTCTGAATATATAAGCAATATTTTATTTCCATGTTCTAGCACAAGCAATACAAGTTGGGATTATTCCCTTATCTAGGTGCGTTGTATTCTTATTAGCATGCAGGGGGTGATTCGTCTAGCGATTAGCATGTATCATTCTGTATTTTATGTGTGCTGGCTAAGCAAAGACAAGTTCACCGTAGCCACCCACCTTAGCGATGATCCGCCTCGGTCGAGTGATACTCCGAGCGAGCCTCTGAAAGCCTAAGCCGTACTTTTATAGGGACCAAGTCTGGATATCCTTTGCGTCAAACAAGTATTCTCGTCTGAGCAAGGTGGGTTGGAATATTGCACTTTTGCTGTTTGAATCGGCAGTCCGCTTGAGCAAAACGGGGTATTACATTCTGTAACACACATGAACAATCCGTGTAACTTGTGCACCTAAAATAAAATATTGCTCATGACACTCGTGTTTGCTTATGCATTTGCCTTGGATTTTATTATAAATGTGCTTGCTTGGTTTAACTTGGTTTGCCTTGGACAAGAAAGGACGAATGGTAAGTTGGTAAGTCTCACCGTATTACTCTTATATTGCACGACGCACTGCCACACGAGTTAGGCTTTTTATTATGCCATGAAACTGATCCTAAGACAAAACTAGAAAGATAACTTAATAGATGGTGCACAAAACCTTTATAACGTGTTTGGATTTGTCGATCGGGCAAGAAGCCTCCCCACCAATGCATTCATGTACTGATAATCCACCAGATTGCTTGCAGGGTGCAGGAGAACTTCGTTAGGTGCGAAAACCCCCTTCGTGCGTGCTAAGGCGAGGAGTTCGCTCTGAAGCCTTAGAGCGTTTCATCCAAAACTGAAGCACATATACAAGACATAATATTGGAACATCACCTATGTATCATTCCCCAAATGTAACCATTTGGCACGCTTTTACTGTTTTGAGAGAGAGAGCTTGAGCGACTTATAATCTCGGCCTAGCGCTGCTTGTAACACTTGTTCAATATGAATAAAGAGCTTATTTTACTTCTATACTTGCGTTATTCAATGCTTCCACTACTAATGACTTTGTGAACTTGTTACCAATCGCCAGTTCGTTTCTTATTCTGCTGTATTCGGACTATCTGTGCGCCTCTGTGGCTTAGTCATTTTATCGCCTGCTCGGATCATGGCCTTGCACTAGCGCAGCTTGTGCTCATGCGATATCATGTCCAGATGGGAAAGATCGTCATACGGGAGCACTGGCGTTGTGATTTGCACCTAGCAGGGATGACCGATTACCTGCGGGAGATCGGGGCGTGACATACTGTTATCAGACCATGGCTTTACGCCTTTGAACTTGGTATCAATTTTCTCAGTTTCCAAAGCTCGTTCATGGGTTATGTGCATACACTCTCTCTCAATGTCCCAACGGAATATTCTATACAACGAGTCTAAATAATTTTAAAAAGTGCATGTGAATGATAGGTATTGCTTGTACTGGATAGTTATGGATGACCCTTGTTCCGATTTGTGTTAGACCTTATGGGAATAGACTCGTGCTAGAATTTACAAGTAATATGCGAACCCGAATACCTATACATGATTTCCCTGGTTATGTACATAATAGAATATCGTTCGAACGGTTAGTTATACACACAGCCTTTCGGCTAAGTTGTGTTGAGTACCGCACACCAAGACCCTTTGGTGCTAGCAAGTTTGTAAGTAAGATTGGGATATCGTTCAAATAAGGACAAGTCAGACTTAGAATGACACCCGATAGAAATATTATTAGATTATTGCTAAAGGAAATATTGAAAATTGTGCTTGAATTTTGAGAAATAGCTTGGGGTTATTTTGTGTCAGCAGATATAAATCAGATATGGTTTACTTGGATGACTATCAACATGAATATATATGAGACTAGGATTTATCAGTCGATGCTTAAGGTATCATACATGAATTCTAAGGAACGACTTGGTGAATATGCTAGCGAGTGGTGCAAACACCGATTGGGGATTTAATTGGGTGACTCGATTCCTGAGTGGTATATGAATTATTTTAGAAATGTTCAAACGAATTCATAGGTCTCGTGCGACAGTTGGATTGAACAATATGGGAATATCTTGAATAATTGATAAGGCTTATATCGAATAGGGATTCATGGTAATAAAAATCGATATCTTGGTTAAGAAAACTTGGTAGAAACTTGATAGATCGTACGAGCGATTTTGAATTGAATCAAATAGATTAAAACTTGAGTAGGGTATCGCTCGATAGAAGTTAGCCTGAGAAAGGAATATTGTAGTTCGATGAAAGAGGTAAGCGGTAACAGATTTGACCTGAAGTTTGAAAGAACGATCTTGAATCTAGTTCGAAAAGATAACCTTCAAAATTAGTCCCGACTGAGAACGATTATCATGCAGGAGCGTCGGCGTGGTAATTTCACATACAGTGGGCATAATCGAACTCACGTGAACATGTTCGGTGATTATTTCAAACGAACTCGATGAAATAGAATGTGTCAAAAGTGGATAGACTTTGGCTTGAATATTTGAACTTAGTTGTTTGAGGAATGCTAGAAGTAGATTATGGATTTATCAAATGATAACATTGGAGTTGGATGATTTTGCTAGATAAATTATAATCACGGTATGAACGGACATGACTTGAAGGATTTTATATATATCTTGGATGGAGCAAAGTGAAATGATAAGGTGTCTCAATCGTTTCGAGGATAACCATAACGTTCGACGTTCTCGTCTTGTGCGAGCGTAACCCTATGCTCGTACATGCGTCACGCCAGGATTAGGACAATTATCCAGCGGGAGCGTTGGTGTGGTGATCTCACGTCCAGCGAGGATGATCGAACTTACGGGAGATCGGAGCGTGCTAACTGATGCGATCATCTTGACTTGTGGTTCGTCACGATAAGACGAGTTTGGGAATACAAGCGAATCGGAAGTATTTCAAGGATAAGTTAGTCTAGAACCTGGAGTAAGTCACGCTGGATGGTTTCGTGAACGGATACATGAATCTGGTTGGATGACTTAGAGTTTATGATTGAGATCAAAGATTTATAATTGAATCATGGCTTGGTGGTCTAGACTTAATGGACAAGTAGATTCTATCAAACATGCTTATGAAGATAGACTATACGAACTGCTAGGCTTGTCATACATCTCGAATATACCATAGATTTGACTGAATGGACTTGAACCCTGTACAAATAAACATATTAATGTGAGTATGATAATATGTGCTCGATGTTTAGAGATCTGAGTGAAACGAGCTTGGATAGAATATTCTGTACAAATGAACAATGGTTTGACCTTAGGAATTAGGGCGAGCATCATAGGACAAATTTGTACGATAAATCGTGTGCTTGAACTTGTACTTATGATCTTATGAGCTGACCTAGTAATTAGGTAGACGACCCTGTGACGAGTGAAAGAACTTGTGTAACTGACTTTAGAGTATTGCCTGAACAAGCCATAGAATTAGGGCAGCAAGACTTAGTCTTAGACTGGGAACGGTAAGTGTGTGCTATGTTGAAATGATAGGACATGGATGCTAGTCGGTTGATCGGATAGATCGTGCTTAACCTTTGGTTGGAATGAAAATGACTTAGAATTTTATTAACCCTGTTGGAAGTAGCATTATAATTCATAAGACGAGAACCCTTAAGATTTTTGCAAGTAGCTTATCCGAATTCACTATTGCTAAGTTTGGTTGAATGTATATGTTTGAGGGACGCATTGAATGTGTGCACGATCCAAGACTCAATGATATGTTGAACTTGAGTGCAAAGACTTCGCTATCTCTAAGTTGGTTGACATGCATATGTTTGAGGGACACTTTGAATATGTGCATGATCCAGACTCGCGATATGCTGATCTCGAATGCTAGTGGAAGTGAATATGTTAGATTCACATGAACAAGTATAACGATTTGGATAAGTTTGCCCCAACCTTTGATCGTTATTTAAGATGAATTGTAATGCACCCCGCGTTAAGCAATATATGTTTCTTGCTAAGGCGCAGTAGATATCGTGTTAGAGCTTGGATTGAATGATAGAGTCATTCAATGAGATAGACCCAGCATACACGCGACATGATATAAGGAACCAGTAGAAAATTATATTCGAATGGATCTAGTGGTACCGATTATTATGCTTGAGATAGATTCGATAGTGCGATCGAACGATTTGCGCTCAGGAAGTCTCGAGGACGAGACTTTTTCTGAGTGCTGTATAATGTAACGACCTGTTCCGTTCAAGCGGACAGCTAATTCAAATAGCATAAGTACAATGACCCGACCCACTTTACTCAGCAAGAAGACTCGTTTGTAGCAAAGAATTTTCAGACTTGGTCCTTCAGGAGTTCAAACTTAGACTTTCAAAGGCTCGCTCGGAGTATCGCTCGACCGAGGTGAATCATCGTTAAAGTGGGTGGCTACGATGAACTTGTCTTTGCTTAGCCAGTACACTTAAAATATGGACGATACATACTAGTCGCTAGGTGAATCATCCCTTGCATGCTAATAAAGAATACAACGCACATAGCTAAGAGAATAATCTCATCTTGTATTGCTTCTGTTAGAACATAAAAATAAAACTTGGTTTATAACTTGGACCCTCGCATGCTACCTTTGCTTTGTGTAAGTAGATCCCGCTATGCCTCGAATAGATTATTATATACTCTTCATAGTGCACTGCTTCACTTGTTTACACTGCACACCTTGAGAACTATGTTGCTCGATATGTCCCTGTATGATTGTACTCCTCGCACTACCCCTTAGACCATACCAATGTAAATGCTTATATTTTATATAAATGCATGCTTGCCTACTTACTTTGTAGTTTGTACTCGTTAGCTCGTTTGAATGCTTGTCACATAATTTATGCCATAATCAAGTAATACTATCTATATCGAGCATGCATCTAGTTAGCCAGAAGACTATCAAATAGTCCTTTTGTGCAATATGAACCTGCAAGTATCCGGGACCGTTAGATCGCCAAGATAGTTACCAAACCAGGAGAATGCATCAAGTCATGTTTAACTTTGAACGAGAATCATGTCAAGTAAAGCAAAGAATCACAGCTCGGAGTAATACTCGTTCAGAAAAAGAAACAAGAATTATCATGTCATGTTGTGAATCTGGAAGACCCAAGACTTGCATGTCGCGGATAACTTGTGCACAAGGTATTAAATGGGTTCCTGTAGACGGTCTCTGGGGTACTGGGGTCGATCCGATCCAGACAAAATATTATATTAGTCTTCGTGTACAGGCAGGACGACATGTAGCGCCTCGTGTTCTTTCGTTGCACGTCATTCTTGCTCAAAGACTAAGTAGTCTCGTGGTAGGGCAGGATGGCATGTAGTACCTCGTGTTCTTTCGTTGTACGCCATTCTCGCTCAATACCACAACATGTCCTTTATGGCTATGCCAGTGACTCCTGTTCATATAGATAAGTCATCCTCGCTTAGCGGCAATCTGCTTGTGAGTCATTGCATCGTGCCTAGTAAATATGAATCACCTGAACGGATAGGAGTATAACACACTTGTACATAATTGAACACTTAAACATCTTCTGTAACACACCTGAACAATCCGTGTAACTCGTGCACCTGAAACAGAACCTCGCTCATTGCATTCGTGTTTGCTTATGCATTTGCCTTGAATTTTATTATAAATGCTCGTATTTGGTTTAACTTGGTTTGCCTTAGACAGGAAAAGACGAATGGTAAGTTGGTAAGTCTCGTCGTGTTACTCTTATATCGCACGATGCACTGTCACACGAGTTTGGCTTTTCATTATGCCATAAAACTGATCCTAAGGTAAAACTAGAAAGATAACTTAATATATGGTGCACAGAACCTTTATAACGTGTTTAAATTTATGGAGCGGGAGAGAAGCCTCCCCACCAGTGCATTTATGTACTGATAATCCACCAGATTGCTTGTAGGTGCGGGAGAACCTCGTTCGGTGCGAAAATCTCCTTTGTGCGTGCTAAGGCGTGGAGTTCGCTTTGAAGGCTTGGAGTGTTGCGTCCGGAACTGAAGCACATATACAAGACATAATGTTGGAACATCGCCTATGTATCATTCCACAATTGTAGCCACTTGGCCCGCTTTTACTATTTTTAGAGAGATGGCTTGAGCGACTTATAATCTCGGCCTAACACCGTTTGTAACACTTGTTCAATATCAATAAAGAGCTTGTTTTACTTCTATACTTGTGTTATTCAATGCTTCCGCTACTGACGACTCTGTGAACTAGTTACCAATCTCCTGTTCGTTTCTCATTCTGCTGCATTCGGACTATTTGTGTGACTCTGTGGCTTAATCATTTTATCGCCTGCTCGGAACATAGCCTTGCACGGGCGCAACTTGTGCTCGTGTAGCATTACGTTCAGATAAGAAAGATCGTCCCGCGGGAGCGCTGGCGCGGTGATTCGCGCCTAGCGGGTATGGCCGATTACCTGCGAAAGATCGGGGCGTGACAGATATTTAATAGCTGATCCAAGCACAGTGAGACCCGGTATCATTAGATAGGAGATGTTGTTGAAAATAAGGAAGCGGCGCTTGAGAAGGTTCATACAGATGACAATGGAGCAGACATATTCACAAAGATTCTTCCAAGAAGAAAGTTTGAGTACTGCAGGTGGATTGTCGGGATGACGACCCCCTCTACATAGTTGTGCAGGGGGAGATTTGTTGGAGTGGGTGGGGTTCCCAACCTATATGGAGAATACCCCAGAGTGCGACGAGCGCCATCCGTGTATCGAAAAAGTTTAAAAAGTGCATCGAACGTCGTGTATTGGAACTTTTATGGTAAGCAAATATTATATTAGATTTCTATCTTTGGCTTTAATTATATATTCATGATTGGATCTTTCATATATTAACTTTCCATATAACTGGATTTCCAATTTATGGCAAGCTAATTTATTATTTGATTTCCACTAAATATATGATTGATTGTAATTGGATTTCCATAAATATTTTTTGCTTCCATATATAGATTTTCATATGAAAACCCACCCTAATTCATTCAAGGGTTTATATAAAGGCTCATGCAATATACAACAATATAAGGGAAAAAAAAGAGAAAAAAAAGGTAGCAAGAGTGTCATTGCAACTTTGGAGAGGAGAAAGAAGGATTGTAGGCCGTTACGGAGAAGAAGATCAATTTGGAATATTTTTCATTGTCTTTTTTTTTTCGTGGTTGTAATCTATTTTCTGTTCCAAAGAGTTACGGTGATCTGTATTGGATCGGTGAGGAGGTTGTAGATGGTGTATTCTCTTTATTCCATTAGTGGAGGTTCTTCATGGTTGAACTTCGATCGTCCCGTGGTTTTTTTTTATTTGGATTTTTCACGTAAAAATCTGTGTCTGCGATTTGTGTTTGATATTTTTTGGTTTGTGCATTTTGCTCGGTTCTTTCGCAGGTACTCTTTGGTCTGGAGAACGGTTTCACATTTCGTTCCTAATAATATATTCTTTCTAACACGTTCCTGCATCCTTTTGGCAAAGTTGAAATATTTTTCGTTAGCTAGATTCACACAGCAATATAATTTTTTATTTTTTACAAACTTTGTTTAAAATATATGAAAAAAAATATGAACATGAGTTGCTCTGTTACCACAAGACCATAATATAGAATTTTTTTTTTTTTTAGTGGGAGTTAAGAATTATATATTTATTATAATTAACACCTCCGATTTGTCATTATTCATTCCATTTACTCACATCAAATTCTTGAAACCGAAGGATAGAGAAATCTACTCATTTTTCCAATACTCAAGCTAATTAAAACATTGGTTTTGTTGATAGTCTTCTCATTGGTTAGGCTGCTTATGATCTATGCTCAAATCCTAACTCATAAATTATAGAAAAATATTTTTTCTTTCGTCGTTGACGTGACCGTCAATGGCACGGTCCGACCGTCCCATATGACGGACATCCGTTGGCCCTCTGCTAGTATATATTGGATACATCCGTTGGCCCTCTGCTAGTATATATTGGATTTATCCACTTAAAATCGAACTCTCGCGGTCCAATGGAAGACCGTCACGTGACGCGGACCAGTGACGGTCATGCGATTCTGCGGCCCAAATAGCGCTGCAGTAAATTATAAGACCACCTTGTAGGGGTTGTAGATGTGAGCCGATCTCTTGGGCTATCATAAAGAAATAAATTAATAATTAATAATTGAAAATATCGAGAATTTACTAAGAAATATCACGAAACAACAAAATATTGGACAAATCTGATAAATCTTTAATATAATCGACAGGATTAGAGTTGATTTCACCACCAATAAATCCTAATTACAGTATCAACACATGAGATGCAAATTTCAGAAATTCCATTTCTCTTTGGCCTTTCCCTACAGCAGGAAGAACTACATAGCTAGCTAGTAAACAAGCTGTACTGACCTGCCAAAAACTCTATATATGTACCATAAGGGTTCTCAATTCTTATTGGTTGTGTTGTTTTTTGCAATTCCAGTTCTCAGGCCCCATCCTCCTCCTCTTGGCTGCTTCTTCAGGGTCTTATTTCAGCAGATTCAATTATGTTAGGCCCACCCAACAGTTCCTTCTTCAATGAGAAATCAACAAAAAAAAAAGGAAAGCAATATATATCTACACTACTATATAACAAAAACAAAAAACAAAAATACTATTCAGTCAGCCAAAATTTTTAAATAATGTCATTAAAATTAACATTAGTATTAAATTAATATTAGTATCTAACATGACAAATTTTAACATTAATATTAAAATTAAAAATAATATTAATATTAAAATAATTATCATTAAAATTAAAATTAAAATTAAAATTAAAATTATATATATATATATATATATATATATATATATATATATATATATATATATATATATATATATATTTGACTTGATGCCATGCACAAATACGTCACAACCATCCTTGACCTAATTTATTGCTAGTATGAGTCTGGCACTCTTATTAGAAAAAGTAAAACAGAAAAAAAGAAAAGAAAAGGAAAATAAGCTTTTGCAAAGCAATTAGTTTTTTTTGTTACCTAATTTGAGCTAGTTGGTGTCTATCACCAAGAACTTGAAGTAATGGACCACCTAAGGCTTTTATGCACTCTCATTTGCACAATTCCTCATGACCAGCACCACTTTACAACCAAATGCTGATAGATTTTGGCATCCCACATGTGACTTGTTCCTATACACACCTGTGGGAAACATCAAGAACCCTACATTGTGTTCTTCTTGTTCTTCTTCTTCTTCTTCTCCAACTAAATTAAAGATGGTCTGCCACATGATCTGCTCACTATTGACAAGTCCCATTTGAAAGCATGCAAGGATCTCACCAATTGGTAAAAGGCTGAGAAGCCTAACAAAGTCCTTACCAAGAGCTAACAAAGAAGAAACTAGCTTTTGTTCCATGTGTCCTCCATCCCTACATGCACATGGAAACTTCACAAGCTAAGTGAGGTTTCTCTCAAGTTCCTTTTGGGACCAATGGCTCCTTTAGCTCTGATCGCTGCTCTTTAGTTATTGCTCATCCTTTCTTGTGACAGGAGTACTGAGAAAAACCCATGATACTCATAATGTATAGGCTTGATTCCTGTGGATATAGGCATGCAGTGTAGCCTACTCTTAACTCTACACACAATGATTCATGTGTGCTAACAGTTCAACAAACAGGCTAGGCCATTTCTGGATGGGCATGGCATGGCAGCTTGCCATAATGCTATGTGTGTTCAATGACTGTTGCTCCCCTTTTTCTCCATTTTGCACAACATGGCCAGTAGCAAATTTATGACATACTAATGCCAACAACAACAACAACAAGATAACCACAAAAATTTGTAACTTATGACCTATCAATTTAGTGCCAATTTTTTTTTTTTTTTATTTATCTAAATTTTTTGAATCATTTACTTACATGTGGATAGGACAAGGGCACATTATATCCATCTTTACAATCTCAATCCAAGTTTAGTTTAGGTCTATTCCTAGTTATAGCAGCGCTTTCAACTAATCATATATTTTGTGTCCTTAATAACCGATGTGTATATTATTCTACATCGTATATATCCAAACTGTACGACGATTTCTCTCACCTTATTCTCATAGGCGCTACATCGAACTCTCTCACTAAAATAATATAAAAAGGTTAAAACTCGTGAGGTCTTAGTTAAGTGATAGTGGGCGAGTTAACTAGATATATCTAGATTCTCTAGAAGAATATAGGGGAGAACTTTGTAGTCCACGATACATCTCTACTATTATAATGAGACTTGAAAACGGCTTAAAAAATGAGTCATCAAAGTCGTATGTTTATTCTTAACGTAATTATTTACAAAAAAAAAAAAACTTCTAATTACCACAACCGTATGTATATTCCTCACCCTCACGTAAAAAATCCTATAATTTTATCTAATTTAAATTTCTATATAATATAAATATTTTAATATATTTAAACTAACTATATATATATATATATATATATATATATATATATATATATATATATATATATATATTATAACAACTTTTAATTAAAATTATATTTAAACTATTTTAAAATAATTTAAATTTTTATCTAGTTATTCAATAATATCAAGAAAACTAATTTTTTTGCTTGCATTGCACGTGAACATCACCAGTGAATATAGAGGGTTGGTTGGGATTTTATTGAATTTTGAGAACAGTTGGTATTTTGGTCAAGACAATCTCATACAGCTGTATTAATCTCAATGGTGGATATATCTATATGGTTCTCTTATGTAAGATATTCGTAGAGGAGAGGATCCAGATTGGAGTTCACTAAGCATTTTCGCATCCAAAATGGAGGGACAAATGCACAATAAACATAATGTAGTTTGGAGAGAAGAGGATCTAAATTGATGTAATTGTGTTGATACCAAGGTTTGCAGTATCGATATCGAAATCGGTATTGAATCCTTCCTATGAGTATCGGGATCAGCGCTATCGGAAGTATTGGCTGTTTCAGAGCATATCGAATTTTTTTGTATAGAAAAAAAAATAGTTATTAAAAAATTAAAGAATTAGAAGATAAAATGATATATTTAGACATAATTTGAAATATTTTCTGTGTTATTTCTTAGTAGTTTTGAAATTGAAAGAAATAATAGTTTCTCTTTACTAATTGATTTGCTTGCAATATATATATATATATTTTTTTCATTTGCATGCTTTTACATCCTTCCTATTCTTTTAAACCATTGTTATTATTATTATTATTATTTTAATTTTCTTTGCCTAATTGAGTGGGAAAGAGATACTCAATGTCGATATATGTCAGTATCAGTATCGATCGGTATTAGATCGAGACATGCCAAATTGTATCGATATCGGCCGTATCGTATCGATGTTGGTCGATACTGCAAACTATGGTTGATACATAGTAAAGCAACATCACCAAGTGCATAAACCTTTTTTTCCTACAAGAGAACAAGGATAAGAAAGGAGAGGAGGAGGAGGAGGAGGAGGAGGAAGAAGAGAGAAGAAAATTCAGCCTAAGAAGTGAGCTATGAGTAATGGACCGGCCTTCATGGACATTCCGAATATATCAACTGAAACCTGGTGTGGGCCTCTTAGTTCCATTTGTTAAACCTTCCTCAAAAGCAAAATCTAGCCCAAGCCCGTTACTAAACAAAATACCAAGCCAATGCCTCCTTGTCAAGACACAGGCTTTGATATAGAAAAAGAAGTCCACTTTTAAACTCCCTTTCTCCTATTCCAGTCGATACTTTTAAACTCCCTTTCTCCTATTCCAGTCGATACTGTTCTTTTTGTTACTTCGAAAGTAGCTGCTTGAGCTTCTGCCATGCGAATTTTCGCTTTCTGTACACAGCTTGGAAAATCATTTGTTGTCAACCAAAAATGAATAGCAAGCAATATCTTCTTCTTTCCCCAAGACTTTACGTGAACAAAATAAAAGAAGGAATCATCTCCAAGTGCTTCTGGTTAACAGTAGCAAGTAATTTTAAGTAGAGTATAAGAACACCACTAGGATCATTTCGACAATTCCTTTTTGAGCATGTACAAGCCGTGTGATCGCACAGAGCCCCAAAATTTCAACCTCCGTATATATTAGTAATGTGAAATATCTATTTTTAGGATTTTTTTTTTAGAAAATGCAGGTCGGGTTCTTAGAATGCCAGAAAAATGCCATTTTTAAGGACTTAAAAAAGCATTTTTTTTAGTATTTGTACATGTCCTTAGAATGTCAGAAATAGCTCCGTCGATGGACACGGAGATCAATACGATCCGCGGGGTACATACTTCTATAACAAAGCTGAATTGGCAAAGAGTTCATGGTCATGGCATTTCCATCAGTTGGTAAGGACTAGTTGACAGTGGTGGTGGTCCGGCCGATTTGCTGCACCGATAACCCCAAAAAAAAAAAAAAAAAAAACTACAAATGGCGATATTCACACTTTTTTTTTTCTTTTTTTCAAGTAAAACTATAGGATTCATTTGATTGGTAGGCTACAATTATAGAGAGCCCATTGAACAGATTCATAGAAGAGCCTCAGTTTGAAATGAACTGCATAATAATATATATCTACACATGATCTTGATACAAAGTGAGAAGACGTTCCCACACTTGCAGTAGTGCCTCCAAATCCATGGGTGAACAACTAAGCCTGCCAAATAATAATATACCAAGTTACACACTTGTTAGAGCTGTATGTCAAGCTAAATCAAGTCAAAACTATATGGTGAATGACATATGATCTCCGAAAACAAAGTATACCCGGTTTTCTCCACCGGTGGTGCAAGCAGGCCTCCGAGGGGGGAGCTGATGGTGCGGCGTCCGCTGCAGAGGAAAATATCGATCAGCCTTACCGAAGTAGCGATGATTCGACACTGAATAAAGGTTTTTCGTTATCGGTAGATTGAAGCATGTCATACCTCTAACTTGGGTCTCAACGACTCCACTGCAGCTCTGCTCTTGTCGCCCATGTTACCTCCTTGCTGCAATGCGAACTAAACTCATGAGCTAAGATTGCTTGATCAGGTTGTTTCTTATGTGATTGTGAACCAAAGGCACAGTTTGCAGTATCGGTCGATACAGACTGGCGTGTCCCGATCCCGATACCGACTGATACTTGACTGATACCGACGTATGGGGTCTCTTTTTCGGTCAATTCGGCAAAGAAAATTGAACGAAGACGACCAATCATGGTATAAAGGCATGTAAAAAGAAGAAAACTTATCTATCGCAAATGTAAACCAATCGGCAAGGGTGACTGCTATTTCGTTCGATTTCAAAACTACGAAGAAACAATATTGAAAATACTTAAAGTTATGGCTAAATATATAAAATATATTTTCTAAAATGTTACTAATTTATTAATAATTGTTTGTTTTTCGATACCAAAAAATTCGATATCCCTTTCAAAACTGTCGATACCGTCGATCCCAGTACCCATAGAATGGCCTGATACTGATACTGCAAACCTTGACCAAAAGTCAATATGTATCTACTTGTATCAATACTGATACTGCAAACCTTCGAAACTACTAGTTACTCTCAACATAATAGTAAATTTGAGACTAAATAATGTTTAATTGTGTGGTTACAGTAGAGGGGTCTGATCTACATACCTTGCCAAGAGCCCAGTCAGCCGAATCGAAGTAGGCTCTTTCGTTATCCTGACCAAGATACATCAGTAAACAAAGGTTACGATTTATTTTCTTAAAACAGAGTAACTATGTTTTCTTTTTCGATAAAGAGAAACTTCTCTGTTACTGCTTCAACTTCTCGAAGCAACGACTTTCTAATTTTCAACAAGTAAATAGGAATTCTTCTTCTTCTTCTTCTTCTTCTTCTTCTTCTTCTAAGCGGTTGCTAAATTTTAATTTGTATCTTGAAATCTTCAAGAATTCTTCTTCCATGGAATCAAATTCTCTTAAATTTTCCTAGTCCACAGAATTAGTTGGTGCTATGGGACCATAAGATTCTTTGTTCTGCTTTCTCTATTCAGACTACTACTATTCTTAGATTTGAACATTGCTCCTAATCACTGATGTTACGGCTCAACATCACATTATTAAATCTTTAACTACCACTTATCACATACAAGCCGGGATTATGAGAACATGTACTCCTACGTTGATGAGCGTAGAGCGTACACTCGATAATAAAAGATAACGCACGAAAAGACAATATAAACAATTTAATTGGTGGAACGGATCCGAAACTGCACTTAAAATTACCTAACTAAGACTTCAACTAGGTAAAAAAAAAATTTGTTAGCTAATTGTTGGTGAAGAATGAAACGTTACTCACCTTTGAGATCAAGGGCTTCTTCTTAGGCACAATTCCTCCGTACTTCTTCTCCAGAGATGCCTGCAGAAAGAAAGGTATCTCCATCATTCCAAGCACTAGTCCTTGAATTTACTACTTTCATATATCGGCAATCATAGAGAATATTTATACAATCAATTGGTTACTATTATAACCAGCCCACTTGCCTTCTCCGCAACAACCTGCCCCTAACATGTGATTATGGTGTCTCAACTTCCAATTAGTGCAAGAACAAAGTGACAATTTGGAGAGTCGATGATAATATTAGTGATTGATTCACATGATAGCCTGAGTAGCTAATAAAACCAAGAAAGAACTAATCATTGAGCAAGCAATTAAAAACATACCTCTTGAGAAGCAGCAGGGGAAGCATCACCATTGCAGCCTGCCATCTCCAATTCCTACCATTAGTAGTAGCTATTACATATATATCCATGCTATTCAAGCGATCGAGTCGACATACAATGCTTAATTAGAACTAATCTCTAGCTATAGTTTCGTCGAGAACAAGATGTTGTTGATTGTGGTGGTGAGGAGTGAGTTGTGTTAAGGGGAGAGAGAGAGAGAGAGAGAGAGAGAGAGAGCATACCTTGTGATAAGAATGGATAGAGTTGGAGAGGGGAGAGAGAGAGAGAGAGGGATGGAAAAGATGAAGGGATAGGGGAGAACATATAAAAGAGTTGGAGAGGGGAAGGTAAGGTAAGAAAGGCAAGGTAAGGAAGGTTGAGTGCGTTGAGATAAATGAGAATATTATCAAGAGGAGGTCATGAGTAAGGAGAGGAAGCATGGAAATTAAAATAACTAGTGTCCAAGTTGGTTAGGCCTATGGTGGTTATTTCATGCCAAATGCTCCTCCTCCTCCTCCTCCTCCTCCTCCTCCTCTCTTGGTGGTCTTTCTTTTTTTTCTATTTTGATTTTTTTTTTTTTTTGTTTGGATCCCTTTCTCTCATTTTAAATGGAATATTTTGACAAATGCCTCCAAACAAAATGTTGAAACTACATATACCTTCATTAAAAAAAAAAAAAAAAAATTAAATGTCCCATTTCTTTGTTCGGAGCAATTAAAATTTTAAGATATGTTCGTACCTTTTTAACCGAATTTTTGATTTTTTTTTTTTACACATAATTGGAACATTTGTTAGTTTTTTTCTAGTGGAAATATATGCGAGTTTTAACATTTTGGGTAGGAACGTTTACTATAATATTTCTTTTTAATTGATAATCGGATATGGATGTTAAAAGAAAAAACCAATTCATTAGGTGTGTGCAAAACCAAAAAAAGAACCGAAATAAATAAAAAACCGATAGATTTGGATGATTTTTCAAGCTACATGTCTCGTCCAGTTCTCTCATATATTAAAACCAAAAGTGGATCTGATTTTTAGTTAAACCAAATCGAACCGAACCATGCTCCCTTACGACTAAACTTGGACACTTCATTGCAGTACCGACCCTGATCTAGGACAACCAGGACGATCGTCTATGGCCCACGGACCAAGACCAGGAGGGCCCAATTTTTTTTAACCTATTATAGTAGCTTTGGAAAAAAAAAAAATTATATGCATCTTGTTATTAATACTACTAGCATATATGTACGTGCTTTGCACGTATTTATTATTAGAAAAATTAAAAGACACCTGTAGTCAAATTTTTTTCATTTTTCAATGAATGAATGATGCTAAACAAAGTCCATTTTTAATGCCTATTTTTTTAGATACTCAATGCATTTAATAACTGTTGTAATTAGGAATACAAAGGACAACGATTGTATTTACCTAGATACTCCTATTGATTTTAATTAATCTTTTTAATCAGTAAATATAGTAAATGGTACTTTTAAAAATATTTTTTTTACGGTGAAGTCTACTTTTGGTATTATATGGCAGAATAGATTATAGTATGTTTGAATTTTTTTTTTAATATTATATGTATGTTGCTATTAGTATTATTGTATTAGTCTTGAAAAAAAAATTAAATACTCTTAATCCTATATGTATGCAGCTATTATAGTAACTTTGAACTATATGCATGATGTATTTTCCAAAACTAGTTTAATAATTAACGTTATGACCTTTTTCTCTTTTTTCTTGGATCCCTTTCCTTATCAATGTCCTTGGGCTTGATTCCTCCCCACTTTCCACTCTTTTTCCTTTTTGAGTTTCAAACGTGCCTTCCTATTCTTGCGTGAATCATGACCAGGTTTGTGAATGTAGAGTTTGATATTTTTCTCTGCATGCCAAAATTTAGGCACGACGGCGACTCGGTCGCTAAGAATTAGGTCCGCAACCAGAGTTGACTCAGCCAGGAATTAGACTGGACTCAGCAAAACTTCAACCATGCATATAGTTTGTGGATAAGATCATTTCATCCTAGCTGTTTTTTTTTTTTTTTTTACCCGAAAATTCTCTCCCACTTATTAGTCGATGTCGGAACTCGATGTCCGGACCTACTCGGTAGATATTCGGTGAGATCCAGATATTTTCAGACAATATCTTGTTGAAATATCATCAAAATGTATATATATATATATATATATATATATATATATATATATATATATATATATATATTTGGGTGTGAGCATGAGTAGGCCTATTCAAACTCAAATTTGATATAGTGTGAAATTAAGTGAGCATAATAAATACATATCGAGGTGGACATGTAAAGTTTTCACGTATTGCCAAACATTTTAGAGTATCGCCAACCCTATTGTCTTATTTTGTGTTGTGATTCTTATGTGACACGAGACAAAATACAATGTCTTATCTACGTGACAAGATTATATTCACACAAGACAATGAGATAGAAAAGTATTTTCCAATGCAAAGGTATTGAGAAGACAATAAAAACTATTATTTTCAACTCCAAGACAACTTTTTTAATTCTTTCTTTTTTTATAAATATTTTTATTCATAATTGATGATGTGGAATGAAAGCATTGTGAAGTCCATTGTTTAGATTTAGACAACCAACTTCACATTGTCCTTGTCATGTAATTGCCATGTCAACTTCACAACTAACTTCACATTTGCATTGGAGAATTTTTTTTGAAATATGGAGTTGTGATTCCTATGTGACAATCTTTTCTTTCCAAACTCACAATAAGGTATTGTCTTGTTTTGTGTTGTGATTCCCATGGGCATGAGACACAAAACAATGTCTTTTCTATGTGGCAAGATTATATTCACACAAAACAATGCGATAGAAAAGTGTTCTCCAATATAAAAGTACTGAGAAGACAATAAAAATTACTTTTTTTCAACTTCCAAGACAACTTTTCTAATTTTTTTTATTTTATAAATATTTTATTCATAATTGATGATGTGGAAGTAAAGCATTGTGAAGTCCATTCTCTAGATCTAGACAACCAACTTCACATTGTCTTTGACATATCATTGCCATGCTGAACTTCACAATTTATTTTACAGTTGCATTGGAGAATTTTTTTTGAAATAAGTGTTGGAGTGGGTGGGGTCCCCAACCTATGTGGAGAATACTCCGGAGTGCGACGAGCGCCATCCGTGTGTCAAAAAAGTTTGAAAAGTGCATCGAGCGCCGTGTATTAAAACATTTATGGTAAGCAAATATTATATTGGATTTCCATCTTTGACTTTAATTATATATTTATGATTGGATCTTTCATATATTAACTTTCCATATAATTGGATTTTCAAGTTATGGTAAACTAATTTATGATTTGATTTCCATAAATAAACGATTGAATGTAATTGGATTTCTATAAATTTTTTTTCTTCCATATAAAGATCTCCATATGGAAACCCTAATTCCATATATAGATCTCCTTCCCCGCCAAACAGTGCGTGCACCTCTCCAATTTTGTAGACTTTAGCCCTGAAATCACCTTCCTGTTCACCAAGTAGCTCATCCCCTTCTCGATGATATGGCTGAGCCGTCTGTGCCACAACTCGGTAGATGCATCGAAGAAGGAGATCAATTTGGGTTATTTCTCATTGTCTTTTTTCTTCGTGGTTGTAATCTATTTTCTGTTCCAAAGAGTTGCGATAATCCGTGTTGGATCGGTGAGGAGCTTGTAGAGGGTGTATTCTTTTTATTCCATTAGTGAAGATTCTTCAGGGTTGGACTCCGATCGTCCCACGTAATTTTTTCTATCTGAATTTTTTACGTAAAAATTTTCGTGTCTGCGATTTGTATTTGGCCTTTTTTGGTTTGTGCGTTTTGTTCGGTTCTCTCGCAGATACTCTCTGGTTTGGAAAACGATTTTCGCGCTATGTATGCTTTGGTGTGTACGAGACCAGACATCGCTCACGCAGTTGGCAGAGTTTGCAGGTATACTTTCAATCCTGGAAGGGTACATTAGAGTGGGGTCAAGTGGATTCTACGATATCTTTAGGGCACTGCAGATTGGAGACTTTCTTTTGGTGGTGAATAGCCGAAGCTGGTTGGGTATACCAACGCTGATATGGCTGGAGACATAGACATGAGGCGATCGACTTCGTGCTATGTGATGATGTTTGTTGGTGGAACAGTATCGTGGCAGTCATGCTTGCAGAAGTGTGCTGTCTTATCGACGACAGATGCAGAGTACATTGAGGCGACGGAGGCTTGCAAAGAGTTGCTGTGGATGAAAAAGCTGTTGCAAAAAATTGGGCTAAAGCAAGAGCATTATCTTTTACTTTGCGATAGTCAGAGTGATATTCACCTTGTAAAGAACCAGATATTTCATAGCTGGTCCAAGCACATTGAGACCCGGTATCATTGGATACTGGATGTTGTGGAAAAGAAGGAACCAACGCTTGAGAAGATTCATACAGATGACAACGGAGCAGACACGTTCACAAATATTCTTCCAATAAAAAAGTTTGAGTACTGCAGGCGGATCGTCGGGATGACGACCCCCTCCACATAGTTGTGAAGGGGAAGATTTGTTGGAGTCGGTAGGGTTCCCAACCTATGTGAAGAATATTCTGGAGTGCGACGAGCGTCATCCGTGTGTCGAAAAAGCTCGAAAAGTGCATCGAGAGCCGTGTATTAAAAAATTTATGGTAAGCAAATATTATATTGGATTTCCATCTTTGACTTTAATTATATATTTATGATTGGATCTTTTATATATTAACTATAAGAAGTAGTGATTCCTATGTGGCAACCATTTTTTTCAAACTTACAACAGGGTTGGAGATGCTCTTAGTAGACTCCGAAAGTGTACATATTGTCCTTGTTCTTATGGGCTGTTTTGTGCGTGGATTTGGAACATAGAAATGGTCAAATTTTAGATTTAGGACTACTTCAGGTGTCTTTCACGAAATCAGAGTTTTGACATCGAATTTTTTTTCTCCGAAGTAGAGCACGTAAATGAAAAATTATTATTTCTACTTTGCATGATTGGTTGGAGGATCACTTCCTCTCAACTTAAAAAAAAAGATTTACTATTCATGTCTCTTCAACAAAAAGTTACATTTTTCAACTCATATCAACAACCATCCAAACATCGAACATTAAAATTTTTTACTTCTA
Source organism: Iris macrosiphon (assembly GCA_036927795.1). NCBI lineage: Eukaryota > Viridiplantae > Streptophyta > Magnoliopsida > Asparagales > Iridaceae > Iris > Iris macrosiphon. The sequence goes on from JAYESA010000005.1 coordinate 289,812,518, forward strand.
ACCTCCACTTTTTCAGAGCATCCAAACGAATTTTTTTTACGTCACTCCACCTTATTCCACTTCACCATATATCAATTTTTGAATTTTTATTTCGTTACACTTCGCCAAACCAAACAATCCCTTAATCTTTGTGAACATGCGTAGTGTGATTTAGTAACAACTAATGATTGTCGATAAATTATTAATAAGTTTTATCCATATTTCATATTGATGTTCAATTTTTCAAGAAAAAAAAAAAAAAAAAAAAAAAAATTCGTGTTGAGTGATTTGGATGTGTCATATTGACACTTTTGCGAATAATTTTTGTAGTCCTAATGACTTCTAAAGAGAAATACTTTTCTAAGTGGATGGACATTTCACCTACTAGAGTAGAGGGCCTCAAGGTCTTATGTGAAAATTAAGAACCTAACATGAGAGTATTGTGTGCGCACGTAGTCAGAGTTTGAATCTCGATAGATGTCGTGATCATGAGCGAGTTTGCTATCGAAAAAATTACACACAAATATACGAGTATTTTGTCCTCATTGATGTGTTCAAGTTTCACCATTACCACTAGAGGGAAGTTCCGAGCGCCAAGGATGCTGGAAAAGAAAAGGTTGGTATCTTGCTATAAATTCTGATTTGATAATTTGATTAATAAATGTCTTAGTTTTTTTTTTTTTTTTGATATAACACTCGAATTTTTTTGATATATTACATGTTTGCTCGATCCATTGATATTCTGCCACCCAGCCAGGATCTTATACCTCTTATCGGTAACCATAAGAACTATTCGAGTTCGATAATAAATGTCTTAGTCTTGTTAAACAAATTGTTTATACATGATAATTTTTGTAAAAAAAAACTTTTTCTTTGTAAGAGAATCAACTTTACACATTTTTATTGGCTGCCTTTCACTTCTAGCTTTGGACTCGAGTATTTGAAATGGTTGGGGTTTAAGGGCTTGTTTGGTTCGACAAAGTAGATCGAAATAAAAAATAAAAAAATCTAAAAATTGATATTTTACATACGCATTGCGGTAAAGTAGAGCGAAGAAAAAAATTATTTTATTTAAGTGGTTTGAATAAGTGAATGTTACAAGTAAAAAAAATTAAAGTTGTTTTCGGTTAGTTGGTTGTTGAAGTGGGGTGAAAAAGTATTACTTTTTGTTGAAGTGACATGAATAGTAAATTTTTTTTTTTGTTAAAGTAGAGAGGAAGTGGTCCTCCAACCAAACGAGCGAAATAAGAATGAGGATTTTTCACTTCCGAGCTCCAATTTGAAGCAAAAAACTACAATATTAACCGACAAGATTTACTATTTAAGTCAAATCACAATAAATTTTATCTGTAAATCCTTCAATTAAACACGTAAAGTGGTTCAAAATTCAAATTTTGGTCATTTATGTGCAGGGCCGGCCCTGAGTTCATGGAGACCCTAAGCGAACTTTCAAAATGGGACCCCCTCCCACCTCCCCCATATATATATATATATATATATATATATATATATATATATATATATATATGGTAAAAACAATTAAAAACTGAAATAGAAGTAAATTAAAAAAAAATGCTTCCACCAAGAATTGAACCTAGGAGAACCTCTCATGTGCAAGACTAAGATGATTATGTTATAATGTGGGTTACTAAAGGGTTGGATTCCCACTTTGTATTTTAGTCCCATATTGGTTAGAAATTAGTATTACACCTTCATTGGGTTGTATAAATAAGGCATTTGCCTCCCACTATGTGATTACACTAATAAGAGATCTTCTATCCTATTTTTTTCTTCCTTCTTCTACGTTTATTTTAACACGTTATCAGCACGAAGCTCTAACGAGAGGAAATAAGCGAGAGCATTTCAGTGAAGCCGCCATTTGTGGATTCTCCAATTCGGTAATAGGTATTATTATTTATATTTATTTTTTCTGCATATGCATACCCAAGGCGTAGCCTGATGTTGATGTTTATACATCACTTGGCATACCGCTAGGACAAAAAGAATAATTTATCCATTTATCTTACTTTTTTTAGTTAACTCTGATAGCATTCCGATGTTAATCGCATATAGATCTCTCGGAGAGAACACTGAAGTTATTCTTTATTTATTTATTTCTTTTATATATGTTAATACATTCAGATGATCAAAACCATTAGAGATATGATGACCATGACCATGAATTATTTGGTCTATATATATAAGACTTCTGGAACATCATTGTTCGAAGCAAACCATATGTGGTATTTCTGAAAGACTTCTTGAACATAATCATTGTTCGAAGCATACCATGAACAAGATTTGTTTGGTATAAATAGACTTCTGAAACATCATTGTTTGAATCATATACCATGAACATGAATTATTTGGTAATTTACCAAGTTCTTATGTTAACTTGTTATTATTGATCTTATACAGCAATATGTCGAGCCTCACAAAGAATGATTTCAAGCCTCTAAACTTAGAAGGCCAGAACTTTCTCAACTGGAGATTGGATGCTGAATTGCACCTTCAAGTCAAAAGCTTAGGTGACGTAATTATGGCTGATAAGCCAATATCTATATAGGATAAAGTGAAGGAATTAATTTTTCTAAGACATCATATTCATGATGATCTCAAGGCTGAGTACTTAACAGTCATGGACCCCTTGGTGCCATGGAATTCTCTAGCTAAGAGATATGATCACCAAAAAATGGTCATACTACCAGGTGCACTCCATGAATGGCTCAATCTATGTTTTCAAGATTATAAGACAGTTGCAGCCTATAATTCAGCTATGTTCAGGATTACTTTACGATTGAAGTTATGTGGTAAAGAAGTAACATAGCATTCCATGCTAGAGAAAATATTCACCATATTTCATGCGATTAATATGACCCTATAATAGACGTACATGGGAAGGAATTTTAAGAAGTATTCCGAACTCATTATTGTCTTACTCGTAGACGAGAAAAAAATGAGTTGTTAATCAAAAACCACACTAGTAGACCAACTGGGTCTGTACCAATTCCAGCTGAAGTGAATGCAACTAGTGCTCAAAAAAATATGAACAGTACCAGGGGTCGAGAAAATCATAAAGGTAGAGGGCATAAACGCGTAAAAGCAAAGAAATGGCTATAATCTGGTTCCAAGAAACGATACACAATTCAAAAATAAGGAATTTAATCCTTGAAGAAACAATGCCAAATTCCCAATCCAGCTGCTCCAACTGATATTTGCAAACGTTGTGGAAGAGCTGGTCATTGGATGCGAAACTGTCACACCTCACAAAAGAAAGTGGACGAGTATGAGGCCTCAAAGGGTGTGGAGACTAATCTCATGGAGGGTACAACACATATGAATTTTAATAATTTCTTCCAAAATAAGTATGAAAACGCAATTTCGGAAGACCAGTTCAACGCTATGATAGACGAAGTCAATAAATAGTTATTGTATGCTTATATAAGTTTATTTACTTTCCACTTTGAATAAATTGGTCATTATATGATCAATAGTCTAGGTAGTTTATTTTCTTTGAAGCAGTTTCATTTAGATTTAGATCAAGTTGTAATATTTGGCAATATGTCAAATTTAACCATTTAGTAGCATATTAATATATTATTATTTTTTATTTTTGAAAGGTATGGACAATGATGATGGCATATACTTGATAGGTAGTGCAAAAACTAATACTATATTAAAAACTAGGAAGTTTTTCACAACATATGCCTTAAACACTACCAAGATGACCACCATTGCTGGACCCGTGCAGATTATAGAAGGTTATGGTAAGGTCGATGTTGTGTTGCCAAATGGAATATACTTAGTCATTTAAAATGCATTATTCTCAGATCTAATAGAAATCTACTCAGATTTAGAGATATTTGAATGAACAGATTTCATGTTGAAACTATGAACGATGATTGCAAATAGTATCTTTGTATCACCTCTAATGTTGGAAGCAATAAACTCACATTAGAAAAGTACAAGTTAATCTCTTTGGGGCTATATCAAACTACTCTGAAGGTAGTAGAATCTTACCCCATCACTAGCAAAAAGTTAAAGGATCCAAGGAATCTAATCCTTTGGCATGACAGATTGGGTCATCCAGGATCGATTATGTTGAGAAGGTCATCAACAATACCAATGAGCATAATTTATCATACCAAAGTCTTTCCTTTCCTACTGAACATTTTTTTGTAGCTTGTTCACAGGGTAAACTCATTACAATACCTACACTTCTCAAAATAGCTTCTGAATCACCACAATTCCTTCAGAGAATACAAGGTGATATTTGCGGACCAATTGATCCTGCTAGCAGACCTTTCAGGTATTTTATGGTTCTAATAGATGCTTCTAGTTGACGGTCAAATATTTCCTTAGTCTTATCTAAATTTTTTTCCTTCTCCAAGCTACTTTCTCAGTTGATTAAGCTTAAGACTCATTTTCCTGACCAACATGTTAGAACAATTCGATTTGATAATATAGCTGAGTTCACTTCCCGTACTTTTGATGATTATTGTGCTTCCGTAGGAATAGAAGTTGAATGTAGTGCCCCGCTCTGCGTTGGCACTATATATAAGAGATATCGATTTGCTGACTCAAAAAGAAAACCTTCTTGAAGAGCTCCTTGTTGAACTAGAAGATGACTGATCTAGGTGTGTGGGCAGAACTTCATTCTCTGATTCTTGCATGCCTTAATAATGAATCTGAGTTTTTACAATGCTTGTTTGCTTAATAAGATAATATTCGCATTGAGAATGATAGAACGAGAACCTGCTTGCCTAAAAAGATATAGAACCTTGCCATGCTAAGTATAGAAATAAATTTTGCATGCTAGTTACACTGACACTGCTATCGAACGAACCTTGCCATGCTAAGAAAAGAGTATAACAGCATGCTTAACTAAAAGAGATAAATAGACCCGTGCCATGCTTGCTTAAATTAAAGATCGTTCATATGTTTGCTTGTCGTCGTGTATATAATTGCTTGTCTTTGATGCAAAAGTTAGATTGAATGTACGCTTGTATTATTATAAAGTGTAAATGGCTTGTCTTGTTAGAGAAGAGACTAGTAGCCCGCCCTGATGTTCTGGTCCTACGGGATCTAAGGGTTGCGACTATTAGATAAGAGATAGATGGATTAAAAGCTTGTATTGTCATATTGTGTTATGCTTGTGATATTCTTGTGTCACGCTCTAGTCCCAAAATATGTAGGACTAGAAACACGTAAGCATGCCAGCCGCATGGAAATGGAAACTCCAATATATGGAAACCAAAATCCACACGTACGCTATAATATGAAAATCAATCCACAAGTGGTATAAACATATGTCATAAGTCACAGGGTATAATCTAAATCTCATCCACAGAAAATCGATATAAATGAATAACCAGCATCTATATAACTAGATCTCAACAAAAGTATCTAAGGATGATAGTTGGATGGAAATAAATCCACTACCAACTCGAATGGAAAAGTACAACACAATAAACACATTATAAGAATACCAGCTAACAGTCATGGGGCTCGGAGAGAAGACATCCTTGAAACATATGTAACCATCCGGATCTGCGCTACTTCAAATACTCAAGAACAGATACACCTGGCAGGGGACCAGGTCCTCAGAGGGACGTAACAAGATACAGAAAAGCGAGCCAATTTGAATACAGTAAACATGCATATTATTTGAAAATAAATAAGTACGCTGTACAAGACAATCTATATGAATGCAAATGAGGACAACTTTTCGACGTATGGGCAAGGGTAGGCTACTCGATCTAAGCCTCACAACTCACACACCCGCCAATGGACATCAGAAATCGACATACCTCTGGGGTAGCGACCAGCGCGACTCTACAGAAATCGACATACCTCGGGGGTAGCGACCAGCGCGACACATGCCCGTAGTGCGAACTATATACTACGGTTTACCAGAGTGGTTAAAAGCCCATACGCCTAATGATTGTCCTCTCATGATACTAAGTGTCAAGTGTGTGTCAACATATCTAATATATAGTAATGACTGAAAGGAACTACACATGCAATAAATAAATAAAAATACAATAAATATACAGAAATATACTAAGCATGCAAAATACTGTAAGCAATTTGGCAAGGTATTTTGTCTGGCAAGAAAGCTACAGAATGTAATGTCCCGATGTCCAACACACAAGATCAGAAGCTATGGCCGCAGAACAAATATCTCCGGATGCTGAAATAAATATCACCAACGTTCCCAGAATAAGCAAAATAGCTAAAAAGCACTTCCTTTTCGTCCAATTTGGACACAGGGGCAAAACGGTAATTTCGGATAAAAGTGGGGTCCACGTGTGGCCCGCCCACTTTATACCGAAAAACGTGCCAAGGATAACAGTATCTAAATGGGACAAGTTATAGGTCAAACAACTCTAAATGTCAATACGAACCCAACGGTATGTCCAAATGTGGATTCCGATGGGCCGAACACAATTTTGCCCAAAAAGTCAACTGTAGGGCCCTCCAATTGGCGACTTGGTCAACTATCTCAGAATTACGTAAAAATTGGGTCACAGGACCAACACGTTACCACGAGTCCAGTGGCACAAGTTTCGTCGTAATCTGACAAGCGTGCACAAAATGCGCGCGACTTCCACAAAAGTTGCAATAAGGGGTGTGTCCGCGGATACGGGCTGATTCCGGCGTGCACACGCGTCCGAATCAGTTTTTACGAATTTTTACGTGTCCAGTTACGCTGCGTGCACCATTCGGTACACTTGGTACACGGCGGGGCGATCCCCTTTGGCGGGGCGCGCTCCGTTTCACAACTTTTGGAAATCTGGGAAAAGTGGGTTCACGGGGTTTTATGACGAATTTAATTCTGTCCATAGCAGTTAATAATCTAGGGTTATTTAACAGAAATTAAACTAGGTCAAGTGGTCTACGCATACAAAAAAGAATCATCGAATTCGGATCTCTGTGGTGGGAGATACGAACTCTGAAACATGGGTGGTCACCGCAGTTTTCTGCGATCCCAGAATTTGGTCTGTTTGTGCCAACTTTGACGCTGTTTTCGCCTAGGGTTACGCATTGTTCGAGGTCTACTATCATACAGATATGGAAGAGGGTTAAGGGGTGAGCATACCGGTGAAGACGGGGCAGCGTTTGGTTGAGCGAGTCAACGGAAAACAACTCCGGAACACAGGTACCTCGCTCTGGGAATCTGCAGTGCGCGGGGTCGCGATCGTCGGGATTTGTTTGGACTGCCTGGCGGGGCTCTCCGGCTGCGGTGGCGGCGCTCTTTAGGTCTAGATGGGAAGAGGGAGAGTCTGGATGATTATGTTAGGTATAAACATAATTTTTAATTAATTAAAAACCAGTCCCAAAATATGTAGGACTAGGAACACGTAAGCATGCCAGCCGCATGGAAATGGAAACTCCAATATATGAAAACCAAAATCCACACGTACGCTGTAATATAAAAATCAATCCACAAGTGGTATAAACATATGTCACAAGTCACAGGGTATAATCTAAATCTCATCCACAGAAAATTGATATAAATGAATAACCAACATCTATATAACTAGATCTCAATATAAGTATCTAAGGATGATAGTTGGATGGAAACAAATCCACTACCAACTCGAATGGAAAAGTACAACACAATAAACATAATATAAGAATACCAGCTAACAGTCATGGGGCTCAGAGAGAAGACATCCTTGAAACATATGTAACCATCCGGATCTGCGCTCATGCAAATACTCAAGAACAGATACACCTGGCAGGGGACCAGGTCCTCAGAGGGACGTAACAAGATACAGAAAAGCGAGCCAATTTGAATACAGTAAACATGCATATTATTTAAAAATAAATAAGTATGCTGTACAAGACAATCTATATGAATGCAAATGAGGATAATTTTTCGACGTATGGGCAAGGGTAGGCTACTCGATCTAAGCCTCACAACTCACACACCCGCCAATGGATATCAGAAATCGACATACCTCTGGGGTAGCGACCAACACGACTCTACAGAAATCGACATACCTCGGGGGTAGCGACCAACGCGACATGTCATGCCCCAGTCCCAAAAATATGTAGGACTAGGACACGTAAGCATGCCAGCCGCATGGATATGGCAACTCCAATATATGGAAACCAAATCCATACGTACGCTGTATTATGAATATCAAATCCACAAGTGGTATAATATATGTCACAAGTCACAGGGTATAATCTATATCTCATCCACAGAAAATCAAATATAATTAAATAAATAACCAGTATCTATAAAACTAAATCTCAATATAAGTATCTAAGGATGATAGTTGGATGGAAACAAATCCACTACCAACTCAAATGGGAAAAGTAAATACAATATAAGTACAACTCACTCAAACAACATAAGTACCAGCTATCAATCACGGCTCGAAGAGAAGACATCCACGAAGCATCTATAACCATCCAAATCTGCGCTCCTGCAAATACTCAAGAAACAGGTACACCTGGCAGCGGACCAGGTCCTCAGAGGGACATAACAAGATACTTAAACATATGCCAATAAAGTACTGAAAATAAACATCCATTGAGGTCGCCTAACCATCTATGTGAATGCAGTTTGAGAACAACTTTCTAACAAGTGGGCTATTTGGCCATAAATAGGATTGGCATGGTTCTCTTGGAGATCCAGGGGCCTACAAAGGCACGTCGTCTTTTGAACGGCGGAGGCCCGCCAAGTAATATAGGTGTCATCATGACCGCGCATCTCCGGCGGAGCGTACGGGTTACACAAGGAAAGTGCAAAGGAGCCCAAATGTGATACTTGTTGTTCTCCCCACCCCATGATCTAAGCATGTCACATCCATGACACGATTTGGTCCATAGCCTATCCTTAGTACCCTAGCCCAATCCTGCAACCAAACAAGGACAAGGATGGGACCACCGTACTATAATAGGCTACGTCCATATACCTCTAATAACTGCTAAGTCTTCTAGCATGCAAAGTTTCTAACAGCAGTTATTCCTAACGCACGGTCCACACGTGTAGGAGGCCAACCTGCACGCAAGTCCGTGATCTACATGAGACTCACAACTCGTGTAACAACTGTGTCACGGCCAATGAACCTAAAGATGCTACATGATGATGGGGTAGTCTCATAAACAAGGTCAATGCAAATACATAAATAAAAATATACCGCGACGACACCGTCGCGCACATTTTTATATAACAGTTAAAATATATGAAAAGACAGAAATAAAGATGCATGCAACATATGGAATAAAAATAACAGTACAATGGCAAGGTATACTTGCCTGACCAGAGAGCTGTGATGTACCAATAACCTGCTCCAAAAGTCGCGCAGGATAAATCCAACATCCTATATACATATGAATATAATACAATAAAATCATTAGTCATTACACTAGCACATACTCAACCACATTTATACTGGACTAAGGGGGTATACTAGGGGTAACACTAGTTATCTAACACGGTCAATTTATGCGTTGAATTACGCGGGTGTCGCGTCTTCAAGTACTGTACGAAATCAGTCAGTCAACTGACAGGTGTCTATGCCAGTACGTTAATGTACGCAAGGCGGACAAATTTACAAGTTCTTAGGGTCAACATGGTCAAGGTAAGTATGGGATAGTCTACGGTGTCCTAGGGTCGTATAGTCTGAATATTTAGTCATAATTATCAATTAGCATTTACTTACATATATATTCATATAACTATATAATAATATAACCATCAGTTTATTTTAATTTATTTAATTCTGGAATAATTACTCTAAAATCCTATTTTAATCTTATTATTCTGATTTTTATGTTAATTCCTAAAATTTTTCCAAAGAAACTGAATTTTATCAACTCGAGACTCATGGCACGCAAATCGAGGCAATCTGTTGACCGAAAAGTCAATCGACACAAACTCGACTTTTATGCATGATTTCCTATAGATTTCAGCATCAAAAACATACTAGAATTTACGGCTCATCCGAATTCAAATTCGTTTGGGAATTATGGCACATACAAATTTTGTATTGTGCACCGATGGTTAAATTCTAACCTAGAAGTTCTACAGAATTAACAGTATATAAATACTTCGAATTAAATTCTGGGAAAAATACATGTCGATGATTTCGACATTAGCTTTCCGAAACTTTAAACGGTTCATGATTCTGATTCCTGGTTCTCCCGAAATCGCAAAAACATCGAAACACGTCTATTTTCGGATATGCTGTGCTCTACGAATTTTCCAGAATTTAATACTAATAATTTCGTAAATTTTTTTTATATAAACAGAAAGCTAACCTCAATATCATTCTAACAAAAAAAAAACTAGGCCTCATTTGGAGTCCGGAGCTATGCGCAATGGCTTCTGGAAGATGAAGGAACCCTAGATGGCAATTCTCCAAAAATCGGCTCAAAGAAAACCCTAAAAATTAATAACTAAACTAATATATATATAGAGGAGAGAGAGTGCAGCCGCGGCTCGGAGAGCGCCATGTGGCAGCGATCCGTGCAGCCCCGCCCAGATCAAACGGTCGCAGTTCGATGCGGCTCGGCTCAGCTGAGTCCGAGTCGAACTCGGTCTCGGCTCGGCTCGCACCCACCCCGCGGTCACTGACAGGCGGGCCCGGCACTGTTCACTGCTGGAGGCTGACAGGTGGGCCCCCTGTTTGCTGACTGGGCAGAATTAATTACTTTTTGGGTTTTCTTTTTCAGAAATTAGTTTTTAATTCAGTTTTTCATAATTAACTCAAAATAAAGCTAAAAATAATCAGAAAATTCCCAAAAAATTCTAGAAAATATATTTTATTATTTAGAACCTAAAATAAAAGTTTGGAATATTTTTAATTAAGTTTGAATATAAAATAAATTCTTCAAAGTCTTAGAAAATTAGTGTTACTAGTTTTTAATTAATTAAAAATTATGGAAAAATCTCAATAATCTAAAATAGCCTAAAAATAATTCTAAATAAATATTTATATAAGTAAATAGACTAAAAAAAATTTATTTTCTAATTAACTAAGAGAATACTCTAAATAAATTCAACATCTATAATAAATATAATAATATAAAATATACACAAAATACCTATTTTGGGTGAGGGAGTTTACAATCTACCCAACTTAAAACAATTTCGTCCTCGAAATTAAAATAAGGCATAATTTATTTTAAATCATTCACATTCCTACATAAGGTACGTCAATCGCAATCTCTTCCAAAAATTTAATTAACAAAATCTATTCAAATCTATCGCGATCACTTCAAAATTAAGATAACCACTGTTTAAATCAAATTTCAACCTGTCGTAATCTCTTCTCGACTTTTAAATAATCAACATCCAAATCTAACTCAAGTCTATATGATATCCCACATCAAAATTTATATCACAATTTTTAACTACCATAATCTCCTCTAGACTTTGAACAATAAACAGTTCTAATCAAATCTTATTCCTATTCTCAACTTAAGAATTTTATACTCTTCAAATATTTAACTCAATTTACATCCTCCATATTTCAAATAGGTGACCCAACAATCAAAAATTGAACTTTTAATTCAAATCATCAAATTATAAAATTTAAATCTAATTCACCAATTGTTCAAGTCTAAAATTCTATATTTATCCTCAAAATTTAAATCGATGATTCATCCTTCAATATTCAAAATTTAAATCATGCTCAAAGTATAAATATTTGGTCCGCAATATCAAGATTTTAAAATTCATTAAATCCTCATTATCTTAATCATTCTTGTAAAATTCTCAAAATTAAAATGGCTTGAACCTCTCCCAATCTAATCTTACTCGATCACAATCTAAAAGAAATTCCTCTCGAGTTGCCAATGTACTACTACCCAACTTAGAACTTACCCATCTATCACAGAAGGCTATATACTTTAAGAAAAATATTCCTTAATTTATTTACTCAGGTCATTCAATCCTCAAAACTTCAACGCCGATTATTTCATATATGATATGTCCTTAATTACGACAGAATAATCCTCAAGTATGTGATCGGCCTATGAGGTATATCTAGTACTCTCTGTGTATCAAACTTATACCAAGCACGAGGTTTCGTCTTTCCGAAATAAGGGAAGACGGAGATCAATAATAAAGAGTTCAAGCGCGAGGTAATAGAATAGAAGTATCGGGATCAAGGCGTTTAAAGAATTCAAATAGGAATTGTCAAAGCAGTTGTGGATTGAAGGCTTATTTTGGTAATTCCTATTCACATGCTCGTATTAGTACAGTTATGTAGCCAATACGATACGCTCAGACATGTCTAGAGGGCAAGTACATTCATCTACTAATCACTATATATCTCAATCCACGTAAAGTAGTTATGCGAAGGGCGAACCAAGTGCACTAAGGTTGATCAGACCGTAATACACTGATTCTGATTAGACAATGTATTAGTAGGCGGCCCCAACAATACATATCTCATGATCAAGCTCAATAAAAGAGTAAGCTTGCAAAACTAGGCTATAATAGCAGCATAAGTCAAGGTAGTGCAGCAAATCTAAGTACGCTAGATGATGATGAAAGGATGTACAAATTAATTCAAGTTCACAAAACAAAAACAACTAAGCAACAATAATAAAAGACTCTACAATCCCTACAGTTATCATACAACCTCCTTGTCTAAGTCGCTAGTCGACCAAATAGGGGCAAGGATCTCTAAATTCTATCGTCTGAATAAACACTGTCGTCTTTTGCTAGCATACAATTAATGTCATTCAGTTACACTACCTCGATGGGTCAAGTAGACTATGTGATACTAGGTTGTGATACATACTACCCAATCTTAAAAGAATTAAACTAGTACTGTGACAGTCTTAAGAGGATCCTACAAAAAAATAACCTTGCACCTGTGCATAGAACAGAAACTCTTATTAGGGTATATGAGGAAAGATCTTGGTACTTATAAGGGTCTCCTAATGCATTATATAGGTAGGGCTCACCTTAAGTCTTAATCATAGTGCTCATAGAACAGGTGTCAGTCGTAGGGGTAGAAAAGTTACTAGCCGTTAAGGGGAAAGGGATCTAACTGGTATCGAGGTGGGGGTACAAATTACGTGGTCTACAACTAGGGGTAATCATCACAACCTAATTGAACAACTCAACTATCAGGTTCTAGCTACAAGGTACACAATTCAAAATTCAAGATCACGACTATCACTTTAGCAAACCATATATCCTATCATAGAATAAAATTGCTTGGTCTATAATCAGAAGCGTCAGGTTGGCATGAATTGAAAGATGGAGAAAAAAGAACATAATTTAGTCGTCGCGCGAGTGGCGAGCGCTAGGGTTTCAGAGGAACAATATATGAAATTTAAAATAGGGCTCTAGATAGCATCACGGTTCTCTAAGGGGGGGTGGTATGCTAGTTGCTATGTTTGAGGTATGATTAGGAAAATGTTCTATACATTGCTCTTGGCTTTCTAAGGCACTGTCTGCTTATCTCAAGACAAGAATCTAAATTTATAGTTCTCCAATACTTATCTAACTGTGAAGGTTAGGTTCAGTCTTAATATTAAATTTTTGGTTTTCTATTGGTTCCTCAATATTAGGGGCAATCATTATGGTAAACTTCTAACTAACTCTAGTAGTATCTATACTACTCTTAAGTCTTCATAATACATCAAGGGGTAATGGTCAATCCATCTACAGGTAAGGGTGCTATGGTTCATTAAGTATTCTACTCAGTGATGTGTTAACACTCTAGTTGTACTATGAATAGGAATGTTACTCTACTTATCATCTAACAACAGGAACTTCTATATTCTAGGAGAAGGCTATACTTAAAGAACTATTAGGGAAGCACATGAATCAAGCATGATGTAATTGTTCAAATAGAACAGATAGGAGGAAGATGAATCATAGTCAATTGTGGATGAGATCCTACACTCTAGTCCTAGGTGCAGGCTTGCTCGGTACAGTAACGTAACCGAGACAATATGCTCTTGACCTGCATTAGCCACCACAAAAACATGTCACTCTCCAGTCCTAAAAATATGTAGGACTAGGACACGTAAGCATGCCAGCCGCATGGATATGGCAACTCCAATATATGGAAACCAAATCCATACGTACGCTGTATTATGAATATCAAATCCACAAGTGGTATAATATATGTCACAAGTCACAGGGTATAATCTATATCTCATCCACAGAAAATCAAATATAATTAAATAAATAACCAGTATCTATAAAACTAAATCTTAATATAAATATCTAAGGATGATAGTTGGATGGAAACAAATCTACTACCAACTCAAATGGGAAAAGTAAATACAATATAAGTACAACTCACTCAAACAACATAAGTACCAGCTATCAATCACGGCTCGAAGAGAAGACATCCACGAAGCATCTATAACCATCCAAATCTGCGCTCCTGCAAATACTCAAGAAACAGGTACACCTGGCAGCGGACCAGGTCCTCAGAGGGACATAACAAGATACTTAAACACATGCCAATAAAGTACTGAAAATAAACATCCATTGGGGTTGCCTAACCATCTATGTGAATGCAGTTTGAGAACAACTTTCTAACAAGTGGGCTATCTGGCCAAAAATAGGATTGGCATGGTTCTCTTGGAGATCCAGGGGCCTACAAAGGCACGTCGTCTTTTGAACGGCGGAGGCCCGCCAAGTAGTATAGGTGTCATCATGACCGCGCATCTCCGGCGGAGCGTACAGATTACACAAGGAAAGTACAAAGGAGCCCAAATGTGATACTTGTTGTTCTCCCCACCCCATGCTCTAAGCATGTCACATCCATGACACGATTTGGTTCATAGCCTATCCTTAGTACCCTAGCCCAATCCTGCAACCAAACAAGGACAAGGATGGGACCACCGTACTACAATAGGCTACGTCCATAGACCTCTAATAACTGCTAAGTCTTCTAGCATGCAAAGTTTTTAACAGCAGTTATTCCTAACGCACGGTCCACACGTGCAGGAGGCCAACCTGCACGCAAGTCCGTGATCTACATGAGACTCACAACTCGTGTAACAACTGTGTCACGGCCAATGAACCTAAAGATGCTACATGATGATGGGGTAGTCTCATAAACAAGGTCAATGCAAATACATAAATAAAAATATACCGCGACGACACCGTCGCGCCCATTTTTATATAACAGTTAAAATATATGAAAAGACAAAAATAAAGATGCATGCAACATATGGAATAAAAATAACAGTACAATGGCAAGGTATACTTACCTGGCCAGAGAGCTGCGATGTACCAATAACCTGCTCCAAAAGTCGCGCAGGATAAATCCAACATCCTATATACATATGAATATAATACAATAAAATCATTAGTCATTACACTAGCACATACTCAACCACATTTACACTGGACTCAGGGGGTATACTAGGGGTAACACTAGTTATCTAACACGGTCAATTTATGCGTTGAATTACGCGGGTGTCGCGTCTTCAAGTACTGTACGAAATCAGTCAGTCAACTGACAGGTGTCTATGCCAGTACGTTAATGTACGCAAGGCGGACAAATTCATAAGTTCTTAGGGTCAACATGGTCAAGGTAAGTATGGAATAGTCCACGGTGTCCTAGGGTCGTATAGTCTGAATATTTAGTCATAATTATCAATTAGCATTTACTTACATATATATTCATATAACTATATAATAATATAACCATCAATTTATTTTAATTTATTTAATTCTGGAATAATTACTCTAAAATCCTATTTTAATCTTATTATTCTGATTTTTATGTTAATTCCTAAAATTTTTCCAAAGAAACTGAATTTTATCAACTCGAGACTCATGGCACGCAAATCGAGGCAATCTGTTGACCGAAAAGTCAACCGACACAAACTCGACTTTTATGCATGATTTCCTGTAGATTTCAGCATAAAAAATATACTGGAATTTACGGCTCATCCGAATTCAAATTCGTTTGGGAATTATGGCACATACAAATTTTGTATTGTGCACCAATGGTTAAATTCTAATCTAGAAGTTCTACAGAATTAACAGTATGTAAATACTTCGAATTAAATTCTGGGAAAAATATATGTCGATGATCTCGACATTAGCTTTTTGAAACTTTAAACGGTTAATGATTCTAATTCCTGGTTCTCCCGGAATCGCGAAAACATCGAAACACGTCTATTTTCGGACATGCTGTGCTCTACGAATTTTCCAGAATTTAATACTAATAATTTCGTAAAAAAAATTTATATAAACAGAAATCTAACCTCAATATCATTCTAACAAAAAAAACTAGGCCTCATTTGGAGTCCGGAGCTATGCGCAATGGCTTCTGGAAGATGAAGGAACCCTAGATGGCAATTCTCCAAAAATTGGCTCAAAGAAAATCCTAAAAATTAATAACTAAACTAATATATATATAGAGGAGAGAGAGTGCAGCCGCGGCTCGGAGAGCGCCACGTAGCAGCGATCCGTGCAGCCCCGCCCAGATCGAACGGTCGCAGTTCGATGCGGCTCGGCTCAGCTGAGTCCGAGTCGAACTCGGTCTCGGCTCGGCTCGGCTCGAGGTCGGCTCGGCTCGGCTCGGCTCGCACCCACCCCGCGGTCACTGACA
This sequence comes from Iris macrosiphon, assembly GCA_036927795.1. Classification (NCBI taxonomy): domain Eukaryota; kingdom Viridiplantae; phylum Streptophyta; class Magnoliopsida; order Asparagales; family Iridaceae; genus Iris; species Iris macrosiphon. Next base: position 289,829,062 of record JAYESA010000005.1, read on the forward strand.
GGCGGACCCGGCACTGTTCACTGCTGGAGGCTGACAGGTGGGCCCCCTGTTTGCTGACTGGGCAAAACTAATTACTTTTTGGGTTTTCTTTTTTAGAAATTAATTTTTAATTCAGTTTTTCATAATTAACTCAAAATAAATGCTAAAAATAATCAGAAAATTCCCAAAAATTTCTAGAAAATATATTTTATTATTTAGAACCTAAAATAAAAGTTTGGGATATTTTTATTTAAGTTTGAACATAAAATAAATTCTTCAAAGTCTTAGAAAATTAGTGTTACTAGTTTTTAATTAATTAAAAATTATGGAAAAATCCCAATAATCTAAAATAGCCTAAAAATAATTCTAAATAAATATATAAATAAGTAAATAGACTAAAAAAAAATTTATTTTCTAATTAACTAAGAGAATACTCTAAATAAATTCAACATCTATAATAAATATAATAATATAAAATATACACAAAATACCTATTTTGGGTGAGGGAGTTTACACGACACACGCCTGTAGTGCGAACTATATACTACGGTTTACCAGAGTGGTTAAAAGCCCATACGCCTAATGATTGTCCTCTCATGATACTAAGTGTCAAGTGTGTGTCAACATATCTAATATATAATAATGACTGAAAGGAACTACACATGCAATAAATAAATAGAAATGCAATAAATAGACAGAAATATACTAAGCATGCAAAATACTATAATCAATTTGGCAAGGTATCTTGCCTGGCAAGAAAGCTGCAGAACGTAATGTCCCGATGTCCAACACACAGGATCAGAAGCTATGGCCGCAGAACAAATGTCTCTGGATGCTGAAATAAACATCACCAACGTTCCCAGAATAAGCAAAATAGCTAAAAAGTACTTCCCTTTCGTCCAATTTGGACAGAGGGGCAAAACGGTAATTTTGGGTAAAAGTGGGGTCCACGTGTGGCCCACTTTGTACCGAAAAATGTGCCAAGGGTAACAGTCTCTAAATCGGACAAGTTATAGGTCAAACAACTCTAAATGTCAATACAAACCCAAGGGTATGTCCAAATGTGGATTCCGATGGGCCGAACACAATTTTGCCCAAAAAGTCAACTATAGGGCCCGCCAATTGGCGACTTGGTCAACTGTCTCAGAATTGCGTAAAAATTGGGTCACAGGACCAACGCATTACCACGAGTCCAGTATTGCAAGTTTTATCGCAATCTGACAAGCGTGCACAAAATGCGCACGACTTCCACAAAAGTTGCGACACGGGGTGTGTCCGAGGATACGGGCTGATTTCGGCGCGCACACGCGTCCGAATCAGTTTTCACGAATTTTTACGTGTCCGGTTATACTGCGTTCACCGTTCGGTACACTTGGTACACGGCGGGGCGGTCCCGTTTGGCGGGACGCGCTCCGTTTCACAACTTTTGGAAATCTGGGAAAAGTGGGTTCGCAGAGTTTTGTGATGAATTTAATTCTGTCCAAAGTAGTTAATAATCTAGGGTTATTTAACAAAAATTAAACTAGGTCAAGTGATCTACGCATACAAAAAATAATCATCGAATTTGGATCACTGTGGTGGGAAATACGAACTCTGAAACATGGGTGGTCACCGCAGTCTGCGATCCCAGAATTCGGTCTGTTTGTGCCAACTTTGATGCTGTTTTCGCCTAGGATTACGCGTTGTTCAAGGTGTACTATCATACAGATATGGAAGAGGGTTAAGGGGTGAGCATACCGGTGAAGACAGGACAGCGTTTGGTTGAGCGAGTCGACGGAAAACAACTCCGGAACACAGGTACCTCGCTGTGGGAATCTGTAGTGCGCGGGGTCACGGTCGTCGGGATTTGTTTGGACGGCCTAGCGGGGCTCTCCGGCTGCGGTGGCGGCGCTCTCTAGGTCTAGATGGAAGAGGGAGAGTCTGGATGATTTGGTTAGGGTTTTAGAGGAATAAATAAATAAATAAATAAATAAATAAATAAATAAATATATATATAAATATATATATATATATATATATATATATATATATATATATATATATATATATATATATATATATATATATATATATATATATAGGTAGAGAGGATTTAGTTTGAAGCCGCGTGGGGGCGGTCCCTTGCTGGCTGAAGGCTAAGTAGTGGAATGGTGTAATGGTTTGCTTTAGTTGTTGGAATGGGAATTGGTTAAGTTGTAATGGTTTGCTTTAGTGCTTTGTTATTAGTTTATTAGTATTAGTTTATATTATTATTAGTTTATTATTTTCTTTTCTATTTCTTTTTCTTTTTCCTTTTAAATATATATATATATATATATATATATATATATATATATATATATATATATATATATATATATATATATATATATACTCATAAGAAAAATTATAGATTATATTAATGCACACCGTTAAGCTAGCAACTGCTCAAGGGGTCTCCTACATGAAATAAATTACAAAAATTTTTGATGGTCCCATAAATCCTCTAAGTGCGCCAACACCTAAAATAAAAATTATTAAAAATCTATTTCTCCTAATTAGCACATAATTACTATAATTAAATTAATAATTAATAATTAAAAATGGGTATATAGGATTTCTAGGAATAGGGGTTTTATAGCTTGTTATCGATTAGCTTACTAGGGATGAAGGCTAAATGACAAGTTTGGAGACTAATAGTGCACCCCGATGTTCCAGTCCTACGGGATCTTGGGGGGCGTGGCTATTAGAATGGTGGATGGAGACTATTGATGGGGTGAGACTAATAGTGCGTCCTGATGTTCCAGTCCTACGGGATCTAAGGGGGCGTGGCTATTAGATGGGAGGCGGTACTTCTGTTGGGAAGAGTTTGTGTTTGTGTTAGAGAAGTTAGCTTGTTCATGGATATAGCTGCATTTCAGGTAGTTAGGGCGCATGCTAGGCTAGCCTTCTTGCATACCTAACTGTTTGATGCAGAGACGGACATGAAAGAAAACCTTATTTATATATGCAAATTATTGCTAACTTGTATGTCTGCTACAGGGATAACCATTCGGAAGAGGGGTAAGAATCACTAAATATGTGATATATCTTTTTGCTTACTGTTTTGCACTGCTCAGATATGGTAGAGTATATATATAGCCTGCTTGTTCATGATCATGTGCATCATAGAGTTTATCTGATAGTATTTCATGCATTTCGCATCGATCAGAAAATGGCTATTAGTGCCGAGCTGAACCTTGGTCACGACTTCTAATTTGAGTTTATCTTGTTTGCTTAATAGAAGGATAGTTCCTAGATGGTGCATTGTCCCTAGAGTCTTTGAGTATGACTCACAAGATACGCTGTACACACCCTGATTGTATAAGAATCAGCATACCGTACATGAACTGTTTGCCTTGCCTGCTTGCTTGTCTATCGAACATGAAATTCTATTTTCAAAGATATTTCCAAAAGAAGTAATATGAATCTGTTCCTGTACTGCATGTAACGAACCTAGATAAAACTAGAAAGATCAATAGTAATATAATATTTTATAACATAATTACTTAGTGTTGGTTTTAATGAATGTTGCTTCTATTCGTTGATTTTATACTCACCAGTACTTTCTTGAAAGTATTGACCCACCAACAGTTTGCTTGTTCGCAGGTGCTAGATCGTCCAAGGAAGCGATAGTCGTGCCTCATCCCCAGGACCCAAAAATTTGGTGTCGATGCCTTGAGCCGTATCGAGATGTTTTGTGCTATTTTTGTATTGAGGGACATAATGTATGGAATGATGCCTTTGTATTCAGAGAACCTCGTGTCTTTAGTTTTGTCCCGTATAATCAGATGGATTATTGTTTGCAACACTGTCCCTCCGCTGCGTACTCTATCGGTTCGATGATAGCCATAACTTTAACGATGTTGCCTTGTGCGAGTGCAACCCCAGGCTCGTACGGCATCACGCATCGATGGCAAACGACATACGCCCAGCGGGACACCGTAGTGCGGTGATTCACGCTCGGCGGGGGCATTGTCGGGACCTTCGGGATCGGGACGTGACATTGAACATTCTGTCTCTCATCTTCATACCCAAAATGGTTTAGAAGAGTCCTTGATTAAGCATTTTCAGCACATAGCAAGGCTTTTACTCATTCAATCAAACTTACCTTTTCAGCTTGGGGACATGCCATATTATATGCTGCTAAATTGATCATTGTTAGGCCAACTGCATATCATGAATTTTCAGACCCGAAGTACCTTACCTTAGTGCCATTGGGGTATTAATGTATCTATCACAATGTACAAGGCCAGACATATCATTCTCTGTCAATCTATTGGCTAGATATAGCTCGACACCAACTCACAATTTGGAATGACATTAAACATGTGATGAGATATCTTCGTGAAACTACCGACATGTGATTATTTTATACTTGTGGCTTATTTGACATCGCGAATCTAGTTGGCTTTGCAGATTCTGGTTATTTATCTAATCCCCATAAAGGTCATTCACAAACTGGATATGTGTTTCTTAATAGCAATGCAGCTATTTTTTGGCGTTCAATAAAACAGACAATAGTTGCTACCTCCTCAAATCACTCAGAAATATTGGCTCTCCATGAAGCAAGTAGAGAATATATTTGGCTGAGATCGTTGATTCAACACATTCGTAGCTCCTATCACCTTTCTCCTACCACAGATACTCCAACTGTTATTCATGAGGATAATGCAGCATGAATTGCACAAATTCAAGGTGGATTCATTAAAGGAGACATGACCAAGCATATCTCACCGAAGTCTTTCTATACTCATGAGCTTCAGAAGAACTTTGATATTGATGTCCAATAAGTTTGTTCAAGTGATAATCTTGCAGACTTGTTCACCAAATCTTTGCCAAAGTCAACTTTTCATAAACTAGTTCATGGAATTGGAATACGATGTCTTCATCAGCTGACTGTTCAGGATCAACATCATCAGGGGGAGTGATTATTTTCAGGGGGAGATACATTTTATATGGACTATAACGCGTTGTACTCTTTTTCCTTAGTCATGGATTTTTTTCCATTAGATTTTTCCTGACAAGGTTTTAATGAGGCAACATTAAGCGTATCCAATACCTATCTAAGTCATCCTAAAGATTGTACTCTTTTCTTTCGCACAGGTTTTATCCTAATAGATTTTTTTGGCAAATTTTTAATGAGATAATAGGCTTAGATATGGTGGTCATCCAAAAGGGGAGTGTTATAACGTGGTTTACTAAAGGGTTGGATTCCCACTTTGTATTTTAGTCCCACATTGGTTAGAGATTAGTATCACACCTTCATTGGGTTGTATAAATAAGGCATTTGCCTCCCACTATGTGATTACCCTGATAAAAGATCTTCTCTCTATTTTTTTCTTCTTCTTCTACGTTTATTCTAACAGATTACCACTACACCATAATTGTTTTATATTAAGATAGGTTCATGTAAATACTAGTTATAGTTTAGATACAATATTATTAATATATATATTTTAAACTAAACTTTTTGGGCTATCATGTTCCGTGGGTCCTGAGCGATCGTCCTATCTGTCCTGGGCTAAGGCAGGCCCTACTTATGTGCTCCAAATCAGCGAACCAAAAAGCCCTTAATGTCACTCAACAAAATAAGTTACAAAGTGATTTTGTGGTTATTGTTGGCCCATCTGGTCATGGTCAAACCGATTTTAATAATCGATCCAAACTACGAATTAATACATTGCAACTTAGATGAATTTGTTCAGAAAAATGTCATAATACTTCGTCATAAGCTACTACAAGATGATTGTGTTTGGGTTACTCTTTATACTTTGTTATATAATTTTTATTTTTTTAGTCTAAGGACTTATGTGAGTCAGAACGATATTTTGGCATTTAGATTGAACATATATCCAAAGTCCACTCATACATAAGCCAACCCAGACCAATAAGTCTTTTGGATTCAAGCCTAAACCCAAACCCACTCAAAAATCCAGCTCAAAATAATCTGGAATATGACCAGCCGAAATCAGTACGAGTTCTTCCCGAACTCGGACCGAACTCGTTTACCCTGAACCAAATTCCTAGTCAGCCTCATCTTCCGGATGACCAGGCTCTAACGTTCGTATTTATGAACGTTAAAGCATCCGAACTCGGTTCAAAAAAATCCTATAAATTGAGAAGAATTTTCACATTTCAACACAACTTATTCACTCAAAAATTCTTCTTCTCTATTACTCAAAGAGCTTTAAATATTTCTTATTCCTAAGACAACTCCCTTTTCTTCTAAGTACCCAAGTGCCGTTTCGATTAGAAGTTGAGTCGAGTTTTACAAGCTTGGTTTAAAAGTTGCTTTATATTCCTGTCTGAAGTCTTCGAGCTCTTCGGATCAAAACTCGTGTTGTAAGAAGTTGGAGTGATCTTCGGACCAAAGGCGCGTGTGTACCCTATTTTACAAATAGTGAATTAATACCGAGCAAGAGTTTTTGGGCCTGGACTAGTCCTCCACGAGGAAAACCAGAATAAAATTAGAGAATTTTAGTTTGTTTTCTGAACTTTACTTATACTCTGCCTATACTCTAATTATATTCATTGCTGTTGTTTATAAGTAGTCCTTAAACTTAGAATTTTTAATTGGTAATTAATTTTCGCTGCACACGCACTTACACTATTCACCCCCCTATATAGAGGTGTTACACGATCCTACAATTGGTATCAGAGCAGATTTTTATTAAACCGTGCTTAGTTTATACACTCTAGAATACTCATGGCTAACTTTATAAAAGAAGGACAATCCACAGATAGACCTCCATATTTTGATAGAAACAATTACACTTTTTGGAAGACATAGATAAGCTTTTACTTAAAATTATTTGGTTTTGACGAATGGACAAATATTATTGAAGGTTACAGAAAACCTACTATCATTTCTCCTCTTACTTCCAATATTGTTAACAAACCTTATTATGACTACTCAGAAGAAGAAAAGAGATTAGCTAGTCTTGATGCAAAAGTAATGAATGCTCTTTACTTTACTTTAGACAATAATGAACTTAATCGTATTTCTTCTTGTGCAACCTCATATGAGATCTAGAAACTTCTTGAAGTTACTTATGAGAACATACATGAAGAAGAAGTTAGCGATATGGAAGTAGAAGAAAATGCTAACACAAGCATATGGTATGAAAGCGAAGCAAGCGATTCTGAAGAAGAAAATAATCCTCGCAACTCTGCAAATGTGTGCTTAATGGCATTTGATCAGGTATCTATGAACCCCCTATATGATGACTTTATATTTGATGAACTAGGTGATGCCTTTAGTGACCTTCTAGATGATCATAAAATACTGCTTGATAAATACAAAAACTCGAAGAAGGAGCTCAAGGAACACAAACTTGAGATTGATAGATTGTCCATACTCCTAGATGATATTAGAAAGACACAATCCAATAGTGATTCAGATAAATTAGCATAGTTAGATTGAACTTACACGAAGAACTTCTTAGAAATGAGCAACATGACAAGGATTATATTAAGCTCAAAGAAGATTATGAAATAGAGAAGAAAAAGAGTAGTGATGCACTTCTTAGAATTAATGCTTTAACTACTAGATATACTGAGTTATATAATATTTCCAAAAATTTAGAAATTGGATTAGGAAAATAGCCTGTACAGACTGCTTCCGAATCTAACACGTGTCACTCAAGGCCCGAGAACACACAGCCCAAAAAGGCCAAACCTTCTAATCAAGCATTATATTTCAAGTATCCACGTAAATCACAGCATACTGTCTCACATATACATCATGCATCTGCACCAAGTATCAACACATCTACTACATGTCATTATTGTGGTATTAAAGGACACATATCACGAAAATGTAGAATTAAAAAATTAGTTGATATGCATGTATATATATGGGTTCCGAAAACTAGCATATTACGACCCTCAAGAAAGTGGGTACCAAAGGTTACATCTTCAACTGTTATGGTAGGTGGACCTTCCCTCTCACACTAGAAGTAAATGGATTCTCGATAGTGGTTGCTCACGTCATATGAATGGTGATAAAAATCTATTCGCAACTCTATCGATGAAGAAAGAAGGATACGTCTCCTTCGACAATAATATAAAAGGACATATTATAGGAAATGGTAATATAGGTATTCACCATTCTCCTGTTATTAAAGATGTATTCTTAGTAACATAATTAAAATATAACCTACTTAGCATTAGTCAATTGGCTGACCATGGTTATGGCATTAATTTTGTGAAAGATAAATGTTCTATTTATGATAGATCTACTAGTAAAATAACTTATGAGGGAATAAGAGAAGATAATATATATTTTTTTTTCTATCTCTCGAAAAATACTAACAATACAGGAAGATGCTTATATGCAACAAAAAACGAAAGCTGATTGTGGCATATGCGCCTTGGACATACAAATATGGATACTTTAGCCAGACTATCTTCAAAGAAATTGGTAAGAGGTTTACCTGAAATTACCTTTAAGAAAGATATGGTCTGTGCTGAGTGTGAAAAGAACAAGGCAATAAGATCTTCGTTTAAATCAATAAACATTGTAAGTACTTCAAGACCTCTTCAACTTTTGCATATATATTTATTTGGACCAAGCAGAGTCGCCAGTCTTGGTGGTAAGCTTTATGCCTATGTTATTATTGATGACTTTTTTTAGATATACTTGGGTTTATTTTCTAGCAAATAGAAGTGAAGCTTTTTCAGAATTTGTTATATTTTGCAAAAAGATACAAAACGAAAAAGGCTTCATGATTACTCGTATCCGAAGTGATCATGGAAGCGAATTCAAAAATTTGAATTTCAAAATTTTTTGTGATTTAAATGGATTTGTACATGAATTATCCTATCCTAGAACTCCTCAACATAATGGTGTTGTGGAGCGGAAGAACATAACTCTTGGCGATATGGCTAGAGTCATGTTAAATCAGTATAACCTTCCAAAATATTTTTGGGATGAGACTGTGAATACAGCATGCCATCTTTTGAATAGGGTTCTTATTCAACCTATATCGAAGAAGACTCTCTATGAGCTTTGGTTTAATAGAATTCCTAGCATTAGTTATTTTAAAGTATTTAGCTGCAAATGTTTTATCTTTAATACTAAGGATAACTTGGGTAAATTTGATTCCAAGGCTGATGAAGGTATTTTTCTTGGTTATGCTGCAAAGAGAAGGTTTTAGAACTTTTAATAAAAAGTCTATGACTGTTGAAGAATCGATTAATGTTACTTTTGATGAGCTTAACAGTCAAGTAGCAAGCAACAATGATAATGAAGATACCAGGACAACCTCCAACAAGACTCATGAAGATGAAACTGGAACAAGTTATCTGGACAGCTTACCTAAAAGATTAAAATTTATAACCAACCATGTAACGCCCCGCAACCGTTCGGAGCATTACGCTGAGTCAGATTGAAATAAGTCAAATGCTGGTTACATTTGAAATGTTAGATTTTGGGAAGAAGGATTAATCGAGTTGGTTTCAATGTGCAGATGGCTAGCGGGTTCGATGGAAATCAGGTGTTCGTTCAGAACAGTACTGAATAGCTGGATGGGAGCGATAATGTCGACTTCCTTAATCCGATCGGTCGGATGATTTGGAGAGCACGGCCTGTTCGCACGGTCATACCAGTTGAGTATATCGCGCTTGCATCGGATCACGGGTTCAAGGGATTGGCCGTATCGGCAGGACAGGATGCCTAACGGGATCAAATATTATGAGTGGGCTCTTTCCCTTCTCCTCTACTCCTTCATGCCTAATAATATAAAAAACACGTAAGGCTTGAACACTTGGGCTGAAACATTGGGAAATACTACACTGAGGCGTGCATAGAGTGTACGTCGTTGGCTTGATAGGATTGTGGCTTGAAATGATTTACGCGTGGGTTAGTTGGAACTAGAGTTGGATAATACATTTGAGGCAGTCGGTTGGATACATTGGGATTATGCTTGGACGGTTGGAATTATACAAGTTGGAATGATACATTGAGGCAAATGGGAATATCGGGAATTCGGGCGAGCGAGCGTGCATCTGTGCACGAGTATCACTTGGTCGCTTTGTCTTGCAAAGCGAGCAGTTGCGGTTCGAAACCGAACAACTGCATCGGCGAGAGCGTTATACCACGGTTGGGGCATTTTTGCCATGGGTTTGTCCCGAGTTGGGGTGTTGCATCCAATATGAAATATTGAGTTGAGCAGAGGCATTTGCCTATGGAAACACTTGATATTTTGGTGCCTTGGGCTATATATATTGAGGTCGAGATTTGGATTCTTTGGTTGGGTATGTTGGAAGAATGGTTATGGATGTTTTGGTTGGATATTCGGTTATGGATGCTTCGGTTGGATATTCGGTTGAACGAGTCTAGGATTGCTTGGTGGGGCGAGAATGTTCGATCCTCTCGTCATACCTACTTTCTGCATGTCACGGACAACCTATGTACACAGGGTTTGACATTTCCTCGAAACGGCTTTTCGGGGCACTGGGACCGTATCGATCCGGAGGGAAATATTGATTTGTGCTAGTCACGATGCATTGCGGGACCTCCAGCGGGACTAATTACCCGGGCTGATAGGGCGCGCCGCTAATGCTTGGAATATGTCCTTTATGACTTTGCCAGTGACTTCATATAGATAAGAGTTGGCTTGATTTTCTTTTGTTGGTTTGGCTTTCGTGTAGGCGCGACCACCTTGCCTCGGCAAGAGTGTGCACTCGAGATTGGAATATAAACTTTGGTTGAGGATGGATATTGAGGCGAGACTGATGGTTCGATATGTTATCGTGCAAGCGATGGCATTGAGTAGGACGGGTTGCATGCTAGTTTACTTTGGGTTGGATATATATAAATGCTTGTCGATTGGTTGAGTTGAATGCTTGCATGCTTAAACTGTTTTACAGCTTTCCTTAACATGTCATTCATATGCCATGAAACGAATCTAGGATTCAACTAGAAAGATCACCATATAACTGCTTGCATTCACTATTTTACTTAGTGTCGGCTTAGACGAGTGGGTTACCCCGCTCACCAGTACGGTTGTGTACTGACCCACGTTTGTGGGCAATATTTTAGGTACACAGGCGTAGTGGCGCTGCTGGGATATATGGGGCAAGATGTATGAACTGTAAGTACCTTTGTGGGCTAGAGAAAAGAGCAAGAGCATTTCATCGTCTCCGTGGCATCGCCTTTGTGGCATTGACTTCGGGGCACTTCATTTGGACCCTATCGTGAGCTTCGCTGCGTATTACTCTGATGTGTGCTTGGTACACAAACGACTTCCGCTGTAACTTGGTTGTTTCGATGTTAACTTTGGTGTTCGTCAATATCGCCTTGTACGAGTGTAACTCCAGGCTCGTACGGCATCACGTCCCGATGGGAACGATTATCCTGCGGGAGAGCTGCAACGTGGTGATTCACGTTCAGCAGGGACTATCGAGCTTGCGGGAGATTGGGACGTGACAAATTGGTATCAGAGCCAGGTTCATTTCTTCGGACTTGGTCCTTCGCTTCATCACAAACTCTAAATAGCTTCCGCGTATCGTCTAGCTCTTGACTCTACTCGGTGCCGCATTGGATATTTCATGCAATAAGTCTATATATTGCTGGTTGTGGCTGCATGTTATTCTTGATTGTGTTGCCTTGGTTGGTTTTCGTAGGATCGCTTAGCCTCGTTAGACGTTGTTGCATTCGTGCAGCAAGTTGGTTGGCGTTGTTGCATTTGTGCAACAAGTTATGGGCTTTCGTTGGGTTGGCTTGGCTTATCGTTCGGGGAGATTCTGATTGCCTCAATGGATCAGTTGGTTGGCTAACAAGATTTGGTTATGCGGCATATTTTGAGTAAAAATATTGGATGAGAATGGATCCTTGCACGAGTTGCTCGTCTAGCGATTGTGTTGGATATAAGTTAGAATTTTGGCTGTGGCGCATCGGTTGGGCATGTTTGGGTTTTGTTTGGGATTAGCAGAATAAGTTGGCACGAGTGGCTCATACAATAAACGTGTGGAACCATTGGGAATTGGGTTGGACTACTTGGAATACAATCGTTCAGACGATTGCTTGTGTTGCAAAAGTATCAGACGGTTTGAGAATAGTTGGAAGTATCGAGAATAGGATATGGCACGAGTTGCATAGCGAGATTGATATGAATAGTTGGATAATTCAAGCATTGCCTGAGTTCTGTGTCAGACTCGAATTGGGAAAGGCATGATCACACATCAGGGATGGTTCGAACGGATTTTGGATTCTGCAAGGAAATCGTAATGTGAGTAGCGACTTGATTCGGAGTGGTATATGGAATACCACAATTTGAGCAAGGCATTGGAAAATGTTTTGGTTGGACATCAACGGGAATTGCCTGAACGGACTCAGGTAATGAGAATACAAGTTGGTTGGTGCACGTCGGCTGAGTTGGAAAGAATAAAAATGAAACAAGCGAATATTGAGTTGAGCAATCGAGAACGGACTGGTGCAAATGGAAGTATCATTGGCTTAAGAGATGGACGGAATCGGAACGAATATTTGGGTTACGCTTGAGCAAAGTGATGGGATTATCGGAAGAATAGCGAGCACGAACTACGATTTTTGAGCAACACATTTGAGCTGTTGGTTGAGTAATGAAACACGATTTTGGTTTGGAGGGACAATGCAATGGATTCACACAAACTTGAAGATTTCGGATATTGCTGCTCGAGAAGTTGACTCAGGTTAAGCGAAAATGGAATTTTGGGCAAGATGGTGCAACAATGGAAAATGAATTCTCTGGAAGACGTGGACGGATTGTGGCAACAACGGAAGGCAAAGATTGTGGCGGATAGACTTTTAAAAGATAGCTAAATGTGGGAGCAACGTCGGAACAAATCACTGTGATGCTCGAGTAAGTTGGACGTGCGAGAATCGAACATGCAATTCGAAAATTGATGGATTCAGGGCAGAACGACGGATTGATGGAAGACGGTTTCAACGAGCGCGGTGCTCGGATTCGAAAGATCGCTCGGATGAATGGTTGGAATTTTGATTCGAATTTACAAATGAGATATAACATGGTTTATAGTAACTGTCCATCATGATGATTACAATTATCGAGCGTAGCTTCGGGACAGCTGACCCTAAGTAACCTTACCCGTTGAATCAGAGATTGAATATGGTAGACCCATAGAATGACCCTTGAGACGGCGTATTTGGGAATGCGTCGAGGGCAGATGTGAGCAATAAGATTTGGCTTATTGACTGAGTGTTGGATTTGAGAGACCCTTGGGATAGTCTTCAGCTGAAGATGCAGCCGGAAGATCGAAGCGATGGTGGGATTGGCCTAAGTCAACTGATGAGATTCAGAGTCGCAGATTTTTATCGATGGCATCGCCTCTGACTCATCGTGCCCTGGAAGGGAATAGCATTCATATGAATTGACGACTGTGAAACTAGCTCGTGAAGTTAAAGCAGCGGCTCGTTCGAATCAAATCCTTGCGAATACTGGAAGGGACAGATTTGCCTCAGATTTACAAGATGTCTCGGAACTTAGTCTGGGAAGCGTGCTCGTTCGGAAGGCAAAGGTGATATTCTATGCTTCGAGGCAGTGGAAGCAGCACGAAAAACTATTCCATGCGCAACCTAAGAATTGTGGCGAGTGTGTCCACGTTGAAATCGTGGCGACACTATCCCTTTGGCGTGGCGACGAGATCTTCGTGGATCACACGAACCTCAATATAGATGTTCACCCAGCGAGGTACTGAGAGGGCAGAAAAAGGTGTTGGACTGAAATGATCTAAGCAAAGTTTGATATTTGGGTAAGTCGCATAGCTGGGGTAGTATCTGTTGTGATAATCGTTCGGTGCACGAGAAATATCTAGAGATGTCGCTAGTATGGATTTCAGAAATAGTTGGATAGATTGAGTTGGAACACGAACTGATTGAGTCGGTGGGAAATCATCATATTTGTGAATGGTGCTCAATCAAACAGTTTGGAATGGAAACCAGGATGGGTTCAATTGGGAGTAAAGAAAATGGATGCCTCGAACATAAAGATACCCTTGTAACTTGTTCAAATTTACTATCGCAAAGCTCGGCTGAAATGCATGTATTTTAGGGATGCCTTAAATATGTGTACGATCCAAAACTAAGCGATACGAAGAATTCGTATTGAGCTGCAAGGAGGATGTGGGAATTCATGAAATTTGTACGAGTGTTCAGCAGAGCGAGATGCTGAGTCAAAAATTGTGAATATGAGAGTTGCATAGAGCAGATCTATGGAATTGGATCGTGGCATACTAGTAAGGAATGAGTACCAGCACGGTTCGTGGACTAACCTGATTCTAAGTGGTATATTATGTAACGCCCCACAACCGCTCGGAGCGTTACGCTGAGTCAGATTAAAATAAGTCAAATGCTAGTTACATTTGAAATGTTGGATTTTGGGAAGAAGGATTAATCGAGTTGGTTTCAATGTGCAGATGGCTAGCGGGTTCGATGGAAATCAGGTGTTCGTTCAGAACAGTACTAAATAGCTGGATGGGAGCGATAATGTCGACTTCCTTAATCCGATCGGTCGGATGATTTGGAGAGCACGGCCTGCTAGCACGGTCATACCAGTTGAGTAGATCGCGCTTTCATCGGACCACGGGTTCAAGGGATTGGCCGTATCGGCAGGACAGGATGCCAAATGGGATCAAATATTGTGAGTGGGCTCTTTTCTTTCTCCTTTACTCCTTCATGCCTAAAAATATGGAAAACACGTAAGGCTTGAACACTTGGGATGAAACATTGGGAAACACTACACTGAGGCGTGCATAGAGTGTACGTCGTTGGTTTGATAGGATTGTGGCTTGAAATAATTTACGCGTGGGTTAGTTGGAACTAGAGTTGGATAATACATTTGAGGCAGTCAGTTGGATACATTAGGATTATGCTTGGACGGTTGGAATTATACAAGTTGGAATGATACATTGAGGCAAATGGGAATATCGGAAATTCGGGCGAGCGAGCGTGCATCTGTGCACGAGTATCACTTGGTCGCTTTGTCTTGCAAAGCGAGCAGTTGCGGTTCGAAACCGAACAACTGCATCAGCGAGAGCGTTATACCACGGTTGGGGCATTTTTGCCATGGGTTTGTCCCGAGTTGGGGTGTTGCATCCAATATGAAATATTGAGTTGAGCAGAGGTATTTGCCTATGGAAACACTTGATATTTTGGTGCCTTGGGCTATATATATTGAGGTCGAGATTTGGATTCTTTGGTTGGGTATGTTGGAAGAATGGTTATGGATGTTTTGGTTGGATATTCGGTTATGGATGCTTCGGTTGGATATTCGGTTGAACGAGTCTAGGATCGCTTGGTGGGGCGAGAATGTTCGATCCTCTCGTCATACCTACTTTTTGCATGTCACGGACAACCTGTGTACACAGGGTTTGATATTTCCTCGAAACGGCTTCCCGGGGCACTGGGACCGTATCGATCCGGAGGGAAATATTGATTCGTGCTCGTCACGATGCATTGCGGGACCTCCAGCGGGGCTAATTACCCGGGCTGATAGGGCGCGCCGCTAATGCTTGGAATATGTCCTTTATGGCTTTGCCAGTGACTTCATATAGATAAGAGTTGGCTTGATTTTCTTTTGTTGGTTTGGCTTTCGTGTAGGCGCGACCACCTTGCCTCGGCAAGAGTGTGCACTCGAGATTGGAATATAAACTTTGGTTGAGGATGGATATTGAGGCGAGACTGATGGTTCGATATGTTATCGTGCAAGCGATGGCATTGAGTAGGACGGGTTGCATGCTAGTTTACTTCGGGTTGGATATATATAAATGCTTGTCGATTGGTTGAGTTGAATGCTTGCATGCTTAAACTGTTTTACAGCTTTCCTTAACATGTCATTCATATGCCATGAAACGAATCTAGGATTCAACTAGAAAGATCACCATATAACTGCTTGTATTCACTATTTTACTTAGTGTCGGCTTAGACGAGTGGGTTACCCCGCTCACCAGTACGGTTGTGTACTGACCCACGTTTGTGGGCAATATTTTAGGTACACAGGCGTAGTGGCGCTGCTGGGATATACGGGACAAGATGTATGAACTGTAAGTACCTTTATGGGCTAGAGAAAAGAGCAAGAGCATTTCATCGTCTCCGTGGCATTGCCTTCGGGGCACTTCATTTGGACCCTATCGTGAGCTTCGCTGCGTATTACTCTGATGTGTGCTTGGTACACAAACGACTTCCACTGTAACTTGGTTGTTTCGATGATAACTTTGGTGTTTGTCAACATCGCCTTGTATGAGCGCAACTCCAGGCTCGTACGGCATCTCGTCCCGATGGGAACGATTATCCTGCGGGAGAGCTGCAACGTGGTAATTCACGTTCAGCAGGGACTATCGAGCTTGCGGGAGATTGGGGCATGACTGTTGAAGGTATTTTTCTTGGTTATGCTGCAAAGAGAAGGTTTTAGAACTTTTAATAAAAAGTCTATTACTGTTGAAGAATCGATTAATGTTACTTTTGATGAGCTTAACAGTCAAGTAGCAAGCAACAATGATAATGAAGATACCAGGACAACCTCCAACAAGACTCCTGAAGATGAAACTGGAACAAGTTATCTGGACAGCTTACCTAAAAGATTAAAATTTATAACCAACCATCCAAAGAACTTGGTAATTTGTGAGATATCGAAAGGTGTAATAACTCGTTCTGCAACTAGAGATATTATTTCAAATGTTACTTTTTATTTCTCAAGTTGAACCTAAAAATATTTTAGAAGCTTTTGATGATAAATTTTGGATTTCCTCTATGTAAGAGGAACTCAACCAATTTGAATGGAATCAAGTTTGGAAACTCGTTCCTAGACCTAATGATTATCCAGTCATTGGTACCAAATGGGTTTTTCGAAATAAACTTAATGATGATGGGTTAGTCACTCATAACAAAGCACGTCTTGTAGCTCAAGGTTACAATCAAGAAGAAGATATTGACTATGATGAGACCTATGCTCATGTTGCGAGAATAGAATCTATCCGCATGCTTTCTGCTTTTCAAGTTTTCATAATTTTAAATTATTTCAAATGGACGTCAAAAGTGCTTTCTTAAATGGTGTTATAAAAGAGAAAGTTTTTGTAGAACAACCCCATGGATTTGGAGATTTTAAATTTTTTAATCATGTTTTCAAGCTTAGAAAGGCTCTATATGGACTTAAACAAGTCTCTCGTGCTTGGTATGAGCGCCTTAGCTCCTTCCTACTTGAAAATAGTTTTTCAAAAGGGAAAGTTGATACTACTTTATTTATAAATTCTCATGATGATAATCTCTTATTAGTACAAATTTACATAGATGATATTATCTTTGGATCTCCTAATGAGATGCTAGGTATCGAGTTTTCTAAGTGTATGCAGAAGGAATTCTAAATGAGCATGATGGGAGAACTTACTTTCTTCCTCGGATTACAAATCAAACAGACCTCTCAGGGAATATTCATCAATCAAGCAAAATACACAAAAGATTTGCTAAAGAAGTTCGATATGGACAATGCAAAGTCTATTGGAACTCCAATGGCAACATCAACCAAACTTGATCTTGATGAAAATGACAAGCCTACAGATATACGTAAGTATCGAGGTATAATTGGTAGTCTTCTATACCTAACTGCTAGTCGTCCAGATATTATATTTTTTGTATGCCCATGTGCTAGATATCAGGCTAACCCTAAGGAATCACATGTATGTGCAGTTAAGCGTATCCTTAGATACCTTAAGGGTACTCAGATGACAAGATTGTGGTATCCCAAAACCATATCCTTTGACTTTGTTGGTTATTCGAATGCTGATTTTGCTAGATGCAAGGTCGATCGTAAGAGTACTAGCGGTACCTGTCATTACTTGGAAAAGTCTATAGTCTCTTGGTTTTCTAAGAAACAAAATTATGTTGCCTTATCAACTACTGAAGCTGAATATATCGTCGCAGGACGTTGTTGTGCATAAATTTTATGGATGAAAGAAACTTTAGAAGACTATAATTTATCCTTTAAAAATATTTCCATCTTTTGTGATAACACTAGCACTATAAATCTCACTAAGAATCCAATATGTCATTCACGCACTAAACATATTGAAATTAGATACCACTTTTTAAGAGATCACCAATTGAAAGGTAATATCTGTTTAGATTTTATTGATACAGAACATCAACTTGTAGACATTTTTACTAAACCCTTTGCTGAAGATCAGTTCAATTTTTCGTCGAGAATTGGGTATTTTGGACTCCGATACTACATAACTTATTTACTTTATTACTCTACATTTTTGTAAATATAAAAATTATTTTGTGTACAAGACGAAAGGGCCCTTCTGTTAAAGAGGTGTAAATAACCTTAAGTGATACGGTATTTAAGTGTCTTCCAACCACCGCTAGCTGGGATCCGGCCCCTACAGCTAACCTGAGTTGATCGATACAATATGGAATACAGAGTACCAAATTATTGTATTACGTCAAAAATCTTAAAATCTCGACTTACAAAATTGATCTACCTTTATATAAAGAATTGAGTCTCGAATGAATTATGGTTCAAAGGAATCGAATTCGGGCCAAACTCGGTTGCCTTTGTTTCATAATTCGAAACGAAACCCAACTCCTTATATTTACCTATTGATTATCAAAACCCTTACCTACGAACATCAGCCCCTTGTTCCTCCTCCTTAGAACCCTAAAATTTTCAAACCCTAGGTTTTTGGTTCTTCCTTCTCAACATCTCCCAACTCTCCAAACTTTGGATTATGGTGTATTCAAGGTTCTCTATCACATTTTCTACCTATTTTCAGGTATAATCATCTATTCCTCTCCATCCTCTTTCTTTTAAATGGCTCCTAAGTTGTTTAAGAAAAAGAAAGTTGCTGGTGAATCATCCTCTTCCAATGTTCAGGAAGAAATATCTCATTCCTTGTCCAGGCCATCAATGCCCGATGAGGGTGATTATGATGGATTTTTATTTTCATCTCTTGAACAATCCGTAGAGTGATTTATTGATTTTGTTACTAGGACTGTTTGTTCTGGAAACCCTATAAATTTTACTCTATTTCCTACATATTTGCCTACTTTACGTGCTTTGGGACTTAATGAATTAGTTATTTCTTGATTTCTAATCTATATAAATGTTATCAGAATATTTTATTGCAATCTCATCTATGAAGATGATTTCATTCATTTTTGTGTCGACGAAATAAATATTGAATTTGATGCTGACGATTTGGGGGATATACTTCATACTCCAAACGATGGTGAACCCCTTGTCGACATCACCAAATTCACGTTTCTGAAGGCACGACTCTAGATTCCTTTAAGGATTCCCTTTGCACTTCTATTCCTTATTCTCTGGGTAAGCTTAAAGCCAAACACCTTAACAAATAGTTTTATGACTTACATCGCATTATTTTCTTTGTGATTATTCCCAAGCAAACCTCCACTGATGATATCACAAACTTGGAACTTTATGCTATCTATCATCTCCAAACGATGGTGAACCCCTTGTCGACATCACCAAATTCACGTTCCCTGAAAGCACGACTCTAGATTCCTTTAAGGATTCCCTTTGCACTTCTGTTCCTCATTCTCTGGGTAAGCTTAAAGCCAAACACCTTAACAAATAGTTTTATGACTTATATCGTATTATTTTTTTTGTGATTATTCCCAAGCAAACCCCTATTGATGATATCACAAACTTGGAACTTTATGCTATCTATCATCTCCACTTTGGTATTCCATTTAGTTTTCCAAAGACTATCATTCAAACTATGGTTCGAGCTCGTAAGAACATACAAAATATGTTGTACGCCATGTATTTACCTATTATATTTTAATACTTTGACATTTTATTAGATGATTGTCCCTATCTAGCAGAGCCCTCATATCTCTTTACTGCCCGTAGGACTGACCCTGCTCTACCACCTGTTCCACCTGTTGATGCTACCTCTGGTGCTGGTCCATCTGCACCACCTGCACCTCCTGTTTCTTTTACCTCAGCTGCTCCACCCATCACTCTTGAGCACCTTCACACTATGCTCCAGGATCGCTTCCGTTTGGAAGACAATCGCCACAGACTAGAGGATGAACGCTATCGTGCTATGGATCACCGTATCACACTCCAAGCTCAGGCTATATCCAACTATTTTATGGATATGCATTATAGCCTCTCTCAGTACCCTGGCAGTAGACCAATTCACATGGTTCGTGATCCTTCCTTTACTGGATACCGCATTGATGATCCATATGCTCAGAGATGATTTGATCATGTTGCTGCTTTTTATGTTCTCAACCGTTCGACAGAGACGCGATGATGATCAGTAGTAGAGTAGAGATCATTAGCTTAGCATTTAGTGATAATATTATCATTATGAGATGATGTTAATCTTTATGTGATTTTATTTCTAGTTATACTTCTTTAAGTTATGAGACTTTTATGAGATGTTATCTTTAGATCGATAATATTTTGTACTTGTTTAACATTTGGCAAGCTTATATTTCTCTTCATTTGATAAAGTTCATATATAATATTATTTTATGGTTGTTTCCTTTATATTTTTTATATTGCGTACATTATATCATTCCTTGCTTCACATTTCTGGTTTACCTTGGCTCCAACTTTACGGGAGAGGTTTTCCATTTCGATCAAGTGACAACGGGGGAGACATATCGAGATATATCAATATATCAACTTTGTAAGCTATTATTGCGGGAGAGAAACATATCATAAACAATATATATATATATATATATATATATATATATATATATATATATATATATATATATATATATATATATATATATATATCTTATCTTAGTTATAGTATCGGTCGCAGTTTTGTCAATTATCAAAATGGGAGAGATTGTTGGCCCATTTGGTCATGGTCAAACCAATTTTAATAATCGATCTAAACTACGAATTGATACATTGCAACTTAGATGAATTTGTTAAGAAATACGTCACAATATTTCATCACAAGCTGCTAAAAGATGATTCTGTTTAGGTTACTCTTTATACTTTGTTATGTAATTTTTACTTTTTGAGTCTAAGGAATTATGTGAGTCAGAACAAAATTTTGGCATTTAGATTGAAACTATATCCAAAGTCCACTCATACATAAGCCAACCAAGACCAATAAGTCTTTTGGATTTGAGCCAAAACCCAAAATTACTCAAAATTCCAAGTCAAAATAATTTGGAACATAACAAACCGAACACGGTATGAGTTCTGCCTGAACTCGGACCGAACTCGATTACCGTGAACCGATTTCCTTGTCAGCCTCCTCTTCTGGATGACCATGCTCTAACGTTCGAATTTATGAAAGTTAAAGCATCCGAACTCGGCCCGAACTCGGCTCAGAAAAATCCTATAAATAGAGAAGAATTTTCATATTTCAACACAACTCATTCACTCAAACATTCTTTTTCTCTATTACTCAAAGGGCTTTAAATCTTTCTCATTCCTAAGACAACTCAATTTTCTTCTAAGTGTCCAAGTGCCGTTCCGATTAGAAGTTGAGTCGAGTTATACAAACTTGGTTTAAAAGTTGCTTTATATTTCTGTCTGAAGTCTTCGAGCTATTCGGATCAAAAGATCGTGTTGTAAGAAGTTGGCGTGCTTTTCGGATCATAGGCGCGTGTGTACCCTATTTCACAAATAGTGGATTAACACCGAGCAAGAGTTGTTGGGCCTAAACTAGTCCCCCACGAGAGAAACCAGGATACAAATCTCTGTGTTTGAGTTTGCTTTCTGAACTTTACTTATACTCTGATTATATTTATTACTGCAGTTTATAAGTAGTCCTTAAACTTAAAATTTTTAATTGGTGATTATTTTTTGCTGCACACACACTTACTTTATTCACCCCCTCTCTAAAGGTATTATACGATCCTACAGTTATAACTTTAGTTTAATATATTAGAAACTAGGAAAATCAATGAATTCTTTATGATATCTATATTATTGATGCTCTAATATTTTTTTTTACTTTTTTCTTCAACTTCTAGATGGATGAAGCCTCAAACCTTATATGATGAGGGTGGAGTTGCTGCTAACCTGATAATCGGTGACCAAATATTTGAAGTTCGCATTTGAGCTCATCTATCTATAGCCATACCATTTTTAGAATATCATGAAAGTTTTATTTTTTATTTTTTTATATGTCCGACGTAATGCTCGAAACTTTACACACGGTGTATTGTATGTATTTTGAACCCACTGTCCTCAAACTCCTACCAAATAAATGGAAGGAATAATACGCCCCCGTGGTTCGATCCACTACTCGTCAGCCATCCAGCCAGGATTTTATATCTCTCTCCAATAACCACAAGGGTAACTCGAGTTTGGTTATCATGAAAGTTACTTATTCACTTTACATTATATTAAATTTAGCATTGTAGCATATTAGTTTAACTTCGTCCAATATTTGTTACTAGTTATTCATGTTCGTATAGTATTCCTTCATAATTCGATTTTAAAATTATTTCTCAATTATATTATTTAATAATATTTGTATTAAGATTTTTTTATTGATATATACACTTGCTATATTCATAGCTATTTGATATATTTTCTATCCTTTAATTGTGACTTTTTTATTCTTTTATATTTCTATAGAAAACACCACTACACTTTATTATATAGATTTTATTAAATATTTGATATTTTATCTTAATAAATTTTGGTTGGAATTTTCGTCATCCCAACCTTAATCTCGAAAAGAGAATAATAATGATATAATAATTGTTTGTTTTCTGTCTTCTTCTTTTTCTACCACGAATTCTCCTTAGCACGTTCCCCTATCATGTTCTTGACCATGGTTGCAATGATCCCCAAATGACAATCATATATCCCATGTTATTGTATGGTTGTACAAAATGGATTAATTTTCACTTATGAAGGCCAACAACAACACAAATTAATAAATTCAAATAAAACAGTAGTGGAAGGAACTTATAAAACTAGAGATAAATCTGAATGAAAATAAAACTTTTTCTACCACAAATTTTCACTTATGAAGGAGAAGTGAAAAGTTTATGCTTAAATTAAGTACTATAATATATTGTTTTATTTTAATGGGCTAATTAGCGTTTACACCTTGAATTTTATACCAACTTACAGTTTAAATTCTAATATGTCCAATTGAAAATTTTGGACCCCAAAATTTTATTTTTGGTTTTTCTTTTTTTATTATACCATCATTTTCAACATATTTTGGTTGTTGTCCTTGTGCTAATATTCAAGATATAATAGAAAAAAGAAAACCAAAAATAAAAATATAAAATCCAAACTTTTTCAATTGGATATGCCAGAAGTTAAATTCTAAACTGGTATAAAATTTAGGATCAAAACGCTAATTAGAAATATTTTAATAATTGTAGTCTATTATATAATTTTAGACACTGTGTTGTTTTTTTCTCATTTTGTATTTTTATTTGATTCTTTCTTTCAAATTTAGCAACAAAGTCGGCTCAGGAATAAATCTGAAAATGCTTCAAATTTGGACAATCCTTCTTCATAGAACAACCTCTTGTAGAAACATGGAAAATTCAGATCCATGCACCCAACAAACATGAGCCCCAAGTTCGACTCAGAAGAAATTAAGCCAAAGATGAAGCTGCATAGCAGAATTCATGCGACCTGAACAGCCACGAAGTAAGGGCCGCATGAGATCCCCTGATACGGCATTAAATGCCTGTCAGAAGTTCTGACTCACCACTCATCACCTACAGCGATTCGAGAATCATGAGAGAAGCGATGACTCATATAAAGATGAAAAGTTATATCAGTTCATTAATGACTTTGTCAGACGTGACATGCTACGTGTTCCCTCATATGTGGCTACGGCCCTATGCGACATCGGTATCATGTGACCAAAGTGTCCATTCGACCAAGGGCAGACGAGAGTTTGCATGCGGCCACAACGCCATGCGGCAAAGTGTCCATAAGAACAAGGCCAAAGGAGAGCACATATGCGGCCAAGATGCTATGCGGCCAGGATATTATGCGGCTTTCAGCTTGCAAGATCTGTCTGTTGCAACCAAAAAAATCTTCACACAGTTAGTGATGATTACGTGTCCAACTGACCGAGTCAAGCATACGAGGGAGTTGAAATCAATCCCGAGATCTTATCAAACAACAAATCCCAACCGAAGCTGTGTGGCAGCCTGCCCATAGTATGCGACTACAGTTACAACCGTATTCTATCAAAGGAGCCCCTAGCGGCCACAAAATAGAAGCATATGCGACACCTATAGCCCATCAGCATGATGGCTATAAATAGGAGAAACTTGGACGTTCCAAAGGGCTGCTTTTCTGCTTCAGAGATCGTACCTCCTCCAGGCGAGTTACGTACATGAACACAAGCTCAAGAGAGAGAAAATAGAAGAGAGCATCAATATTCCCTCGTCGGACCGTCAATGAAGTAAATGAGTCGCTGCATTACTCGATCTCCATCGTCATATTCTCCAGATCAAAAAATATTGTACTTAGATTTTCTGTCTAGGATTTTTTTGTACTTTTTTGTTTGTTGTTGAACAAAAGTTTTCCAAACTTACTTTAATGGAGAACAAGGTGTCAACTCTGCTGGGGACATCCTTCTCCTCTGATGAGAAGGTTGTGACGCAGTCCGACGCGTCGAAGCTCGGTTTGACCCAGAGGATGCTGGTTGTACGCTTCGACCAGCAAGCCTTTGAGAAAATGCTCTAAGAGGGTGACGCTTTATCGTAGCTGGCAAAGTCTAAGAAGACCCGCAAGACATGGGTTGCAAAGGCCATTGTGCCTCATCCAACTACAGAGCATGCGCTCCCCGTCTCTCTCCCTGCCGCAAAAAATGCACATCATGCGTCAACACGAGCTGACCTCACTCATGCGACAACCTTTTATGACAAGAAAAGTGCTTAGCACTTGAGCTCTGGCAAACGAAAATACAACGATGCCAGGAGTTCGAGCGCTAAGATACGTTCCATGCGGCCACGTCAAAGACCGCATAAGAAGGACTATGTGGCACCGGTCGGCAGCCGCAGGCAGATGGCCTCATGCGGCCAGGACAACAACAGAAGTTCCGTCTTTGACCGAATCTCATGCAGCGCTGGCTCCATGCGCCATGTTGAGAAAGGCGAAGATGTAAACTTGGAATCTTCATACTACGCACCGGCGCGTGCTCGGACGAAGAAGTCTAGGGCAATGCGAGCTCGCCAAGCTCAAGCAATTGTTCATTCGACCGACCGTCAACAGGGACCGCTAACTGTAATACATGCTACTAATAGAATGTTGTACAAAACTGACCCATGCGTCCAGCCCTCAGTAGAAATTGGACATGGTCAGTCTAAAGAGTCTTCCATTAGCAACATGGGGAAGTTCTTATACGAACCCCATGTCAGAAAGCAAAGTCAGCACCTACACACCCATGTGCTCGGTCTACCCGGGCTCATAAGAAGGGTGCAAAGATGAATCACCCCTCGCTTGCCTTACGCAACGTGATCAATCACAAGCACAAAGTGAGGGAATCAACTACGACATATGAAGTATCCTCCCAAGGGCATCACTGTGCCAGCATTATCATCAACTACTGCTGTAACAAAGTGGCAGTACCCACAAACAAGCTATCGGCATTCCAACGACTGCAACCAAAGGCACCCACCCGGCTGCATCCCAAAGAACAAGTGCAAGCACCAGAGGAAGAGAAGCTGCCATTCGCCTCATATTATTCTGATCGGAAGGCCCCCTCCATAAGGGGAGGTCGAAAGTCCAGCACCTCTAGTCTGTCGCTCTCGGCCAGCGAGTCAAGAAGACGAGTCTAAGGAGGACAAGCAGTGGAACCCGCGAAAGGTTTCTTCCTGGGTATCCGCTCAAAGAAGAAGCTGTCAGCCACTGGGGGTAGTTCTTCCTCAGGACCTCAGATTGCTACGCAAGCTGGGGGTTGTAATCCCCCGGAACTTTATGATAATTAGGCATTCCGAGAAGACGGTGATTCCCAAGTAACAGATGTTGAAATCTCTGGGGGTGGCTGCCCTCGCCAAGATGACGCAGCTTCCTACGTTGGGGGTAGTTTTCCCTCCGAGTCCGAATAGGATACGGCACTACCAACTTTTTCGGATGACTATTCACGGCAAGAGCCTGAGTAAAAAGTACGACGTCCACCTTCCCATCCATGTCTACCCATGTAAGAACAACATACATGACCAGGAACGATCACTAGGGCCCCAACGATCGTCAATGCCTCGAAACCCTCGATGCCATGATACAAACCATGAGAGCATCAATGCTGGCCTTAACCCAGACAATGCTGGAGATCAAGGAAAATACAGCCTCACAACCAGCAATGGCCTCTGTTCAAGCAAGCATGGACCCTGCGACCAACGTAGATTTAAATACAACCGCTCGACCTGCTGGCGGCAATCAACCTCTGCCCGGATTATCTGCTCCTTACGCATTCGATGAAGCCAGGGAAGCAATATGGGAGGTACGAGAACTCCGGGCCCCCGCCTAGACTCGATGGGCAATCGGGACTCACTGCGCGAGCTCGGGATCCGACAACCGTATCCCCTCGAGTGGAGATATGAACCATATTCGCCCAAGTATAAGCCCTTTAACTTGGCTCCATTTGATGGAAAGATATCTCTCCGTCAATTCTTGAGTTACTTCGAGAAGGCAACAGGGCATCTTACTCGCAACGATGCCCTCTTAACCAAGCTCTTTGTTGGGGCATTATCTGGAACAGCTTTCGATTGGTTCTGCAGCCTCCAGGACAACTGTATTTCTTTATTTGACGATATCAAAGGTCTTTTCCTTGGTTGGTTCTATGACAGGAAAAATAATATGACGATGTCCTCTTTAATGGACATCACACAAAGAAAGAAAGAGTATGTACAGGAATACATCGATCGGTACAGGCAAACGACGCTAAAGTTACCCCCCCCCGTAATCCTGAGTCCATATTGATGGATACCTGCCAGAGACATCTCTTTCCCAATGTCAGACTCTGGATGGACGATTCTCAGTTTAAAGACTGGATGACGTTTATCATAAATATTGTCGGTGCTGAGAAAAAAGTAAAGGATACCCGCATCTTGGGAATATAGATCCCCGTCGCTGATGATAGGGGAAAATATCCTTACAACAACAACAACATAGCAATAGTGTACTGCCCCACTCCGCGTTGGCATTATGTACAAGAGATATCGCTTTGTTGGCTCGAGCAGAAGCCTTTTCGAAGAGTTTTTTGATCGAAACACAAGACGCTTGATCTGGGTGAGTGGACAGAACTTCATTCTCTGATTCTTGCATGCCTTAATAATGCATATGAGTTTTACAATGCTTGTTACTAAGTAGATAATATTCACATGAGAATGATAGAACGAGAACCTACATGATTAATAAGAGAACTTACATGCTTGCCTAAAAGAGATAGAACCATTGCCATGCTAAGTATATAAATGAATGTTGCATGCTAGGTTACACTGACACGGTTATTGAACGAACCCTTACCATGCTAATAAGAAGAGTAAAGAAATTTCTTGAACAAGTCTCTATGTTATATGCTAAACAAGAGTAAAACTTCATGCTTAGCTAGAAGAGAGAGAGAAGAATCGTGCCATGCTTGCTTAATTAGAGATTGTTTATATATTTTCTTGTCATTGATGCTTGATAGATAGAACTGTAAGATATTGTATGCTAGAATTATAAAACATCTATCTTAATTATTTCTTGTTAAAGGAACTACTGCTTGAAACATATACATGTTATCAAACTCGTTCAGAGAATAGCTTGATCACGTGTCAAAGCAGCTAGTATGAGCATATACTAGTGTAGTGCTGGACCGTGAATTGAACCTATCGATCGATTGATAATAAGAAGAGTAGAATTATGCTTGATCATTGCTTGCTTGCATTATAGAATTATCTGATAGGAGTGCATACATGCATCGGTCCGACAACTTGTGCACAAGGTATAGGGTCTTTAGAGCTGTATCCTGGGGTACTGGGACCGTTCGGCCTGGGAGAGGCTAATCGGAATACCTTGAGGCAATGAAATTCTCGCTATTAGGCGGGTGTTTATGTTATTAGTTAGTTGGTTCGCGTGTCAAAGCGGCCATTTTGATGGTATTTTGGTGTAGTGCTTGGTCATGATAACAACACTACTAATCATGGGTTTCTCATGGGCCAACATATAGTTAGGACGCATGCTAGGTTAGTCTTCTTGCATATCTAACTGTTTGATACAGAGACGAAAATAAAATGTCACTCATTTGTATATGAAAATTATTGCTAACTTGTATGTCTATTGCAGGGATAATCGTTCGACGAAAGGTAAGAATAACTGAATTAGTGATGTATTAATTTCTGATTATAGCTTGAATTGTGTACTGCCCCTAGACTTGCATATTTTACTTGAATATGCTACTGCCCATTGAACTGAATTGAATAAGTCCACTAGATGCACTTTGTCTTGAACTGAGATGAATAGTCCACTAGAGATAGCTTATGTACCTAAGAGTTAATGAATATGTCGTACGATACATGTTGCACACTGCACGTTAGAACACTGGCCCTACTGTATGCTTGAATGTATTAAATGTGCAAACTGTTTCCAAAGATATGTTTTCGAAAAGAACTAATATGACTCTAATCATGTGCTGTATGAAATGAATCTAGGTAAAAAGTAGTAAGATCACTAGTAATATAATATTTTATCATGTGATTACTTAGTATTGGTTTTAGAGAGTGTTGCTTATGTTCGTTGCTTTTATACTCACCAGTACTTTTCCCAAAGTGTTGACCTCCCACCAGTTTGCTTGTTCTCAGATTCTGGATCGTCTGAAGAACCGATAACATATCCTCATCCTCAGAAGCCAAAAATCTGGAGTTGATGCCTTGAGCCGCATCGAGTTATTTTGAGATATTTTTTGTATAAAGGGATACAATGTATGGAAAGATGTCATTGTAATAAAGAGAGATTGCATGAGCGAATTGCAATCTCGGCCAAGCGTCACTTGTAACACATCTTGAATATCAATAAAGAGTTTATTTTCTTATGCCATTGTGTTCTTTACTTTTCTGCTATGTTGTGACGCTGCTTCTTACTCTGAATAGCTTATTTTGTCCTTGTTCAAGCCTTGGTCTTGTGCAAGCGCAACTTAGGCTTGCACGATATCACGTCCATGCGAGGACGATCAGTCCCTTGCCAAAATCGGAGCGTGACTTAATGGTATCAGAGCAACACAATTCTTTGGTCATTCCGTTGTTTCACTTCGACTCAGAGATGTCCCAGATATTGTTGCTGTAATGTGCGTTCTATACAATAAGTCTATAGATATTCTCAAAGATGCACGCAAAAGTTTTCTGGATTTTTTTATTGCTTGAGAGTTGTGATTTGTGATTTC
Organism: Iris macrosiphon; assembly: GCA_036927795.1. Taxonomy (NCBI): domain Eukaryota; kingdom Viridiplantae; phylum Streptophyta; class Magnoliopsida; order Asparagales; family Iridaceae; genus Iris; species Iris macrosiphon. The sequence goes on from JAYESA010000005.1 coordinate 289,858,417, forward strand.
TGATTGCTAGAGTTTTCGATTGAGGATCGTGAGGGATGAGGACTATCGCTGCTCTAGATATTGTAAGTTTCTTCTTGAGTTTCATGGACAAAACTTTTTCTTGGTGGGTAAGTATGTAGTGACCCGCTCCGCGTTGGCACTATGTACAAGAGATTTTGCTTTGTTGGCTCGAGGGAAAGCCTTCTCGAAGAGTTTTCCAATCGAAACACAAGACGATTAATCTGGGTGAGTGGACAGAACTTTATTCTCTAATTCTTGCACGCCTTAATAGTGAATCTGAGTTTTATAATGCTTGTTGCTAAGTAGATAATATTCACATGAGAATGATAGAACGAGAACCTGCAAGCTTAATAAGATAACTTGCATGCTTACCTAAAAGAGATAAAACCATTGTCATGCTAAGTATATAAATGAATGTTGCATGCTAGGTTACACTGACACGGTTATCGAATGAACCATTGCCATGCTAATAAGAAGAATAAAGCAATTGCTTGAACAAGTCTCTATGTCATATGCTAAACAAGAGTAGAACTGCATGCTTAGCTAGAAGAGAGAGAAGAATTGTGCCATGCTTGCTTAATTAGAGATCGTTTATATGTTTGCTTTTCATTAATGCTTGATAGATAAAACTGTAAGATATTGCATGCTAGAATTATAGAGTAGCTATCTTTCTTGTTTCGTGTTAAAGGAACTATTGCTTGAAACATGTACTTGTTATCTAACTCGTTCAGAGAATAGCTTGATCACGTGTCAAATCAGCTAGTATGAGCATATACTAGTGTAGTGCTGGGCCGTGAATTGAACCTATCAGTCGATTGATAAGAAGAAGAGATAGAAGTTTGCTTGATCATTGCTTGCTTGCATTATAGAATTATCTGATAGGAGTGCATCCATGCATAGGTCCAACAACTTGTGCACAAGGTATAGGGTCTCTCGAGCAGTATCCTGTGGCACTGGGACCGTTCAGCCTGGGAGAGGCTAATCGAAATACCCCGAGGCAATGAAGTCATCGCTATTAGGCGGGTGTTTATGTCATTAGTTAGTTGGTTCGCGTGTCAAAGCAGCCATTTTGAGCATATTTTGGTGTAGTGATGGACTGTGATAACTCCGCTACTAATCATGGGTTTCTCATGGGACATCATATAGTTAGGGAGCATGATAGGTTAGCCTTCTTGCATACCTAACTGTTCGATACAGAGATGAACAAAAAATGATACTCATTTGTATATGCAAATTGTTGCTAACTTGTATATCTGTTGCAGGAATAATCGTTCGACGAAGGGTAAGAATCACTGAATTAGTAATTTATTAATTTTTGATTATAGCTTGAATTGTATACTGCCCCTAGACTTGCATGTTTTACTTGAATATGCTACTATCCATTGAACTGAATTGAATAAGTCCACTAGATGCACTTTATCTTGAACAGAGATGAATAGTCCACTATAGATAGCAATGTACCTAAGAGTTAATGAATATGGCTCACGATATATGGTGCGTAATGCACAATAGAACACTGACCCTACTGCATGCTTGAATGTATTGAATGTGCAAACTGTTTTCAAAGATATATTTTTAAAAAGTAGTAATCTGACTCTAATCATGTGTTGCATGAAATGAACCTAGGTAAAAATTAGTAAGATAACTAGTAATGTAATATTTTATCACATAATTACTTAGTGTTAATTGTAGAGAGTGTTGCTTCTGTTTGATGCTTTTATACTCACCAGTACTTTTCCCAAAGTGCTGAACCCCCACCAGTTTGCTTGTTCGCAGGTTCTAGATCATCCAAAGAAGCGATAGCATATCCTCATCCTCAGGAGCCAAAAATTTGGAGTCGATGCCTTGAGCCATATCAAGTTGTTTTGAGATTTTTTTATATAAAGGGATATAATATATGGAATGATGTCATTGTAATCGATAGAGAGAGAGCTTGAGCAAACTGTAATCTTGGCCAAGCGCCACTTGTAACACATCTTGAATATCAATAAAGAGTTTGTTTTCTTATGTCATTGTGTTATTTACTTTTCTGATATGTTATGCCGCTGCTTCTTACTCTGAATAGCTTATTTTGTCATTGTTGAAGCCTTGGACTTGTGCAAGCGCAACTTAGGCTTGCACGATATCACGCCCATGCGAGGACGATCGGCCCCTTGCAAAAATTAGAGTGTGACAAATAGCCCCCGGGATGGCAAGGGAAAGCAGGCTCTTGTCGCCAATATAACCAAAAAGCCCGAGCAAAAGCCAACAGAGGTCCCAAAATCGAAGGAAACTTATTCTTTCGAAGATGATGGCATCATAGAAATATTTGACATGTTAATAAAGGAAAACAAGCTTCTTCTCTCCGATGTCAAGTGGCCTGTTGAGGCAGTCAATGTGAATAATCAGAAGTACTGCCACTACTATCGATACGTCAACCATGCGACGTAGGATTGCTACACACTGAAGCGGTACATCCAGCGTCTACTCGACACCAAGGCCCTCACCTTGGACTCCGATGACAAAATAGTTGACTCTAACATAGTATCTCTCTAGTTCGGTAACTTTCCGGTAATAGAAGCCCAAGACGGAGTAATCTCAATCCCCAGGGCAACAATGGCGGTTGTCAATCTCCCGCCAGCTCATGACCAAACAGCCGGGCTGATACCTCTCACAACATCATGAGGTGAGGTCATATGGGTCCATCCGGATATTGCTCCAGACTTGATGCAGCAGGCAACACCTTCTGCCACCAAGTCCAAGCACAAGAAGTCCAAGTCCTGCTACACGGTTTCTCTCCCTTCCGAAGAAACTATAGCATAAGCGACAAGGTCAGGCCTGACGTACCAATGAGAATATGACATCCCTGATGATGGTGCACTCTCAATCGCTGTACCTATAATATCTGATCCGGGTCCATCCCAGCCTCCGACAGCGGACAAGTCCAAGCAGAAAGAAATACTCTTTGACAAACCGCTGCGTAAAATACAACTCAGGGGCTGGAGAAGCCCTACAACTTCGACTTCTTGGTACAGCTGGCCAATACTCCAATGAATTTGTCACTATTCGAGCTTCTCCGACTCTCCATTGACACTCGGGTTGCTCTGAGTGAGGCATTACAGAATACCGACACCTACCTGACGTAGGTCAAGACACCAGTTGAGAATCATGTTGCATGCCCCCACTGCAATAATATGATGGAGGCGATACCAAATATCATATTCTCGCAACAAGACATGTTGCTAAAGAACAATAGGCACGATCGTCCTCTGTATTATACAGGATACATTAGCGCCATCAAGGTGGACCGAATGCACATCGACCCCGGTTCGTCAATCAACATCATCCCGTGGAATATACTTCAGACCTTGGGCATCCCGATGCATCGTCTGGCAACAACCAATACTGCCATCAGTGGCTTCAACACAGGGATGAGCTACCCTCTGGGCAAGATTTGCTTGAAATATCAGATCGGCGATTTAAAAATAGAGGTCACCTGCTATGTCATAGACGTAGATGTATCCTACAACGTACTGTTGGGACATCCGTAGATACACTAGTACATGATCGTACCGTTAAACTTGCACCAATGCTTGAAGTACGTGGAGATCATGGCATTGTCATGACAAAATTTGTCGACGTAGATCCATTCAAAGGGGTAGAGGCCTATTACTCAGACTTGATCCTCTACAAGCAAGTCCACCAAGATAAAGGTAGCAATGATGCCGACGATAAGATAGAGACTGAAATAATATCGGATGAGCCCTTGAGAGTCCATCTTAAAGAACACGCTCCCAACATAGCCCCTCCTCTTATGGTGAAACTGTAAAGGAAAGCACCTGAACCTCTGGTTGTTCGCTTTCGTAGACCGAGTCGACTACTGAAGAAAGATCCGGCACCTACTACGACTTCCGAACCTCTAGTACTAAAGCTGCACAGGAGACCTCCGAAGCCGTCGCTCGCACTAGGGGTAGATCTCGGGAAGGACGAACTGAAGGAGTACGTAGCCGCTAATGCTAACGTCTCTTCACTTGACGATATAATTCCAAATGATAAGATACTTTATTTTATGAATAAAGGGCTATCTTTGAACTACTCGGATATTGCATATCTTAGCACATTATATTCCATTGAGCACGGTATAGGCTTGCACCTGCATACACAGGTGACTACCACCTATCAATGAACCAAATTCTCCCCAGTCAAAACTCCTACTTTATAGTTCCAGCAAGGAAAAGGGGAGGCAAATCATCATCTTCGGCAGAATGTAAAGTCCCCAATCCTTCGTCCCAGAGAAACTGGAGCCAAAACTCGACACCGACAAAATACCACTTCACCGGTACAGCTCTCAAACCAAGCACCTTATCCAGAAGATGGGATACAAGCTGAAAAATCGTTAGGGGCTTAAACTAAGGCAAAAGCTGACGGCTGCCTCTGTGTCTGTAGGCTCCTGCAGGCAAGTTCGAGGATTACTACCATAAAACCAAACATGGCCTAGGGTACGTACGTCACACCTCCTACAACCACCGAAGGCTCGGATAAAGAAGATGAGTTACACTCTCACTTTTTAGAATCTTTCGCTTGGGAATCCGATATCACTATCGGAGAGATGCTCAAACAAATATTGTCTACCAACATGGTATCAACTGACCCTGATTAAGATCACGAGGATCCACCTAAACTCTTTGAATTATAATCGTGGTCCCAACGCCTAGACTCACAATGGAAGATACGGTTTGAGCAACGGGAACCTTCTAGTGAGGACGAAGTCATAAAAATAGATCTGGACAACGAATCCTCCCATAAACCTATCTTTATCAGCAAAAGTCTGCCCAATGAGGAGAAGGAATCCCTACTACAGCTCTTCAGGGAGTACATCAATGTATTTACCTGGAGTTACGAAGACATGCCAGGACTGGACTCCCAAATCGCGGTCCACAAACTCAATATCTTGCCAAACGCTAAGCCATTCAAGCAACAACAACGGCGATTTCGACCGGACATCATGAATGCCATCGAAGCTGAAGTCAACAAACAGATAGCTAGTGGCTTCATCCTCGAGGAACAATATCTGGATTGGGAAGCCAATATTGTGCCTATTGTCAAAGAACGGGAAGATCCAAATCTGTATTGAATTTTATGATCTGAACGCGGCATGCCCTAAGGACGAGTTTTTCCTTTCGATCACAGATATAATGATCGACAACACTTGTGACTTCGAGTGCATGTTCTTCACGGACGAATTCTCAGGCTATAATTAAATCAAGATATTTTCTGACGACAAAAAGCATACATTATTCCGAACGCCGATAGAAGTGTACTGCTCTACAGTCATGCCCTTCGGTCTGAAGAACGCAGGTGCTACATACCAGCGAGCTATGAGCACCATATTTTGTGAATATCTATGCAAGAAAGTGGAGTGTTACGTTGATGATATCGCTGTCAAGAGTCGCTCCAAAGATGATCATCTCTGAGACTTGAAGACTGTGTTAGACCTCATGCGTGCACACCAGCTTAATATTAATCCTACCAAATCATTCATGGGAGTCTCCAACAAAAAATTTCTAGATTTTGTCATAACTTCGGAGGGAGTCTCCTTTGTCTGGAATGAAGAATTCGCTCCTTCGACGACATGAAGGAGTATCTCATGAAGCCCCTAGTATTTGTAGCCCCCGTTGTGGAAAGACCCTTCTTGCTATATGTGAGAAAAATAGATCACTCTCTCGGAGCTCTACTAGCCCAGAAAAGTGATACAAGTAATGAACATGCCATCTACTATCTCAGCAGAATGATGGCCGGCGCAGAACACAGATACAACCCCGTTGAGAAGGAGTGCCTTGCTCTGGTCTTCACCATTCAAAAGACTTGGCATCACGTAGCAGGATAAACCATCCATGTGATATCACAAGTTAATCCTTTCAGGGTCCTTATGACTAAACCCGGAGCGCTCAACTCTCGCCTAGTCACGTGAGCAATACTGTTGTCGCTGTACGACATAGTATTTGTCCCATAAAATGCGGTCAAAGGCCAAGCAATGGCAGATTTCCTGGCGGCCTACCCTGTACCGGAAACCTCGAAGCTCTACGAGGATATCCCAGACAAAGTAACAGACTCAAATATGGCCACAAGTGCAGAGGTCGTTTGGCGAATATTTTTCGACGGTGCTTCAAGAACAGGGCCCAAAGGCGATATTGTCAATGGCGTCGGGATAGTACTAATTTCTCCATACAATCTGGTCATCAATCGTGCTAACTCCCTCAAAGAGCCATGCTCCAACAATGTGGCAGAGTATAACGCTCTCGTCATTGGGCTCCAACTAGCTAAATAAGTAGGAGTAGACTACCTGGAGGCCTACAACGATTCCAAGCTGATAGTCAGTCAGGTCCGGGGCGAGTACAAAGTCCGACATGAAGACTTGATTCCCTACCACCAAGCCGAGCTAGGAATAATCTCCACCTTCGAGGGGTTCTTCATAAAGCACGTCCCTCGACTGCAGAACATCTAGGCTAACACCCTGGCCGGCCTCGCTGTCTCCCTGGCGATCCCGGTCAAAATCTATTAGTTGATCTCAGTGGTCGGTCAAGAGCTGGTCTGCCTAAAAAATAACCTCTGTATGTGCCTAAGCTTCACAGAGGAAGTAGACACCGATATCCAAGACTGGAGGCTCCCATTCATCAACTACGCAGTCTATGAAATTCTTCCCGAGAACCCAAAGGAAGATATTTCCATCAGAAGGCGTTCCCTTCGATTCCATTAAGATACGGCTACCAAAATGATGTATCATCGTTCCTACAATGGTCTTTTTCTATGATGCATATCAAATATAGAAGCAAAGAAGGCTCTCTGCGAGGCTCACGACGGGGTTTACAGTGTCCATCAGCCCGGACCCAAGTTACATAACCGTCTCCGGAGAATATGTTACTGTTGGCCGACAATGGTAGCGGAGGCTGTTGACAATGTGAGAAAGTGACAAGCGTGCCAAATCCACGTAGACTTTATCCACCAGCACTCAGAAATCCTACACCCAATGGTAGCATCTTGTTCGATTGAAGCATGGGGAATGAACATTATCGGGCCAATTAGTCCACCTTCTTCTAATGGACATCGGTTCATCTTGGCTATCACCGATTATTCTTTAAATGGACGAAAGCTGTTCCACTCGCTGAAGTCAAGACCTCAAACATGATCAGCTTTGTCAAGCATCATGTCATATACCGCTTTGACTTGCTACGGAGGATCATCCACGACAATGGTCCACATTTTACAAGTCATATTTTTTATCGATTTTATGACAAAAATTGAATCCAGGATATAGCCTCGACTGCCTATAATCCAGCAGCAAATGGTATGGCAGAAGCATTCAATAAGACCATCATAAAGTTAAAAATGAAGTTTGTGTCATCCAATAAGCACGACTGGAATGAGAAGCTGGGTGAATGTCTTTGGACCTACCGCACAACGGTCTGGACAAAAAACTAATGGCACGCCATTTTTCTTAATTTACGGAAGTGAAGCATTCCTCACACTCAAGATCCAAATTCTGTTACTCCGAGTGGCTTTTTCCAACTGATTGACCGTTGACGACAATAACCGCCGACAGCTACAAGAGTTAGAAGCGCTCGACAAAAAATGACTCTTAGCTCAACAACGCATTAAGCTGTACCAAGAAAGCCTCTCAGGAGCCTTCAATAAACGGGTCAAGAAGATGACTTACCAAGTGGGTGACCTCATCTTGACAGTAATAAGATCGATGGTTATGATCCACAAGACGGCTGGTAAATTCTAACCTAAATGGGAGGGTCCGTTCATTGTGGAGTCTGTGTTCTCCAACGGTGCCTACCGGCTGGTAAAACCTAATGGTAACTTACTCATGATGCCTATCAACGACAAGTTTCTCAAAAAGTACTATGTCTAAGCTAGACTTATAATCCCTTTACTATCATCTGGACAACAAAAATGTATAGTGTATGTTTCCCGTTATTCATCCCCAACAAGTGTGTAAGCACAATATGCACTTCTCTTCCACAAAAGTTTATTTAAAGCCATTATTTGTTTTCTGAAATCCTGAATACGCAATAGAAAATGGATCCTCAACAAGATCAAAGCGGATCAATCTTCAGGTTTATCCATATTTTCGGGTAGACCACTCATAATTAGCTTACTTGGTAATTAGTTCACGTCCACATCACCTCTGAACTATTATCCTAACAGATTATCCCCAGCACGGTTTGCCATGTCCATATTTCCTTTAAGAAAATCTCTCTATATGACTAAGGTTTTTCATGTCTATATAACCTCTGAGCAAACCTCTCTTTATGATTGTCGATTATCACGTCAACAATATCTCTGATATCGGTCGTTATCTAAACTTATCATCCGTACTTAACTCTAAGTACGCCAGTGGTATTAAGGCCACAAAAACTATCACGTCCATATCACCTCTGGCAGGGTTTCATTTTGAACTTATTACTTGTACTCTAGTGCGCAAGAAGTAATATGTCTACCAAAGATCTCCCAGTGAGATATCCTCAACAAAAGCAAACAGTTCACGTTCATATTACCTTTGAACTATGAGCTGTCCATGTTCCCCATCCAAAGAAAACAACCATGTTCATATTACCTCTGGCATATTTCCTTTTTCTTTCACAAAATACCATAATCGTACCTAACCTCTCTGTATGGCTATCGATTAGCTTATGTCTACGTTATCTCTGAGCTATCATCCTCACTTCCTTCCCAGTAGATTTTGCCATGTCCTTCTTATCTCTGAGAAAACCTGTCACGACTCGTACCCGCATGATCGATGTCACGTCCCGATCTCCCGCAGGTAATCGACCATCCCCGCTGGGTGCGAATCACCGCGCCAGTACTCCCGCGGGACGATCACTTGACCCATCCGGGCGTGATGCCGCACGAGCGTAAGCCACGCCTGTGCAAGGCCGTTTGGTCCATGTAGGCGGTAAGGGGCCTAAGCCACAGAGTCGCACAGATTGTTCGAGTACAGCAGAATTTTAAATGCACAGGCGATTGGTAACAAGTTCACAGAGTTGTCAATAGCGGAAGCATTAAATCACACAAGTATAGATGTAAAGAATCTCTTTATTGATATTGAACAAGTGTTACAAGAGGTGCTAGGCCGAGATTATAAGTCGCTCAAGCCTCTCTCTCTCTCTCTCTCTGAAACAGTAAAAGCATGCCAAGTGGCTAAATTTATGGAATGGTGTATAGACGATGTTCCAACATTATGTCTTGTATATGTGCTTCAGTTCCAGATGCAATGCTCCAAGGCTTCAGAGTGAACTCCATGCCTTAGTACGCACGAAGGGAGCATTCGCACCGAACGAGGTTCTCCCGTAGCCTGCAAGCAATCTGGTGAGTTATCAGTACATGAATGCACTGGTGGGGACGCTTCTCTCCCGCTCGACAAATCCAAACACGTTATATAGGGTTCCGTGCACTATCTATTAAGTTATCTTTCTAGTCTTATCTTAGGGTCAGTTTTATGGCAATGATGAATAGTCTAACTCGTGTGGCAGTGCGCCGTGCGATATATGAGTAACACGGCAAGATTTATCAACTTACCATCCGTCTTTCCCTGTCCAAGACAAACCAAGATATATTAAGCAAAAGCATTTATTATGAAATCCAGGGACAAATAACATATGCAAACACAAGTGTTGTGAGTGAGATTACGTTTTGGGTCCACTTGTTACATGGGTTATCCAGAAGTATTTCAGAATAGGTTCAATTGTTCCCATATGTACAAGTATGTTAAATCCATATCCGTTCAGGTATTTTTGATTTCTAGGCACGATACAATGACTCACACGTGGATTGCCGCTAAGCGAGGATGACTTATCTATATGAACATAAGTCACTGGCATAGCCATAAAAGATATAGTCATTGACGAGGATGGCATGCAATGAAAGAACAGGGTGCGCTATAAGTCATCCCGTCCAGAACATGAGAGACTAAACTAGAAGTTCCATCCGGATCAGATCGGCCCTGGTGCCCCGGAGACCGTCCGTGGAACGACATCCAAAGATCCACTTGTTAACAAGTTGTTCGCGACATGCAAGTCTTGGGTCATTCCAAATTCATATCTTGACAAGACAATCTATAAATTTTGTTCAGAAAGAGCTTTGCTCCATGAGTTATGATTCTTGATTTGCTTGACATGATTCTTGTTCAGATGTAAACTTGATATGATTCTCGTTCAGTGTTCCACTTGCCTTGATGCATTCCCCTGGTTCGGGGATTGTATTGCACAGAAGAGCTATTTGATAGTCTTCTGGCTAACTAGATACATGCATGGTACGGATACTATTACTTGTTTATGGCATAAATTATGTGACAAGCATTAAAACAAGACAACTAGTACAAGTTAACATATATGCAGGCAAACATGTATTTATATGAAACATAAACATTTACGTTGGCACGTTCTAAGGGTAAACGAGGAGTAAAACCGTAAAGGGACATACCGAGCAACATTATCTATGGAACGTGCAGCATAAACAAGTGAATAGTGCACTATGAAGAGTATATATCATTCTACTTGAGGCATAGCGGTGTCTACTTGCACAAGGCAAATGTATCATACGAGGGTCCATATTTAAGCAAAGTTTTATTTCTATGTTCTAACACAAGCAATACAAGTTGGGATTATTCCCTTAGCTATGTGCGTTGTATTCTTTATTAGCATGCAGGGGGTGATTCACCTAGCGACTAGCATGTATAGTCCATATTTTAAGTGTGCTGGCTAAGCAAAGACAAGTTCATCGTAGCCACCCACCTTAGCGATGATTTACCTCGGTCGAGCGATACTCCGAGAGAGCCTCTGAATGTCCAAGCCGGAACTCCTGAAGGGCCAAGTCTGGAAATTCTTTTGCCTCAAATGAGTATTCTCGCTGAGCAAAGCGGGTCGGGTCATTGCACTTTTGTCGTTTAAATCGGCTGTCCGCTTGAGCGGAACGGGTCGACACCACTCAAAAAAAATCTCGTCCTCGAGACTTCCAGAGCGCAGGCTATTCTATCACATTATCGAATCTATTCCAAGCGTAGCAATCGATACCACTAGATCCGTTCGAACACAATTTTCTACTTGTTTCTTATACCATGTCTTGTGTATGCTGGTTCGGTCTTATTGAATGACTTTATCATCCAATCCAAGTTCTGACTCAGTCTCAATTTCTTCTTTGCATGGAACATATTATCGCTTAACATGGGGTATATTTTAATCTATCGTGAATGATGATCTAGATCTGAGGCAAACTTATACAAGTCATTATACTCGTCCATGCGGGTCTAATATTTTTACTTGCACTAGTATTCGAGATCAGCATATCACGAGTCTGGATCGTGCACATATTCAAACCGTCCTTCAAACATATGCATATCAACCAACTTCGCGATAGCGAAGTTTGTGCACTCGAGTTTAACATATCACTGGGTCTTGGATCGTGCATACATTCAAGGCATTCCTCAAACATATGTATTCAACCAAACTTAGTAATAGTGAAATCAGACAAGCTACTTGCGAAAATCTCAAGGGTTCTTGTTTATGAATCATGATAATACTTCCAACAGGGTCGATAAATTCTAAGTCATTTTCTATTCCAACTCAATTTAAGTATATTGCACTACCGTTAAGCACGATCTATCTGATTTATCGACTAGTCTCCATTCGTTTGGGTCAAACATAGAACATACTTACCGTTTTAAGTCTAACACTAAGTCTTGCTGCCCTAGTTCTATGGCTTTGTTCAAGCAATATTCTAAAGTCGGTTACACAAGTTCTTTCACTCGGCACAGGGTCATCTGCCTAATTACTAGGTCAGCTTACAAGGTCATAGGTACAAATTCAAGCACACGATTCATCGTGCAAATTTGTCGCACGATGCTAGTCCCAATTCCTAAGGTCAAACTATTATTCATTTGCATGGGATATTCTACCCAAGCTCGTTTCACTCAGATTTCTAAATATCGAGCACAGATCATCCTATTCTCATAATACGTTCGTTTGTACAGGGGTCGAGTCCGTTCAGTAAAATCCATGATATATCCAAGTTACAGGTCAAGCCTAGCAATTCACATAGTCTATCTCCTTAAGTATATTCAATAGGATCCATATATCCATTCGAAGTCTAGACCACCAAGCCCAGATTCAATTCTAAACCTTTGTTTATAACTCTAAGTCATCCAATAAGATTTATGTATCCGTTTACGAAACCATCAAGCGTGATTTACTCTAGGTTCTAGGCTAACTTATTCCTGAAATACTTCTGATCACTTGTATTCCCAAATTTGTCTTATCGTGTCGAACCAAAAGTGAAGACGATCCATCAGTTGTCACGCTCCGGTCTCCCGCAAGTTCGATCACCCTTGTTGGACGTGAGATCACCATGTCAACGCTCTCGCTGGATAATTGTCATAATTCGGACGTGACACATGTACGAGCATAGAGTTATGCTCACACAAGACAAGAACGTCGAACAATATGGTTGTCTTCAGCAAGACCGAGACACCTTATCATTTCACTTTTGCTCCATCCAAGTTATATATATATATATATAATCCATCAAGTCAAATCCGTTCATGCAGTGATTATAATTCATCTAGCAAAATCATACAACTTCAATATTGCTGTTTGATAAATCCATAGTCTACTTCTAGCATACCTCAAACAACTAGGTTTTAAATATTCAAGCCCAAGTCTATTCCATTTTTGATACGTTCTATTCATTGAGTTTGTTTGGAATAATCATCGAACATGTTCTCGTGAGTTTGATCATCCCCGCCGTACGTAAAATCACCACGCCGGCGCTCCCGCAGGATAATCGTTCTCGCTGGGACTGATTTCGAAGGTTATCTTTTCAAACTTGATTCAAGATCGTTTCTTCTAAACTCCAGGTCAAATCCGTTATCACTTATCTTTTTCATCGAACCACAATATTCATTTTTGGGCTAACTTCTATTTGAGTGATATTTTTATTCAAGTTTACTCTGTTTGTTTCAATCCTAAATCGCTCGTACGATCCTCCAAGTTTCCAACAAGTTTTTCTTAACCAAGATATCGATTTCCATTTCCATGAATCCCTAATCGATATAAGCCTTATTTCTTGTTCATGACATTCTCAAATTCGTTCAATCCAATTATCGCATGAGACCTATGAATCTGTTTGAACGTTTCTAAATGATCCATACACCACTCGGTATCGAGTCACCGAATTAAATCCTCAATCGATGTTCGCATCAATCGCTAGCATACTCACCAAGTTTTCCTTATAATTCCTGCATGATACTTAGGTATCGTCTAATAAAATCTTAGTCTCGTATATATATATATATATATATATATATATATATATATATATATATATATATATATATATATATATATATATATATATATATATATATATATATATATATAGTCATCCAAGTAAACCATATTCAATTTGTATCTTCTGACCCAAAATATCGTTCGAGCTATTTTCCAAAATCCAAGCACGATTATCAATATTCGCCTAAGCGATAATCTGATAAGGTTTCTATCGGTTGATATTCTAAGTCTGACTTATCCCTTATCTGAACGATATCCCTTTCTCATTTGCATCTAGCTTGCACCAAAGGGTCTTGGCGCGCGATACTCAATACAACTTAGCCGAAAGGCTGTGTGCATAGCTAACCGTTTGAACGATATTCTATTTCGCACACTAACCAGCTGGGAAATTATGTATAGATATTCGGGTTCGCACATAATTTGCAAATTCTAGCACGAGTCTATTCCAACAAAATCAAAATAGGTCGACACAAAGGCATTCGTATTACATTTTCGTATAAGCAATCATATCATTCCCATGCAACTTTTGAAAGTATTTAGACACATTGTTTGGAATATTCCAATGGGACATAGAGAGAGAGAGAGAGCGCATGAACATAACCCACGAACGAGTTTTCAAAACTGAGAAAATAAAAATGAAGTCCAAAGGCGTAAATTCATGCTCTGATACCAATATGTCACGCCCTGATCTTCCGCAGGTAATCGATCGTCCGTACTGGGTTCGAATTACCTCGCCAGAGCTCACATGGGACAATTGCTTGACCCATCTGGGCGTGATATCGTACGAGCGTATGCCACGCCCGTGCGAGGCCGTTTGGTCCATGCAGGCGGTAAGGGATCTAAGCCATAGAGTCGCACAGATTATCCTAGTGCAACAGAATTTTAAACGCACAGGCGATTGGTAACAAGTTCACAGAGTATTCAATAGCGGAAGCATTGAATAACACAAGTATAGAAGTAAAGCAACTCTTTATTGATATTGAACAAGTGTTACAAGCGGCACTAGGCCGAGATTATAAGTCGCTCAAGCCTCTCTCTCTCTCTCTCTAAAACAGTAAAAGTGTGTCAAGTGACTATATTTATGGAATGATGTATAGACGATGTTCTAACATTATGTCTTGTATATGGGTTTCAGTTCCGGACGCAATGCTCCAAGGCTTCAGAGTGAACTCTATGCCTTAGCACGCACGAAGGGGGCATTCGCACCGAACGAGGTTCTTCCGTATCCTGCAAGCAATCTGGTGGGTTATCAGTACATGAATGCACTGGTGGGGAGGCTTCTCGCCCGCTCGATAAATCCAAACAGGTTATATAGGGTTTTGTGCACCATCTATTAAGTTATCTTTCTAGTCTTGGCTTAGGGTCATCTTTATGGCGATGATGGATAGCCTAACTTGTGTGGTAGTGCACCGTACGATATATGAGTAACACGGAAAGACTTACTAACTTACTATCCGTCCTTCCCTGTCCAAGGCAAACCAAGTTAAATCAAGCACAAGCATTTATTATGAAATACAGGGACAAATAGCATATGCAAACACAAGTGTCGTGAGTGAGATTACACTTCAGGTCCACTTGTTACATGGGTTATCCCGAAGTGTTGTAGAATAGGTTCAATTGTTCCCATATATACAAGTATGTTAAATCCTTATCCGTTCAGGTATTTCTGATTTCTAGGTGCGATACAATGACTCGTACGCGGATTGTCGCTAAGCGAGGATGACTTATCTATATGAACATGAGTCGCTGGCATAGCCATAAAGGACATAGTCATTGACGAGGATGGTATGCAATGAAAGAACAGGGTGCGCTACAAGCTATCCCGTCCAGAATAGGAGAGACTAAACTAGAAGTTCTATCCGGATCGGATCGACCCTGGTGTCCCGGAGACCGTCCGTGGAATGAGATCCAAAGATCCACTTGTTAACAAGTTATCCGCGACATGCAAGTCTTGGGTCATTCCAAATTCACATCTTGATAAGACAATTCATGATTTTTCTTCAGAACGAGAATTGCTCCACGAGATGTGATTCTTGATTTGCTTAACATGATTCTTGTTCAGATGTAAACTTGACATAATTCTCATTCAGTGTTCCACTTGCCTTGATGCCCCCTAGTTTGCGGATTACCTTAGCGACCTAACGGTCCCGGATACTTGCAGGTTCATATTGCACAGAAGAGCTATTTGATAGTCTTTTGGCTAACTAGATGCATGCACGCTACGGATAATGTTACTTGTTTGTGGCGTAGATTATGTGATAAGCATTAAAATAAGATGACTAGTACAAGTTAACATATAAGCAGGCAAGCATACATTTGTATGAAATATAAACATTTACGTTGGTACGGTTTAAGGGTAAACAAGGAGTGAAACCGTAAAAGGACATACCGAGCGACATTATCTATGGAACGTGCAGCGTAAAAAAGTGAACAGTGCACTACGAAGAGTGTATATCGTTCTACTTGAGGCATAGCGGGGTCTACTTGCACAAGGCAAAGGTAGCATACAAGGGTCCATATATAAGCAAAGTTTTATTTTCATGTTCTAACACAAGCAATACAAGTTGGGATTATTCCCTTAGCTAGGTACGTTGTATTATTTATTAGCATGCAGGGGATGATTCACCTAGCGACTAGCATGTATAGTTCATATTTTAAGTGTGCTGGCTAAGCAAAGACAAGTTCATCGTAGCCACCCACCTTAGCGATGATTTGCCTCGGTCGAGCGATACTTCGAGCGAGCCTCTGAAAGTCTATGCCGGAACTCCTGAAGGGCCAAGTCTAAAAATCCTTTTGCCTCAAACGTGTATCCTCGCTGAGCAAAGCGGGTCGGATCGTTAAACTTTTACCGTTTGAATCGACTGTCCACTTGAGCGGAACGGGTCGTTATAATCGGGGCACGAGTACGTGGGTACGACAAGCCTACGCCGCAGCATCGGCGATAGAACACTGTCTAGGTTATCATTATCTATATATCTATCATACTAGTACAACCAGTACTACCATGTACTCAATCACAATAATCTAAAAGAAGAACAACAAGAATGATAATCAATAACATTCTACAAGAAGGGAACTAGGCAATATATGAAAAAGGAACGCTAAGTAAACTCTACAATAGTCACCTCAAGTCAATAGGGTAAGAGCAGTCATGTCTATAGCACCATTTTGAGATCCCGGAATGGAGAGCACAACCATCACTGAAAAATATTATCCAATCAGGAAATGAGCGAAGTACATACCTCTGAAAGCAGTTCTAGAAACATAATAGAGCATATATAACAAATAATAAAAAGAATACAGGATAACTAGCAATAGGAAATGACAATGAACTGGAGTGAACAGGTAATATACTGAAAAGTAAAGAACAGACAATATAAATAGCTACAAGTGATGAAAGTAGATATACTAGCCAATGTGCCATAGAGTACAAGTTTGTCACCCTCACTTTTCAACTAAGGATAGTTTGGTAATTTGGCATGGGTAATTGTATTTTTAGGATTATAATATTAAATATTGTACATGTTATAAATATTAATTATTATATTATTTATTTTTGGTAGATGTTAGATTTATTTTGGACTTGTGTAGTCAAGTTAACCCGTTTAGTTTAGATCCATGGACCAATATTTGATTCTAGTTAGAATTGAGCCCAATAGTAAGCTCATTCATTAGGAGGATGAATTAATTAGTGAAACCAATTAGACTAGAATCTTCCCTCCTTAATTATTTTTTTCATGACAAGCCCCAAGGGGTATTTTGGACTTTTTATAGTAGCTTAGAGGAGGGGCAAGTGTCACGCCCTAGTCCTAAAATACGTAGGACTAGGAATACGTAACACGACAGCCATACGTATACGAACTCCAATATATGGAAACCATACACACACGTACGCTGTACATGAATATCAAATCCACCAGTGGTAATATACTGTCAACAAGTCACACGCAATCTATATCTCATCCACACCACAAATAAATAAATAGGAAATAAATAACTGAATCTCAAAGATGAAGTATCAAAGTATGATAGTCGGATGGAAACAAATCCACTATAAATCGACTATACTAAAAACTACTAAAAGAAAGAAGAGATCAACTCTAATATAAGATAAATGTCTATAAAGAAAATAGCAACTAGAATATCCATCAGCTGCGATGAATCAAAGATACTCTGAAGGTAAGACCTCCTCAGTCTGGAATGAAGCGTCAGGTCCGGGTCCATACTCCTGTGGATACTCCTGCCCGTCTATATCTGGAAAGGTACCAGGTCCTCAGAGGGATATAACAAGATACATAGAAGCATGCCAATAAAGTACTGAAAATAAATATCTAATGGGTCGCATAACCATCTATGTGGATGCAGTTTGAGAACAACTTTCCAACAAGTGGGCTATCTGTCCATAAATGGGATTGGCGTGATTCTTTCGAAGAATCAGGGGCCTACAAAGCATGTCATCTTTTGAACGCCAGAGGCCGCCAGTAATATATAGGGGTCATCACCGCAGCGTATCTTCGACGGAGCGTACGAGTTACAGAAAGGAAAGTGCAAAGGAGCCCAAATGCCTTACTTTTTGTTTTTCCCACCCCATGCTCTAAGCATGTCACATCCATGATACGATGATACCTCTAAATAACTGCCAGGTCTACTAGCATGCAAAGTTTCTATCGACAGTTATCCCTATCCGTCGTACGACCTATACGTACCAGTGGCCAGCCGAATACGCAAGTTCGTGTCCTACATGAGACTCACACTCGTGTAATAATAGTGTTATGGCCAATGAAATATAAGAATGCCTCATGATAATGGGGTGGTCTCATAAGCTAGGTCAACTTGCATATATATATTAAAAACAGAATACGGCACCACCGTCGTTGTACCCAAGTTATCCTTGGATGTGCAGTTTATATAACAGTTTAAAATATATGAACTAATAAACAAAAATAAAATACATGCATTATATGAAATATAAATTACAGTACAATGACAATGTATACTTGTCTGGCAAGCAATCTGTAAAGTGTAAGCGTCTAGATATCAGGTACACAGGATCAGAAACTAAGGCCTCCAAAAAAATATCTCAGGATGCTGAAATAGACATTACAAACATTTTCGGAATCAGCAAGATAGCTAGAAAATACTACCCTTTCGTCCAATTTGGACACAGGGGCAAAACGGTAGTTTCGAGTCAAAGCGGGGTCCACCTGTGGCCCACTTTGCACCGAAAAGTATGCCAGGGGTAAAGGTCTCTAAATGGGATAAATTATAGGTCAAAATAATTCTAAACTTCAATACGAACTCAACGGTATGTCCAATTTTGGATTCCGGTAAGCCGAATACAAATTTGCCCAAAAAGTCAACCGTAGGGCCCGCCAATAGGTGACTTGGTCAAATGTCTCGGAATAGCGTAAACTTGGATCACAGGACCAGCGTGATACCACGAATCCAATGATGTAAGTTTTGTCACATTCCGAGGAGCGTACACTAAATGGTGCGGTATTTTACAAAAGTTACGATACGGAAACTTTTCACGGATACGGGTTGATTCCGACGCGCACACGCGTCCAAATCAATTTTTACGAAATCCCACATGCCAGGACATACCATACGCACCTTTTGGTGCAATTGGTACGTGACGAGGCAGTCCCGTTTGGCGGAGCGTGCTTCGTATCACAATTTTAAAGTTTTCTAAACAAGTTTTTTTCATAATTTTTAACCTAGTTTAATTTTACATATAACACCAAATAAATTAATCTAATTAACAGAAAATAATCTCGGTTACATGGTCTTCACATAGCAAAAAGAAAATCTAAGATTGGATGACTGTGGTGGGAGATATGAGTCCTTAAACATGGGTGGTCGCAACAGTTTTCTGAAGTTAAAAGTTGTGGATTTTCTCCAACTTGGCGTCGATTTCTACCTAGTTAATAACGTTGTTCGATGGAAACTAATATACATAGTTGGAAGAGGGATAGGTCATGAACATACCGGTGAAGATGGATTAAAATTTGATCGCAAGATGGAGCGAAAAATAGCGCGTGAACAGGGGTACGTTGCTGTCTGATTCAGTCGCGGCGCACGCAAGATCTCGCGCGGGGCGAGCGGCGGTCGCGACGGTACTGGGCTCCGGCGGCAGTATCGTGGAGGTCGGCGGCGCTGGGTTGGTGTCGTGGAGATTTAGGGTTCTGGTTTAGGGTTTATATGATGTTATATATATATATATATATATATATATATATATATATATATATATATAGAGAGAGAGAGAGGGGTGTATTCTACGCTGGTCGCTGGCAGCGGGTTTCCTGGCAGCGGGGGGAGGGTAGGCTTAGGAAGTTAGCTGCTAGTTTTAGCTTTAGGCTAATTTAAGGTTTTCTAGTTTAAGGTTTTCTTTTCTTATGGACTAATAGAAAGGGAGTTGACCTTTGGTACCTCACATTCTTTTTGTTTATACTATTAAATATATAAGTATATATATAAATAGGTATATATATATTTATGGTATAAAAATTGCAGAATTTTTTTTATTAGTACCTTCTAAATTCTATCATCCTTTTACAAAGCTTCCTACATAAAATAAAATAAGGTAAAATAATAGTTTACTCCATGAATATCTAGCTAAATATTTACCTAGTAATTAAATCCAATAAATTTATATTTTCTAATATACTATAAAATAATGTAATTCAATTAAATGATTAATTAAATACTTATAATATCTTTTTTAAAATAGGGGTTTTATATTCTACCCAACTTATAAAAATTTTGTCCTCGAAATTATAACTAAGCCACGATAGAAAATCAAGGATGGTATAAGGTAGAATTGAACAAAATAAATTCATACCTTGGTCTATGAATAGGTACGAAAAACGTTTGCGCATGTCGTCCTCGCGCTCCCAAGTGGATTCTCCTGGCGCGCCATGCTTCCATGCCACGCGGACCAAGGGGCTAGACTGGTTCCTCAATACTTTCTCTCGACGATCAAGGATTCCCACGGGTTATTCTTGGTATGACAAGCTCGGCCCAATGGTGATCTCCGAATGGTCGAGAACATGACTGTTATCTGCCACATATCATCGAAGTTGCGACACATGGAATACATCATGTACTCCCTCAAGTGAACATGTCTAGCACGTCGAATGGTCCAATATACCTTGGGCTCAACTTGCCACGCCCTCCGAATCGAATGGTGCCTCTAATAGATGATATCCTCAAGAAGACATGATCGCCCTCTTTGAACTCCAAGGGACGACGATGACGGTCTGCCCACTACTTTTGTCTACCTTGCGCTGCTCGCAAGTGCCCTTGTATCTTCTTCACTGTCTCAATGGTGTTGACTACTAACTCTGGTCCCAGAATCTGATGTTCTCCTACGTCACTCCAACACATGGGAGATCTACACTTTCTTCCATATAATGCTTCAAACGGAGTTATCTGAATGCTCGCTTGATAGCTATTGTTATAAGAAAAATCCACAAGATGTAGGTGATCATCCCATGATCCTCCAAAGTCTAACATATATGCTATCAACATATCCTCCAGTGTCTGAATAGTACATTCGGACTGTCCATCTGTCTGCGGGTGGTAAGATGTACTGAACTTCAGATGAGTCCCAAGACTCTCTTGTATGCTTCTCCAAAATTAAGATATGAAATACGAATCCCTGTCTGACACAATGCTGACCGAAATGCCGTGCAATCTCATGATTTGCCTCATGTATAAGTCAGCCAAAGCTTCTATAGACTGGCTAACTCTAAAAGGCAAGAAATAGGCTGACTTGGTGAGTCGATCCACTATTATCCATACTGCATCTCTCCCACTTGGACTCTTGGGAAAACCCATGACAAAGTCCATAGTGATGTGCTCCCACTTCCACTCAGGAATCGGAAGTGGTTGCAATAGACCCGCTGTTCTCTGATGCTCCGCCTTTACCTGCTGACATACTAGACATTTGGCTATAAAGCGAGCTCTCTCTTTTTTCATCCCATGCCACCAAAAGTTCTGTCGTAAGTCACGGTACATCTTGGTGCCTCCAGGATGAATAGAATACATCGAACTATGAGCTTCTGCCATTAGCTCCTGTCGAATCTTTCCATTAGGAACATATAGATGATCACCACATTGTAATATCTCATCATCATGAATGCGCAATCCCTTCTGCTCTCCTGCCTCTGTCCTTTCTTTTAATCTCCTGAATCTGGCGTCCGTAGGCAAAGCTATCTTGATCCTCTCTACTGGTGATGACTGTACTTGTAAGTCGGCTAATATCCCATCTGCTCCGGGTAATACCACTTCTATGCCAAGTTCTTGCAAGTCCTCCAATAATTTTCTCTGTGTCGTCAAGAAGTAAGCTGCTGGTTTTCTGCTTAACGCGTCTGCTACTATGTTAGCCTTGCTTGGGTGATAATGTAGCTCTATCGCAAAATCCTTCATCAACTCAAGCCATCGATGTTGTCTCATATTTAATTCCTTCTGTGTGAAGACATACTTAAGACTTTTGTGATCTGTATAGATCTCCACTCGTTCCCCATATAAGTAATGTCTCCATAGCTTTAGAGCAAAAATAACGGCTGCAAGTTCCAAGTCATGAGTTGGATAATTCTTCTCATGTACTCGTAATTGTCTAGATGCATATGTAATCACCTTGCCATGTTGCATCAACAAGCATCCCAAGCCTTTCCCTGATGCATCACTATAAATCACATAGCCTCCTGATCCTGATGGAATAGTCAATACTGGTGCTGCGGTCAGTCGCTTCTTCAACTCCTCGAAAGCGGCTTGACACTCGTCGGTCCATACGAACTCTTGATCCTTGTACGTCAACCGAGTCATAGGTGCTGCTATCCTTGAGAAGTTCTCCATGAACCGTCTATAATATCCCGCAAGTCCAAGGAAACTCCTCACCTCCGATGCTGATTTAGGAACGGACCATGTCTCGACTGTCGAGATTTTCTCAAGATCGACAGAAATACCATCTCTTGTAATGACATGCCCAAGAAACGAGACTCGATCCAAGAAAAACTCACATTTACTGAGCTTCGCATATAACTGCTCTCTCCTC
This sequence comes from Iris macrosiphon, assembly GCA_036927795.1. Classification (NCBI taxonomy): domain Eukaryota; kingdom Viridiplantae; phylum Streptophyta; class Magnoliopsida; order Asparagales; family Iridaceae; genus Iris; species Iris macrosiphon. The sequence goes on from JAYESA010000005.1 coordinate 289,880,803, forward strand.
AATGTCTCTAGAATAATCCGCAGGTGCTTCTCGTGCTCCTCGTGGCTCTTCGAATAGACAAGTATGTCATCTATGAAGACGATCATGAACTAGTCCAAATACTGATGGAAGACTCAATTCATTAAGTCCATAATGATAGCTGGAGTATTGGTCAATCCAAATGGCATGACCATAAACTCGTAGTATCCATATCTTGTTCTGAATGCAGTCTTCGGGATATCCTGCTTCCGTACCTTTACCTGGTGATATTCCGATCTCAAGTCTATCTTCGAGAACACCTTGGCTCCACTAAGCTGATCAAATAAGTCATTAATGTGTGGCAATGGATATTTATTCTTCACGGTCACTGCATTTAATGTTCTATAGTCAATACACATACGTACTGACCCATCCTTCTTTGGTTCAAACAACATTGGTGCTCCCCAGGGTGATGCTCTTGGTCGGATGAAGCCTTTCTCCTCTAATTCTTTCAACTGTGCCTTCAGCTCATCCATCTCCTTCTTCGCCAATCTATAAACATGCGACGCTATGGGTGCTGCTCCCGGTGTCAATTCAATTAAGAATTCTACGTCTCTGTCTGGAGGTAGTCCTGGCAATTCCTCTGGAAAGACGTCTTGGAATTTTGAAATGATGGGGTGATAGATAACGTCGTCCATTGCAAGCTGAACACCATCAAAGGCTTATGTGGATCCTCGTGCAAACTCAAGTTCCGGCTGGCCTGGTACCTTAAAAAGAATGCTTCCTCTAAAACAATCGAAGAAAGCATGGTACTTGCTTATCCAGTCCATTCCAAGCACAATATCAAAAGTTGGCATAAGAAGGACTAAGAGTCGGGCATTCATCTCTCTGCCACGAATCACTACGGGATACGATCTACAAATCCGACTAACAGGTACAACTGCTCCTCCGGTAGGAATTCTAACACAACTAGGTAAAGGTGTAGTGGCAATATTGTGTTTGGCAATAAAACTTGAAGACATGAACGAATGGGTGGCTCCCGTATCAAATAATGTCACAGCAGGAAAAGTAAAAGCAAGAGTAATACCTGCTATAACATCAATCTCCTGCTCTATGACATCTACTTCTAGTACAAAAGCTTGCCCATTCCTCTGTGGTTGTCCGTGTCTGGTCCTCGTGAACTGATCCTCCTGAGTAGATAGCGGTGGTCCTCGCTGAAATCCTCCGGCTGCTGGGGGTCGAGGTACTCCTGGTCTAGTCATCTGCTGATCCGGCTTCGGTGCTGGAAATGCTAGCCTCTGTATTGGCGGTGGAGGCGCCAATGTCTGCTGTATTGGACAGTCTCTCACCATATGCTGTCCGGAACCATACCTCATACATTGTCCTAAGAGGTTCTGACAGTCTCTCATAATATGTCCGCGTCTCCCACAATAATTACATTGGGGCTTCTTCGGAATCTGGTACGGTCCTGCTCTGTGTTGTTGCTGTTGCTGCTGTGCCAAAGGACGTCTGATAGGCCCTCATTGCTGTGTCCTTGCTGTGTCTTTAGTTGAAATCCCTTTCCCTTGCTGATGGACTCTTAAAATCTTGCTTCTGTTTATAATTTGGCATAAGCGACCCGGGACTGTGCGCTAGTGTAGTGTTGGAGCTCCTAAGTCAGCCCGCGGTAGAATCTCTTAGCCTTCTCTAGGTCATTCGGTATCAGGGCAGCACCATATTTACTAAGACGACTAAATTCTGCATCATACTCGTCAACTGTCTTGTTCCTCTACTCCAGATGAAGGAACTGATCATACAACGCATCCCTTACAGTGTTCGGGAAGTACTTCCTCTCAAAGCACTCCAAAAATTGTTCCCAAGTATGATACGTATCCAACTGGCGCTCCATTGATTCCCACCAGTGATGAGCGTTACCATCTAGCAGCGTCCTTACGCCTGTCATCAATAGATCTGTAGGTAGCTGCGATGCTTCTAATAACTTCTGAGTATGGGTAATCCAGTTTGTAGTCTCCTCTGGGCTCTCAGTGCCTTTATACAGCTTGGGACCCATATGTATAAAGTCCTTGACTGAACCAACTCTAGCTCGTGGTAATGGAACTAGTATCTAAGCTGGTATAGTTGTCTGTGCAGCCATTCTCTCAAGTGCTGCCAGAAATTCTTGCCTCTGCTCTGCCGCTTGTTGCCTCTACTCTACAGCTAGTGCGGCCGCCTGCTGTCTCTGTTCCTGCATCATCATTTGGAAGCATTGGAACAGCTGTGTCTGGCCATCGATAAAGCCGAAAAGGTCCCATTAGGCGTTGCAGAAAGGTCAGGTGGGACTGGATTGTAAGTCTGTCCATCCGTCCCCGAAAGTCTAGGAATCGTTGAGGCCTCTCCTTGAGTTTGGCCGTTGACTCCTGAAGGTATGTCGCCATCGGCGGCAGTACATCTACTACGCATATCCATCTCTCTGCAAGTAGTGGACAAACGATTAGAAGGGGTACAGGAATCAAACAGGATGCAAGCATTTAAATATGATAGTTGAAAGGGAAGATAAGTTTTAGTCAAGCGTGGATGAGATCCTATACTCTATTCTTATACGCAGGCTTGTTTGGTACAGTAACGTAACCGAGACAATATATTCTTGACCTGCATGGGCCACCACTAAAACATGTCATGTCCCAGTCCCAAAATACGTAGGACTAGGAATACGTAACACGCTAGCCGTATGTATACGAACTCCAATATATGGAAACCATACACACACGTACGCTGTACATGAATATCAAATCCACCAGTGGTAATATACTGTCAACAAGTCACACGCAATCTATATCTCATCCACATCACAAATAAATAAATAGAAAATAAATAATTGAATCTCAAAAATGAAGTATCAAAGTATGATAGTCGGATGGAAACAAATCTACTGAAAATCGACTATACTAAAAACTACTAAAAGAGAGAAGAGATCAACTCTAATATAAGATAAATGTCTATAAAGAAAATAACAACTAGAATATCCATCAGCTGCGATGAAGATACTCTGAAGGTAAGACCTCCTCAGTATGGAATGAAGTGTCAGGTCCGGGTCCATACTCCTGTGGATAATCCTGCCCGTCTATATCTGGAAAGGTACCAGGTCCTCAGAGGGACATAACAAGATACATAGAAGCATGCCAATAAAGTACTGAAAATAAATATCCAATGGGTCGCCAAATCATCTATGTGAATGCAGTTTGAGAACAGTGGGCTATCTGGCCATAAATGGTATTGGCGTGATTCTCTCGGAGAATCAGGGGCCTACAAAGCAAGTCGTCTTTTGAACGCCAGAGGCCGCCAGTAATATATAGGGGTCATCACCGCCGCGTATCTCCGGCGGAGCGTATGGGTTACAAAAAAGAAAAGTGCAAAGGAGCCCAAATGCCTTACTTGTTGTTATTCCCACCCCATGCTCTAAGCATGTCATTTTCATGACACGATGATACCTCTAAATAACTGCCAGGTCTACCAGCATGCAAAGTTTCTATCGGCAGTTATCCCTATCCGTCGTACGACCTATACGTACCAGTGGCCAGCCGAATATGCAAGTTCGTGTCCTACATGAGACTCACACTCGTATAATAACAGTATCATGGCCAATGAAGCATAAGAATGTCTCATAATAATGGGGTGGTCTCATAAGCTAGGTCAACATGCATATATATAATAAAAACAGAATACGACGCCATCGTCGTTGCACCCAAGTTATCCTTGGACGTGCAGTTTATATAACAGTTTAAAATATATAAACTAATGAACAGAAATAAAATACATGCATCATATGGAATGTAAATTATAGTATAATGGCAAGGTATACTTTTCTGGCAAGCAATCTGTAAAGTGTAAGCGTCCAGATGTCAGGTACACAGGATCAGAAACTAAGGCCTCCGAATAAACGTCTCCGTATGCTGAAATAGACATTACCAACATTTCTGGAATCAGCGAGATATCTAAAAAATACTACCCTTTCTTCCAATTTGAACACAGGGGCAAAACGGTAGTTTCGGGTCAAATGGGGTCCGCATGTGGCCCACTTTGCACCAAAAGCGTGCTAGGGGTAAAGGTATCTAAATAGGACAAATTATAGGTCAAACAAATTTTAAACGTCAATACGAACTCAACGGTATATCCAGTTTTGGATTCCGGTAAGCCGAACACAAATTTGCCCAAAAAGTCAACCGTGGGGCCCGTCAATAGGCGACTTGGTCAACTATCTCAGAATCGCGTGAAACTTGGGTTACAATACCAGTGTGATACCACGAATCCAATGGCACAAGTTTCGTCATATTCTGACGGGCGTACACTAAATGGTACGGTATTTTGCAAAAGTCACGATACGGGGACTTTTTACGGATACGGGTTGATTTCGACGCGCACACGCGTCCAAATCTATTTTCGCGAAAGACCACGTTTGGACATACCATACGTGCCTTTCGGTACAATTTGTACGCGACGAGGCGGTCCCGTTTGGTGGGGCGCGCTCCGTATCACAATTTTAAAGTTTTAGAAACGAGTTTTTTTATAATTTTTAATCCAGTTTAATTTTGCGTATAATACCAAATAAATTAATCTAATTGACATAAAATAATCTCGGTTACATGGTCTTCACATAGCAAAAAGAAAATCTAAGATTGGATGTCTGTGGTGGGAGATATGAGTCCTTAAACATGGGTGGTCGCAACAGTTTTTTGAAGTTAAAAGTTATGGTTTTTCTCCAACTTGGCGTCGATATCTACCTAGTTAATAACGATGTTCGATGGAAACTAATATACAGAGTTGGAAGAGGGATAGGTCATGAACATACCGGTGAAGATGGATCGGAATTTGGTTGCAAGATGGAGCGAAAAACAGCGCGTGAACAGGGGTACGTTGTTGTCTGATTAAGTCATGGCGCGCGCGGGATCTCGCGCGGGGCCAGCGGCGGTCGCGGCGGTGCTGGGCTCCGGCGGCCGAGGTATCGTAGAGGTCGGCGGTGCAGGGTTGGTGTCGTGGAGATTTAGGTTTTATGGTTTATATGATGTTATATATATATATATATATATATATATATATATATATAGATAGATAGATAGATAGATAGCGAGGGGTGTATTCCGTACGGGTCGCTGGCTGCAGGTTTCCTGGCAGCGGGGGGAGGGTAGGCTTAAGAAGTTAGCTGCTGGTTTTAGCTTTAGGCTAATTTAAGGTTTCCTAGTTTAAGGTTTTCTTTTCTTATTATTTTTGTTTATACTATTTAATATATATATATATATATATATATATATATATATATATATATATATATATTCCAAAAAAAAATTTATTAGTACCTTCTAAATTCTATCATCCTTTTACAAAGCTTCCTACATAAAATAAAATAAGGTAAAATAAGAGTTTGCTCCATGAATATCTAGCTAAATATTTACCTAGTAATTAAATCCAATAAATTTATATTTTCTAATATAGTACGAAATAATGCAATTCAATTAAATGATTAATTAAATAATTATAATATGTTTTTAAAAAAATTTAGGGGTTTTACAGCAAGGGCCGGCCACCATAGGGAGGAGAGAGACTCTCTTTCTCTTCTCATTTGTCATTCCAAATCTAGATCTAGAATTTTCTCTCTTCCAAATTTTTTATTCCCACACCAATTTCTACTCAAATTTTTTTCCAATTCCTTCCCTATTCTTTATTGGAGGCTATTAGAACAAGGATCTACAAGGAGGAGCAATGATCTACAAGTTGGAGGCTCTTTTCATCCAATTTAGAAATTTTATTGGGAATCCATCTTCCAATAGGTACAATTCAGTTTTCTCTCTCTAATTAGACTCTAAATCTATAATTTAATCATAAAGAACAATCCCATATGCTAAGGCTACCCATAGGAATTGGGATTAGGTTCATAGGATGCCTATAGAAAAAGTTATGTGGTATTTTGTGTCAATTTTGGGGAAATTCCGAGATTGGCACCTCTTGTGTTTGTCAATAGATTAATTAGACCAAATTGACATGTGTTTGATTGTGTGTGACTAGTGTCGTGTCCATAATTGGATACGTGTAGGCCGTATCCTAACAATTTGGAAATACGGGTTGATTTGGTAGTTTTCTTCTGACACGGGGGTTTGACCATACCACATTTTGACACAGACACATAGTTGAGTAGTTAACTCTTTGTGTTCTTCATAATTATGATTTTAGACTTGCTCGTGTCCTTCGGAATATGTTTGGTTGTGTGGTGGAGCCGTATCGCAAGCGTATCATAGAATAAGTGTAATACGGGTATGGTGCACTCCACATGTTTGCTTCATTGTATCTCAATTCAATTTGCCATGGTAATATCTATTAGAATGATATATTTATAATAATTGTATGATATATATGTGTATGTATATTTATGGAGATGTCTATGTTGTATTTGGAGGTGTTGGTGGCCATGAGAGAGAAGAGGGTGTATATGCATTTACTAGTATAGTAGTTATGTATATACTTAGTGGATATATATATATATATATATATATATATATATATATATATATATATATATATATATATATATATATATATATATATAATCACATACATACATAGATATATATGTATGTATGTATGTGATTATATATATATATATATATATATATATATATATATATATATATATATATATATATATATATATATATACACATAGAGAGATGCATATATGTATGTGAGTATGTTTATATTTGTATATATGTACGTGTATAGGTATATATATGTATTTATATTACATATGTGTGTGTGTATATATATATATATATATATATATATATATATATATATATATATATATATATATATATATATATATATATATATATATATATACTTGTATATGGAGTGAGTGAGTGTGAGTGAGTGTTGTGTGCAGTAAGGTGAGAAGGGGGTCGGGCAGTAGCTCAACTGCAGCAGCTAAGGGGGACAGTGGTTCAGCAGCAAGAGGAGAGAACAGTAGCTCAGCAGTAAAGGCATTCGAGCAACTGTTGCAGCTAGTAGCAGCATGCATTCAGCAAATGCAAGAGCTATAGATGTAGCCACAACAGCTAGAGCAGCACCAACTGCAGCAAGCAATGCAACAACAACAAGCCACAGCAGCAAAGGCATTCACTACAGCAACCTTCAGCAAGAGCTGCAGCATCAGCAGCAACTACAGTAGCTCAACTGCAGCATTAGCAGTGTGCAAGGTCACAGCAGCTAGAGCAGCACCAACTGCAACATTAGCAGCAACAGCAAGAACATGGGCAGCAGCAAGATAAGAGGGTTAGTTAGTTTCATTGATAGTTTAGTTAGTTTTATTGATAGTTTAGTTAGTTAGTTGCATATTGATCTAGTTAGTTATATATATATATATATATATATATATATATATATATATATATATATATATATATATATATATATATATATATATATATATATATATATATATATATATATATATTGGTAAGTTAGTAGGTAGTTAGTATAGTATAGTATAAGTAGTTAATGCATGTTAGTTATAGTTTAGTGTATTGGGTAGTCAATTACATACTAGAATTTGAATTACCTTGTGATACCAAGATAATGTCAAGGTATGGGTGGATACTCAAGGTTTTGGGTTTGAGTATCAAGATGGGTGTGTAGGTGGTGAGATACCGCATTGGTTCAAAGCCAAGGTATCCGCTTTGCATTAGTTAGCTAAGAGTAATATAAATATTTTCTTGTATATATATATGTATTAATATTTTCATATCTAAAAACTTTCGTATCTTACGATACCGTGCTTTGTTTATATCCTAGTATTTTAGCATAGCTAGTGTGGCTTAGTTACATAGTGTATGTACCTAATATCCTAGAGTTTGACTCATACAACCTAGAAATAGCTAGTTTGACCAAGTTTGACTAGTTTGACTGTTTTGACTTAGAAATGGCTTTATGACCTAGAATTGAACTAGTTTAACTTATTTTTAATTCCAAAACATTGTATACCATATATAGGTCTATGTGACACCATCTTGGGCATCGAGAGACATACCTTACTCAGGACCTCAGGCAAGTATATTTCTCTGTTAGTTTTTATTTCATAATAGTGTATATATCTCATGTTCTAGAACTGTATACTTGATTCCGATACAGTGGTTTTACGGACTGGTACTACATGGATCCTGTCAGGAGATGTTATCCCCTTCCGTGTTCAACGGGTACTCCTTCACATATATTTCATCGTGTGTATTGAGTATTGATTATTTATATTTCGTGTTCACACACTGCTCATATTTAGTGTGCTTATATTCGTGTACATACACTGCTCGTGTTCAGTGTGCCCATATTCGTGTTCGTAACGTGTCGTGATTGGATCCATTGGTATTAGTTGGGGATGGGGGAGTAGGAGTTGATTATGTGATCAAAGCCAATGTGTATTCGTGTACATGTCGATTATATACCACATTTGTAATTGAGTTACCTTATTGTATTCGTGTTCAACCAAAACCGATCACATAATAAACTGGTATTTCGAGGCACATTAGTTAGATTTTAGTTATGCCTTTATATTGCAGATATTCATATTGCTTGTTCTTTATTCCAATATATTACATGTTCACTCTCGTTCTTTTTATTTAGTTATTTAGTTATCTTGTATTCTTTTTATTATCTGTTTTATATGCTCGATTATGTATTTGAAACTGTTTTTAGAGGTATGTACTTTGCTCCAATCCTGACTGGATATATTTTTACAGATGATTGGCTCATAGATCAGTGTCCTACATTCTATGGACCGCAGGACGGTGTTCCATTAGAGGATACTCCTATAGACCAGAAGGACTTAGTTCCAGAGCCTGAGGAGGTTTAGTTTATTTTGATGGACTTGTATTAGACTGTTATTGAGATTCATGTCATGTATATAATTTCATACTTGTGGATCGTATCTTGATTCTTTCCTTCGTTATTCCATTCGTACTTTATCTTCCTTAGTTTGCATTATGATTGAGTATAGTTACATTTGTGAGATACTATATTATTCCTCCGTTTGGAGTTGAGATGATTGACAGGTATCATATATATATTGTTGAGATATTTAGTTAGTTAGAGTTGACCAGACAGTGTTCTACCGTCGATGCTGCGGTGTAGGCTAGATGTACCCACCTACTCGTGCCCGAATATCTGGGTGCGGGTCGTGACATATTTTTAGTGGTGGCCCATGCAGGTCAGGAGTCACAATTAGAGCAATATCGTAGTGGTGTTCACCTAGAGTACTGCTACGGGCCTGCTTTAGAAAATACGATTTAGGCTGAGAGTATACTCAATCACAACTAGGAAACACTTTCAAATATCATTTTTGCTAGCCTTATCTATTGAATGTTTCCTTTGCTTTGAATAAAATATGTCCTTCATTGACGATATCGTATCATACTCAATAATGATTCCTTTGCTCAATCTATCTTCAGGATGCCGCCGAAGACGCGTTCCCAGCACTCAGGTGCTATGTCAGCATAGTCAGTCACTTAATCGCCTATGAGGACAATACCATCAGACATTGTTGCAGCACCTATATTCCAGAGGTCAGCTTCACCGATCCAGGTGGGCATTTCTGCAGCAGCTTTCAGAGGAGCTCCACCTCCGGTACAAAGGACATCGCCGACAGTTTCAGGGGATCTTCCACCCCCACCATCCGCAGTCGATCAGATACAGATGTTCGCACTCTTTCAGCAGATGATGGAGGCGCAATAGCGTCAGTCAGAGGTCATGAGGCAGAGCATTGAGAATGCTCACCAGATTGTGCTCGCAGCAGTTGAGAGAGCAGTCTTAGTCCAGCCATAAACAGCATCACCTCAGTTTACCCCGCACCAGCCGAGACCGGGGACTATCATAGACTTCAAGATGATAGGGCCGAAGGAATTTAAAGGCACTGAAAGGATCCTTTATGATGATAATTGGATACAAGACATTGAGCGGAACCTGCGGCTAGCAGATTCCAGAGAGGTTGCAGATAGAGGTCGTGAGGTGTATGCTGTTCGATATTGCATTGACTTGGTTCAAGACGGACCCCAGGATCTCAGCACCAGGACTTACTTGGGAAGCTTTCAAAGATCTCTTCAAGGAAAAGTTTTTTTCAGATGTGGCTCTGACATCTCTAGAGAGCCAGTTCCAGTACCTTATTCCGGGAGGTATGACGGTGGATGAGTATGCGGCAGATATTGCAGATTAGGCCGCTTTGTGGAGGGGCAGAATCCCAGAGGAAGAGCCAGGAAGTTCCGAAAGGGCCTGAACTGGGAGATCAAATCACACACGAACGGAGATCCTATCGCTACTTTTGAAGAGATTCTGAGATAGGCACAGCGAGCAGAGGATGATCTAGAGCTTGGGTCTAAGAGGCTGAGAGACACAGGAGGATCCAGTACATTTGTGAGATACCATATTATTTTAAACTAGTGGATCGTATCTTGATTTTTTTTCGTTATTTCATTCGTGCTTTATCTTCCTTACTTTGCATTATGATTGAGTATAGTTGTGGACGTTCTCCCTATTCGGGGAGCGCGGCTAAGAAATACAAGACGGTATCGTTCGATCGGGATAGATTGAATCAAGAACTCATCCTCGTTATGGATTTGCTTCTTCGGAATCGATTCCCATATTCAGTGGACCGTGCCCCCAGGATCGACTTAGCGGCAGAGTCAGGAGGGACCTCTCTGCTGCATCTTTTGTTGCCTAGTTTTTGCTGTCGCTTGTTGCTTTCGTGCCTTGAGTTGGTTTCCAGATTTGCTTGTATTTTTTTGAATGGTTTCGATAGATTTTATTATTTTCGTTCGTTGAACTGCACTTCAATTCTAAGATTGGAAAGAGTAGAAGAGGTATTGATCAGCTGTTCGTGGCAATGCAGGTGAACGAGCAGTAGGCCACACACGAGCGGAGTCCTGAAGAACCTTTTTCCTTCTCCCTTCCAACCAACTAAGTGAGTGGCTTATACTCAATTTAGTTGACCCTTCTTCCAAGTCTTGACATCTAAAATCTTGTATTCTTGCTTGCCCCGATCAAACGATAACAAGTAATAACTAAAAGATGTCAAGATAAAAAGGACTAGACTTGGATAACGTTATGCTTGTCAATCAAAAAACTATGTGAACGGTTACCTATTGCATGCTAATTATTTCTAATATTTCTGCCTATGCTTCAATTTTAGTTAGAATGTTTATTTCTTCTATAAATTGTGTTATGAGTAGAACACGCCTTATATGTAATAAAATGTTCAGGTAGACTATGCAAAATAAACCAAGCAATGCCACTTGTCTTGTACTCATGTCGCCTCAACTTGCATAAATGGATAACTTATTATAGACGTCGTTTGATCACGAACAACTTGTGCACAAGCTCAATGGTTCATGCAGACGGTTGTTGGGGCACTGGCACCGATCCAATCCGGACAAAACTCCATGATAGTCGCATGTTTCATACGAATGACCTGCAACATTCATCTTCACTGCGTTGCATGTCATTTGATCCTTGTACTATAACCATCCCTTATGGCATATGCCAGTGATACCCTCGTATATTTAAACCTGTTGCAAGCTAACTTGTGTTTTCATGGCAGGGAAGGACATGGTAAGTATTGTGCAGGTGGTTTAGACGGGCAGGTAAAAGTCACCGAACGGTGGCAAGTTTATTTCAATGCTTGCTTGTAAAATGAACTAAGACAAGATAGAAAGAACATAAATAATATGCATGCTTCATCTAAACAACGTGTTGATTGGTATAGTTGGGTTAGCTCGCCTTTACAGTATATTTTGATGTACTAACCCTTGTTGAAACAGGTTCTCCGCACTAAGGAGATCCGAACGAGGAGCTGAAGTCGTCTTCTCGATCCAGTCCAGTTGTCGACGCGTTCATATCGTGCCACCTTTGAAGCATTTTGAAGCAAGGATCTAGCAACCCAAACTTAATGCAGCTCCGTGGAAAGGCCATCATTCCACCAAGAGGTCTTTATATTTGAAGTTTTAGTAAAGGAATGTAATGTACAGGACAACTATCTCATTTTATGTCAATATTTTGTAAGCCAAGAGGCAACCTTATGACCCAGTTCAAGAGTTTGTAATAGATGTTCATTATCAATAAAGAGAACTTTTCCATGTTTTAATTTTTTGTTTTAATTTATCTGCGTACTCTGAATATGTGATCGCTATGCAAAATACCTTAGCCTTGTGCGGTGCGCAACCTAGGCCCGCACGGCGTCACGTCCGGGGTACGACTATCGATTCTACGGAATCGGGGCGTGACATGTTGGTATCAGAGCATAACTTCAAGTTTCTTTGACCCTCGTATTGGAAAAGTTCCTTTAACAAACCCCTGTGCGACCTCTTGAACTCGTTAGGCCAAAATGAGATACGTTCATGCAATAAGTCCATAATATATTATGATCCTGATGTAATTTACTTTCTTTTGAAGGAATGGCACAAGCGCAATCCTCAGCGCTAGCACCGGGCGAGATGCAAGCTCAGGAAAGCAGTTCTGGCACATCAGGAAGTTCTCGGAGCCAGAGAGCTATGTCTTGTGTTGACCCCATTCAGCAAATGATGTGGATATTAGAGGCTAATCAACAAAGGGAGGAGGCTCATTATGAACGGGCTCAGAATCAAGCGAATGAGTGGCAAAACCAGTTTTAAGACCAAATAGAAGCTCGATTCTCATTCCAACAAAAGCAGGTAGATACCCTGCAACAGATTGTTCAGACCTTGGCCTCCAACCAGTCAGCGGCAACAGCGGCGACTCCGGTGGAGCAACCAGCACTTGAAGTCAAGATGCCTTAGACTCCAAGGAAGAAGGATGTGAATACCTTCGACTTTGGCGAATTCAAGAAAGTCTGCAACACGCCGTTCAAAGGGACTGAGGACCCAATCGCGGCTCTAGATTAGTTGGCCAAACTGGAAGACCACTTCAAACTATTGGAGGTGCCTGAGCAGAAGTGCATTGCGTGTGCCCAACTCTAGCTCCGTTTGAACGTGCACTACTAGTGGGACGTGCATCGACGATCTCTTCCAACAGACGATGATGAAGAGACGATTGAATGGGCTACTTTCTGTGGCGCGTTCGAAGAGGAGTTCATAACCCCTCCCGTATGTCGTCAGAAAGAGAACGAGTTCGTGCAACTACGCCAAGGCATCATGACAGTCAAGCAGTATTCCGCCGAGTTCAACCGGCTCGCCAAATTCGCAAGCTCCTATTTACCTGATGCGGCGAGTCGTGCCCGAAGATTTGAAGGCGGTCTGCGTCCTGCTATCCACGCGCACGTGGTCGTTCCTCAATACTAGACGATGAGGGAAGTCCAGAATTACGCCCTTTCTCTTGAACCGTAGTATCCTCACGTTCCTACCGATGCTGTGCATACCTCCAATCACAAACACCAAATCAACGAAAGAGAAAACAACGCTGTAAAGCGTCAAAATAACGGTGGCCATCAGAAAGGGAATCAGAGACCGTTTTGTAATTTCTGCACAAAACCAGGGCACACGGCCGATAACTATCGTCGAAAGAATAGGTTCTGCCTTATTTATGGTGATCCAAATCATAAAATGCAAGACTGTCTGCTCTTCTCTGCTCATCCCCCTCGACATCTAAATCAGGCTACTTCAACCCAGGACAATCGAGCTGCGCCTCAACAAAAGCGTTGCCAAGCTCAAGGTCGGGTCTATACAATGACACGAGAGGAAGCTCTGGCTTCATACACCGTTGTGTTAGGTACTTTACTTTTTAATAACATACCTGCACGTGTGTTATTTGATTCTGGTGTAACGCATAGTTTTATATCCACAAATTTTGCCGTAGAAAACAATATAGAAATGACTTCATTGTATCTAGACCTTAGTGTTAGCACACCATCAGGCACGAAAATACCTGTCCATTCAGTATGCCAAGGTGGTTACGTCTGTATTAGAGGAAGAAAGCTATCGCTAGATGTTTTAGTTCTAGATGTTCGGGACTATGATATCATTTTGGGAATGGATTGGCTCGGCACCTTCTCAGCAACTATTGAATGTGCAGAAAAATGAGTCATCTTCCGCCTACCTGGAGAAGCCAAATTCTGCTACACGAGTAGTCCAACAACTGATGCGACCAGGGCCTGCATGGTAATTTTTGCGATATCTACTTGGTGAATGTTACACTCAGGCTGTGAGGGATTCCTAGCGTCGGTTCGGGACACACAGATGGATTACGCAAACGTTGAGTCTTCTTCCGTTAAGGCGGAGTTCTCTGATGTTTTTCCGAGCAAACTACCCGGCATGCCACCAGAACGAGAGATCGAGTTCACCATTGACACATTTCCAAATACACAGCCTATTTCTAAGCCTCCGTACAAAATGGCCCCTGCTGAACTAAAGGAGTTAAAATGCCAACTGCAAGAGTTACTGGATCGTGGGTTCATCCGTCTGAGAATTTCTTCTTGGGGCGAGCCTGTGCTCTTCGTGAAGAAGAAAGACGGAACGCTAGGCCTCTGCATCGATTATCGGGAGCTGAATAAAGTTACTATCAGAAACAAGTATCCTCTGCCAAGGATAGATGATCTCTTTGATCAACTGCAAGGGGCAACGGTGTTCTCGAAAATTGATTTTCGCTCGGGCTACCACCAGCTGAAGATTAAGCCAGAGGACATGCCCAAATCTACCTTCCGAACCTGATAAGGGCATTACGAGTTTTCCGTTATGCCGTTTGGACTGATGAACGCACCTACTGCGTTCGTAGATTTGATGAATCGAGTGTTCCGTCCCCTTTTCGATAAATTTATGGTCGTTTTTATAGACGACATCTTGGTGTACTCGAAGAATAGGGATGAATACGCAGGACACATGCGGATGATGCTTCAAACTCTTCGAGACAATAAGTTGTATGCCAAGCGAAGTAAATGCGAGTTCTGGCTTGACAACATATCCTTTCTAGGGCATATTATTTCTGCACAAGGCATCTCAGTTGACCCAAAGAAAGTGGAAGCCATTATGCAGTGGAAACGGCCGGAGTCAGCTAGCAATATTCGGAGTTTCCTTGGTTTGGCGGGTTACTACCGTAGATTTATACAAGATTTTGCAAAGATTGCATCGCCACTAACTCAGCTCACTCGGAAGGGAGTAACGTTCACGTGGACAGATGACTGTAAAGCTTTATTTAAGGAGTTAAAGGAGCGCCTCGTCTCTGCACCGATCCTTACCCTCCCAGACGGACCTGATGACTTCAAAATATACAGTGACGCGTCAGGTAAGGGATTATGATGTGTTCTTATGCAATAGGATAAATTGATAGCTTTCGCATCAAGGCAGCTAAAGCCTCACGAGAAGAACTATCAAACACATGATCTTGAATTAGCCGCGGTGGTGTTCGCGCTGAAGTTGTGACGCCACTACCTTTACGGTGTACCGTGCGAGATCTATACAGACCATAAGAGTTTGAAATATCTTTATACACAAAAGGATTTGAATCTTCGTCAATGACGCTGGCTTGAACTTCTTAGCGACTTTGACCTGATGATCAAATACACACCTGGCAAGGGAAATGTTGTAGCTGAAGCACTGAGTCGAGTGTTCGTTGGGAGTTTGGCTATTGATAATAAGTTGTGTCGAGATATAGAAGCCTTGGGAATTATACTGATAATCAGATACAAAAGAGGGGCGCAAGCTGCATAACTGCTCCTCGAGCCTAACTTTGCGGTAGATGAAAGATGACATATTCTTGTAAAAGATGAAAGATCTTATCTCAGCAGAAGAGGCAACCGACTTTGCGGTAGGCACGGACGGGATGATCCGAGTGAAGGAAAGACTATGCGTTCCAAACGATGTGGCCCTCAGAAAAGAGATACTCACGGAAGCTTATTATGCTAGTTATACTTCTCATCCGGGTAGCACAAAGATGTATCGAGATCTCCGTACGACGTTTTGGTGGCACGGCTTGAAACGAGATATGGCGCTGTTCGTGTCGCACTGCATGGCTTGTCAGAAAGTAAAGGCCGAGTACCAGAAGCCGGGCGGAGAGATGCAGAACCTCGCTATTCCGGAGTAGAAATGGGAACATATAATAATGGATTTCTTTGTTGGCTTGCCAAAGACGCAACGGGAGAATGATATCGTTTGGGTCATTGTTGATCGACTCACCAAGTCAGCTCACTTTCTGTCTATCAAGTCTACTTGGAGTGCCGACCGCTTGGCTCAGATCTACCTCAACAAAATTGTTCGGCTCTATGGCATGCCCCTATCCATAGCCTTCGATAGAGATGGTCGATTTCTATCGCGTTTCTGGGAAAGCCTGCAGTCAACAATTGGGACGAAGTTGAAGTTCATCTCCGCCTACCATCCACAGACAGACGGCCAAACGGAATGTGTCAACCAGATCCTCGAAGATATGCTACAACTCTGTGCCTTGGACTTGAAGACGAGTTGGGACTTGCATCTACCGTTAGCTGAATTTGCATACAACAACAGCTTTCAATTCAGCATTCAGATGGTGTCGTATGAGGCATTGTATGGGCAGAAGTGCAGATCCCCGATCTGTTGGGACAAAGTTGGAGAACGGTAAATTCTTGGTCCTAAACTTGTGGAGCAAACCGTTCAAAATATTCGTTTGATCCGGGAAAGACTAAAGGTAGCTCAGAGTCGCCAAAAGAGCTACTCAGATGTGCATCGATGACCCCTTCAGTTCTTAGAAGGCGATCGTGTATTTCTCAAAGTTTTTCCCATGCGAGGAGTCACTGCATTTGGAGCAAAGGGAAAGCTAAGTCCAAGATTCGTCGGTCCGTTCGAAATACTAAAGCGAGTTGCCTCAGTTGCATATCAGATTGCCCTACCACCGTTACTATCCGAAGTGCACGATGTCTTCCATATTTCTTAACTTAGGAAGTATGTGTACGACCTGAGCCATGTGGTAGATCTTGATCAACTGGATCTTAAGGCAGACTTGACATACGTCGAACAACCTGTGCAAATTTTGGATCGTAAAGAAAAGCTGCTTTGAAGTCGCTCGGTTCCTCTCGTGCGCGTGCTTTGGCAAAATCATTCGGTTGAAGAATCCACTTGGGAGCTTGAATCTGAGATGAGTGAAAGGTTCCCTTCATTGTTTCCTAGTGGTAGGTTCTATTCCTAAGTTTTGGGACGAAACTTCCAATTAGTTGGGTAGGATGTGGTGCCCTGTTCCACCTATTCGGGGAGCACGGCTAAGAAATACAAGACGGTATCGTTCAATCGGGATAGATTGAATCAAGAACTCATCCGCGTTATGGATTTGCTTCTTCGAAATTGATTCACATATTCAGTGGACCGTGCCCCCAGAATCGACTTAGCGGCAGAGTCAGGAGGGACCTCTCCGCTGCATCTTTTGTTGCCTAGTTTTCGCTGTCGCTTGTTGCTTTTGTGCCTTGAGTTGGTTTCCGAATTTGCTTGCGTTTTCTTGAACAATTTTGATGGATTTTATTATTTTTGTTCGTTGAACTATACTTTAATTCCGAGATTGGAAAGAGTGGAAGAGGTATTGATCAGCTGTTCGTGGCAATGCAGGTGAACGAGCAGTAGGTGACGCACGAGCGGAGTCCTGAATCACCTCTTTCCTTCTCCCTTCCAACCAACTAAGTGAGTGGCTTATAATCGATTCAGTTGACCCTTCTTCCAAGTCTTCATATCTAAAATCTTGTATTCTTGCTTGTCCCGATCAAACGATACCAAGTAATAACTAAAAGATGTCAAGATAAAAAGGACTAGACTTGTATAACGTTATGCTTGTCAAACAAAAAACTATGTGAACGGTTACCTATTGCATGCTAATTGTTTCCAATGTTTCTGCCTATGCTTCAATTTTAGTTAGAATATTAACTTTTTCTATAAATTGTGCTACGAGTAGAACATACCTTGTATGCAACAAAATGTTCAGGTAGACTATGCAAAATGAACCAAGCAATGCCACTTGTCTTGTACTCATGTTGCCTCAATTTGCATAAATGGATAACTTAGTATAGACATCGTTTGATCACGGACAACTTGTGCACAAGGTCAATGGTTCCTGCGGACGGTTGTTGGGGAACTAATACCGATCCGATCTGAACAGAACTCCATGATAGTCGCATGTTTCAGATGAATGACCTGCAATGTCCATCTTCACTGTATTGCATGTCATTTAATCCTTGTATTATAATCGTCCCTTGTGGCATACGCCAGTGATCCCCTCATATATTTAAACCTGTTGCAAGCTAACTTGTGTCTTCGTGGCAGGGAAGGACATGGTAAGTATTGTGCAGGTGGTTCAGACGGGCAGGTAAAAGTCACCGAACGGTGGCAAATTTATTTCAGTAAATTCTATATACTGCTTGCTTGTAAAATGAACTAAGGCAAGATAGAAAGACTACAAATAATATGCATTCTTCATCTAAACAACGTGTTGATTGGTATAGTTGGGTTAGCTCTCCTTCACCAGTACATTTCGATGTACTAACCCTCGTTGAAACAAGTTTTCCGCACTAAGGAGATCCGAGCGAGGAGTTGAAGTCGTCTTCCCGATCCAGTCCAGTTGTCGGCGCGTTCAGATCGCGCCACCTTTGAAGCATTTTGAAGCAAGGAGTTAGCAACCCAAACTCAATACAGCTCCGTGGAAAGTCCATCATTCTACCAGGAGGTCTTTATATTTGAAGTTTTAGTAAAGGGATGTAATATACATGACAACTATCTCATTTTGTGTCAATATTTTGTAAGCCAAGAGGCAACCTTATGACTCAGTTCAAGAGTTTGTAATAGATGTTCATTATCAATAAAGAGAACTTTTCTATGTTTCAAATTTGTGTTTCAATTTATCTGCGTACTCTGAATATGTGCTCGCTATGCAAAATATCTTAGCCTTGTGCGTTGCGTAACCTAGGCCCGCACGACATCACGTCCGGGGGACGACTATCGATTCCACGGAATCGGGGCGTGACAATAGTTACATTTGTGAGATACCATATTATTTCTTCGTTTAGAGTTGAGATGATTGACAGGTACCATGTATATATTGTTGATATGTTTATTTAGTGAGAGTTGACCAGATAGCGTTCTACCACCGATGCTGCGGCCTAGGCTGGACGTACCCACATACTTGTGCCCGAATATCCGGGTGCGGGTCATGACAAAGTTTATTATGTGATCGTTTTGGGTTGAACACGAATACAATATGGTAACTCTATTACACGTGTGATATGTAATCGACATATACACGAATACACTAGGCTTGATCACATAACCAACTTATACTCCCCCATCCCCAACCAATACTCATGGATCAAATTATGACACGTTACGAACACGAATATAGGCACACTGAACACGAGAAGTATGTGTACACGTATATGAGCACACTGAACACGAGCAGTGTATGAACACTTAGTACACGATATACCCGATATATACGATGAAATATATGTGAAGGAGTACCCGCTGAACACGGTAGGGGATAACATCCCATGACAGGATCCATTTAGTACCAGTCTATGTAGCTACTGTGTCGAAATCAAGTAAACAATTCTAAAATATATGATATATACACTATCATGAAATAAAAACTAATAGAGAGATGTACTCGCTTGAAATCTGGGGTGAAGTATCAACCTGTATCCGAAATGGTGCTCCGAAGACCAAAATATGGAAAGTTACATCAATACAAGGTTTTGGAAAGATAACAAGTTAAATTAGTTCAATTCTAGGTTATAAAACAAATTCTAGGTCAAAATAGTCAAACTAGGTCAACTCTAAGTCAAACTAGTCAATCTTGTCAAAAAAACTATTTCTAGGTTGTATGAGTCCAGCTCTAGGTTATTAGGTCCAAACACTATGTATCTAGGCTATACTAGCTAAATTAGGATACTAGGGTATCCTAGCTATATTGTATCGCAAGATACGTAAAATATGATATATGAAAATATTATAAAATATATACAAATATAATATATACTAATACCCTTTAGCGAAAACTAGTGCTAATGGAGACATTGGCTTTGAGCCAACTTGGTATCATACTATCTAACCCATATTGTTAAACAAACCCAAAACCTTGAGTTAAAACTTAAACCTTAACATTACCTTGTGTAACACAAGGTAATACCAAACTTAACTAAACACTTAACTAACTAGCTATCTCATATATATACATATATAATACTAACAGGTATATCCTTAACATATATCATCCACTATATTTATAACTAACATTTATCCTTACTAACTTACAACTATTAACTTGTACTAACTTGTCATCAAATACTAACATACCTTCACTTCTAACACATGACAATTGGTATAACTCCACATCTATCCACCCTCATAAATATATTAGTTAACATCAACTAAATTAGTCATCAACGTACTTATACTAAGATGCACAACTAATTAGCAACTATCATAGGTCATCAACTAACAGTTGACTGATATTGCTTACCAATAACACACTAACTCACCTTATCAAACTAACCATACACTAATCATGTATATCCTATCATCAGCCTCGGCCCTCTTCATGTGTACTGCTGTTGCAACCTCACTGTTGTGTACACTTGTGCACAATACTGCCAAGCCCCTACTGTTGCTGCCTATGTGTTTGCAGCAACTATTGCTGCTCTGTTGTCCAATAGACCAAACAGACCATTGCCCGACTATCCTTCACAGTCAAATGACAGTCGATACACCCGATCAACCCTCAACCAACTTGCTGCTGCTGTGCTGTTAGCACATCAAGTTCAGACACTCCCCCAACCCGACCCCCTACACTGTGAACACACCACAGTGCCTAAATCTCTCCACACACATCCACATTCCAACTATCAGTGAAACAATACCACAGTGTATAAATTATTCCATAACAGTGAACAACATCTACACTTATCCACAATGCAATCCCCTTTTCCACATATACATCCAATACACCATAATACATACTATAAACATAGGTAGATGAATACATAATCAATATATATCTATATATATAATATGTACGTCAATAATAATACTCAAATAGCTAAACAGAAATCAAATTGAAATAGAATACAAAACAACAAACACGTGGAGTGCATAGTACCCGTATCATACTCAATCTATGATACGCTCGCGATACGGCTCCAACACACCACCAAAAGTCTCACAAAGGATACGAGCAAGTCTAGAATTATAATTACAAGTAATATAAAGTTCTAGTTACTCACCTACGTATCCATAGCAAAATATGACATGTGTACACCCCCGTGTCGAAGCAAAAAAACCCCAAATCAATCTATATCACTAAAATATCATGATACGGCCTACTTGTATCCAATTTTGGATACGACACTAGCCTTACACAACCAAACACGTGTCAATTTGGTCCACGAGACCTATTAACAAACACATGGTACACCAATCTCGGATTTTCTCCAAATTGGGTACAAAACACACCATAACTTCCAAAATAGGGGTCCCTAGTAGTCAAATATTCTTCCTATAGGTAGCCCTAGTCCATATGTGGGTTAATAATAATTAAAATGCATATTTAGAATCCAATTAGAAGGGAAAAACTGAATTATACCTATTGAGAGATGGATTCCCAATGCAAGACTCCAAATGGATGTCAAGAGCCTTCAACTTGTGCTACTTTCACCAAATTGTAGATCCTTGCCTCCTCCTTGCTTTTAGATTCTACAATGGTAAAGTAGGAAATAATTATGATGAGATTTAGTAGAAATTTAATGTAGGTTTGGTGGAGGGAATAGGGAATTTTGGGTAAAACACTTAGATCTAGAATTTTGGAATGAAATAAAAAGAGAGGAGAGAGAAACCTCCCCTCTAATAGTGGTCTCCAAGCAATGTTTTATGTCCATTATACCCCTTGGGGCTTTTCATGAAGGAAAGGATTAAGGAGGAAGGTTATACTCCTAATGGTTTGATTAATTAATTACTTAACTTAATGATATGGCTAAATAATTGGGCTCAAGTCTAAACAAATTAAATATTGGTCCATGACAAGTCTAGTTAGGCCCAAATAGGTTCACTAACAACTAATCTAACTAATGTCTAATAACTAACCATTAACTATATACAATATATATGACATATATAACCATGCCAAATATTGGAATAAATAAATGATCCAAAAATGTCAATACTAGTTTTGTAAAATACAATTATCATTGAAAACAATAAATTTTAAAATACTAATATTCACAATATTATCAATAATTAGAAAAAAAAAAAATATACCCCTCTCCGGAAAGCGGTAGTGACAAGTCTATCCCCCTTAGCAGAATTTTGTCCTCGAAATTAAAACCCTCACCTCTCTATCTTGGGTCAGTCATAACATATTCATGCAAATTCTACTACGGTCAACTCCCAACAATCATAGTCCAAGACAGTCTTATTCTATAACATACAATCCTATAATTCTACTGAAGGAACAACCATGCATGGGTATAGCCTCTAATTGTCATAAATTCGGTCTCTATCAAGGTTTCCATTGACCATACCATAGCACAAATTACTAAGGCAACTATAACATACTAGGTATCACACAGATCAATAGAACTTACTAACCCAACACCTATAGCGTTGGTCTCCTCGAGGCCTCATTGCAAAAATCTATGCCCCGTTGGGGTGTCTCCCTCTGCTGGTGTGGGGTAATCTGCTATACCACTGATGGCCTAGTTCCTCTCACATCAAGCATTCGCTAACCATCACCCAGTCAAGATATTTTAATATCAAAGGTTTCCAAATACTGGTGGTATACTATAGTTCAATGTCATGGACATACTTACTAGCACTACCTCATTTATCTTTTTCAGTCTTGTAATTACCAAAATTTGTTAATCATTCTCTTACAAGGAACACTCGTTTACTCTCTTAATCATGTTCTCTATTTGTACACTATTGTCCATCTTGAATACCCTCAATAGGATATGCCTACTCGTATCGTGATACCGTCTACACAAGGCACTAGCTCTTATATGGCACTTTAGATGACATCCTCATACCAAGTTACTCACGTATCTCCTCTATACTATTATACTAGTTACTAAAATATTTGTCTAAACTTCCATAATACTTGAGATACTGTGACTCTTGCTACTAGGATACTCTTTCTATCTAATACTTGTTGCAAACTCATACTCTAACATATATTAATCACTCTAGGGTTCTCATCTATATTTAATACATACAAAAAGACCTCATAGCCATTATAACACCATGACATCTTACTTGTATCCTCATATCAGTCATACTATTCCCTGATACATACAACTTATATACCCAAAACTATCAAGGTACTATACCTACTAAACTTACTTCTATATAGATTGCCCCTCTTCTTACTGCCTGGATCACTTATACCCTTACTCTCAACTACCCTCTCACCTATATTAACGGATACACCTATCTAATATTATCATGCAAGATATTTACTGATACTAGCACATTAATTAACTAATCCCTAATATACCCTGGATACTATTACTCTCTAGGCGCTCTTGGTATAGAAACACTAGCTTCCTAACTATACACAATATCTGTACTTAATTATCTAGGACACTAACTTCTCAACACTCACAACAGCCTATCGCATACTACCACCACTCTTGACACTAGCCTACTCACTAGATCACCCTATCACTTCACTAGAACTCCTGATTATATGCACCTAATGCACTAGCTATTTACTTCTATAATACACATGTTTTACTTTACTCTCATAGGAAGACACATGATTCCATCTCTCTCTCTCTCTCTCTCTCTTTCTCTCTCTTTATATATATATATATATATATATATATATATATATATATATATATATATATATATATCCTTCCATAGCTTTTATACTTGAACCTACAAACTGATACACTAATCAGGGGTACACTAACATATATTCCATGACCAATCTTGATACTTCTCAACCCATGACACACCATTGATATTTTCTAATACCCAGACCCCCACTTTCTGATATTCATAAAGCTCCCACATTGGTAATTCACTTCACTATCATGCATTCATTCATCACCCACTGTGCATTGTGCACCCAAATCTAGTCACTGTACTTCATTTCCCACCATATCTCACTCCCTAACACATCAACATCCTCAAGTACTAGGTGATATACCCATCATACTTACTAACTCCATCACTATCCTTGACTCATATACTTAATATTCTTTGCTACCAACCAACCTGCCCTACTGTCACACTATTGGTACCTCTGGTACTAAACTCCTACTTCACAATACTCATGAAACTGGTACTACTTCACCACTCTTGCTTTTCTCACACATCTCTACTAACACTTCAACACTCCCAAATACTAGATGATACTCCAACACTAGACACATACACACATCTACTCCCACCAATGCCCAACACTCAACACATAACACAAGTCTTATTATTGGCACAATATATTCTATCACTATCACACTCACCTATATACTTATGGGTACTATTCTATTATGAAACACTCACTAGTATCTCTCCTGAATACACCTTTTTTACCTACAACACATCCGAGTACCAATTGGAATATCATGATCCATTGATATCCAAACACAAATTTGGTGATACCTAATTATTACATGGGTCACTCAACTATATGAATGTATATCTACCTAGAACATGCATGATGACACTGATACTAACTCCTGGAATCATAATTGATACTCTATACTCTCCCTTCTACCATTAGTACCAATTCTAACTATACTGACACATATCATAGAACTATTGCTATAAGGTACTATGCTATGGGTTATCTCTAGATTCATGCCTATTGTTCACATGTCCAACCAAGAATTACTTAAAGACTCACAAGCTACACTCTCAACAATCAATACTAATATTCTAGACTCAGAACTACTTGCAAATCACCAACTATTATAATATCAAAGAACCTTAATGAAATAATGTTCCATAAGGAACTGGACTAAAGGAATTAGAAGTATCTCTATTCCTAAGCTAAAAGAATGATGGAACAAAATCCTATAATAACATGAGTGAAAAAGTATTGAGATGATACTTTAAGAACCAATTTAAGATACAATCTGATAATCATACACGTCTGTCCAAAATCATGATACTCAGAATCCTCGCCATGCCAGTAAGTATAGATGCGATAAACGATAGATTTCATAACTAAGGTATGCACCTCTATAATCATGTCGTTTAGAATCATCGCTGTGCCGACTAGTATAGCTGCGAGAAATTCTAAATTTTATAACTAAGATATATACATCCGAAGTTATATCTCCATGTTTCTGCCACGCTAGCTAATATGGCTGCGATAAACTCTAGGCTCCATAACCAAATCAGACATTTTACCTTTCTCTATGTCCTCATTATCATATGTTATCAGAAGATACCATAATTTAGTCCGTAAAATTTATCTCGATATGAAATCAACTCAACAAAGAATACCAAGAATTAAATTCAACAATCGATCATCAAGAATCAAATTCAATAACAACAAGTGAGAGTAAACGAAAACAAGAGAAAAAGATTTGAATTGGAATTTATAATAAGATTCTCAAGGGTCGTCCCAGGAATCTCTCAAAAAATCCTAAATTTGTGATTGAGTATTCTCATACTAATATCCTATATCATATATATATCCTATCGCAAGCTCGCAGTAGTACAACTAAGCCATCGCACTACCACGATATCGCAACATTGGCGAAGCCTGACCTGTATGGGCCACGATAAAAATGTGTCACGATCCGCACCCGCATAATCGGGACATGAGTATGTGGGTACGTCCAGCCTACGTTACAGTATCGACGGTAGAACGCTGTCTAGGTTATCGTTATCTATCTATCTATCATACTAGTACAACCAGTACTATCATGTACTCAATCACAATAATCTAAAAGAAGAACTAACAAGAAAGATAATCAATAACATTCTACAAGAAGAGAACTATGCAAGATATGAAAAAGGAACACTAACTAAACTCTACAATAGTCACCTCAAGTCCATAGGATAAGAGCAGTCATGTCTATAGCACCATTCTTAGATCCCTGAATGGAGAGCACAACCATCATTGAAAAATATTATCCAATCAAGAAAGGAGAGAAATACATACCGCTGAAAGCAGTTCCAGAAACATAATAGAGCATATATAACAAATAATAGAAAAGAATACAAGATAACTAGCAATAGGAAATAACAATAAACTGGAGTGAACATGTAATGTACTGGAAAGTAAATAACAGACAATATGAATAGCTTCAAGTGATAAAAGTAGATATACTAGCTAATGTGCCATATAGTACAAGTTCATTATGTGATCGGTCTGGGTTGAACACGAATACAATATGTTAACTCGATTACAAGTGTGATATATAATCGACATGTACACGAATACACTGGGCTTGATCACATAACCAACTCCTACTCCCCCATCCCCAACCAATACTCATGAATCTAATCACGGCACGTTACAAACACAAATATGGGCATATTGAACACGAGCAGTGTGTATACACGAATATAAGTACACTGAACACGAGTAGTGTATGAATACGAAGTATACGATAATCAATAGCTGATACACACGATGAAATACATGTGAAAGAATATCCGCTGAACACGGTAGGGGATAACATCCCACATGACAGGATCCATTTAGTACCAGTCTGTGTAGCCGATGTATTGGAATCAAGTAACAGTTCTAGAATATATGATATATACACTATCATGTAATAAAAACTAACAGAGAGATATACTCGCTTGGAATCCGGGATAAAGTATCAAGCCGTATCCAGAATGGTGCTTCGAAGACCTAAATAAGGAAAGTTACATCAATACAAGATTTTGGAAATATAACAAGTTAATCTAGTTCAATTCTAGGTTATAAAACCAATTCTAAGTCAAAATAGTCAATCTTGTCAAACTAGCTATTTCTAGGTTGTATGAGTCCTTCTCTAGGTTATTAAGTCCAAACACTACGTATCTAGGCTATACTAGATATATTAGAATACTAGGGTATCCTAGCTATACCGTATCCCAAGATACGTAAAATATGATATATGAAAATATTATACAATATATACAAATATAATATATACTAATACCCTTTAGCTAAAACTAATGCTAATGGATACCTTGGCTTTAAGCCAACTTGGTATCACACTATCTAACCCATCTTGTTACACAAACTCAAAACCTTGAGTTAAAACTTAAACCTTAACATTACCTTGTGTAACAGAAGGTAATACCAAACTTAGCTAAACACTTAACTAACTAGCTATCTCATAGATATACACATATAATACTAACATGTATATCCTTAACATATATCATCCACTATATTTATAACTAACATCTATCCTTACTAACTTACAACTATTAACTTGTACTAACTTGTCATCAAATACTAACATACCTTCACTTCTAACACATGAAAGTTGGTATAACTCCACATCTATCCACCCTCCTACATATATTAGTTAACATCAACTAAATTAGTCATCAACTTACTTATACTAACATGCATAACTAATTAGCAACTATCATAGTTCATCAATTAACAGTTGACTGATATTGCTTACCAACAACACACTAACTCACCTTATCAAACTAACCATACACTAATCATGTATATCCTATCATCAGCCCTGGCCCTCTTCCTGTGTACTGCTGTTGCAACCTCACTGCTGTGCACACTTGTGCAAAGTACTGCCAAGCCCCTACTGTTGCTGCCTATGTGTTTGCAGAAACTATTGCTGCTCTATTGGCCAACAGACCAAACAGACCACTGCCCGACTATCCTTCACTGTCAAATGACAGTCCATATACTCGATCAACCCTCAACCAACTTGTTGCTGCTGTGTTGTTAGCACAACAAGTTCAAACACTCCCCCAACCCGACCCCCTACACTGTGAACACACCACAGTGCCTAAATCTCTCCACACACATCCACAATCCAACTATCAGTAAAATAATACCACAGTGCACAAATTATTCCATAACAATGAATAACATCTATACCTATCCACAATGCAATCCCATTTTTCGCATATACATCCAATACACCATAATACATTTTATAAACATAGGTAGATGAATACATAATCAATATATATCTATATATATCATATGTACATCAATAACAATACTCAAATAGCTAAACACAAATCAAATTAAAATAAAATACAAAATAACAAACACATGGAGTGTACCGCACCCGTATCACACTCAATTTATGATACGCTCGCGATACGGCTCCAACATACCACCAAAAGCCTCACAAAGGATACAAGCAAGTCTAGAATTTTAATTACAAGCAGTATAAAGTGCTAGCTACTCACCTACGTATCCATAGCAAAATATGACATGTGCACACTCCTGTGTCGAAGAAAAAAACCCCCAAATCCACTTGTATCACTAAAATGTTATGATACGGCCTACATGTATCCAATTATGGATACGACACTAGCCTCATACAACCAAACATATTTCAATTTGGTCCACGAGTCCTATTAACAAACACATGGTGCACCAATCTCGGATTTTTTCCAAATTTGGCACAAAACACACCATAACTTCCAAAATATGGGTCCATAGTAGTCAAATCTTCTTCCTATAGGTAGCCATAGTCCATAGGTGGGTTTCTAATGATTAAACTATAGATTTAGAGTCTAATTAGAAGAAGAAAAACTGAATTGTACTTATTGGGAGATGGATTCTCAATGCAAGCCTCCAAATGGATGTCAAGAGCCTTCAACTTGTGCTCCTTCTACCAAATTATAGATGATTGCCTCATCTTGCTTCTAGAGTCTCCAATGGTGAAGTAGGGAAGAATTAGGATGATATTTGGAAGATATTTGATGTAGGTTTGGTGTAGGGAATAGGAAATTTTGGGAAAAACACTTAGATATAGAATTTTAGAATGAAATAAAAAGAGAGGAGAGAGAAACCTCCCCTTAATAGTGGTCGACCCCTACTTGGCCTCCAAGCAATGTATTATGTCCATTATACCCCTTGGGACTTGTCATGAAGGAAAGTATTAAGGAGGAAGGTTCTACTCCTAATGGTTTGACTAATTAAATCACTTAACTTAATAATATGGCTAAATAATTGGGCTCAAGTCTAAACTAATTAAATGTTGGTCCATGACAAGTCTAGTTGGGCCCAAATATGTTCACTAACAACTAATATAACTAATGGCTAACAACTAACCAGTAACTATATACAATATATATAACATATATAACCATGCCAAATATTGGAATAAATAAATGATCCAAAAATGTCAATACTAGTTTTGTAAAATACCATTATCATTTAAAACAATAAATTTTGAAATACTAATATTCACAATATTACCAATAATTAGGAAAAGACAAAAAATATCCCTCTCCGGAAAGCGGTAGTGACAAAACCTCCCTACTTGACTACCGATTATCACATCCATATTACCTATGATATCGGTCGTAATCTAAACTTATCACCCGTACTTAACTCTAACTACGTCAGCGGTGTTAAGCCCGCACCACCTATCACGTCCATATCGCCTCCGATATGGTTTTTTCTTTGAACTTATTACTTGTACTCAGGTGCGCAGAAGATAATAAGGTCCACCGAAAGTCCCTCAATGGGATGTCCTTAACAGACTACGGTGTTGTGCTATGTCCATATTACCTCCAGCACAATACCCAAAGTCCACAACATGTAATATGACAAATATAAAAAGAAATTCTGGAAAATGAGAGACTTTATTGATTAATATTCAAGATCATGAGTACATATGATGGAAATCCATTTTTAAGGGTTATTTATTAGTATTCAAGGTCATGAGTACATATGATGGAAACCCATTTTTAAGAATTTTTATGAAGTCTCACTGACATGAACCTTTTCCATTAGAGGTGCCCCTCTGTGCTATTTTTGCTACTGACACAAGTGAAGCCAGCAGCAGGCAGCAACACATTCTAGATCATCCCTCCACATTGTAAATCTCAGTATATGAAAAAGAATACATACTGATAGATAGCAAGGGAGGAGCAGGATCATGTGCTCTTCAACCATGCGAAAAAATCAAAGACAAAAATGACAATTAATCCAAATTCTGTCATCGATACCGCAGGCCCCAGGCCGGTAGCAAGCCGCATAGAGGAGAGAAACGCAGGTAGCATGCTGCATAAACAGGGACAGCTCCGCGCATGACGCAGGATGTTTACCCTCGTCTCCTGGATCAGTTCTTGACAAACCGTCGCATAAAGTTGGCACTCTCTTCGAATGACGGGTTCTATGATATCCTTCCATGCTCCATCATAGGCACCGAGAAGGGTGGTAAAATCTGCATAAAGAGAATACATATAAGTCTCAACGAAGATTGCATAAGTGTACAACGGCAGCATGCAGCTTCCAGGTCGTAGCCTCATGCAAGAGGGGACGTCTCGAGATAGCTAAGTACGCATGCATGAGCAAGAGGATGTCTCATCCATGCGGCCAAGCTACATATAGGCTCTGTGTGCATGTTGTTGATAATTTTCCATCTATGCGGCCAAGCCACATATAAGCTCTGCGTGCATGTTGCAGATGATTTCTCATCCACACGGTAGAACTTTGTAGGGGGGCTGCGCGTGTTCTAGATGATTTTTCATCCACGCTGCGAGGCCGTGTACTTATGTCGTTGTCCCTGCCATCATGACACATACCTACCTCCAAAAGTAATGCCAACATCAGGGCGCCACAAATCGATGCCGCTCTTGACAAACCCCTCGGCGAGATAGACAGTTGCCATCGGCATCTTTTTTCATAAAATAGGGGAAAGCCGAGAGAAAAAAGTTCTCTCTCCTCCATAGCCCGCCTATTTATAGGCTCCTAAGGCGCGTGAGAAGATCGAGGCGATGAACCAGACAGTTATGAGGATGAACTTGATGCCTCGATTTGCGTGATACATATTTATCTCCTCGGAAACTGCCATTGACTCAGAGTCCCAAGAAATCTTCTTAAGATCGAGCCAAATCTCGGTATTTAATGATTGGACAGCCTGGCGGAAGCGCCTATGCGGCATCACAACCATACGGCCAAAGTGCTCGACCATACTTCTTGTTCAAAGTATTCCAAACTTGTCATTTTGAAAACTTTGAAGTGAGTCTTGTAGAAGCATGAAAAATCCATGTACATGCGTCCAACAAACATACGCCCCAAGTTCGATTCAGAAGAATTAAGCCAAAGAGGAAGCCGCATAGCAGAATTCATGTGGCCTGAACAGCCACGAAGTAAGGGCCGCATGAGATCCCCTGACATGGCATTCAATGCCTGTCAAAAGTTCTGACACACCACTCGTCACCCAAAGTGCTTTGAGAATCGTGAGAGAAGTGACGACTCATAAAAAGATGAAAAGTCATATCAGTGCATTAATGACTTCGTCAGACGTGCCATGCCATATGTTCACTCATATGCGGCTACGGCCCTATGCGGCCTCGTCATCATGCGGCCAAAGTGTCCATTCGACCAAGGTCATACGAGAGTTTGCATGCTGCCACAACGCCATGCGGCCAAAGTGTCCATAAGACCAAGGCCAAAGGAGATCACATATGCGGCCAAGACATTATGCGGCCAAGATGTTATGGGCTTTCATCTTGCAAGATATGTCCGTTGCAACCGAAAAAAATTGCACACAGTTAGTGCTGATTACGTGTCCAACTGACCGAGTCACGCATACGAGGGAGTTGAAAACAATCCCGAGACCTTATCAAACGGCAGATCACAACCGAAGCCGCGTGGCAGCCTGCCCATAGTATGCGGCTACAGTTGCAACCTCATTCTGTTGAAGGAGCCTCCTGCGGCCACCAAACAGAAGCATATGTAGCACCTATAGTCCATCAGCATAATGGCTATAAATAGGAGAATCTTGAACGTTCCAAAGGGCTGTCTTTTCTGCTTCAGAGACCATACCCCCTCCAAGCGAGCTACGTACGTGCACACAAGCTCAGGAGAGAGAAAAGAGAAGAGAGCATCATCATTCCCTCGTCGGACCGTCAACGGAGTAAAGGAGTCGCTGCAGTACTCAATCTCCATCTTCACATTTTCCAGATCAAAAAATGTTGTACTTAGATTTTCTGTCTATGATTTTTTTGTACTTTTTTGTTTGTTATTGACAAAAGTTTCTCAAACTTACTTTAATGACGAACACCTCTCAGATTATTTGTTTTCTTAGGATCGATCCAGTTCAAATCCAACTATCCAACTTAAACTTATATATTTAAAATAAAAATAAATGACTACTAAAATTAGTTTCGACTAAGACTTATCCAATCTCGGCCGGCCTACATAGCAATTCCAATGTGAAGGACGTCCATCTTATAAAGTACTTTTCTCTCTCTCCATATTTTGGTGGTCAGAGCAAAATGGAAACGACTTGTGTGTGTAACAAATATTCCGAATGTGGATGACTGATGACTTTGAGAAGAGGTTTCCGCAAGTTCTGTATATGGTGCCGAAAGCAAATCAAATTCGTTATACATTTTCCTAGTGAAATATAAATCAGAGTGAGTCTCAAATTGTCACTACAAAAAAAATATATATATAAACTAGCAGCTGCAAAATTATTTGATGAACAAAAAGAAAACAAAACAAAACAAAACAAAAAATTATATGTAAAGTATTGAAGTTTTACTAATTTGTATAAAAGACAAAATTTGAAAATTTTGTTAATACTGTCCCAATACGTCATACTGATGGATGTAAACAATAATTTTGGCTGGAAAAAAATCTAAAATTAAAATTGTTGTTAGACATTTACGCCTGCTTGAAAGACATAAATGGGCCTTTTTGAAGAACGTAAATCTAACGTTCAATTTTTATTTATCAGAAATAATTAGAAAATGATATGGGAAGAAAAATTAAGCATTCTCATTTTACGTCCTTTAAAAGGACGTGAAACTTGCATTGACCGCAGTTGGGTGGTTGGCTAGCGGTGTGGGATTACGCATCTATACATCTCTCTCTAACCAGGGTCGATCCTGGGTAAGCCCAACAAGTCATCGGGTTTGGACACCCCCTGATCCCCTAAGTCTCCATCTCCGTCAATAGAGCATTCACGGTCCATCCAAACTTTTTTTTTCTGTCAATTGAACTAGCAATACATCATGTTCATATTTTGAGTTTCCATTGGAAAATGTCTCGAGTAGTTCAAGGAGAGAAACTATGAATCCGAACTTCACCTCGACGCTGTCAAAATCGGAGACTTCGACGCCGCTGTCAATCCCAATCACCATCAATTTTTTGATATCTTCTTTTAGAGTCAAGGACAAGAGGCAACCGAATTTAGCTCCGACTAGGACAACCCAAATCCCAGAGCCACTAATGTCTCTAACAATAGTTTGTATAGCTTTTCAACGAGACCAAAAGTCATGACTAACAACCCCAGCTTGTATACTGTGAGTAAGAAATTCAGCAAGTAATATAAAGAATCGCTTGTATAATATTAACCATAGCTTATGTTGTCTTGACGGCCATGACAATATACACCCTTTAAAAAGGGGTAATAATATAAAGAATATAAATTTAAGTCATTTTAAAGGACGTAAAATTAAACAAACATATTTAACCTGCTAATCAAACTTAATGAAAAATTAAACTAAAAAAAATGTAATTTACATCTAAAAAAGGACATAAATATTTCCCAAAAAAAAAAAAATTCCTATTATCCACTATCCAGCATATTGGGGCTATATCTGGTATTCTGCTAAATTTTATATCGTTTATGTAAATTAAGAAAACTCTAATACTTTTCATAGAATTTTCTGAAAAAAAAAAAAAAGGGGGGGGCGGGGGGGGGGGGGGGCATAACTTTGCAGCAGAATCAAGAAACATTCCAAAATATTAGATTTTTGAACATTGTGGAACTTGTTCAGTTTTGGACGGAAATGCCGTGCGTGAAGAATAAGCCATGCTTAATTATATTGCGGTTACTTGCCTTTCCCTTCAAGGCTAAGAAAAGTATTGTTAATCTCATCTACTTCTTGTCTTAATAATTATCTTCTCCCTATATGATCTTAATACATTTGTAACATCAAGAAATGCTTTAACTCAATCTTGTGTTGGTTTTTGTGGTTGGCTGCTTTCTCAATGAAATTGAAAGGTAGTGGGCAACAACAAAAAACCCTTGACCCTTATTCCTTATGCACTGAACTTTGACTCGTCAGCAACAACAGAGAGGTGATTGAAGGACCGGCAATATTATGACACTATTCAAAACATACGTCAAGACTGAAATTTTTTTGATTTTGTATATATTTAATACTGTCAAAATTGTGATGACTCTTAATATTTTGTATAGCGTCTTTAGAAATGGTCTCCAGAACTCTTTGAGTCTATCGGCCAACAACAAATTATGAACGTCTTTAAAGTTCTTAAATTCCAAAAACCAAAAAGCGAAGAAGTGTGGATACTCTCGTACACAGTAGCGAACACACAACTGATCCCGATAAAAAAAATTTGGCTATGCTATGACTGCAACCAAATGCCTACAACCCTCTTACAACGGTCACGTGGCGTCCACGTGACGGCCGTCTATTGGAGAAGGGGGAGAGGTAGGACCCGGTGTCTGTCCGAGTGGCCGCCACGTGACAACCGTTCATTGGAGAGAGAGGTGGGACCGAGTGTGACCCACGTAGCAGGGGGAGAGAGGGTTGTAAGAAGGTTGTAGGCATTTGGTAGTAAACTTAGCATATTTTTTTTTTAAGTCCTAAAGCACATTTTCTGCATGGCACTTCCTTCTGTCCTTCTCTGCAAACCTCTTACTGTATACTGTATGAGAGGGACGAAGAGCCACTAATGGAGTTCATTTCCTGCAGAACACTCCCTTCTCGTCATTCTCTGCAAAACTCATCATACTTAATTCAGCAACCGATCATTTAGTTCTACGCAATTGAGGAGTCATACACAGTACAAAGATACACATATTCATTACACACACACACAGATATTTCATCTTTTCGTTGGTATTTCTGTTTATGAAGTTGGAATCTTACCTATTGCGACAACGACTGCCGAGAGGATATTTTCAGTCCTAAAAATTATCAAGACTCAGCTATGCAATTGATTTGGAGATGAGTTTATGAATGACTGTTTGGTTTCTTACATTGAAAAAGACATGTCTGAAACTATCATCAACGAAGATATTATTTAACGATTTCAGAATATATGCAATCGGAGAAGACAACTTTTATATATATATATATATATATATATATATATATATAAAGCTCTCAAAAAAACTCCGTCACTGTGGTCCGTTGGATGGTGGTTTAAGTTATCTAATCTTGACCGTTGATCAAATCAACGGTCAAGATTAGATGACTTAAAGATGATCCAATGGCTAAAAATTACGAGACTTTTTGGAGACTTTATAAACAATATATATATATATATATATATATATATATATATATATATATATATATATGGGTTGAGAGGGTTGTAAGAAGGTTGTAAGCATTTGGTAGTAAACTTAGCAGTATTGCAACTTCTAACAGGAACAGGAAACTTCTGCAAAGGATTTACAATTCAAGATGCCAGAAAATATCCTACAAACTTGTCAGCATCTCTCGAAACAGTGCGACGAAACTGATGAGTGTACGAATTTTGAATTAATATGGAAGGGATAACGATGACCCAGTGTGATTGTGTCACCAACATATAGAAACACAACAGCATGACCAAAGAGCCAAAATCCTATAAATTTCGGCTCAATAGTACCATACTTAAGTCCAGCCCGCTGAGTTCTACTTTGTAAACACAGCCAAATGCTTACCAAATAGTAAATTGCAACATCTGATTGACCAGTCCCATGTTGGCTGGAAGGGATCGTTCACACAGATGTGTGTTTGTGAGAGGAGACAGCAAACTTGCGTTGATGGCAAAGGAGAACACAAAACCTTTAACACTCTCTATGAAGAAAGGAGAACACAGGGAGCTTTTTAGAATTGATGATTCTTAATGCTACAAAAAGAGTTACTACATGGCTTCTTAAATACATAAAAGCAAACTAACTAAAATGCCTAGAGTCATGCTCACGTTGGCTACAATTTAGGATCTATGCATGCTTGTGGACCTATTCTCAAGGTTGCCACTTCAAGCAATATGCACAATGCAAAGAGAGCCTCATACCAAGTCATGATTATTATTAACATGCTCCCCCCTAATCTAGACTTCACTCTGAGAGGTCCTTGACTCCAATGTTCCTACGATGCTCTTCAAACATGGATCGGTTCAGAGCCTTTGTCAGGATGTCTGCAGTTTGCTCTTTGCTGCTCACGTACTCCACATCAATCTGTCCCTTCTCGACACATTCCCTGATAAAATGATAGCGTGCATCTATATGCTTGCTTCTATCGTGAAAGACAGGATTCTTCACCAATGCAATTGCAGACTTGTTATCCACCAGTAGCTTTGCTGAACAATTTTCACTCCCTGTCATCATCTCCACCATGCGATTCAGCCAAATAGCTTGACAAGCTGCTGCCGACGCCGCCATATACTCCGCCTCACACGAAGATAATGCCACTGTCTTCTGTTTCTGTGACGTCCAAGTGATCGGACATTTACAGAAGTAGAAGATGATCCCAGTGGTACTCTTACGATCGTTCAAATCTCCGGCCAAGTCGCTATCACAGTAGCCTTGAAGCTGCTCCTCTACTTGTCCTCTGACAAACTCAAGGCCATAATGTAGTGTGCCCTTCACATATCGCAGTATCTGCTTGATTGCAGCGTAATGAGTCTGCGTCGGTGCCTCCATGAAGCGACTCACCACGCCAACAGAGTATGCGATGTCGGGCCGGGTGTGCGTCAAGTATCGAAGACTTCCAACGATACTCCGATAGTGTGTTGCATCCACCTTTGGGCTTGTATCAGACTTGGTGAGTTTCAGCTTTGCTTCCATGGGTGTTTTGCTTGCATTGCACTCCAACAAACCGGTCTGCTCGAGGATCTTCTTGGCGTAGGCCGTTTGCTTCAGCTTGACTTTATTGACACCTTGCTGCACCTCTATGCCAAGGTAGTAGCTAAGGTCGCCAAGATCACTCATCTCAAACTCATCTTTCATCTGCTGCTTGAACTCCTCCACATGTCTAAGATTTGAGCCGGTGATGATAAGGTCATCAACATAGACTCCAACAAGCAGCACTTCGTTCTCCTGACAGCGCATGTACATGGCATGCTCTTGTGGACATCTGCTGAAACCAAGTGACAACAAGTATGCATCAAGCCTTGAGTTCCATGCTCGTGGCGCCTGGCGTAGACCATACAAGGCTTTATAAAGCTTGTATACTTTGTCCTCGTGACCCTTCACGACGAACCCAGTTGGCTGCGCAACGTAGACATCCTCCTTGAGCTCGCCGTTCAGGAATGCGGATTTGACGTC
Source organism: Iris macrosiphon (assembly GCA_036927795.1). NCBI lineage: Eukaryota > Viridiplantae > Streptophyta > Magnoliopsida > Asparagales > Iridaceae > Iris > Iris macrosiphon. Next base: position 289,918,148 of record JAYESA010000005.1, read on the forward strand.
CATGTGATGCACACGCCAACCTCGCTGACATGCTAGTGCGAGAATGAGCCGGATGGTTTCCAGCCTAGCCACCGGTGCAAACACTTCATCAACGTCGATGCCTTGGCGTTGAACATAACCCTTGGCAACCAGCCGAGCCTTGTATTTTATGACGTCGCCATTTGGATCCTTCTTGAGCTTGTACACCCATTTCAGCCCTATGGCTTGCGCGCCCTTCGGCAGATTTACAAGACTCCACGTCTTGTTCTTCTGGATGGCTTCAAGCTCAACCTCCATAGCCCGCTTCCAGTTGAGATCACGTGCAGCTGTGTCATAGCTTTGGGGTTCATCGTTGAGTAGCTTACACATATGAAGCTCACTTGTGTTGTCATAGATATCAAATAAGTCACGATATCTATGTGGTCCACTCCCGTCAACGTTGGGGTCTGAAGCTTCTCCGGTTGGCGGGGTTGCATCACTTGCTCCAGACGCCTGTCTCACTACAAGCACATTAAACCCTGAGGTCTCAGGTTCAGATGTTGTTGGACCAACTCCATCTGGTGGCGTACGTGGGGTACTTGGAGAACTCGGCATCGTCGCTGGAGATAGTGGTACATGCTCCTCATTGTATTGAACGATGAAAGTGACTGGGACGACCCCAAGTTGGTTTGCTTCAGTGCTCCAGTCGTGTTGTTCATCTTCTCTAAACACAACGTCACGGCTGACACGTACAGACCGGGTCATGGGATCATAGAGACGATGTCCCTTGGTGCCAGGCTCGACTCCAAGGTACACCATGATAGTGCTCCTGTCCTCCAGCTTTCTTTGGTGATTACGAAGCACCTTGACATGCGCCAAGCAACCAAATATGAGCAGGTGATGCAGGTTCGGCTTCCTTCCTGTCCATGCTTCGTATGGTGTCACGCCGTCTAGAGCTTTCGTCGGAGATCTGTTCAGTAAATACATGGCATGTCGAATAGCTTCACCCCAGAACCAAGCGGGCATACCTCGAGAATGCAGCAGACTTCGTGCTGTCGCCAACATGGTTCGGTTGCGGCGTTCCACAACTCCATTCTGCTGCGGTGAATACGGGGCTGTGAGGTAGCGTCGAATGCCCTCGTCCTCGCAATACTTGTTGAATTCTCGTGAAGTGAACTCGCCGCCATTGTCAGTTCTGAGCCCCTTCAGCTTGTGACCTGATTCAGCTTCCACCGCCACCTTGAATCGCCGAAAAGTGTTGAAGACCTCGCTCTTCAACGTCAGTAGATACGCCCACATGATTCTGCTGTAGTCATCAACTATGAGCAGAATGAATTTGTTACCTGCTGGTGTCGTTGGAGTAATGGGACCATAGACATCCGCATGCACCAGCTGCAGTGGCGACTTCGCTCTGAACTCTGCCTTGTTGGGAAATGGCAGTCGTCTCATCTTTGTGGTTTGGCACCCGTTACAAACCTTGTTCAAGTGCTCTATCATCGGCATCCCCTCGACCATCTTCTTTGCGCACATGGTCCGCAGTGCATGGAAGTTGAGGTGGCCCATGCGCACGTGCCAGATCCATGCCACATCTTGTGTCTTCATTGACAAACACACAGGCGAGCACACTCTCAAGGCAAGCTTGTACAAGCAGTTTTCAGTTCGCCTCACCCTTGCAACAAGGGCGTTGTCCCTGTCGTAAAGCTTTAACTGATTACCTCCTATGACGATCTGCCACCCTTGCTTGTCCAATTGCCCCAAGCTGATTATGTTACTCTCTAGCTCAGGAAGGTAGTAGACACCCTCAAGTAGCTTGTGCTCCCCTGTCTTACATTGCAGAAGAATATTACCAATGCCCTTAATGCTGATCTCCGAGCCGTCGCCGAATCTTACACCGCCGAGGTCCTTCTCTTCAAACTCCAAGAAGTTGGTTCTTTCTCCGGTCATGTGGTTGCTAGCACCGTTGTCCAGGTACCAAAGCTCCTCGGATCTGACAACGTCTTCTACACCATGCCTAGGGATGCTTCCAGTCCCCCGCGTCATCTGGCAGGACTTCTCCACGTGAGATGCCACCAGAAGTGTGTCTTGATCATCCTTGAAGTTAACCTTGGCTAGGTTAGCTTCTGGCTCCGGCTTGCTGTGGCATTCGGCAGCGAAGTGCCCGAAGTCACCACACTTGAAGCACTTGGACTTCGACTTGTCGCGAACGGGCTTGTCATTGTCACGCCCGCCTCTGCCGCGGCCCCTCCCGCGACCACGACCACGACCTTTGCCACGCCCACGCCCTCCGGCGTTCGAGCTCTCCGCCACCTCTTGTGATGACTTTTGGTCAGATTTCAGTAGCATGATCTGACCTTGTCGTGGTGCATATGCGCGCATTCGCTCTTCATGCGCCTTCATGGAGCCAAAAACCTGCTCCAACTTCTTCGTCTTTAGATCTCCGAACTCTTCAATGGTTGTGGCGAGCGCCACGAACCTCTCAGGTACTGATCGTAATACCTTCTTGACAACGTATGACTCCTCGAGCGTGTCACCAAGAGTTCTGATCTGATTCACCAAGTTTGTCACCTTCGCACTATAGCCATCAACCGTGTCGGACTCCGACATACGGAGCCCCTCAAACTCCCATCGGAGTATCTGGAGCCTGACCTCCTTGACACGATCATCTCCCAGATGCACTGTGCGTAAGGCATCCCATGCCTCCTTGGCATTCTCCTTGTCAGAGATGTGCATGAAGCTCTCCTCGTCCACCGCATTGAAGATGAGTGCAAGGGCCGCCTGGTCCTTGCGCTCGTTCACCTCCTCGTTGGCCTTGGGCTCAATCGCGCTCCACACGCCTTGTGCGCGCATGTTAGCCCTCATCTTAACCACCCACATAGAGTAGTTAGTACTGGTAAGAATAGGGTATGAGAGTGCCAAGTTGCCTTCCTTCACCAGTGTGGCCATCGGCTGTGTGGTCGTACTCCCGCTAGTACTTGGTGTCTGCGGCGATGCAGCTCCGGGCTTGCCCATCTTCTCAAACGCGAGCTCTGATACCACTTGTTGGCTGGAAGGGATCGTTCACACAGATGTGTGTTTGTGAGAGGAGACAGCAAGCTTGCGTTGATGGCAAAAGAGAACACAAAACCTTTAACACTCTCTATGAAGAAAGGAGAACACAGGGAGCTTTTTAGAATTGATGATTCTTAATGCTACAAAAAGAGTTACTACATGGCTTCTTAAATACATGAAAGCAAACTAACTAAAATGCCTAGAGTCATGCTCACGTTGGCTACAATTTAGGATCTATGCATGCTTGTGGACCTATTCTCAAGGTTGCCACTTCAAGCAATATGCACAATGCAAAGAGAGCCTCATACCAAGTCATGATTATTATTAACATCCCAATCGCTTCAGCATTCAAACATTTATCGAGTATGCGTGTCAAGATTAAGAAATGTAAGGGGTTGTTTGGTTCGGAAAAGTAGAACGAGGTGAAAAATCTAAAAAACGATATTTTACCGCATTACGGTCAAATGTAACGAAGTGAAAAAAATTCTTTGAATGCTTTGAAGAAGTGGAGTTTTAAGTGAAAAATTCTTAAATTTGATGTTTGGTTGATTGTTGAAGTGAGTGAAAAAGTGCAACTTCTTTTTGAAGTGACATGAATAGTAGATCTTCTTTTGGTTAAAGCAGAGAGGAAGTGGTTCTTCAACCAAATACGCGAGATGGAAATGAAGATTTTTCACTTCCGCACTCCACTTCGAAGGAAAAAAAAAACACCGGTGTCAAAAACTCAAATTTCGTGACAGACAAGATCTACTGTTCATATCAAACCAGAGTAAATCTTATCTGTAAATCCCCCAACCAAACACGTAAAGTGATCCAAAATTCGAATTTTGGCCACTTATATACTCCAAATCTGCGAACCAAACATCCCCTAGTAAAGCATTCACTCCTAGAAGAAAACAAAACCATTTGTGAAAGTCCAGATGTTGGTCTCCAGGTTTGCATTTCCCAGGGCTATCAACTATATGTTTCACAAATGCAGCTCACCAAGTATGAACCAAACATTACTTACTGAAATCCAGATGTTGGTCTCCAGGTTTGCATTTTCCAGGGCTATCAACTATGTTTAACAAATGAGGATTAGAACAGGATACAGAAACACGATACAGATACGAGATACAGATCTTTTTTTTTCAGATACAATAAGTAGAAGACAGGTATGGACACAGATAGTGACAACATTTAGGGACAACATGTTACCATGTCCGTGCAACAAAGGCTACAGATACCCTCCATTAGGCTAACTGATGAACGAACAGTATGATTAATGAGAACAGAAGACGCACACACCTACCACATACAGACCAGCATACAAATTCCAGGGCCAAATAAGGGTACAAATTAGGTTGCAGGGGTTTCAGTAAACTATTTGTGTACTATACCTGACCCTAAATTGGAGAAAGAAATTTATAATAGCTTCTGCAGATATATGATTTTAACTGCACATATACCTCTATATACAACTATGATTTTAAATCTTAGAGGCAAATATCAAACTCACCTTCACAGAAGACAGCATTTATGTAAGAAAGAGGACATCATAATTTCCCAAAAGTATAACTGTACGAAGGATACTACATTCAACTTCATATCAGTGATTCCATAGCATTACTTAGGTTTGTCTGTTAATGTGACGAGAGACTTGACGATGCCAGGGCTAATCTTGTCTGCAAGAACTCCTTTTTCTGATACAAGGAAAGTTTTCTCCTTCATGTAGCTCTGTAGCTTCTTAGAATCATAAGCCCAGACTCCAGATATTCTTGATCTGCATCGCAAGTGAATAAGAAAAAGAGAATAGTTAGCACCCAACAACTATAACATTTTGTTTTATAAATACACTAAATAAAATAACTATCAACAAACTCAAACATCCAAGAAGTAGCCTCTCAAACTAAGGCGGCATCAATCCTGCCCACTCTTGTATGGCCCTCGCTTATGGGGGGGCACAAAAGGATGGTTGGTATTGATGCCGACAATTTGTTCATGTTCCTTATACATTGTAGCATTTCTTGAAAAAAAAAAAATTACTGTAAGGGGCAAAAAAGGAAATATCAAGAACCAAAGCCGTAAAGATTATAGAGAAATGACAGTTCAGTTTAGAAACAACAGTCAGATTAGGTCATTAACTGGCTGGAAATCGTCCAAGGAACAAACAAGGTCACAATACTCAGTTCAAAACAAAGCAGGCTCAAGTTGCAAGCATTCCCTAACATATAACAATTTAGTCAGACAGGGTAACTATTTCTACAGCTCAAAAGACCCACAACATTCTAATTACAAGTTGAAACTTTTAGCCCATAATTTATTTATACCACCCAATCGTTTTCCATCAAAAATATCAACTTAGACTCATCTATGAAACACAGCTCAAAGTAGAGAGAAGCTTCAAAGAATTGACTATATGACTACCTGTTAAACCAGCCATCAACCTTCAAAGTAAAGGTTCTATAGATTTCCTGACAACTATATGAAAATATATTTTATACATTTACGCATAATTTTAAGTATTTCCAATGTTGTTTCTTAGTAGTTTTGAAATTGAGTGAAATAGTAGTAACCCTTGTCGATTGATTTACATGCGATAGATAAGTTTTCCTCTTTTATATGTCTTTACAACATTACTATGCTTTTACAACCTTACTAATTAGTCTTTTTTATTTAATTTTCTTTGTCGAATTGACCGAAAAATAGACCTCTAATGTCGGTATCGGTCATCATCGGGTATCGGTCGGTATCAGATCGGTACATGCCAAACCGTATCAGTATCGGCTGTATCGGATCAGTATCGGCCGATACTACAAACTATGTTATTAAGGATATGCAACTGAATTAGACAAATGAAATCAACACGAATGTTCTACTACTACTGCACAGCTTCTCTTATTACATGGTTACTTGCAATGAAATGGCATCAAGCATGAACTGATACATAAGGGCGTCCCAGTTCCACAATTGAAAAGAGTCGAGATTTACCCCCATATATATGGAAGCATGGATTGAGACAAGCATGAACTGAGACATAATCCACAAAAATGAATAACAAAAAACATGACGGTTCAATTGGCAGAAATCTTTCCCTAACCAACTTGTAAGTTTGGAAGACTACTTTTATATACAGACTAAAAATTATCAGAAATTATGATTACATTCTAAGTTAAAACTTCCAATAAAGGTCCTCTCCTTTCAGAATTTCCTACCACAATACCTTGGGGAAAAAAGCACAACCCCAACCATTTATGGGTTGTGCTTTACAGGCAATATGTCATTCTGTCCTAAAAGGTTAAAACCTGAAGGAAACTAATCTTCTTTCCTGGTCACAGCATAGCTGAGAGTGGGAGGTGAATCAAATAAGTAACTCAAATGTGCACGTGTTCTTTACGGACTACATCTGTCCCTTAGTTTCTCCTTATGTTATTTGCATTTTTAGTTAATACTTATTTAAACATTTTGAAAGTAATCTGTCAAAACTCTGAGATAGCCTCATTATACCACAAGAATAAGATGACTTGCAATTACAAATAATTCACCCAAGCTCTCTAATTCATTACTTTGGTAACTAAAGGATTACCTTTCTCTAATATTGTGTGTGCATGAAAAGGCATACAAGCAATATCAGATCCTAGCAACATCATCCATGTTTGGTCCTTCTGGTCATGATAACTACGGGAGACAGTGTGCAAGTGTTGTTTACAGACTACATCTGTCCCTTATGGTATTTGCTTTTATAGTTTGTGCGTATGTAAACCTTTAGAAAGTAAGTTGTCAAAAATCTTACATAGCCTCGGTGCCAGACTTACTAGAAAAATAGGATGACTTAACACTTACAGATAATACCCGAGCTCTGATTCATGAGTTTGATGTCTAAAGGATTACCTTTCTCTAATATTGTGTGGGCAGCATGAAATGGCATACGAGCAAAAATATCAGATCCTGGAAACATCATCCATGTTTGCTCCTTTGGATCATGATTGCCACAAGTTGGACAAATCTCCTTCACTAATTGCCTTGATTCCATTCCCTCTAATTCTTTCATTATTGCCTAAAAAGGTGATGGAACACTGCTTTTTGTTGTGCGGGCTTTCTTACGGAGAGCTGTGAAGGCTTCTCTATTACCATTTCTTAACCTATCATTTTCAATCAACTGTTCTGATAATGAAAGAATGAAGTCATATCTAAAATTCCAGAGGGATTAGTATAGAAAGGATGATAGAAGAGCTTATAACCTGATGCCGTGCCAAGAGGACTTGCTCAGCATCAGTCTCAATCTCAACTAGAGACCGGTGCAGTTGCTTCATAGCAGGATCTATTGCAGATATCTGCAAAACAATCTAGGAATGATATTTCAAAGTCATTCATTAGTTCTTTCAAAGTCCATTTAGGAGTAATCAGAAACTGATCCCCAATGCATGGCAACAAGAGGATAATATAGGATTGGGACAGATATATGATTAAAAGCAACTAAATTGACTCTTTATTAATGAGAAATAACCAAAAATAATAAATAAATAAATAAATAAATAAATAAATAAATACTGCAGAAGATGTCATGATGATAACATAAGGGCAATTTCCATATGGGAAGATCAGTCATATCTCTATTGCAAGTACTGCCAAAAGCCTTCGACTTGAGTCTTGTGTGCGGCAACAAGCTTCATTATTGAAAAGCCAGCGCTCATTGTGGACGCGATCAACCTCATATACCGGAGAAATTAACAATAAAAGCTAGTCTCAAATAACACAGACACAAGATGATTTAAGTTTTAACCATTGTTCAATACGGAGAGGAATTATGACGATCATCAGAAAAGAGATGCTGACACCCGTACAGTCTTCATTTAGACAGCATTGATGATGCAGTAAAGCTAGATTCAGAAAGGTTAACATGGTCCAGATGCAAAAACCAAGGTTCGCGGTATCAGCCAATATCGATACGTATCGACCACAACGTATCGGTTTTGGCATGTCCAATCTGATAGTGACCCCCCAACAATACCACTCGAACAGCAATTCCAAAATTGAGCCACTTTTCTGGTCAATTCAGTAAAAAAAAAAAAAAAGACAAATATCAATATAATGATTCAGTTGAGCCTAAAGATCGACACGCTATAGTCCTACTGACATATTGTAACTGTTACCCTTTGTCGAATAGTTGTATATCTATACATTCACAATATTCATCCATCTTCGTATTATTACATTTGAAACTATATTGCAAAGGTTATTTGTTAAAAGCCAAATAAAATAAACAGCAATATCTATTGCTGGTAAACAAGTATATACTATTCAAAACTAATGAAAACTAACAAATAACACAAGAGTATGCCTTAAAATTTCCAAAAAGTTTGCTTTTTTGACAACTCAATTTTTTTGGCTCTATGAAACGAAGAGCTCCAAAACTCTGATGTGAAACCGCCAAAAATGTTGAAACACCACGGCCGCCGCCGCCGCCGACTGTGCTCGAGAGGACCGGTGGAGGAGAAGAGGCGGGGAAAAAATTATGGGTATCTACTCTCCAATGTATATATATATATATATATATATATATATATATATATATATATATATATATATATATATATATATATAGGGTTTGTGATGTTTTTAAAAAAAATAAAAAATAAAAAATAAAATTAATTCATGTGTACAGACATGTCAGTTAACAAGCACAGTTTTCTTTTTCAGAATATGTTTTTTTTAATAATGTAAAAAATCTTCCACTTTTGACGAAATTCGTCTGGAATTGACGATCAACTGCTTTGAAAATTTTGACCAAAATGTCACTATCACTGTCTTCTTCCTCTCCCCCCTCCCCTCCCCCTCTCGGTCACCGTCCCCTAGCCAACAACAACAACAGCAGTAGCAGCCGCCGCTGCTCGCACGCGCGCGCCGCAGCTGCTTGTCGTTGCTATTGCTGCTGCTGCGGGGGCGAGGAGGGGAGCGGTGGCGAGGAGGGGGGAGCAGGGGGAAGGGGGTGGCAGGGAGGGGAGGAACCGGGGGGGCCGCGACTACCTGCCCGCGGGGGGGAGGAGGGTGAGAAGGAAGAGAAAGAAGAAAATATGAGAGGGGCATTTTCGTCAAGTATTTTCTCTTTTTTGGGTTGACCATCATGACTAGATGGATTCGATCAAAAGTGGGGGGACATATACATTATTGAAAAATTTTATGGTGCACCCTTAAATATGGAAAAAAAAGTGGGGGGTAAGTCAAAATTTCTCAAAAAAAATTCAAAAAACGTGTGCACAAAGAGGCTCGAACGAGAGACCTCCCCTTTGGGCTCATAACAGCACATACTTGTCGCCTCTAACCACAAGCTCAATCTAACTCAATATATGTCACTTGGACTCCGATACAGACTCTGATTGATATTTTATTTTCAGCTCATGACCGTATCTTTATGTTGTCAATGATCTTTCAGTGGAACTTAGGCTCATAAATATCTTTTAGATAGATATTTCGTCCTCGAAATTAAACTAAAGCAAGATATGAAAGGCAAGAAACTAAATGCAGAAAAAAAAATCAAGTCCGTCAAGCTATACATGAATTCTAAAAAAGATGGGGGTAACGGTTGTGTATGTTGTCTTCGTGCTTCCAAGTAGACTCTCGTGGCAAGTGGTTCTTCCATGACATACGAAGCAAGGGAAATTAACTGATTCCTCGACACTTTAACCATCATGTCAAGAATTTCCACAGGCTGCTCCCGATACGATAAAGTTAGACCAACTTTCCTTGTCTTCAGAAGCGATTGGTGCCTCGAGTTGTGATATTCTCAAGAACACATGATTGTCTTCTTTAAACTCCAAGGGTCGACGATGAAGATCTGTCCACTACTTTTGCCTATTTTGTGCGGCTTGAAGATACCTTGAATCAACTTCACCTTCTCAATTACGTTCACTACCTGTAAACACCCAGATTTTTTTGATTTTTAAATATGAATTTTTGGAATTTTTCTGTGATTTTAATTACTTAAAATTAATGTTCTTCAGGGATTAATATTTTTGTGAATTAAATTAAATATTAAAATATTGTAAAAATTATATTTTTAAGTGTAAAAATTATATTTTTTAGTGTAAAATTATATTTTAGATATTGTATAATTTTTCTGGAATTTATTGGGCTCAAAAACTATTTTTAAACAGCTAAAAATGTTGTTTTTAAATAAACCAGATTAAACCAGACTAAACCAGCTTGAACCAAACCAAATTAAATCAACCTGAACCGAACCAACCCTAATGGGTCGGATCTGAACCCGACCCGACCCGTTAACCCTAATACACAGTAATTGTAAAATTTAAATTTTCCTTCGACCGTTACCGCGACCGCAGACTTCCCTCCGCCGACCGTTTGCCTCCCCGTCGCCGTTCACCCGCCGCCGCGACCCCTCGAATTCATCTTCCCTCAACCGTCGGTGACTCCGACGGATGCCGACCCTCCGGTTCACCTCCCCTACCCGCCGGCCTCACCCTATAAAACCCGACCACCACCATCACCAATACAACCACCGCCATCACCATCTTCGTCTTCTCTGGTCACTCGACTCTGCCGCGACCTCGACGACCCACGCCGACGACCACCACCTCAGTAGCCGCATTAACCTGCCGCCGCCGACAACGACGTGCACCGCCGCCACAACCGTTCAAGCGTAGCACACCACGACCGACCCCTGTTCCGATGAGTTTTCCTTCCTCCTCGCTGTGTCAATTCTCGAACGGCTTATTGCGATGTGTTCGCTGCGTGACCCTCTCGAACCCTGTGCAATTCGATTGGGGTATCGTGTCCTGTGTCGGTCGCAAACTGCAACGCAAAAATAGAAAATATAACCCAATTTTGGAATTCAGAAACTGTCCCAAAGCCCCATATTCATGGATGTTTTACGTCCAACCTAGTTATAATTCTAATTTTTACTTGAACAATAAATTAGACAATATAACCAAGTTTTAAACCCTGTAATTAGTTTATTTTAATTTGCTGTAAGTTGTGTTTTATTTTCGGATAAAGTTGACCAAAAACTTGGTTTTTTAAACCCGAATTTTCTTAAAACTGGGTGTGTCCCGCTAAACGAGGCAACTTCATCGTATGTGAATTGTATCAAAAGGCGCGTATCAACAATGCGGACGTTTGGGATTTCGTGAAAGTTGATTTGGATGTGCGTGCACGCCGAAATTAACGCGTATCCGCCAAAAAGTCCCGTATCGGACCTGTTATGACACTCATCATAATTGCGTGTGTGCTTATCATTTCGCAACGAAACTTGAGCCATTTGGATTGGTAGTGTTACGCTGGTCCTGTGACCAAAGTTTGGTTCGATTCTGAGAACGTTGACGAAACCCCGTATCGTGGGCCCCACGGCTCCACTTAACGGGCGATTTTGTGACCGGCTCATCGGAATCCAGTTCTGGATATTTCGTTGGGTTCGTATCATCGTTCTGGACTCGTAGACACTAAGTTTAACGAATTTGGAGAACTTTGTCTCTGGCACATTTTTCGGTGCGAAGTGGGCCACATGTAGATCCCGTCTTTGACCAGAAATTGTCAATTCTTTCCCTGTATTCAAATTGGACTTATGGGTAGTCAATTCTAGCTATTTATGTTTATTTCAGCATCCGGCGGCGTACCTGAAGATTTCGCTGTTACCGGAGCAATTGAAGGAGTTCAAACCCCAGGCAAGTGTACCTTGCCAAACTTACAATAATTGCCTTAATATTATTTGCTTGATTTATTCTGTAATGTATCTGTTCAACCTAGGACCGTGAGATGTTGTTTAACGTCCGAATAATATTCAGGTGTCAACGCCGTACGCGGAGTTGTGTAACGTCACTTAGAGAGTTGATATCACGATCCTCCATACTTTATGTGCTTGCTTTACCAAGTACGTTATACCATAGGATACCTGACACTATTGTCACGCCCCAGTCCCAAAATTATGTGGAACCAGGCCACGTGGCATTGGCCAGCTGACACGTCTCCGAAGGAAAACCTAATTTATTGGACCCAAAGAGACGTGCTACGCTGTTCTAAAATACTAACAAGTCTAGTACTAGCATATAACAGGTAACATCTAATCTCATCCACAATATATATAGGAACACTAAAATAAGTACTGAAATATAAGTGCTAAGTCTGAAATGTCATAATACAAACCCGATATGTCAGGTGGGAACAAACCCACTACAAAAACTAAAATAAGAGCGTTGAATAACATGACTAGAGCATCGGCTATCTAGATAAAGAGGCTCCAGCTCTAGATGGTAAGTCTACTCAAGATCAGAGGAACTCGGATGTCAGCACCTCTAGCCCCTCCTCGGATGCGTACCTCGTCTCCTGCCCAGGTCCGTACACCGTGGGAAAGTACGCCTCATCTAAATCTGGAAGGAAACCAGGTCCTCAGTGGAACATAACAAGATACATAAAAGCATGCCATATATAAATACTGAATAAATAAAGGGTGAGCTAACCATCTAAGTGAATGCAATATGAAGACAACCTTGGTACGTATGGGTAGGCATAAGCATAACGTCCAACGCCCTCTAGAGTATGGTATCTGCAACGTCCATCGTTCCGAAGAATGAGGTATCTGTATATATATAACGTCCAACACTCTAAGGGACGTGGTATCTGCAAAGTATATATACGTCCGTATCACTCTGAAGAGTGCGGTATCTGCAATAAAGGAGGTAGGTGTCCCATACGCCTACTAGTTGTCTTCTCCGTCCAATGCGGATATACAAGTCGAATCCACAACGTGCATACCACGTAGCTATATGCCAAGTCACAACTTTCTAGATAATCCTAACTATGTGCTAAACCGTGATGTGTATTTCACGTACCGGTAGCTAATCGAGTACGCGAACCCGCATCCCAACATGAGTTGCAATCGTGATACGTGTACCAGTGTCAGGGTCTAAGAGGATATCAGATTACCCTCGCATCTGCAGGTGAGCCTGCTAATGTCTAAGTCAGATACACTATCGACATATTTGTCGATTGCACCCGAGTCAATCTCAGGCGCACACAGTTATATGTATTTTTCAACAGGAATATATGCAACAATTTATAATTTAAACAGTAGAATTTAGCAAGGTATACTTGCCTGAGCAAGACTTCGTATAGTGTACGTCCTGATAATGTGTGTAAGTTTTGGTGAAAGAAGTGGGATTAGAGTTTTGGGAAGTGTTGTAATAAATATAGGGATAAGGAGGCGGTAGGAAAACTTAGGGATTAAGAATTGCTGCTGCTGCTGCTTTCATCCTTTCATTGGTTTAGGTTTTGGTTGGTCTGCCATTGGTTTAGGTTTTGGTTGAGGTTAGTTTAGGAATAACAGACAGAGAGGCGGTGGGGGATGAGTCATGGGGGATGAGTCATAAGAGGGTTCTTTTACGTGGGGTGAAAGGATTTGAGCGGTGGAATTGGTTTACGCGCGGAGGTTGCTTTGCGCGTGGGTTTAAACTTTTACGCGCGGAGAAGAAAAGTTGGTTTTGTTACTGCTGCTGCTGCTGTTTACGCTTGTTGCTGTTTTTTACGCGCGTTGCAGTATACGCGGGGTGATGAGCTGCTGCTGATATTTTCTTACTCTACGCGGGGGTTGGTTAACGGGTTGCGGGTTGGGTTTGATCCAATAGAAAATTCTATTCTAATAACTTATATATATATATATATATATATATATATATATATATATATATATATATATATATATATATATATAAATTATATTGGAGCATACGGTTAAGCTAGCTACTGTCCAAAAGGTCTCCTAGAATAATTTAGGAAAAAAATTTAATAGCTCCATAAATCCTCTAAGTGCTGAAATTTTTTCAAAATAAATCTAATAAAATATATTCTCTCTATTTAGCTCGTAATTAATATATTTTCTAGGTTAGGGGTTTTACATTCTACCCAACTTATAAAAATTTTGTCTTCGAAATTAAAACTAAGTCACGGTAGAAAGTATGACTGGTAGAAGATATATAAATTTAATAAGGTAATTTCATACCTTGGTCTGCGAATAGGTTTGGATAACGTTTGTGCATGTCGTCCTCGCATTCCCAAGTAGATTCTTCTGGTGCGCCATGCTTTCATGCTACGCGGACCAAGGGAATAGACTGGTTTCTTAATACTTTCTCTCGATGATCAAGGATTTCCACGGGTTGCTCTTGATATGATAAGCTCGGCCCAATGGTAATTTCTGAATGGTCGAGGACATGACTGTTGTCTGCCCCATACCGCCTGAGTTGTGACACATGGAATACGTTATGTACTCCCTCAAGTGAAGGTGGTAGCGCAAGTCGATATGCCACTTCTCCCATTCTCTCTAACACGTTAAATGGTCCAATATATCTTGGACTCAACTTATCGCGCCCTCCGAATCGAATTGTGCCTCTGGTGGATGATATCCTCAAGAAGACATGATCGCCTTCTTTAAACTCCAAGGGACGACGATGAAGGTCTGCCCATTATTTTTGCCTGTCTTGCACTGCTCGCAAGTGTCCTTGGATTTTCTTTACCTTCTCCACTGTGCGAACAATCAATTCTGGTCTTAGAATCTATCTTTCACCTACATCGCTCCAACATACTGGGGAACGACACTTCCTCCCATACAGTACTTCGTAGGGAGCCATTTGAATGCTCACTTGATAGCTATTGTTATAGAAAAACTCGACCAAATATAAATGGTCCTCCCATGATCCAATGAAATCAAGCATGCACGCTCTCAACATATCTTCCAGTGACTGAATAGTACACTCGGACTGGCTATCTGTCTACGGGTGATACGATGTGCTAAAATTTAGGCGGGTACCAGGACTCTCTTGCATACTTCGCCAAAAGTAAGATGTGAACCTTGTACCTCTGTCAGACACGATACTAACTGGCACTCCGTGCAGTCGTACAATATCTCTCATATACATGTCTGCTAAGTCCTCTGTGGTTTGCCACAAAGCAGGCTATCTCCCTCTTCATTCCATGCCACCAATAGTACTGTGTCAAGTCTCTGTACATCTTCGTGCCTCCTGGATGAATAGAGTATGTTGAGCTATGCGCTTCTGATATCAGCTCTTGACGAAGTTTACCATTCGGAACATAGAGATGGTCACCACATCTTAAAGTCCCATCCTCGTGTATGCGTAATCCTGTTTTATTCCGGCCTCTGTCCTTTGTCGAAGCCTCTGGAATCTGGCATCTGTTGGTAGGGCAGCCTTGATCCTTTCGACCAATGTTGATTGCAACTGGTAACTTGACAACTGGCCATCAGTTTCTGACATAATGACTTCTATACCCAGTTGTTCTAGGTCATTTAATAGATGTTGCTGGGTAGTCAAAAAAAATGCTATGGGCTTCCTGCTTAAAGCGTCGGCTACTACGTTGGCCTTTTCCGGATGGTACTGCAGCTCAATCTCAAAGTCTGTCATCACCTCGAGCCAACGTCTTTGTTTCAGGTTCAAGTCCTTATGGGTGTAGACGTACTTTAGGCTTTTGTGATCAGTGAATATCTTCACTCGTTCTCCGTATAGATAGTGTCTCCAAAGCTTCAAGGCAAATATGATTGCCGCAAGCTCCAGGTCGTGAGTGGGGTAGTTCTTCTCATGGGTCCTCAGTTGTCTAGAGGCGTAGGCCACAACCTTCCCATGTTGCATCAAGACGCAACCTAAAACTTTTTCGGATGCATCGCTGTAGATTACGAATCCTCCGGATCCTGAAGGTATAGTTAAGATAGGTGCCGTAGTCAGACGCTTTTTCAGCTCGTCGAACGCTATCTGACACTCCTCTGACCAGATAAACTCCTGCTCCTTGCGGGTCAAGCGAGTCATCAGCTTCGCGATCCTTGCAAAGTTCTCTACGAACTTCCGGTAATATCGGGCAAGTCCTAGGAAACTCCTCACCTCTGAGACGTTGGTAGGGGTCGGCCACGTTTCTACTGACGAAATCTTCGCTAGATCTACCGAAATACCATCTCCTGAGATAACGTGTCCAAGAAAAGCGACACGATCTAGGAAAAACTCGTATTTACTCAACTTTGCATAAAGCTTCTCACGTCTTAGTGTCTCTAACACTAGCCTCAAGTGCTCTCTGTGCTCCTCGTGGTTCTTTGAATACACCAAGATGTCGTTGATGAAGACTACCACGAACCGGTCCAGATACTGATGGAATACTGTGTTCATTAGGTTCATAAATATGGCAGGTGCATTTGTCAATCCAAAAGGCATTACTAAGAACTCGTAGTGACCATAACGAGTCCTGAATGGTATTTTTGGAATGTCTTCTCTCCGTACTTTTACCTGATGATAGCCTGATCTCAAATCTATCTTTGAGAATACTACTGCTCCTGTCAGTTGGTCGAACAGATCATCAATTCGCGGCAGGGAGTACTTATTTTTTATTGTCAAAGCATTAAGGGCTCTGTAATCAATACATATTCGGAATATCCCGTCCTTCTTTGGTACAAACAATACTGGTGCTCCCCAGGGTGATGCACTAGGATGAACAAATCCCTTGATCTGCAACTCTTCTAGTTGTAGCTTCAGCTCGTCTAGCTCCTTCTTTGCCAACCGGTACACATTTGAATATACCGGCGCTGCTCCAGACACTAACTCAATAATGAACTCTACCTCTCTATCAATACATCCTCGAATTCTGTAACAATAGCTGGTGGAGCTGTCTCCATAGCCATGTAAGCTCTAGGTGTCTGGCCTACTCCTTGCTCGATGGTGCCCCGCATGTACTCGAACTCCGGTTGATCTAGTGGTCTAAAAGTGACGCTACCTTTCCGACAGTCAAGTATAGCATTGTATTGGCTCAACCAGTCCATGCCTAAAACAACGTCGAAGTTTGGCATCGGGAGTACTAAAAATCGTGCTCTCATCTCCCTACTACACACAACTACGGAGCACGTTCTAATAGTGCTGGTAACTGGTACGATACCTCCTCCGGTAAGAATCTTCCAACTCTTAGGCAAGGGGGAAGTAGCTACTCTATGCATGGCTATGTGTCACGCCCCAGTCCCAAAAATACGTAGGACTAGGACACGTAAGCATGCCAGTCGCATGGATATGGCAACTCCAATATATGGAAACCAAATCCATACGTACGCTGTAATATGAATATCAAATCCACAAGTGGTATAAAATGTAATACAAGTCACAGGATAAAATCTAAATCTCATCCACCAAATCATATAGAAATAAATAACCAGTATCTATGAAACTAGATCTCAATAAGAAGTATCTAAGGATGATAGTTGGATGGAAACAAATCCACTACCAACTTGAATGGAAAAGTACAACACAACAATTACAATATAAGAATACAAGCTATCAATCACGGACTCGAAGAGAAGACATCCTCGAATCACATGTCACCATCCAAATCTGCGCTCCTGCAAATACTCAAGAACAGATACACCTGGCAGAGGACCAGGTCCTCAGAGGGACGTAACAAGATACAGAAAATACGAGCCAATTTGAATACAGTAAACATGCATATTATTTGAAAATAAATAAGTACGCTGTACAAGACCATCTATATGAATGCAAATGAGGACAACTTTTCGACGTATGGGCAAGGGTAGGCTACTGATCTAATCCTCACAACCTCACGCTCGTCAGTGGACATCATCAGCCGACATACCGTGGGGGTAGCGACCCTCGTGACTCCATCAATCGACATACCGTAGGGGTAGCTGTCACGACCCGTACCCGAAAATCGGGCATGAGTCGTGGGTACGTCCAGCCTACGCCGCAGCATCGGCGGTAGAACGCTGTCTAGGTCAACTATCTAGATAATAATCTCACACAAAAATCGGGCATGACCTCTCCAAAAGGAGGGCAACCACGCAAACAATATATATAAATCTGCCAAGATCTCAACTCCAAACGGAGGAGCAAATATCAAATGATAATCACAATATACTCAATCACGAATCTAAGCACGATAAGATAACACAGAGAGTCTAACAACTAAAAAGTCTAACCACCTCCAACTACTACAACAACCACAACATCCATAATAATAATAATAATACAACAATACATCATCCAAAATAATATACAAACAAGGTCTCAATCCAAAACCGGAGACAAATCCGGTGCTAAAAGCTAATAAAAACAACAACAAGATCCTAGTGATCCCGGCTACCAACCCGGAAATCACCTCTAACTAGAGAGTCCCTGTCTGCACCATCGACAGGCTCAGGTCCATAAAACGTCGGACACCAATCCTCCGGATACTCTGAAAAATATGTCCAGTCAGGACTGGAGCAAGTACATCTCTAACAGCAGTTCCATTTAAATAATAAAAACTATAAAACAGTTATAGCAAGTAGCAAGAAGAAAGAAGTATGAAACAGGAAATAAACATGTATCACTGGTGCATAAAGGTAAAGATACAGGAATATCAGAAACAAGATAGTAGTAACTGTAAGATACAGGAAATCTAAGCTAAGATCAAGTCCGTGCACATGAACGTGTAGTGAGTCCAGCATGAAAAACATGTAGTGAGTCAAGTCCAGAAACATGTAAGTGAGACAAGTCAAGAAATGCATGAGAGTCCAGACTATAAAGAATGAACTCGGTGTCTTTGAAATACTTGTTTCGACATGTAAACGGCTAGGGGTAAGTACGGCTCACCGCGCACTGGGTGCGCGGCTGCTATCATTCCAGATTAGACCAGAGGGAGTGATTCCTGATGATGCCAGATAGGAATATTTACATGTCTACTCGAGTATTTCCCCGCCCCGACTAATACAAGTGGATCCAAGACCCGACACGCAAATCAAGATGAGTCCAGCCTGTACATGAATGATGCCTGTAGTGATGCCTGTAGGTGATGCCAGTAGTGATTCCAGAATAGAGGCCAGAAACATGAAATGTACGTGTCGCAAGTAAATGAATCCAGAAATATCAATCAGTGTCTCGTGTTGTGCCAGAATAATCATATGATACTATACTAGAAGCTGAATCATAATAATCATCAGATAATGAAAACTATCAGAGAATGTACTCGCCTGACGTCCTGAGCAACTGGCGATCCGAACCGGTGTCGCAAGAACCTAATGCGAAAAGCAAGATTAAACAGGGTTCTAATGAGTTAAACAGATATAAAATAACTAAAAAATAGGCTTCTAGGGTCGTTCTAGGTCAAACGGGTCAAACCGGTGAAATCTGGGTCAAAAAGTCAACTCTGGGTCCAAAAAGTCAACTCTAGGTCAAAACTAGGTCAAAAGTTGACTTTGGCGGTCAACCGAGTCAACTACGGTCAAGTCTGGGTCAAACTAGGGTGCTCCTGAAATTCTAGGTCAAACCGAGGTCATTAAGCTACTAAACTCACAAACTCGCCTCCTTGAGATACCGGGATACCCTCGGTATCCGATACCTCAACCTAGGCTACGCACCCCGCCTATACCCTCTAAAACCTATGCTAGCACGCGTAAATATATACACATAAGCATATAAAATTCACTCCAAGGCAAATCCTAGGCTATTGCTCAAAAACCCCGCTCGAAACCCAATACCTTGGTTATCTCAAGGTATTGAGATACCTCGGTATCTCAAGGTATTGAGGTTTCGCTCTAAAACCCCTCTAGCTAGCTATCTAGCTATTAATTATGCACCTAGTTATTAATCTAGGCTAGGTAATATATATATCTATCATATTTATATATATCTAAGTAGGTATCTACCTATATATATAGATATCCACACAAATATACATATATACCCTTTACCTTACCTACACACATATATATACATCTAACTATAATATATATCTAGCTCTAGGTATATATATATATATATATATATAGGTATCTACCAAATACCTACCTATCTATCAATCCATAGATAGATTTATCTATCTATGTATCTACTAACTACCTATCTATCTTATTTACCTAACTATCAAACCCAATATCTAACTAATAACTTAACTATCTATCTATGTAATTATCTATATGTCTATCTATTTAACTAACTATCTAATCTACCTAGTATTCTATCTATCTATTAATCTAGCATATATATCTATCAATCTATCCATCTATCTAACATACTATCTATTCCTCTACCTATCTAGTTATCTAAAACTCTATCTAACTAACTTATTATCTAACTATGTATCAATCTATCTATATCTATATATATATACCTCTCTCTAACTCTCCCTCGCATTGATACTGCTGCTGCTAGCTGCTTCTCACCTTGCTGCTGCTCGCTGTTCTGCAAACTGCTGCTGCAGCTACCTAGCTGCTGCTGCTACTGCTCCTACATGGAGCTGCTGCTGCTGCTCTCCTAGCAGCAAGCTGCTGCTGCAGCTACTGTTCATTCTGCTGCTGCTGCAGCTGGTTCCCTGCTGCTGCAGTAGGCAGCAGCAGCTGCTGCCTCCCCCGCTGCGCTGCGCTGCTCTGGCCACCCCCCCCTCGCTGCCTATACACCACACACCTACACTCTCACAAACACACTAATACACACACTCACACACTAATATACATAGCTATATATATATATATAAACACCTATATTAATATATATATATACACACATACAATTATATATATATACATATCACTACACACACACACTCTAAGATATATATATATACACATCTATATATATACATATACACACAAGCACACTTATACATATACATATATATATACATACATAGACATATACACACACAAGCACATAGATATAAATACACACATATATATATAAATATATATACACTAATATATATATCTATACATCTACATACACACACACTAACATATATACTAATATCTATATACCAACACACTCTAACATATATCTACACACACATATACACTCACATATCTATATATACATATATCTACACACACATATATATATATACATAAACACACATACAAATATATATAAATATATATATATATATATATATATAGACACTAACACTAACACAACACCACACACAACAACACACAACCCACACGCCCCACACACGCCCAACGACCCCGACACGCCCCAAACACCTAAAAATATATAAAATATAACTCGAAACCTCTAGCACACACTCCCCGATACTAACCCAACGCTGCGCACAAAGCCGAAACGAGGAAACCAAGTCGAAATGGCCGTTCGGTCATTTCGACGAACACGTGGTGCGCGGCTCGGAAAACCTCCTGAAACGCACACCAAACGAACTCGGAATCGGCCCCAAAATTTACCCACGCGTCCTAAACGATGTCTAGATCCTAGAAAATGCGCTCCCACGTCGATTCTATGCCCGTGGCGGAAACGCACACGCACTTAGAATCGGCGACGACGAAAAGCCCCAATTTCGCCCGAAACGCCCGTTTCTCCGCGACACGACTTCCCGTGTCCGAACGGAGACACGCACTCACCCTCACGACTCCCGACAACGTCTACCTAGGTCCATCTAACCTAGGGCATCACCCAAAATTGGGCCAAATTCGGATTCCACCCGAAATTGACACAAAACCTAGTGTTAAAGTCTCTAAACCCAACCAAACTAGTTCCAACTTCCTCCTACGGGGTAGGGTTAGGGTCTAGGAGGGTTCTATAACACTAATTACACTACACAAAAATAATTAGGAAGGGAAAAGTTAGGTTTTACCTCTTGGGAGTTGGAATCCCAAGGCCAAAGTCTCAAATTCCCTCCAAATCAACTCCCTCAAGCTCCAATTTCCAAATCTATCTCCCACACTAGATCTAGGCTCCTCACACCTAGGTTGGGGAAAAAGCAAGGTGAAGGTTAGCTTAAAGAAGAAGGAATGGAAGAAAGAAGAAGAAAAATGGAAGAAGAGACTTACTTTGGAGAAGAAGGAAGAAGGAAGAAGAAGTGGAGAAGAAGAAATGAAGAAGAAGAAGTGGAAGAAGTGGAAAGAAGAGGAGGGGGGGCTGCTCCTCTGGATGCTCACGGGTGGGTGTGGAAAATAGGGCCGGCCAAGTTAATAAATGGGGTTTCCTAAGTTACAAATTCCCAAAACGCCCCTACTCACTCGGTTTTGGGTTTCGGGTTCCAAATGCGCTCAAACTAGTTCCAAATCTCTCCAACTAACCTCCTAAAAATAAAATAAATATTCTAAGCCCCAAAATAATTCTCACAAGGGTGTGGGCTGGGTCGGACATGGGTCCACTAGGGTCTGACATGGGTCCAGGCTAGCCAAAATCCTAAAACAAACAATATAAAAATAATACAATCAATAATTAATTATAAATACAATTAATTAAAAATAATGCACAATTAACTAAATTAAAAATAAAAAAAATACCCGGCTCTGGAAATGGGGTGGTGACAAGCCTATCCTCCTTAGAAAATTTCGTCCTCGAAATTTATAGTCAATCACAATCTCTCTAGGTCAAACCCCCAACAATCACAGTCAAGAAATTCTACCTAAACAACATACAAGATCAGGGTCCTACTGGTCGTGTTATCACAGTCTCAATCAGGGTTACTACACTATCTACCACAGCACAAGAAAATCTAACAGGTACTAATGAAGCACACCACAGGAATGGAAAAGGACAGGAAGAAGAAACAAGAGACAGACCTGCTAACCCGACATCCGTAGCATCGGCCTCCTCGACCGTCAACGCATAAGCCCTGCCCTGCTGGGGTGTATCCCTCTGCTGGTGCGGGGCATGATGCTGTGCCACAGATGGCCTAGCTCCAACTCTCTGATCCTGTGCTCCACCCAATGGAGGTGCAGTGGAGCAATCTCGCATCTGGTGAGCAGCGGATCCACAGAACAAACACACCTTCAGCCTCCTCCTACAAATATCCCAGGTGTGTCCTGCCTTCCTGCAGTAGGCACAAGTGGGCGCTCTCTGATCCTGACCCTGCTGCGCTGCCTTCTGCACATAGGGACGCTTAGCTGGTCCCGCACTACCACTCGCACTGCCTGAATCATCCCTGCCTCTCTTGGACTTGAGCTCCAAGTCATCCTCTGCTCTCTGAGCATCTCCTACTATCTGCTCGAAAGTTGCCTCGCGGTCGCTCCTGGTCAAAGACTTGACCGCCATAACCAAGCCCTTGCGAAACTTCCTCGCCTTGGCTGCCTCACTCAAGCCATCCACGAATCTGCCCAGACGGCAGAACTCCGCTGCGTACTTGTCCACTGTCATGCTCCCTTGGACGAGTGCCTCAAACTGGCTCTCCAAAGCACTAAGCGCCACATCTGGGAAAAACTTCTCCTTAAAAAGCCTCTTGAAAGCCTCCCAAGTAAGCCCTGGCACTGCAATCCTCGTATCTGTGCGATACCATGTCAAGGCGAGGTCGAACATCTGACTGCCCGCTGCCTCTATCTGCATGCTGTCCGGAATCTGCGCCAGCCTGAAGATGCCCTCGATCTGCTCTATCCAGTCATCCGCGTACAGGATCCCTTCTGTACCACGGAACTCCTTGGGCCGCATCCTCTGAAAGTCAATGATACTGCCCTGCCTCGGGCACTGAATCTGATCTGCCTGTGGCTGATTCTGTGCCACCCTATCCACTGCCGTCATGGCCACCTGGTGGGCGTTCTCAATGCCCAGCCTCATCACATCCACCTGACGGTGCTGCGCGTCCATCATCTCCCTGAAGAACGCAAACAACTGCGCGGCATCTACTGGAGCAGGAAGTGGTGGAGGAACCACCGGAACGACTGGGGTAGTCCTCGGATCGATAGGTGAAGGAGGATCCCCGAGAGAAGCAGATGCTCCCTCAACCGCAGGAGTGGTGAGTGGAGCGGTAGCAGCTGCCTGAATACGAGCTGGACGAGAGGTAGCAGACCTCTCCGAGGCAACTGCTGGAACGGTACGATGGGATCGTGTCTTCGGAGGCATCCTGAACACAGATCAAAAGAAGTCAATACGGTGCAAGATACGATATCATCAAAGAAGGACATAATATTTCAAAAGAAGCAATTTCAGAATAATTAGATTGGAATTGTTCCTAGTCGTGATTGAGTACACTCTCATCCTAGATCCTAGATCCTATAGCAGGCTCGCAGCAGTACAACTAAGTTGTTGTACCACCACGACATCGCACTAATTGCGAATCGAGACCTGCATGGGCCACCACCAAAAACGTGTCACGACCCGTACCCGAAAATCGGGCATGAGTCGTGGGTACGTCCAGCCTACGCCGCAGCATCGGCGGTAGAACGCTGTCTAGGTCAACTATCTAGATAATAATCTCACACAAAAATCGGGCATGACCTCTCCAAAAGGAGGGCAACCACGCAAACAATATATATAAATCTGCCAAGATCTCAACTCCAAACGGAGGAGCAAATATCAAATGATAATCACAATATACTCAATCACGAATCTAAGCACGATAAGATAACACAGAGAGTCTAACAACTAAAAAGTCTAACCACCTCCAACTACTACAACAACCACAACATCCATAATAATAATAATAATACAACAATACATCATCCAAAATAATATACAAACAAGGTCTCAATCCAAAACCGGAGACAAATCCGGTGCTAAAAGCTAATAAAAACAACAACAAGATCCTAGTGATCCCGGCTACCAACCCGGAAATCACCTCTAACTAGAGAGTCCCTGTCTGCACCATCGACAGGCTCAGGTCCATAAAACGTCGGACACCAATCCTCCGGATACTCTGAAAAATATGTCCAGTCAGGACTGGAGCAAGTACATCTCTAACAGCAGTTCCATTTAAATGATAAAAACTATAAAACAGTTATAGCAAGTAGCAAGAAGAAAGAAGTATGAAACAGGAAATAAACATGTATCACTGGTGCATAAAGGTAAAGATGCAGGAATATCAGAAACAAGATAGTAGTAACTGTAAGATACAGGAAATCTAAGCTAAGATCAAGTCCGTGCACATGAACGTGTAGTGAGTCCAGCATGAAAAACATGTAGTGAGTCAAGTCCAGAAACATGTAAGTGAGACAAGTCAAGAAATGCATGAGAGTCCAGACTATAAAGAATGAACTCGGTGTCTTTGAAATACTTGTTTCGACATATAAAATAGGGCCGAAAAATCAAGAATTTGCGCGTAAAAGTCTAGTATACGTTTGCAGCGTAAGTTTTGTATGAGGAACTCTTTGTTTTCCTTGGAATGAATTTGTCAGGTAATTCAGTGAACCTGACATCTGACAAAAAGTACTGCACAATAAATGAGAGGACGGCTGTGATGATAATTTTGCACAGAGACCCAGGTTGTCGTTTAGTGACATATTTGATACACCACTCAAGGGACGATTGAGTCTTCTGAATATGCTGTCTATTGTAATGAGCTTTTACGCTCAAGATAAGACAAAACCTTGATGTTACGTAAAAGGCTGTTTCATGCTCAGGGCTCGAGGCATATCTCTGCATTTAATGCACGAGATTTTCCTTTGTCATGACTGGGAAAGCTAAAATTATGACTAATACGCTTATATCACCATCCTTATGGTTTACGCCTAATCAGGCTACTCTAAGTTGGTTATCAAGTTTACGCTGGGGTAGTTTCCTACATGGCTTGCATGATGTGTCATACGCAAAATTAGGAAAAACTATGGAAACGTGGTTAGCAGTTGTCATAACCGTAGCGTAAAGTTGGCAGTCTCTTTATAGTTTGGCTTTTTACGCCAACAAGACAGTCAATTGGCTTTTACGCCAACAAGGGTAAAGGATTTTTTTTTTGGCGTAAAACTTGTGTTATCCAACCTAGGATAGTTGAAAGAAAAAATGAGATTTAGTCAAGTGTAAATGAGATCCTTATGCTCTATTCCTATACGCAGGCTTGTTTGGTACAGTTATGTAACCAAAACAATATAAGCTAGACCTGCATGGGCCACCATTAAAACCATGTCATGCCCCAGTCCCAAAATCATGTGGAACCAAGCCACGTGGCATTGGCCAGCTGACACGTCTCCGAAGGAAAACCCAATTTATTGGACCCAAAGAGACGTGCTACACTGTCCTAAAATACTAACAAGTCTAGTACTAGCATATAACAGGTAACATCTAATCTCATCCACAATATATATAGGAACACTTAAATAAGTACTAGAATATAAGTGCTAAGTCTGAAATATCATAATACAAACCCGATATGTCTGGTGGGAACAAACCCAGTACAAAAACTAAAATAAGAGCATTGAATAACATGACTAGAGCATCGGCTATCTAGATAAAGAGGCTCCAGCTCTAGATGGTAAGTCTACTCAAGATCAGAGGAACTCGGATGTCAGCACCTCTAGCTCCTCCTCGAATGCGTACCTCGTCTCCTGCCCAGGCCCGTACACCATGGGATAGTATGCCTCATCTAAATCTGGAAGGGAACCAGGTCCTCAGTGGGACATAACAAGATACATAAAAGCATGCCATATATAAATATTTAATAAATAAAGGGTGAGCTAACCATCTAAGTGAATGCAATATGAAGACAACCTTGGTACGTATGGGTAGGCGTAAGCATAACATCCAACGCTAGCTACTGTCCAATGGAAAATTTTATTCTAATAACTTATATATATATATATATATATATATATATATATATATATATGTATATATATATATATATATATATATATATATATATATGTATATATATATATATATATATATATATATATATATATATATATATCTAAAAATTATATTGGCGCATACGGTTAAGCTAGCTACTGTCCAAAAGGTCTCCTAGAATAATTTAGAAAAAAAATTTAATAGCTCCATAAATCCTCTAAGTGCTGAAATTTTCTCAAAATAAATATAATAAAATATATTCTCTCTATTTAGCTCATAATTAATACGTTTTTTGGGTTAGGGGTTTTACAACTATTCATGAGACAGAATCTTTCCTGAGATATTCATGGTGATTATGTATAGGATTACAAGATTCGTGAGATATGACTTGCATATAAAGATATCATTATGACTCGCTGTAATAGTTAGAGGTCATGATCTTGCGTGTTATGGACATGAGACGTGAGGTTACATTGGGTGGGAAAAGTCTTACTATACTAAAGGCTGATAATATATATATATATATATATATATATATATATATATATATATATATATATATATATATATATATATATATATATATATTGGGAGTGCCTTAGACTCTGACCAGATCTTTGGCACATGTACTGACCCTTCGAGATAATAAATGCTGCTATGGGTTTCCCAAAGCCTATAATAGTTTCAGCCTGAGTATGATTAATGCTCTCATTTGTATTTCACATAGATGGTTACATAGTTTGCCCTGTTGATATATTTTATTTACTGTATTTTATTTAGCTTGAATTATTCTTGTACCTTGCTATGTCCCCTGGGGACCTGGATCTGGATTATGTCCCCAGGTATAGCAGAGGAGATCTACCTCGAGGTATACGGGACAGGAGCAGACACTGGAGCAGTACCAGCACCAGAGGACGAGGTGTTGCCAGAGGATTTCTCTTGAGTATTTGTTATATACTCAGTTGTAAACTCCCTCAACCAATTTTAGGTCTACTTAGCTTAGATAGAGAGATTAGGATTAATTTGGAGCCAAATAGAATTAGATTACAGTATTTTAGAATTGTGTACAACATTATATCGCTTAGTGCACCTTACCGTTGCTCCAATATTTAAGCACTATACTAGATATTACCTGCAAACAAATCCCATATACTTTTCCTAGACGTGACAACCTACCATTCTGACCCTTGTGTAACTCATAACTACTCTCTCTTGTGCTTTATTTTAGTCGCACAATAATCGTTACAAACGTCCGTTCTTAAATTTAATTAAATCCAACTTTGCATTCTTTGTCCATTCCAATCGAAATTGGAGACACAACATCAACCCGTTTTGTCCAACCCAAATTTTGATATTATTCTATTCTAAGTCTACTATGTCCATGACGCTTGTGTTCCACCCAATTTTAATCCCATGTACTTCAAATTAATTAAAGAACACCTTGTGCATTAATTTTAATTAAATTAATGTAATGGCCCAACTTCACTCAAAACTAGATCCAACTCCAACCCAAACCCCACACTCACACCCTTAAGACTCATACTAAATACCACACATCATTATAGTCCAATACATAACACCAAACATAGTATTTTGCCACATCAAATCCCAAATTCCAATTATTGTGCAATTTTCCAATTGTTCAGGGACTTTTATGCAAATAAGCCATGAGGTGTCCCCCTCTCATTGGTCCAACCACATGAAGAACACAACCCCCCTCCCTTGATCGGTCCACACTCTTTCTCCACTCATTTGGTTGTACTTGGTACAACTTTCCCCAACTCCATCACCACCCTCCATTTCAAACCCCTTCAACACTAGCCCTCCCCTCATCATCATGAAGCCTCCCTAACCCCTAGGAAAACTATCCCAGTCGGCCCTAATCCCTAGGAGCACTCCCTCTCTCTCTCTCTCTCTACTACATAAACTACCCATACTCTCTCTCTAAAACACACACACACATCTACACATAAGAAAAACCCTAGAAATAAACAACAACACCACCCTCACCACTCCCCCTCACCACCCGACCTCCTCCCTCAGCTCACCACCGCCACCTCCGCCTCCGGCCACCCCTGACCCCACTCCCCCTCCGACCTTCCTAGTCGACATCATCCCCTGCCGCCGCCGCCCGTCGCTGCTCCACCGCCAGCAGCCACCGTCACCAACAACACCTCCACCACTCGAGTTCCCCCGACCCCCAACTCCCCCACCGTAGCCACCACTGCCACAGTCCACCACCGCCATCATCGACACCACCCCCAGCCTCTCCACCACTGTCCTCGTCATTTTCCTCGCCCCTTGGCCGCCCTCGTCGACACCCCCATCAGCCACACCCCTAACACCACCACCACCACCACCCGACCATACCCCTGACCGACTCCCCTCCGCTCACCCCCGCCGCCTCAGCCACCCTCGGCCACCGCCACCATCACCCCCCGACCACCTATGACCCCTCCTCCGCCGTCGACCACCCTTGGCCACCGCCCCAGCCGCTGCTGCAACTGCCTGAACTGTTGTTGCTGCTGTCGTGCCCTGTGCACGTCCCCTCCCCCCCCCCCCCCGCCGGAGCTCCGCCCCCCCTCGCAGGCGACGGCCTCGTACGGCGGACACCCCCCTAGACACGACACAGAGGTACCTTCACTAATTTATTATGTATATTTATGTATATATATATGTGTGTGTGTGTGTGTGTGTGTGTGTGTGTGTGTGTGTATGTATATATATGTAATATAGCATAGTTATGTATAAATATATGTATATGTATATGTATGTATTTAGGAATATATATGTATAAATGTATATATATGTATTGTGTATATATATATATATATATATATATATATATATATATATATATATATATATATATATATATGTATATATATAGTGTATAAGTAGGTATATATGTATATTTATATGTATATACGTATATATGATAGGTATGTATATATTATAATAATGTATATATGTACATATGAATATATGTTTGTATATGTATGATTTGTTATATATATAATCAGGAAAACCAGGATAAGAAGGATGAGAAGCTGAACGTTTAAAGGAAATGTTTATTGATAGTAGAAGTATTTTACAGAGTACACTCAAAGCACACTAAACAGAAGAGCAGAATAACAATACTCTAGCCTAAAACCTGCTTAACAAAGAGGTCTTGGCCTCTATTTATAGTACATAAGAGTCGGTATCGACCGACTTAACAACTGACAGGTGCTAGTGGAGAAACCGGCAGCTGCAGGTAAGATTCCTTCCCTATCAGCAACGCGAGTGCCCGTCGCTATCACCTTTCCACTTTTTTTGCCTTTAGCTCTCCTCCGTCCACGTAACAGCAATTATGCTGAGGAATACAGTAAGTGGGGTCCACCATTGTCGGCCATTTATTAAAAGAGATTCTCTTTTGATACAGTGATATAAACAGTAGTTGCCACCTGTATTTTGGCAATAGTGTCTTCTTAGTGCATGCTGGCATCACTGCTTTCGTCATCTGATGGAGTAGTGACTCTCCTGTGCATCTTTTTGAAGAAGGTTTCTGAGTCTTCTTCTTCATGTTCCGATTTTGTGGAACTAACAGACATAGTATCTGTCTCAAATATTAAATCAAATTGAGTCTGCATATATTTAAAGCATTTTTTCTTTAATTTTTCCTCGGTAATTCGAGGATTCTGTCTTCTCAGAGACTCCTTTAGCTTCTTTAAAGGACTATCATCTATTATTTCCTTTTTGAGCTTGGCTTCAACAAGGATCTCATTTTCCTTGATCGACTTTTGTACAATTTGTACTTTCTCTTTTTCATCTAACTTATTCCACCATTTTATCAGAAACTTTCTGGCTAGAACAGGAAAATTAAGGGCATTAAATTCACACTTAATTATCCATTTAAAAATATATGGAATTTCGAAATGGATAAAAAAGTACATAGTACTCTCCCCCTCTAAAAGTTGATCGGCATTCTGGCAGAGAGGATAAGATTGAGCCCAAGTTGCAAATAATTCTTACAACGATGGTGGAAAAATTTCCAGTGTGGCTCCAAATTGTAACCACCATCTAATAAACCAAGTTGGTATGTCCTATTTAAGGATTTCAGGACAAATACGAATAAATCAAGAGTATTTTTGCTTACTATTGTCAAAATAAAACACTTTGGTAAATGCCTCAATATAATCCCAGTAAGAATAAGGCATATTGATATTCTTTTCTTTGTGAACTAACATTTTAGTTCGATTTGGGTATAATTCCCATGATTGAGGAGTAATTATGTGACGTATAATTATCTTACTGTAATTTACATCACTTCTGAAGTCATTGGCCTTCTGATAGAAATGCTCTATCTCAACAGATTTTGTTGTAAGCAGAATTCCTTCATAAACATTTCTATCTTTTCCCTGTACTGGAAACATATTATTTTCCAGATACTTTTCTTTTATTCTCCAGGGATCATCCATCATTGGGATGTCAGTTTTCTCCAGTTGAAGTATTTCTTCTGTGTGATTATTCTGAGTGAAAATTGTTTCAACCTCAACTGCTTGCTTGTAAGAAGAAACATTGGTTTCTTCGAAGTCTTGAACTTCTTTATTTGAAGGTTTTCCTTTTCCAAGAACAATTTTCTTGGATTTTTGGTACTTTGGCTCATTGGAGCTTGAAGCCATGGGCCTAGAAACCCATGGTTGTTTTCCTTTATTTCTTTGACTCATTATCCTGCAAAAATTCACGAGTCAAAAAATCAGGAAGTGAATTGTCAGTTCCTTTAATATATTCAATATTAAAATCAAATATTGCTAATTCAGATTGCCATCTAGCAAATATCTGTTTAGATGCTAAATTTTTAACATCTTTTTCTAAAACAGTTTTAGCAGAACTACAATCAATTCTTAATAAGAATTTCTTATTAATTAAATTATCTTGAAATTTATGTATACATTGAATAATAGAAAGAATTTATTTCTTAATAGTTGAGTATTTAATTTGAGTATCATTCCATTTTCCTGAATGATATCTCACAAGTTCTTCTTTATTGGTGTTTGGGTTTAATTATTTCAGTATTCCCCCATAACCAATGTCACTTGCATCAGTTTCAACTATTTTAAACCATTCAACATTTGCTAAATGTAAACAAGGTAAATTTTTAACCTTTTGTTTTATTAATTTTACTGCTTCAGTGTGACTAGTAGTCCATGGAGCAGGATTCTTTTTTAATCTTTGATACAAATTTTTTGTATCAGCAGCAATATTCTTGTAAAACTCAGAGACATAATTTAATGCTCCAAAAAATCGCTGTAACTGCTTATTATCAGTTATTTCATCAGGAAATTTAGAAGCAAATTCGATACTTTTATCAATTAGAATTATTGTATTGTTTACAATATTATGTCCCAAAAATCTTATTTCCTGCTGGAAGAGTTTTATTTTTGGGGCAGAAATCACTAAGCCATTTTTTATAACTAAGTGTTTAAACACATTAAGGTGTTTAAAATGTTCTTCTATGGTATTAGAGAAGATTAAAATATCATCAATATATGACAATATAAAACTAGAATATTGGATGAATATTTTATTCATTATATTCTGAAATTCTGAAGGAGCATTCTTCAGACCGAATGGCATGACATTCCATTCATAATGGCCAAAAGGAACGGCAAAAGCAGTTTTATATCTATCCTTTTCATTTATTTGTATTTGCCAGTAACCTGATTTCAGGTCAAATTTAGAAAAAAAATTTGCTTTACATACTCTATTGAGCAAGTCCCTTTTATTAGGGATTGGATATCTAATCTATTTCAAAACCTTATTTAAAGGTTTATAATTAATAACGAGTCTTGGTACTCCCATTTCTCTTTCAGCATTGTTATTAACATAAAATGCTGTGCAACTCCATGGTGAGTAGAATTTACGAATTAATTTCTTATCCAATAAGTCTTGGATTTCTTTCTTGCATAGTTCAAGATATTATTGATTCATCTGACAAGGTCTTGCCTTGGTCGGAATATCTTTTTCATTAAAGGATTCTTCATATGGAAGAGAAACAATATGTTGTTTTCTATCCCAGAAAGCATTTGGGATATTACTACAAGTGTGTAGTTTGAAGTCTTCCTCAACTTGTTGTATTCTTTTTTGGATTTTTAATTATTGTAACTGCTGGGTTATAGTAACCTGAGCAAGTTCTTCCTTTAAGAAATTAATTTGATTTTCTTTCAAATTTACTTCATTAAGGATTTTAACAATTGGGTTTGTTATAAATTCAAAAGTTATTCTTTTGCCTTTATTACAGGTAGTAATTCCTTCCTTAGTAATCTCATTAATTGGCATAAGTTTCTCTAGGAAAGGAGTTCCTAGAATAACATGCTAAGATATTTCTTTTACAACTATCAAGTGTATAGGAATACAAACATCATCCTTACAGATATTTACATCTGTTATTTTATAAGGAGTAGTAAGTGCTTATGGTTACAACTTCTTACCAGGATCTGAAACTATAGCAATAATCTATAGAATTCATTATAAGTTTATGAACACTATTGCCCCTAATGCAAGGCATATTACTACACCTGGTAAGACTACCTTGATAGAAACCAATCTATTGACATCTAAGGTAGCAACAAATAGAATTATTAGATGGGATGAAATTAATTTCCCAAAAGAATGGATTTTAAGTCAAGCTGTGTTACCACAACCAATAGTGAACACAGATATTGACCAAATAATCCAGACTAATGATGGAGAAGTAGAAGTAAGATTTACTCCTACTAATATATCGAGATTATCAATATCAGGAAGAAAATCTTTACCTTCTACAGTTGGATCAACCTCTTCTAATAAAGAAGAAGTCAATAAAATTAAAATTACTGATGATGCAATAGCACATCCCTTGTATAAGGAAAAAAGCAAGATAAGCTCTCCGACAATGTCGAAAATGGAATTTACTTCTATTTAATGGGATTTAAAGTTCCTCAAGAAATTCGGGACATTCTCAATAGAATGTACTATGAGAAGAAAGAATTTGTGGAATGGTTTGAGAAAACTTATTCTACTAAACAGAGATATAAATTTAAAGATGAATATTACAATCATCTAGAAAAGAAAAGGAAAATAATATCCTTCATTGATTGGTTTGTCCAAAAATATGTGGACACAGAATCAACACAAATAAATGTGTTAAAAGAATATTATAAAATCTGGAATACCGATACAGGATCCAGTAGTGGTACAACTAGATCAATGTAGCCACCAAGTGAACCAATCAAACTTACTGTTAAAAATAAGACAGACAAAATTGATGCTGTCTCTTTTATCAAAATAATTAACAGTAAAGAAACAGTCATAACTGAATTACAGAAAGCTTTAAGGCAGAATAATTACACTAATGTGTTTATTCAAGTCATGGGTCAACAATTGACCAGGATTGAAACTGCCTTAAAAAAATTATTACATAAATTAGATAAAATAAAACAAATAGACCATTCTGAAAAAAACTCTTTTAAAGAGACTTCTAATATCTCTTTAAAACCTCCTCCTGAGGTTAAAGGGTTTAAAATGTCTAAAATCCCAGAAGTCACAAAAGAAGATATCCAGGAGCTAATAGCTCAGTTCAAAAAGAGTAATCTTCAGACTATTAATGCTGAAGAACAAGAATTGCGAGAGCTAATAGCTTGAGCTAAGCAAAAATTTGCTATTATTAGTAATAATACTGATAAAAATAAAATTGCCATTAATGATCTTAATAAAAGTATTCAAGTAATTAATGGTCACTCTTCTAATGCTTCTGAAATGTCAGAAGAAGATCAACAAACTGAGAATCTAAATGAGAATGACATTTGTCCACAAGAAATTGATGATCTTCAGAAAACCTTTGTTGAATCGAAGAATGATTCTAGAATACAAGCGGTTAAATATGGCAAACCGAATTTAATGAAATATTATTACCAAAGACCTACTCCCACTGATGTGTTATTCGAAGAGAATGATACTATCATTCAAAATCATTATAGTGGGGGAGAGATCTATGAATGGAACATAGATGGTCTTACAGAAAAACAAATTCATGATCAATTGCATCGAATGATGATGTATTCTAATGTAGCAAAAGCTACTGGGAATAGCGATAAGGAAATCGCACAGTTCATAACTTGTGGTTTTACAGGCACTCTGAGGGGTTGGTGGAACAATTGTTTAACTGACACTCAAAGGCAAAAAATATTAAGTGCTGTAAAAACCGAATCTAGTTCTGAAAATAATATTCAGACAACTAAACCTGATACGGTTTATACTCTTATTATTACTATCCTGGAACACTTTACAGGAGGTATATCTGATCATGGAGAAAGAGTGAGAACTCTTCTTCAGAATTTAAGATGTCCAACACTTACTCACTTTAGATGGTACAAGGATACTTTCTTAAGTAGAGTAATGTTGCTTGGTGATGCTAATAATGCTCACTGGAAGTCAAAATTTATTGATGGGCTTCCTAATCTCTTTGCTGAAAGAATAAGGCAAGGTTTGAGAAACCAAAATAATGGTGTCATACCTTATTCTAATTACACTTATAGAAATTTGATCAATAAATGTATTGAAGAAGGTCTAGCTTTATGTAACGACTTAAAGCTACAAAATCAATTAAAATCTCAGAGAATCTCTGAGAGGAGACAACTGGGAGAATTTTGTGACCAGTTTGCAATGGATACTTTTAAACCTCTTCCGAATAATAAGGGGAAGAAGAAAGTGAGGGATTATAAGGACTATAAAAGACCTTATAAAAGAAAGAAATATCCCTCAAAGAAACAAAATACTACTGTTAATAAGGACAATAAAAGGAAGAAATCTTCTAAGAAAAATACCATTAAATATTACAAATATGGCAAATTAGGCCATTATGCTAATAAATGTTATACAAAAAAGAAATTAGAAGAAATTGAAGATGAAGGGTTAAGAAAAACTCTTTACAAATTAATGATTAATTCTGACTATGAAGAAAGTTCATCCAATGATGAATCTAATGATGAAATTAATAGTTCATCTGAAAATGAATGTGGTAAGAATTGTCAATGAAACGAATGTGTTACACAGAAAGACATTAACTATTATAAATCTATAGTAGAAATGAATGGGCTATCCATAAATACCTTAACTCTTAATGAGAAGAAGGAAATAATTGAAGCCTTGTGTACTAATAATATTAGTACAGAAATAAAGAATAAAATTATAGAGATAATTGGAGAAGAATTGAATAAGGATAATGTTCCTATTCAGACTACTCCTCCTGAAGCTTATAATATGGCCGAGGTAATATCTCGCTATAGAGGTAAGCAGACTAAACCTGTTACTATTCAGGAACTCCAATCTGAAATTAAGACTTTGAAGATTGAGATAAAAAATTTAAAATCTCAAGATCAATCTATTCAGAAAAGAATGGATAAACTCGAACGAATTAATCTATCCCGTACCATTACCCCATCAATGGGTGAATCTTCTGTTAATTCTTCTTGTTCACAAGAATAAGATGGGGAGAATCAGTCTGTTCAATCAGGACAGAGACAGATAAACTCAGAAGATGGGAATAGGAAAAATAGTTTCCTACAAAAAATAGATTTATTTATTACCCATAAATGGTATATTAAAATAAATATGCTCGTTAATAATGAGTATTATTTAACTAATCTGATTGCACTTGTTGATAGGGGTGCAGATCTTAATTGTGTCAAAGAAGGAGTTGTTCCGATAAAATATTGCGAACGAACTACTCAGACACTTAGTGCAGCTAATAATAAAGCACTTACTACTCCTTATAAAATAACAGATGTAAATATCTGTAAGGATGATGTTTGTATTCCTATACACTTGATAGTTGTAAAAGAAATATTTCAGCATGTTATTCTAGGAACTCCTTTCCTAGAGAAACTTATGCCAATTAATGAGATTACTAAGGAAGGAATTACTACCTGTTATAAAGGCAAAAGAATAACTTTTGAATTTATAACAAACCCAATTGTTAAAATCCTTAATAAAGTAAATTTGAAAGAAAATCAAATTAATTTCTTAAAGGAAGAACTTGCTCAGGTTACTATAACCCAGCAGTTACAACAATTAGAAATCCAAAAAAGAATACAACAAGTTGAGGAAGACTTCAAACTACACACTTGTAGTAATATCCCAAATGCTTTCTGGGATAGGAAACAACATATTGTTTCTCTTCCATATGAAGAATCCTTTAATGAAAAAGATATTCCGACCAAGGCAAGACCTTGTCAGATGAATCAAAAATATCTTGAACTATGTAAGAAAGAAATCCAAGACTTATTGGATAAGAAATTAATTCATAAATCCTAC
The DNA here is from genome assembly GCA_036927795.1 of Iris macrosiphon. Lineage (NCBI taxonomy): Eukaryota > Viridiplantae > Streptophyta > Magnoliopsida > Asparagales > Iridaceae > Iris > Iris macrosiphon. The sequence goes on from JAYESA010000005.1 coordinate 289,954,960, forward strand.
TCACCATGGAGTTGCACAGCATTTTATGTTAATAACAATGCTGAAAGAGAAAGGGGAGTACCAAGACTCGTTATTAATTATAAACCTTTAAATAAGGTTTTAAAATAGATTAGATATCCAATCCCTAATAAAAAGGACTTGCTCAATAGAGTATGTAAAGCAAGAATTTTTCTAAATTTGACCTGAAATCAGGTTACTGGCAAATACAAATAAATGAAAAGGATAGATATAAAACTGCTTTTGCCGTTCCTTTTGGCCATTATGAATGGAATGTCATGCCATTCGGTCTGAAGAATGCTCCTTCAGAATTTCAGAATATAATGAATGAAATATTCATCCAATATTCTAGTTTTATATTGTCATATATTGATGACATTTTAATCTTCTCTAAAACCATAGAAGAACATTTTAAACACCTTAATGTGTTTAAACACTTAGTTATAAAAAATGGCTTAGTGATTTCTGCCCCAAAAATAAAACTCTTCCAGCAGAAAATAAGATTTTTGGGACATAATATTGTAAACAATACAATAATTCCAATTGATAGAAGTATTGAATTTGCTTCTAAATTTCCTGATAAAATAACTGATAATAAGCAGTTACAGCGATTTCTTGGAGCATTAAATTATGTCTCTGAGTTTTACAAGAATATTGCTGCTGATATAAAAATTTTGTATCAAAGATTAAAAAAGAATCCTGCTCCATGGACTACTAGTCACACTGAAGCAGTAAAATTAATAAAACAAAATGTTAAAAATTTACCTTGTTTACATTTAGCAAATGTTGAATGGTTTAAAATAGTTGAAACTGATGCAAGTGACATTGGTTATGGGAGAATACTGAAATAATTAAACCCAAACACCAATAAAGAAGAACTTGTGAGATATCATTCAGGAAAATGGAATGATACTCAAATTAAATACTCAACTATTAAGAAAGAAATTATTTCTATTATTCAATGTATACATAAATTTCAAGATGATTTACTTAATAAGAAATTCTTATTAAGAATTGATTGTAGTTCTGCTAAAACTGTTTTAGAAAAAGATGTTAGAAATTTAGCATCTAAACAGATATTTGCTAGATGATAATCTGAATTAGCAATATTTGATTTTGATATTGAATATATTAAAGGAACTGATAATTTACTTCCTGATTTTTTGACTCGTGAATTTTTGCAGGATAATGAGTCAAAGAAATAAAGGGAAACAACCATGGGTTCCTAGGCCCATGGCTTCAAGCTCCAATGAGCCAAAGTATCAAAAATCCAAGAAAATTGTTTTTGGAAAAGAAAAACCTGCAAATAAAGAAGTTCAAGACTTCGAAGAAACCAATGTTTCTTCTTACAAGCAAGCAATTGAGATTGAAATAATTTTCACTCAGAATAATCACACAGAAGAAATACTTCAACTGGAGAAAACTGACATCCCAATGATGGATGATCCCTGGAGAATAAAAGAAAAATATCTGGAAAATAATATGTTTCCAGTACAGGGAAAAGATAGAAATATTTATGAAAGAATTCTGCTTACAACAAAATCTGTTGAGATAGAGCATTTCTATCAGAAGGCCAATGACTTCAGAAGTGATGTAAATTACAGTAAGATAATTATACATCACATAATTACTCCTCAATCATGGAAATTATACCCAAATCGAACTAAAATGTTAGTTCACAAAGAAAAGAATATCAATATGCCTTATTCTTACTGGGATTATATTGAGGCATTTACCAAAGTATTTTATTTTGACAATAGTAAGCAAAAACACTCTTGGTTTATTCGTATTTGTCCTGAAATCCTTAAACAGGACATACCAACTTGGTTTATTAGATGGTGGTTACAATTTGGAGCCACACTGGAAATTCTTCCACCATCGTTGCAAGAATTATTTGCAACTTGGGCTCAATCTTATCCTCTCTGCCAGAATGCCGATCAACTTTTAGAGGGGGAGAGTACTATGTACTTTTTTATCCATTTCAAAATTCCATATATTTTTAAATGGATAATTAAGTATGAATTTAATGCCCTTAATTTTCCTGTTCTAGCTAGAAAGTTTCTGATAAAATGGTAGAATAGGTTAGATGAAAAAGAGAAAGTACAAATTGTACAAAAGTCGATAAAGGAAAATGAGATCCTTGTTGAAGCCAAGCTCAAAAAGGAAATAATAGATGATAGTCCTTTAAAGAAGCTAAAAGAGTCCCTGAGGAGACAGAATCCTCGAATTACCGAGGAAGAATTAAAGAAAAAATGCTTGAAATATATGCAGACTCAATTTGATTCAATATTTGAGACAGATACTATGTCTGTTAGTTCCACAAAATCGGAACATGAAGAAGAAGACTCAGAAACCTTCTTCAAAAAGATGCACAGGAGAGTCACTACTCCATCAGATGACGAAAGCAGTGATGCCAGCATGCACTAAGAAGACACTATTGCCAAAATACAGGTGGCAACTACTGTTTATATCACTGTATCAAAAGAGAATCTCTTTTAATAAATGGCCGACAATGGTGGACCCCACTTACTGTATTCCTCAGCATAATTGCTGTTACGTGGACGGAGGAGAGCTAAAGGCGAAAAAAGTGGAAAGGTGATAGCGACGGGCACTCGCGTTGCTGATAGGAAAAGAATCTTACCTGCAGCTGCCGGTTTCTCCACTAGCACCTGTCAGTTGTTAAGTCGGTCGATACCGACTCTTATGTACTATAAATAGAGGCCAAGACCTCTTTGTTATGCAGGTTTTAGGCTATAGTATTGTTATTCTGCTCTTCTGTTTAGTGTGCTTTGAGTGTACTCTGTAAAATACTTCTACTATCAATAAAAATTCCCTTTAAACGTTCAGCTTCTCATCCTTCTTATCCTGGTTTTCCTGATTGGTATATGTATGTATTTAGGAATATATATGTATAAATTTATATATATGTATTGTGTATATTTATATATATATATATATGTATATATATAGTGTATAAGTAGGTATATATGTATATTTATATGTATATACGTATATATGATAGGTATGTATATATTATAATAATGTATATATGTACATATGAATATATGTTTGTATATGTATGATTTGTTATATATATATATATATATATATATATATATATATATATATATATATATATATATATATATATATATATATATATATATATATATATATATATATATATATATATGTACATGTATATATATATATATATATATATATATATATATGTACATGTATATATGTATTTATATATATGTACATGTATATATGTATTTATATATGTATTGTTGTATTCATATATATGTATTTATATATAATATCTAATGTATTAATGTATTATTATGTATATATGTATATATGTTATTTAATGTATATATGTATGTATATATGTTTAGTGTGTATGTATATACATATATATGTGTTATATATATGTATAGGTATATATGTACATATGTTTATTTAATGTATTAATGTATATATATATATATATATATATATATATATATATATATATATATATATATATATATATATATATATATATATATATATATATATATATATGTAATTATATATTTACATTTAATATATTTATGTATTAAATGTATTATGTGTAACACCCCGTTCCGCTCAAGCGGACTGCCGTCTCAATCGGCAATCGTGCAGCTGTCCCGACCCGCTTTGCCTCGATCAAGAAGCAAAGGATATCCAGACTTGTCCCTACAGGAATCCGGCTTGGACTTTCAGAGGCTCGCTCAGACGTATCGCTCTACCGAGGCGAATCATCGCTAAGGTGGGTGGCTACGGTGAACTTGTCTTTGCTTAGCCAGCACATATAAAAATCTGGAATATTTATGCTAGTCGCTAGGTGATTCACCCCCTGCATGCTAATAAATCCAACGCACCTAGCTAAGGGAATAATTCCAACTTGTATTGCTTGCTAGAACATGTAAATGAAATACTGCTTATACTCAGACCCTCGCATGCTAAGTCCCTAACGGTTTCATCTCTCAGCTTACCTTCGGGTCCGAGCAATCGTGTTTACTTGTGTCCCTTAGAAATGCATGCTTGTCTGCTTATGAATGTCTAACGTTATTATATTGAGCAATATTTAAGCAATCCTGAACGCATGAATGGAACGTAGATGCAATATAAATGAATCATGCTACTGCTTGTCTTGTACTCACGTAGCCTACGGGCGATATTCACGTAGCCTACGGGCGATAGTCACGTAGCCTACGGGCGCACGTAGCCTACGGGTGATAATCACGTAGCCTTCGGGCGAATGAATGTTATTGTTCGATCACGGACAACTTGTGCACAAGGTATAGTTCCTGCGGGCGGCTGCTGGGGCACTGGCACCGTTCCGGCTCCGGACGGAACTAACGTTTAGTCTCACGTACTAGGACAGGGTGGTATGCGGCGTCTAACGTTCTTGCACGTAGCAAACCATCTTCGTCACAGACTAGTGTCCATTATGGCATACGCCAGTGATCACCTTGTACTTAACTTATTGCATGCTTGCTAGTAAACGAAAGATAAACCATTCATCCTCGCTTAGCGGCTATCCGCGTGCGAGATACTGTATCGTATGAAACAAATAAACTGAACACATGAACGATCATGTTAAAACGACCCTCCTGTTTGCATATACTATGCCTCCTGAATGTTTATACATGCCCCTGCTTAAATTAACAATGTTTGCCTGGACAGGGAAGGAGAAATGGTAAATTGGTAAGTCTCGCCGTGTTTCCTCAAACATCGCACGACGCACTGCCCGACACGTTAGGCTATTCAATGTTTGCATAAAACTGATCCTAAGGCAACTAGAAAGACAACTTAATAGTTGTGCACGGAACCTGTATTACGTGTTTGGATTTGTCGAGCGGGCGAGTAGCTTCCCCACCAGTGCATTCAATGTACTGATAATCCACCAGTTTGATATGCAGGGTGCGGGAGAACCTCGTGCGGTGCGGACGCCTCCAACGTGCGTGCTAAGGCATGGACAACACTCCGAAGCAACGGTGCGTCCGGGACTGAAGCACATATACAAGACATAAGTTGTGAACATCGCCTGACCATCGCCTGTACATTCATTCCACAATTGTAGCCATTTGGCACACTTTTACTGTTTCAGAGAGAGGCTTGAGCGACTTGTAATCTCGGCTATACGCCGCCTGTAACACTTGTTCATATCAATAAAGAGATTACTTTACTTGTTTCAAATGCTTTCGCTATATTTGTCAACTCAGAGAACTTGTTACCGAATCGCTATGCGTTTATGACTCCGCTGCACTCGGACAATCTGTGCGACTCTGTGGCTTAGAACTCTTGCCGCCAGCCAATGAACCATGGCCTTGCACGGGCGTGGATCACGCTCGTGCGGCATCACGCCCGGATGGGTCAAGCGATCGTTCCGCGGGAGCGCTGGCGAGGGTGATACCCGCCTAGCGGGAACGGCCGATTGCCTGCGGGAGATCGGGGCGTGACATTATGTACATATGTAATTAGGTATATATGTATTTAGGTATTTATGTATTTTATGTGTATATTGTACTCTTAAGTATTAAATGCAATTATAGCGTATCCTTATAACATGTTAGGAACTATGTTTGGTGTACACGGAACTCGAGAAAACGACACGTGTACGTTTTAGCTACGTACACACGCGACCCTGTTAGCTGTCCAATTATGACCCCCTTGATCCATGACTAGTCAACCCTGTCCAACGTATTTAATTAGAATGTTTATTCGGATTAATATCTGCATAACGCATGATGTTGCGTAAGTCGTACTTGTGTACGTAATTAAGCATAGTGTAATTTAGTGATTAATAATTACTGTTATTTGTTCGTAGGCATCCGAGACGGTGCTACCTTGACTGTTGGTTCCGGAGTATTGCTTGTGCACAGCAGAGTTCCAGGCAAGTATACCTTGCCTTGTTATACTGTTTAAATTTGGATGTTATCTAATTACATGTTTTATTATTTCAATATTAACTGTGCGTATCCGAGAAGACTCGGGTGCAGTCAACGAAGACGTTGACGTTAGGACTTGTGTCTGACCTAGTGTCTAGTGGACCCACCTAAAGTTGAAGAGTTATCAATATGACTCCCCAGGCCTTGACACGTATCATTACACGTCACAGAGTGAGTTCATGTAGGGATGCGTGCTTCATGACTGACTGGCTATCAGTATGAGCAGCACATGTGACGGCATTTAGCTTAGTTGTTTATTTCTGTAGCAACTTGCATCATAGTATGAGATGTCCATGTCGGGTTCGCGACTTGTACATTGACATTGGGCGGGGAAGACAATTAGTAGGCGTATGGGACAGATATTTGGTTGCCGTAGTTTCAGAGTAAACTGCGGGGCCGTGAGCCTCAGTGTTACCCGGTTATGGTCCATATGTTACCCGGTTATGGGCTCAGGTTACCCGGTTATGGGCATATATGCTTGTCGATACATCCGGTAGAGGTTACTAGCTGCGCGCCATCATGATCGATGATGTAGTCAGCATATAATCCTGGTATCCAGTTTACATCTAATGCCAAGTACTTAGCCTCTGGCTCGATGCTATGCTTTATACCTTTTACCTACCCATACGTACCAAGGTTGTCTTCAAAGTGCATTTCACTTAGCTGGTTAGTTCACCCTTGAGTTTACACAGTATATACTTTATGGCATGCATTTTTGTATCTTGTTACGTCCCTCTGAGGACCTGGTTCCCTTCCAGATCCAGATGAGCACTTGTACCCGACATCTACGGAGCAGGAGTAGAGACAGGATTCCTGATTGAGGACTTTGAGGCATTTCCATTGGAGTTCCCGTGATTTGAGTACGTTATTGTTTCGGACTAGAGCATTCTTATCTAGCTAGCTGATACTCTACTCTGGTTATCTTATTTCTTTCTACACTTTTATTCCATTATTGTATTTCAGTAGGTTTGTCCCCATCAGACTCATTTGGATTATATTATAATATTCTGATTCCGCACTTATTTCTAATATTTATTTCAGCACTTCTTATATTATATTCTGTGGATGAGATTAGACATTATCTGCCGTATGTCAGCATGTTTGACTTGTTAGTTTTAGGACAGCGTAGCACGCTTCGATAGGATCCATTAAATTGGGATATCCTTTGGAGTCGTGTCAGCTGGCCAATGCCACGTGACCTGGTCCCGTGTATTTTGGGACTGGGGCATGACATAGTTTTAGTGGTGGCCCATGCAAGTCATGTTTATCGCTTGTGGTATGGTAACATGCCCAGCGAGCCTGCGATATGATAGAAATTATTAGATCTCATCCACTTTGATTTTCGCCTTTGAACCTCCTTCGTATTTGATTAATTGAATATCTGCATCCTGTTTGTTATTCTCGTACTCTTTTAATGAAGTTCTATTTCCTGCAGTAAGATGAACTTGCGCAGTGGACGCGAGGCATACGGTGCCTTAGTGCCATCCGCCACCGCATCGAGGGAGGATACACCCCCTGGACCACCCGGAGAGCAGCCACCACCACAGGCACCAGTGATTTTCCAGGCCACGATGATACATTGGCACCAGACCTCTCCTGACGACCGGATGCAGCAGCCGGAGGGCCAGACTTCTCAGACTGTCCCGATGCAGCACTTCGAGGGACAGGCTTCGAAAGCTACGCCGATACTGCAGTCCGAGAGGCCGACATCTGAGGAGACACCTACGACGCAGCCAGAGGCCCCATTGCCATCACCTTCGTCCTTTCCACCATAGATGCCACGTCCAGAGGAACAGTCACAGATGTTCCAATTCTTTCAGACTATGATGCAGGCGCAATGGCATCAGACCGAGACGTTGAGACAGAGCTTGATGGCAGTTCTGGAGAGGACACCTGCCCCAACACCCGTACCAGCACCTCCACCAGCTCAGGCAGTTGGTACTGTATGATGGTTCTGCCAGATGGGCCCGGATACTTTTTTGGGCAACGAGACTGCAGAGGAGATCTCTGATTGGGTCACCAACACAGAGATGCTACTAGAGGCTTCTCAGCTACATACAGATCTTTGGATGACTGCAGTGAAGGCCCAACTGAAAGGCAACGCCCATCACTGGTGGGACTCCATAAAGCGCAACGTAGGCAAGACGCAGACGTGGGACCAGTTCTTAGAGTACTTCAATGTGAAGTATTTCCCAGCTACGGTCAGGAATGCCCTCTACTCCCAGTTTCTGCACCTGGAGCAAGGGATTCTGTCCGTAGACGCATACGATACGGAGTTTAGTCGACTTAAACGATTTGGTGCCGCCCTGATACCCAACAATCTAGAAAAGGCCAGGAGATTCCATCATGGACTGACGTACGAGCTGCAGAGGTACACTACTACTCAGGCGAGGATCTCTTATGAGGAAGTTCTGTCATAGGCTAGGATCCAGGAGGCCATTAGCAGAGGATCGAGACGTTCTAGCATGACCGCACCAGCCAGAGCTTATCCTGGAGTAGGAGGACCGATCCGTCATCCATGAGTGCAGACGCAACAGAATATTGTACCGTATCAGCAGAGAGAGCTACCGACATATCACTTTTGCAGAAAGAAGAGACATGCCCAGAAAGATTTTAGAAGAAGATTAGGAATGTGTTTGAGGTGCGGATCAAACCAACATCAAGCTCAGGAGTGTTCCCAGTATGGCGATAGAGCCCAGCAGATAGTACAAACGTCAGCTCCACCAGTCCTAGGTATGTCCGTAGCATTACTTGATGATTTATAGCTTATTATGTGTTGTTTTGATTTCGAGGACTTATATTGTGAGATAGCATTTTGTTCCTCCGTTTGGAGTTGAGATGATTGACAGGTACCATATTATATTGTTGAGATGCTAGATAGTTAAAAATGACCCAAACAACGTTCTACCGCTGATTCTGTGGCGTAGGCTAGGCATAAACATGTACTCGTGCCCGAATATCCGGGTGAGGGTCGTAACAGCTGGCCTGTACTCCGTGCAAGTACTATCTCGATACCCATCTCTCGTAAGTCTTCTAGAATATGCTTCTGAGTGGTCAACATGAATTCCTCACCTCTTCTGCTTAGTGTATCAGCTACTACATTAGCCTTGCTTGAATGGTATTAAAGTTTCACGTCATAGTCTTTCAACAACTCTAGCCACCTTCTCTGCCTCATGTTCAGGTCTTTCTGCGTGAACTCATACTTTAGACTCTTATGATCTGTGAATATCTCTACCCGATCCCCATATAATTAGTTCCTCCATAACTTAAGTGCAAACACTACTGCTGCTAACTCCAAATCGTGAGTTGGATAGTTCTTCTCGTGATCTCTGAGCTGCCGAGAAGCATACACTATCACTCTCCCATGCTGCATCAAAACACATCCAAGTCCCTTGCCAGATGCATCACAATACATTGTAAATCCTCCGGAGCCTACTGGAAGAGTAAGGATTGGTGCAGAGATTAACTTCTCAACTCTTCAAAGGCTATTTGGCACTCTGATGACCGCACAAATTTAACTTTCTTGCGCGTCAACCGAGTCAAAGGTGTCGAGATCTTAGGAAAGTCTGACACAAATCTTCTGTAATATCCTGCCAAGCCCAAGAAACTACCCACCTCCGCCACTGTCTTTGGAACTGGCCAGTTATCTACTGTATCTACTTTCTTGGGATCAACTGATACACCTGCTCCAGAAATAGTTTGCCCAAGAAATGATATGTGATCCAGTAAAAACTCACACTTACTAAGCTTCGCATATGTCACGCTCCAGTCCCAAAATACCTAGGACCAAGTATACGTACACATGATAGATGTACGAACAGGTATAGGAACCCAATTTAATAGACCTAACCAGTCATAGTATGCTGTAAAATATAACTAAGTCACAATAACACAGGCAGGTATAATCTAGTCTTATCCACAAATATAACAGAATAAGAAACTGAGTAAATAGATAAGTCTCAAGTCCACTACATATAAAGTCTAGTGGAGAATAATCCACGAAAAATGAGTACAAATGATTACTGAAAGAATACAACTAAGTAATAAAGAAATAATGAAAAAGTCCGGGCGTCAGCTAACTAGATAATGACACCCAAGACTCTAAGCAACTGTCGTCTAGGACGTTCAAGGAAACTCCTGTGGCTCTACCTCAAGGTCCTCGTCAGCAAGATCTCCAACTCCGTAGTCCGACGGGTACAAGTGCTCGTCGGTATCTGAAAAAGGTGTCAGGTCCTCAGAGGGACATAACAAGTACACAAGAATCGACATGCATGAAAGTAAAGCAGTAAATAATAATAGGGTAACTAACCATCTATGTGATATGCACTCGAGACATCTCTAATGTCTCATAAGGGGGGAGAAATAGAAGAATAGTCATCCCACTAGACGTTCTGCAGAACTCGGGGGTACACGATATACACCATTTACACCATTAGAAACAGAAATTCCATATACTCACTAGTAGACTCTCCCCTCCTAATGTACTATCCGAACCGTATACGCAGTGTAGACATAATTCAAGACGTCAATAAAATCTAGAACCCAAACTAACACCAACAACTACTACCAAACGCAAACTCACGTATCAATGGTGAGTCAACACGCCAGTCCATGCACTCACTCACTCAGTAAACGTGTTTGAAACTGTGTCAGGTCAAAAGATACTACGTATCTTTACCATACTAGGTAGGTCAACTACTTCTAGGACGTGTGCACACAAATAACACAATAAAAAGAACTAGGCATAATATAAATTGCACAATACAAACAAGGTGTACTTGCCTGTCAAGCCAAAATGCGAGAACAATAAATCTGGTCCAGAGCTCTCCACAAGAACGTCACAAACACCTACCAATTTATTACACTAATTAGACTCTTACTATCTAGTAAAAAAATTAGGTTATTAACTAGTTATTAATTCTACGTTGATTTCACATGCAAGTAACTAGCCTCAAAATAATACTAACCGTTAATCATTACCAAATTCTTTTTTAAATACATTAATTAAATAAAATAATACTTCTGGAATTAATCATAAAAATAGATAAAATAATAATTTTTCTTGTACAAAGAATTTCTACGAAGGTTGGCAACTAGTCATGCTAATATAAGTGTTAAACAAGATTTTTTTTGACATGCAATTCCTTAAAAGAAGAAATCATAAAAATATTAAATTCTGGGAATAATTCTAAAATATTTAAAAATAATGATTAAATGAGTTCCTACATGCATATTTATCAATTTTATTTATTAGCATTTTCATTGGACACCTACTAGTCTTCTAGCAAAAGTATTGGCAAAAATTTGTCATTATAATCCTACTATTATGCTTTGCATAAAATTATAAAATCATAATTAATTCTATAAAAATAAGTTTTCAATCATAAATAATAGAAAAGATATTTATATAGGGCTAAAAAATATGTTACAGTAGATTTAAATGAAAACTGGGTTAACTAGGTGACTTTTTATGCATAAAAATAATTTAAATTAAAAATAATATTTTTGGAATTATAAATTAAAAACTGAATTTACTATAGGTTAATAACATCAAAATTTAATTATTTACAAAATTTTAGAAGGGTTCGATGCGGGGTTTTGGAGAAAATATAAAACTATGTCACTATTCCCATTGTACATGCAATTTATTAAAAATAATAATTTAATAATCTGAAATAAACAGTAAAAATATAAATAAAAATAATTTAATAATCTGAAATAAACAGTAAAAATATGAATAAAAATAATTTTAATATCATATTTCTATATTAATAACAAGGTTTAATCAAGGGTTCTACCTATGGGTGCATACATGCATTCATGGGTTCAATTCTTTACATGCAAACCCTAAAATAAAACTCTACTATTAAGAACATGGCAATGGGTTACAAATAAAATATAAAAATTATTTATTTATATATAACAATAATTATTCATACAATCATACACATTAGAGAGGGTTTTGAGGAAGAAGAAGACTTACTAGAAGAAGAAGGATGAAGAACTAGGGTTCTTGGATGATGGAGGTGACATTGTCCACGTGAAGGGGGGTCAGCCTTGGTAGTGATTGTGGTGGCTAGGGTTAGAAGGAAAATGAGAAATATATATATATATATATATATGTGTGTGTGTGTGTGTGTGTGTGTGTGTGTGTGTGTGTGTGTGTGTGTGGAGAGAGAAAGAGAGAGAGGGGGTCGCGAGTTTTGGAGAGGGGTAGCCGCGGGTAGGATGGGTCGGTCAAGGGTTTGGGTAGGAGTAGGATTAGGTTTAGTTTGAATTGTTTCCTAATTAGATTGATAGTTATTTAAAAGTCAACAACTAACCAACTAACCAATTAATGACAAAGATTTGATTTGATTCTATGGGATTTAAAATAGTAATAAATAATTAATTAAATCCTATAAAAGAGGGAAGTGGCCTAATTTGGCATAGAGAATTTATGGGTTGTTTAATGAAGAAGGTTAGATTGGAGAATAATTACATAGGAATTATATATATATAAATATCTAAATTTTAAATACAATAATCTACGGTTGTTACTGTAAGAACCCTAATTCTGAAAACTGTATTTCTCTATTATTATTAATTATATAATTTATTATTTATAGTAGTTATGAGCTAAATAGAGAGAATAGACTTTATTAGATTTTATTTTAAGATGTTTGAGCATTTAGAGTATTATGGAGCCATTATAAAAAAAATTCCAAATTTATTCCATATAGGAGACCTTTGTACAGTTGCATATGCACCAATATAAATTCTAGAAATTTCTAAGTGTATATATATATATAGTTTATTAGAAAGAGAAATAAAAGAAAATGGGTTGGATTCCTATGAGATCTCAACCCGAAAACCATTAACCATCCCAATAGCGTATATTTGGAGCTCAATATGAAATTCGTCTTTCTTGCAAGACCCGTTCGGATAAGGGCAAACTCCCAAACCCAAGCGTAAACTTCACCACCCGCCTAATTACTTTCTCTACGCGTAAAACAAACCCAAGCGTAAACTTCACCACCGCCTAAATTCTGCTCCGCGCGTAAAGCAAACCTCCACTGATCCGCGCGTAGAACAGAACTCCACCGCTTAATTCTCTCCTCCGCACGTGTGGGGGAAAAATATCAGCAGCAACCCACCGCCTCTTTTCCTGTAATTACTAAACACCCCTTAACCAAAATCTAAACCAATGAAAAGAAAGCAGCAGCAGCAGTAGTTTTCTTAAACACTAAGTTTTCCCACCGCTTCTTATCACTATATATATATTACAACTCCTTCAAACCCTAACACACTTCTTCTGACTAAAATTTAACACTATTTGGACGTGCTATACAGAACTTTTGCTTAGCAAGTATAACTTACCATTGAACTGAATTTACATTCCATATGATGCATGCATATTTATTCCTGTTTATTTAGTTCAACTATTGCTATATAAATTATGCGTCCAAGAAAACTTGGGTGCAACGACGATGTCGTCGTATCATGTTTATTTCTGTAGATTTTGAACCTACTTTATGAGACCACCCCATTATTATGAGACATTATATGTTTCATTGGCTGTGACATAGTTGTTACACGAGTTGTGAGTCTCATATAGATCACGAACTGCGTGACAGGTCTGTCCTCCTGTACGTATGAGTCGTGCGTTAAGGGATGACTGCTGATAGAAACTTTGTATGCTAGTAGACCTGGCAGTTATTTAGAGGTTTTATCGTGTCATGGACGTAGCATGCTTAGAGCATGGGATGAGAAGAACAACAAGTAAGACATTTGGGCTCCTTTGCACTCTTCTTATATGTAACCCGTACGCTCCATCGGAGATACGCGAGATGACCCTTATACTACTTGGCGGCCTCTGTCGTTCAAAAGACGACATACTTTATAGGCCTCTGATTCTCCAAGAGAACCATGCCAATCCCATTTATAGCCAGATAGTCCACATGTTGGAAAGTTGTTCTCAAATTGCATCACTTAGACGGTTAGGCGACCCCTTGGATGTTTATATTTTAGTACTTTATTGGCATGTTTATATGTATCTTGTTACGTCCCTCTGAGGACCTGGTCCCTTTCCAGATATGGACGAGCAGGAGTACCCACAGGAGTATGGACCTGGACCTGACATGACGTACCTGACTGAGGAGGTCTTACCCTCAGAGTATCTGTGATTTATTTCCACTGTTTGGAGATTTTGTAGCTATTTTAGTATAGTCGTTTTGTAGTAGATTTGTTTCCACCCGACTATCAGACTTGATACACATCTTGATATTTAGTTATATTCCAGCTCTTTATTCCTACTTATTATTTGTGCTGTGGATGAGATATAGATTGTGTATGACTTGTGGTGACAGTATATTACCACTGGTTGATTGTATATTCATTTACAGCGTACGTGTGTATATGATTTTCATATATTGGAGTTTGTATACATACGGCAGGACGTGTTACGTACTCCTAGTCCTACGTATTTTGGGACTGGGGCGTGACAGTTACGCTAGTGCCATACTAATACTAAATGGTTGAATTTTGTGTCACATGAAGATCCTATGGGTAGTATCTCCCGTGTAGGATACTTTCTATGAAGGATGATGTAGATTTTGGGGTCATCCTATATTATTAATGTTCAGACTACGGTAAAGTATCCTAATACAACAATTAGATTTAAATTGATTTTAAAAATAGTATAAATAAACACAATATTGAATACACACAAAATACCTATTTTTTGGTGAGGAATTTTACAACCTACCCACATTAGAAAATTTTATCCTCGAAATTAAGAATATGGCACAATCTAGAAAAATAATAATGCGGTATGTATATCTGAAGACTCGAGTAAGTAGAAAAAATACTCTAACATCAAATCCTCCCGCTCCCAAGTCGATTCGTCTGATGAATGATGCTTCCAAGCAATGCGGACTAGTCTAATGGACTTCCCCTTTAGCACCTTCTCTCTGTGATCGAGAATCTCAACCGGCTACTCCTCATACGACAAACTCGATCCTACAGTGATCTCCAAATAATCCAATACATAGGAGTGAGCATTATTTGGTATTGGACCGAAAATCAAACCGAACAGAATAAGAGATTCGGTTCGGTTTAAAAAAAATTGATTCGGTTTCGGTTTTGAAAATACTAATTTTTTTTATTCGATTTTGGTTTCGGTCTCGGTTTTGGTCCAAAATCGAAAACCGAACAAGAAAATATAGTTTATATATATATATATATATATATATATATATATATATATATATATATATATATATATACACTAAATATATCTAAGAATATTTATTTACTATTTATATTAAAAAAAACTGCTAATAAATTAAAAAATCAAAAAATCGAATAAACTATAAACTGAACCGATTTAATTTGGTTTGGTTTGGTTCGGTTGTGGTCTAATTCGGTTTGGTTTTGCTTATTCAATTTTTGGTCGAATTCGGTTTTCCTTATTCGGTTTGATTTTGAACCGAATCGAACCGATGCTCACCCCTACCATTACATGGCTTGGATTCGCCACATACCTTCTCAATTGTGAGATATGAAACATATCGTGGACACCCTCCAAGGTCTGCGGTAATGCTAGTATGTAAGCTGTCATGCCCCGATCTCCCGCAGGCAAATCGGCCGTTCCCGCTAGGCGGGAATCACCCATGCCAGCGCTCCCGCGGAACGATCGCTTGACCCATCCGGGCGTGATGTCGCACGAGCTTGAGCCACGCCCATGCAAGGCCATGGTTCATTGGCTGGCGGTAAGAGTTCTAAGCCACAGAGTCGCACAGATTGTCCGAGTGCAGCGGAGTCATAAACGCATAGCGATTTGGTAACAAGTTCACTGAATCGACAATATAGCGGAAGCATTGAATAACACAAGTTAAAGTAAAGCAACTCTTTATTGATATGAACAAGTGTTACAGGCGGCGTATAGCCGAGATTACAAGTCGCTCAAGCCTCTCTCTCTCTAAAATATTAAAAGTGTGCCAAGTGGCTACAATTGTGGAATGATTATACAGACGATGTCCAGACGATGTTCACAATATTATGTCTTGTATATGTACTTCAGTTTTGGATGCAATGCTGCTTCGGAGTGATCTCCACGCCTTATCACGCACGAAGGAGCATCCGCACCGAACGAGGTTCTCCCGCACCCTGTATACAAACTGGTGGATTATCAGTACATTGAATGCACTGGTGGGGAAGCTACTCGCCCGCTCGACAAATCCAAACACGTAATACAGGTTCAGTGCACCAACTATTAAGTTGTCTTTCTAGTTGCCTTAGGATCAGTTTCATGCAAATATTGAATAGCCTAACTCGTGTGGCAGTGCGCCGTGCAACATGAGAGGAAAATCCGGCGAGACTTACCAACTTACCAACTCTTCTTCCCTGTCCAAGGCAAATATTGTTAATTCAAGCACGGGCATGTATAAACATTCAGGGGCATTCATAATGGAAATCCAGGTTATAGCATATGCAAACACGATGTCGTGGGTAAGATCACGTTATAAGTACACGATTCACAGGAATATCAGGTGTGTTGCATACAATAATTTACTGAAATGTACTTGACACCGTTCGGTGTCTTTTACCTGATTATCTAAATCACCTGCACAACTTACCATGCCTTCCCTGCCACGAGGACACAAGTTAGTATGCAACAGGTTCAAATATACATGATGATCACTGGCTTGATTGCCATAATGGACACTAGTCTGTGACGAAGATGGTTTGCCACGTGCAAGAACGTGAGGCGCCGCATACCATCCCATCCAAGTATGTGAGACTAAACGTGAGTTCCGTCCGGAGTCGAAACGGTGCCAGTGCCCCAACAGTCGCCCGCGGGAACTATACCTTGTGCACAAGTTGTCCATGATCGAAACATTAACATTCATTCGCTCGAAGGCTACATTAATAATCATTCGCCCGAAGGCTACGTTATTCGCCTGGAGGCTACGTGAATATCCGCCCGGAGGCTACGTTATCAATCATTCACCCGAAGGCTACGTGAATACAAGACAAGCAGTATTGCATGATTCATTTTGTTCAGTGAGTAACTTTTACCTTGATGCAATTCCCCTGGGGCAGAGATTGCCTTGGTGACCTAGCGATCCCAGATACTTGCAGGTTTATTCAGGCACGGAATGACTACTTAGTAGTCTTCCGGGGTTTGGATGAAAACAAGGCAACATACAAATAGACAAGCATGCATTTATATAAACACAAATATTCACGTTGGCTCGGGCCCGAAGGTA
Source organism: Iris macrosiphon (assembly GCA_036927795.1). Lineage (NCBI taxonomy): Eukaryota > Viridiplantae > Streptophyta > Magnoliopsida > Asparagales > Iridaceae > Iris > Iris macrosiphon. The sequence continues at coordinate 289,972,193 of JAYESA010000005.1, forward strand.
AGCCGAGAGTTAGATCGTTAGGGGACTTCCCGAGCGACACGTTCTAGGGTAGCATGCGAGGGTCTAAACATATATAAAAGCAATATTTTATTTCCATGTTCTAGCATAACAATACAAGTTGGGATTATTCCCTTAGCTAGGTGCGTTGGATTCTTATTAGCATGCAGGGATGATTCACCTAGCGACTAGCATAAAATATTCCAGATTTTATGTGTGCTTGCTAAGCAAAGACAAGTTCACCGTAGCCACCCACCTTAGCGATGATTCGTCTCGATAGAGCGATACGTCAAGCGAGCCTCTGCAAGCCTAAGCATAATTCCTGTAGGGACAAGTCTGGATATCCTTTGCCTCAAACGAGTATTCTCGCCTGAGCAAAGCGGGTCGGGACATGCACTATTTTTGTTTGAAATGGAAGTCCGCTTAAGCGGAACGGGTGTTACATAAGCAACCTCTCCAACTCGTTCTAATATGTCAAACGATCCGATGTACCTCGGACTAAGATTCCCTCTACCTCCAAATCTGATGGTTCCTCTAGTATGGGAGATCCTTAAGAACACATGATCTCCCAATTTGAACTCTAGGGGTCGACGGTGAGTATCTGTCCACTGTTTCTGTCTATCCTGTGATGCTCGAAGGTGACCTTGAATCTGCTTGACCTTCTCCACTGTGTGAGTCACCAACTCTGGTCCTAGTATCTATCTCTTGCCCATATCACTCCAACATACTGGCGATCGACACTTCCTTCCGTATAATACTTCAAAATGAGCCATCTGAATGCTTTCTTGGTAGCTATAATTGTAAGAGAACTCCACCAAATGTAAGTGATCCTCCCAAGATCCTCCAACGTCTGAATATTGCGCTCTGACTGTCCGTCTATCTGCGGGTGATAAGAAGTGCTAAATTTTAATCTAGTTTATAGGCTCTCCTGCATACTCCTCCAAAAGTGTGACGTGAATCTCGAATCTTTGTCGAAAACTATGCTGACTGGTACTCCATGTAGACGTACAATCTCTTTTATGTATATCTCTGCCAAAACTTCTGTAGATTTCCCAACTCTAAAGGGTAAGAAATGTGCTGCCTTAATTAATCTATCCACAATCACTCAAACTGTATCTCGGCCAGCTGGACTCCTCGGAAAACCCGTAATGAAGTCCTTGGTGATGTGCTCCCATTTCTACTCCGGAATTGGAAGTGGTTAGAGTAGTCTTGTTGATCTATGATGTTCAGCCTTAACTTGCTGACACACTAAGCACTTTGCCACAAACCGTGTTATCTCTCGCTTTATCCCGTGCCACAAGTAATGCTGTCTCAAGTCTCTATATATCTCCGTATCTCCCGGATGAATAGAGTATGCTGAATTGTGAGGCTCCTGCCGAAGCTCTCCATTAGGAACATAGAGGTGGTCCCTACACCTCAAAGTCCCATATTCATGTATCCTCAGCCCAGTCTACAACCCAGCCTCAATCCTCTGTCTAAGCCTCTAAAATATCGCATCAGTTGACATATCTGCCTTGATACGCTCCACCAATGATGATTGTACTTGAAGGTTCATCAATCTTGCGACTTCTCCTGTCATAACCACCTCTATGCCCAGCTGCTCCAAATTATATAACAATTCTTTCTATATTGTCAAGAAGTACGCCATCGGTCTCCTACTCAACGCATCCGCTACTGCATTAGCCTTGCCTGGATGGTACTGCAGCTCAATGTCAAAATCTTCCATCAACTCGAGTCATCGTCTCTGTCTCTGATTCAGATCCTTTTGAGTATAAAAATACTTTAAACTCTTATGATCTGTATAGATCTCCACAGTCTCTCCATATAAATAGTGCCTCTAGAGGTTCAGAGCAAAGATTACTATGGCAAGATCCAAGTCATGAGTGGGGTAGTTTTTCTTATGGATCCTCAACTGCCAAGAACCATAGGCTACCACCTTGCCATGCTGCATCAAGACACAACCTAATCCCTTTTTGGAAGCATCATTATAAATAACAAATCCTCTCGGTCCAGTAGGTATGGTCAAGATCGGTGCTGTAGTCAGGCGCTTCTTTAACTCATCAAACGTCATCTGACACTCCTCTGTCCAAGTAAACTTTTAGTCCTTGCAGGTCAACCTTTCCATAGGCTCTGCAATCCTCGCAAAATTCTCCACAAACCTCCGGTATTATCCGACAAGTCCTAGAAAACTTGTAAGAACCCTAATTCTGAAAACCGTATTAATCATTTTTATTAATTATTTTTATCTATAATTATGAGCTAAATAGAGAGAATAGATTTTATTAGATTTTATTTGAGATATTGTATATTTAGAAGATTTATGGGACCATTATAATTTTTTCTAATTTATTCCATATAGGAGACTCTTTGGACAGTTGCTAGCTCAACCGTATGCACCAATATAATTCTTAGAATTTTCTGTGAATAGATATGTATATATATATACAATTCCTATTGGTTATTGGATATCAAAACTGCAACTCCTAACCCACTAACCGATTGCAAACCCGCGTAAAGTAAGGAATCAACAGCAACATCATCAGCAGCAGTAGCAAATCCAAACTTCTCTTTTCTTTCCTTCTCCGTGCGTAAAGTTTAAACCCCACGCGTAAAGCAACTCAACTCCACGCGTAAAATAGAACTCCACTGCTTCTTATTTTACCGCGCGTAAACTCAACCCCACCGCTTAAATTCCTACACCGTGCGTAAAACAAACCCACCGCCTCATTTCCACCGCCTCTTATCTCTATATTATTACTAAACAACCCTCAGCCGAAACCTAAACCAATGAAAGAGAAACAGCAGCAGTAGTTTCTTAACCATTAAGTAATTCCCACCGCCTCTTATCTCTATATATATACAAGTCTTTCAAACCCTAACTACAATTTTTCTTTCACTAAACTAACACGCTGCCTTGACGTGCACTATACAAAACTTTTACTCGACAAGTATACCTTGCCATTGTACTGTTATTTACATTCTAGCTGATACATGCATGTTTAATTCTGCTTATATAGATGTTTATTTATGTAAATTTGAGACCTGCTTTATAAGACTACCCCAGTATCATGTAGCATCAGTAGGTTCATTGGCCGTGACACAGTTGTTACACGAGTTGTGAGTCTCATATAGATTCTGAACTACGTACCGGGTTGGCCTCCTGTACGTATGAGCCGTGCGTTAGGGATAACTGCTGATAGAAACTTTGTATGCTAGAAGACTCTGCAGTTATTAGTGGTTCAGGGACATAGCCTATTATAGTACGGTGGTCCAATCCAATCCTTGTCCTTGTTTGGGAGGACTACTAGTAGGTGTATGGGATACCCCACTTTCTTTACTACGGATGCCACACTCGACGGGGTGATATGGTTGTTATATTTACTACGAATTCCACACTCTTCGGGGTGATATGGTTGTTATATACTATACAGATTCCCAGTTCTTCGGAGCAGTAGGACGTTATTATATATATGCGCCTTTGTACTGGGGGCATATGTGGCATATACTAGCCAGTTGTCACGATTGGTGAATTACGTCAGCATATGTCTAGCCTACACTTTCCCTACGCTCAAAGTTGTCCTCAAGTTGCATTTCACTTAGACGGTTAGGCGACCCACTGGATATTTATTTTTCAGTACTTATTGGCATGTTATTATGTATCTTGTTACGTCCCTCTGAGGACCTGGTCCCTTTCCAAATATGGACGAGCAGGAGTATCCACAGTAATACGGACCTGGACCCGACTCTACTTACCAGACTGAGGAGGTCTTACCCTCAGAATAGCTATGATTAATTCCACTGTTTAGAGATTTTGTTCTACTTCAGTATAGTCGTTTGTAGTGGATTTGTTTCCATCGGACTATCAGACTTGATACTTATCCTTGATATCTAGTTATTATTCAGCTCTTTATTCCTACTGATTATTGGTGCTGTGGATGAGATATAGATTGTGTATGACTTGTTGTGACAGTATATTACCACTGGTGGATTGCATATTCATTTATAGCGTACGTATGTATATAATTTCTATATATTGGGATTCATATACATACGGCTGGGCATGTACGTATTCCTAGTCCTACGTATGTTGGGACTGGGGCATGACATGTTTTTAGTGGTGGCCCATGCAGGTCAAGAATATATTGTCTCGGTTACGTAACTGTACCGAACAAGCCCGCGTATAGGAATAGAGTATAAGGATCTCATCCATGCTTGACTAAACCACATTTTTCCTTTTAATTATCCTCTGTTGGGTAAAATAAAGTTTTACTGTAAACCCTCTTGTCTTAAATGTAGGATTTAATTGATTATTTTAACTTGAAAATAACCATAACCCAAATCCTAAGTACCCAAATTAGGGTATCAGTCTACCCCAAACCTGTTATACCCCGACTCCTGTGTACCACTCAAAAAAAATCTAGTTACTAATATTTTAAATACATTATAAATTACCTAGTTAAGTTGTTAGTTTAATTTTAATTAAGGTTAATTTTACCTCAATCAAACACTTAAACCAGCCCACCTATACTCCTTCTCATTAGACCAGCCCATCTCAATAAAACCAGACAGGCCAAGCCGAGGCTAGCCCACAACTTCCTCATATATATATATATGAAGTCCCTCCCCTTGAAACCCTAAACCAACACCACCCTCTCCAAACCCTAGTCGACCCCCATCCAAACCAATCTTTCTGCCGGCCGGACCCCCCTATCCCGACTACCTCTCGCAGACTGCTCCGGACAGCCCGCTCCCGACCACCTCACCCGACCGACCCCCTACAGCTACCTGCGCCGACTGCCCCAGCCACTCCCTGACCGGCTGTTCACCCCAACCCAGCCTTCCGCGATCGACTGCTCCAGCCGCAGCCGCTTCCCCGACCGACTGCTACACCCCCAGCCACTCCCCGATCGGTGCACCCCACAGCCCGACCGGAGTATTGCCGACCCCGACTGCCCTTCACCGCTGGACAGATCCGCCCACGCTGCCGGAGCCACCCTCGTCGAAGGAGGAGACGCCCCCCCCCCCCCCGTCCAATTGATCAGGTACTCTTCCTCCAGTAGTTCCTTTCTTGTGTCCCAGTCATATCCCCTCGTATCGTGTCCATGCATGATTGTTGTGTCTTAGTATCGAGGATCATAGTTGGAACACAACTATTCTAACCCTAATTAATTTAAATAATGGCTTAATAATTAACCAGATTAAGAAATTGTTAAATAGAATTCCTTAACCATGATACCTGTCGTCAAGGACCTTAGTCATTTGAACGTCTGGACATAAACCACGTGCAATAAGCATAGAAACCAAAGACAGGTGTTCGTATAGAACAGAAATCACGGATAACTGTAACTGGATAATTATTGCCTCGAGACGCTAGTTAACCGAAGACAACACCCGTGTACACCCTAGCTAAGTGCGCACATGATGCTGTACTCGATCAACAGTGAACTCGTGACAAGTATTCAAGATTAGCGCCTTAACAGTATATAGATAATACGTAGTACCTGATGCTGTATTATTGTGTTATATTGTATATCTAGGGTCTTTGGATCAGCCAGGAGGCACTACAGGAGCAGGCTTTTGGCATTCACCTCTTGAAGACTCAGGCAAGATACCTTGCTATATTTACTGTCTAATTTAAATTATGCAAATGTTGTATTGTATGCTTGTTGTTTGCTTTATACAACTGTGCGCGTCCGAGATTGTCTCGGGTGCATTCGACGGGTACGTCGAAGATTAGTATACATTAACTTAGTCATTAGCAGTCTCACCATTGGATGATACCCTGTTATCTTCCAAGACCTGACACTTTTACACGTATTCATAGTGATAAATCTTATGTTGGGATGCGTGTTCGCGTGATCGACTAGCTATCGCCGCGTGTGACGTGCATCACGTTTAGCAAGAAATCTAGGACTACTTTAGTTTAGAGACTTGGCATTTAGATCAGGGATATGCGCATCGATTATTTGATGGGTATATCTACATTGGGAGGGGAGGACGACTGGTAGGCATATGGGACACCCCACTCCTTTACACTGATACCGCACTCGACGGAGTGATACGGACGTATTTATATATTACTGATACCACGTTCTGTAGAGTGTGGGACGTTACTTGATGACTTTGCAGATACCACACTCTATAGAATATTGGATGTTATTGTATTCCTGTGCCCGTGTTATAGGGGGCATGTGTGGCATATACTAGCCGGTTGCCACGACCGGTAAATTACGTCAGCATATGTCTAGCCTACACCTTCTCATATACTCACAGTTGTCCTTACATTGCATTCACATATATGGTTAGCTGTCACGTCCCAGTCCCAAAAATACGTAGGACTAGGATACGTAAGCATGCCAGCCGTATGGATATGTCAACTCCAATATATGGAAAACAAATTCACGCGTACGCTGTATTATGAATATCAAATCCGCAAGTGGTTTAACATATGTCATAAGTCACAGGGTATAATCTAAATCTCATCCACCAAAATCATATAGAAATAAATAACCAGTATCTATGAAACTAGATCTCAATAAGAAGTATCTAAGGATGATAGTTGGATGGAAACAAATCCACTACCAACTCAAGGAAAAGTAAATACAATATAAGTACAACTCAATCAAACAATATAAGCACCAGCTATCAATCACGGCTCGAAAAGAAGACATCCACGAAGCATCTATAACCATCCAAATCTGCGCTCCTGCAAATACTCAAGAACAGGTACACCTGGCAGCGGACCAGGTCCTCAGAGGGACATAACAAGATACTTAAACACATGCCAATAAAGTACTGAAATAAATATCCAATGGGGTCGCCTAACCGTCTAAAGTGAATGCAGTTAAGAACAACTTTCCCCACAAGTGAGCTATCTGGCTGAAAACTAGGATTTGGCATGGTTCTCTTTTGAAGATCCAGGGGCCCAAAGGCACGTCGTCTTTTGAACGGCGGAGGCCCGCCAATATACATAATATATATATATGGGTCATCACCGCCCGTATATCTAGTGAAGAATCCGGGTGCACAGGAAAAAGTGCAAAGGAGCTCAAATGCGGTACTTGTTGTTCTCCCCACCCCATGCTCTAAGCTTGTCACATCCATGACACGATAACACCTCTAATAACTGCCAAGTCTACTAGCATGCAAGTTTCTAACAGCAGTTATTCCTAACGCACGGTCCATACGTACAGGAGGCCAGACCTGTCACGCAGTCCGTGATCTATATGAGACTCACACTCGTGTAACAACTGTGTCACGGCCAATGAACCTAATGGTGCTACATGATAATGGGGTAGTCTCATGTACAAGGTCAATGCAATACATAAATAAAAACATATCGTGACGTCACCGTCGCGCGCATTTTATATAACAATTAAAATATATGAACTAAAGACAGAAAATAAAGATGCGTGCAACATATGAAATAAGAATAACAGTATAATGGTAAGGTATACTTGCCTGGCCAGAAGACTGCGATGTACCAATAACCTGCTCCAAAAGTTGCGCAGAATAAATCCAACATCCTATGTACATATGAATATAATACAATAAAATCATTAGTCATTACACTAGTACACACACAACAATATTTATACTGGACTCGGGGTACACTAGGGGTGACACTAGTCATCTAACACGGTCAATCATGCGTTGGATTATGCGGGTGTCGGGTCTTTAAGTACTGTACACAATAAGTCAGTCAACTAACACGGTCTCGTCAGTACGTCGGTGTACGCCAAGCAGACACCAACATTATTTCTTAGGGTCAACAGGGCCAAGGGCAAATACGGGATAGTCCACGGTGTCCTAGGGTCGTACAGTTTGAATACACCTACTCCTAATTATTATTTAATTACATATATATCTATTATAATAATAATACTATAACCAGCAATTTATTTACATAACTAATGGAATATATATATATATTAAATATGTACATAAATATATACCAATTAATACTAAGCTAATGATTAACTTAATATACATATACTAGATTGAATCATGTCTGTGTACGCGTACGTGTATGAATGCGCATTGGGTTCTCTGACTCCGGGTCTGATATAAACTAACCGTGGTGACTAAATACGAATGTCCTACTGCCACACACTCGAACACACATAACGAGGAGAAGACGGGACAGGTTCATACCTCGATGTATGCGCAGGGATTGGCTGGACGTCGACGAAGAGAGGTGACGACGATGATGACGACTATAACGGCGATGATGGTAAGGACGACAATGCTAATAATGATAATGACTGGTGGGGTGACGATGAGGTGATGGTGATGGGATGATGGTGAGGGTGATGGAGTGATGATGATGAATTGAGACGAGTATGATGATGGTGGTGCTGAGATGATGACGAGGACGATGGTGTTTGACAAGGACGATGACAAGGATGGAGACTAGGATGGTATGGATGATGATGATGCAGGGTGGTGATGTTAATGGGGATGTGTTTATATTAATGGTGGATTGATGGTGAGATGACGATGGTACGATGCCGATGATGGAATGACGAAGAGGGGATGACGATGAGGGGATGACGACGTTGTTGGCGACAACGTCGGCGAGGATGATTATGAGTTATGGTTGTGGAGATGGCGTTTCCGGCCTGCTAACCGGAGCCCGGCCAGGGGGAGAGGAGATCCGGCCAGGGGAGCTGTTCCGACGAGTCAAGCCAAGGAGGGGGATAGGGCGGAGCTTCTTCGGCAAGGAGGAGAGGTTGTATTCGAGAAGGAGGAGCAGGGAATGGTGGTGGTGGTGATAAATAGGAGGATGACCGGAGTTCACTGTTTCGGCCATGCTCAGGCGGCCGAGGAGGGACTAGGAGGAAGAAGGACAGGGAAGGGGGAGGACCCGGTCGAGCTGGCGATGGGGTGGCCGGAATATGCTGCGAGGTCGGTCGTGCTCCAGGCGAGCGGGTTCTGTCGTCGCGGGGAGGTAGTCGAGGCGATCTCCGGCGAGAGGGAGAGGTGACTCGGGGACAATGGTAGACTCGACGGTGGGGTTGAGATGGTGGCGGCGGCTGATGTCTCTCAGGCGGAGGAGAGCAGCGGGGTCGGTGCAAGGTGTTCTCCGCGGCTTGGGGATGGCCGGGAAGGTCGGCTCCGATATGGGCGCTGCGGATGGTGAGCGAGCTGCTCGGCGTTGAACCGGCGGGGTCGGGGTTGACTCCAGGCAGCCGAGTCGTCGAGGAGAGGAGGCCAGCGAGTTGGGGGCAGCGGCCGGCGGACTCCGACGAGGGCGGAGGAAAAGTCAGAAGGAGGAAGAAGGAGGAATAGTAATGTGAGGGAGGTCGGCTGAGTAATTCCTAGGGTTGGGTTTAATAAAAAATAAAGTAAAGAGGATGATGTATTTATGTGCACATGGGTGGGTTGACCTAGGAATAATTAACCTAAATTTGTTGGGCTTGGTCAACATCTCCTAGGGATGGCCTTGGGCTCACATGAGGGTGATGGGCTAGAAATTACAATTATTTAATTGCAAGGGTTGGATTGAAATAGGAGGGCGATGTTGCGCGTTTGCACATCCAGAAAATTATAGGAAAAATCCATATAAAGGGAAAAATAGGTTTCTTCATGAATTATCCATTGGTGGGGAAATCTCAATACATTTTTGCATAAAAGTGCCCCAACAATTAGGAAATTGCACAAAGGCAAAAATTTAGATTTAATTGATTAAATCAAATGCGCACGATGTTCTAAAATTAATTAGAAGCACAGGGAAATAAAAATAGGTGAAACAAAGGGTCTGGGACGTAGAGGATACAGAGTAGATTATTAATAAAATTCAGGTCATACAAATGGTCAAGATTGTGTCCCCAATTTCGATTGGGATGCACAAGGGTACAAAATTGGAATTTATATCGAATCAAGAAATAACGTCCGCAACGTTTATTGTGCGGCTAAAATATAGCATCAACGAGCAATATTATGAGTTGCACAAGGGTCAGAATAGTAGGCGCACATGTCTAGGATGAGATCGTAAAGTTTTTAGATAGGCAATGGCTAGTGAGGTACTCCAATTATCGAAGCACGGTAAGGTGCGCTACACGTTATTTAATTATTGCATAATTAAATAAAAGCCGTGTTCTAATTCTAATTGGGTTCAAACTAGCCCTAATTTTGGGTGAGGGGGTTTACATTAGCACACCTTTATTGCATTTATTTTATTCAGTAATTATATATGGCTTGTCTCTCTGTATCTTGTTACGTCCCTCTGAGGACCTGGTTCCCTTCCAGATTTAGACGAAGCTTTCTACCTGACAGTATACGGCCCCGGACAGGAGACGAGATTAGCTACAGCTGAGGAGTTAGAGGTGCAGCCGTCAGAGTTTTTGTGATCAGTTGGTAGGCCTTCAGACTAGATTGGGTGCATCATTATCTAGAGCCGATGCCCTAGTCGTTATCTTTTATATCTCATTTCAGTACTTTATTTCGTCATAGTAGTGGGTTTGTTCCCATCAGACTTTATTGGTTGTACTATGATATTTCAGACTGGTGTTTATCTTTCTGTAGTTTATATAGTACTTTTTGCTCTTTATTTTGTGGATGAGATTAGATTACCAGTTATTGACTGTTATTGGACATGTTAGTATTTTAGGACAGCGTAGCACTCTTCGTGGATCCATTAAATTGGGATATCCTTGAAGACGTGTCAGCTGGCTATTGCCACGTGGCCTGGCCCCGTGTACTTTTGGGACTGGGGCGTGACATGGTTTTAGTGGTGGCCCATGCAGGTCTTCTTTTCGCTTATGGTATGGTAACATGCCCAGCGAGCCTGCAATAGGATATGAATTACTAGGTCTCATCCACTTTTGGATTCGTCTTTGAATCTCCTCTATACTACTTCTAAATATCTGCATCATGTTTGTTTGTTCTCATACTCTTTTAATGAAATCCATCTCTTACAGCAAGATGAATTTGCACAGTGGACGAGGAGCACCCCGTGCCGTGGTGCCAGATAACACCACTCAATGAGAGGAGGTACCCCAAGGGCAACCCCCGCTACAGACTCCGCTGATACATTGGCACGAGACATCGCACAGCGATCCTACACCGCAGCCTGAGGGACAGACTTCCCAGACAATCCCCACGCAACATTGTGAGGGCCAGACTTCAGGAGCTACACCGATGCAGCAGACTGCGAGGCCGACATCTGAGGAGACGCCTACTGCACAGCCAGAGATTTTACTACCACCGCCTCCACCTTATCTACCCCAGATAACACATCCAGATGGACAACCACAGATGCTTCAGTTCTTCCAGACGATGATGCAAGCACAGTGGCATCAAACAGAGACATTGAGACAGAGTTTGATTGCAGTACTAGAGAGGACACCTGTCCCAGCACCAGCACATCCACCAGCCCAAACAGGTGGCACGGTTAGATGGTTCTGACAGATGGGACCAGATACATTCTCAGGCAATGAGACTGCAGAACAGATCTTCGATTGGGTCACCAACACAGAGATGCTACTAGAAGCTTCACAACTGCACCCCGACCTTTGGATGACCGCGGTGAGGGCCCAACTGAAAGGCAATGCCCATCATTGGTGGGATTTCATTGAGCGCAGTGTAGGGAAGAACCAGACTTGGGAACAGTTCCTAGAATATTTCAATACGAAGTATTTTCCAGCTACAGTCAGAAATGCCCTGTACTTCTAGTTCCTACATCTAGAATAGGGAAATATGACTGTTGACGCCTATGACGCGGAGTTCAGCCGCCTTAGCAGATTTAGTACAGTCCTGATACCCACTGATCTTGAGAAAGCCCAAAGATTTCATCACGGCCTCAATTTTGAGCTACAGAGGTATACCACCACACATGCGAGGATTTTTTATGAAGAGATTCTTGCAGAGGCGAGAATCCAGGAGGCCATCGTCAGAGGAGCTAGACGTACCAGCATGACTACACCAGCCAGAGCACAGCCCAGAGTAGGAGGACCGATCCGTCGTCCAGGAGCACAAACACAGCAGAGGGCAGCGCCATATCCACAGCAGGAGCTTCCGACTTGTCACCATTGTGGCAAGAAGGGACACGTCGTTAAAGATTGTCGGAAGAAGTTGGGATTATGCATGATATGTGGGTCCAGTCAGCACCTTGTCTGAGATTGCCCGCAGCGCAGAGAAGCAGCACTACAGACAGGCCAGAGGCCAGCAGCACCAGCCCCGAGGATACTACCCCCGCCAGGAGGACAGCGTCCACCAGCCCCCGGAGGATTTCAGAGGGGACCACCCTTGGCCCCACAGCAGGCACAGTTTGAGCAAGCTCGTCAGCAGACCGGAGGACAGAGGCAAGGACAAGCCTTTGCATTAGCAGCTACTGAAGAAGAAACCGAAGGAGAAGCTATCACAGGTACCATCTTAGTTACATCATTACCTGTAACTGTATTATTTGATTCTGGAGCTACATTGTCATTTATATCTAGTAGATTTGTAGCAATGCATAGAGTAGTGACTTCCCCCTTACCTAAGAGTTAGAAGATTCTTACCGGAGGAGGTATCGTGCCGGTTACCAGCACTATCAGAACATGCTCGGTAGTTGTATGTGGTAGAGAGATGAGAGCGCAATTCTTGGTATTGCCTATGCCGTACTTTGATGTTGTGTTAGGCATAGACTGGCTAAGCTAGTATAACGCCGTTCTTAACTGCCGGAAGGGTAGCGTCACCTTTAGACCTCCAGATCAACTGGAGTTCGAGTACATGCGAGGGACCGTCGAACAAGGAGTAGGACAGATAGCGAGAACTTGCATGGCTATGGAGATTGCACCCCCGCCAATAGTTGCAGAATTTGAGGATGTGTTTCCCGAAGAACTGCCAGGCTTACCACCAGACAGAGACGTGGAGTTCACCATCGAGCTAGTACCCGGAGTAGCGCCGGTATCTTCTAATGTATACCGATTGGCGAAGAAGGAATTAGATGAGCTGAAACTACAATTAGAGGAGTTGCAGAGCAAGGGATTTATCCATCCTAGTGCATCACCATGGGGAGCACCAGTATTGTTCGTACCCAATAAAGATGGAACAGTACGCATGTGCATTGATTACAGAGCCCTTAATGCTCTGACTATCAAGAACAAGTATCCCCTGCCGCGGATTGATGACTTATTTGACCAGTTGACAGGAGCAGTAGTGTTCACCAAGATTGACTTGAGATCGGATTATCATCAAGTGAAGGTGCGAAGAGAAGACATTCAGAAGACAGCATTCAGGACTCGTTATGGTCACTACGAGTTCTTAGTAATACCATTTGGGTTAACGAATGCGCCAGCTATATTTATGAACTTGATGAACAGAGTATTCCACCAATATTTAGACCAGTTTGTGGTAGTCTTCATCGACGACATTTTGGTGTATTCGAAGAGCCACGAGGAGCACGAAGAGCATTTGAGACTAGTGTTAGAGACACTAAGGAGAGAGAGGCTTTACGCCAAGCTGAGCAAATATGAGTTTTTCCTAGATCGTGTCGCTTTCCTTGGACATGCTATCTCAGGAGATGGCATCTCAGTAGATCCGGCAAAGATTTCATCAGTAGAGACATGGCCAACCCCTACTAATGTCTCGGAGGTCAGGAGTTTCCTAGGACTTGCAGGATATTACCGGAGGTTCATAGAAAACTTCGTGAAGATCATAGAGCCAATGACCCGTTTGACCCGCAAGGAGTAGGAGTTCACCTGGACAGAGGAGTGTCAGAAGGCATTCGACGAACTGAAGAAGCTTTTGACTACAGCACCTATCTTGACCATACCTTCTGGACCCGGAGGATTCGTGATCTATAGCAATACATCCGGAAAAGGATTAGGATGTGTCTTGATGCAGCACGGAAAGGTTGTAGCTTATGCTTCTAGACAGTTGAGGACACACGAGAAGAACTATCCCACCCACGACTTGGAGCTTGCAGCGGTAATCTTTGCCTTGAAGCTTTGGAGACACTATCTATACGGAGAGAGAGTAGAGATATTTACTGATCATAAGAGCCTAAAGTACGTCTACACCCAGAAGGATCTGAATCAGAGGCAGAGATGTTGGCTCGAGGTGATGACAAACTTCGAGATCGAGCTACAGTACCACCCGGGAAAGGCCAACATAGTAGCTGACGCGTTGAGCAGAAGACCCATGGCATTCTTCATGACCACCCAACCACACCTGTTGAGAGAGCTAGAACAGATGGGTATAGAGGTCGTTATGCCCGGAATAGATGGATAATTGTCAAGTTTCCAATTACAATCAACATTAGTAGAGAGAATCAAGGTCGCTTTATCGACAGACGCCAGATTTCAGAGGCTTAGATAGAGGAAAGAGGCTGGAATGTAGACAGGACTAAGAATATATGAAGATGGGACTTTGAGATGCTGAGATCGTCTCTATGTTCCAAATGGAGAACTTCGTCAGGAGTTAATGGCAGAAGCACACAGTTTAATCTTATTCTGTTCATCCAGGAGGCACGAAGATGTACAGAGACTTGAGACAGTACTACTGGTGGCACGGAATGAAGAAAGAGATAGCACATTTTGTGGCCAAGTACCTGGTGTGTCAGCAAGTCAAGGCTGAGCATCAGAGATCTGCAGGATTGCTTCAACCACTATACCGGAGTGAAAATGGGAGCATATCACTATAGACTTTGTTACGGGCTTTCCGAGAAGTCCTAGTAGGCGCAATGCAGTATGGGTAATCGTAGATAGACTCACCAAGTCCGCACACTTTTTACCCTTCAGAATTGGGCAATCGACGGAGGCCTTAGCAGACATGTACATGAGAGAGATTGTGCGCCTACATGGAGTGCCAGTTAGCATCGTGTCTGACAGGGACACGAGGTTTACTTCTTACTTTTGGCGGAGTATGTAAGAGAGTCTCGGTACTCGCCTGAAGTTTAGCATAGCATATCACCCACAAACAGATGGCCAGTCAGAGCGCACCATTCAGACACTAGAAGACAAGTTGAGAGCGTACATGCTTGACTTTGGAGGATCATGGGAGGACCATTTGCATCTGGTCGAGTTTTTCTACAACAACAGCTATCAAACGAGCATCCAGATGGCTCCCTACGAAGCATTGTATGGGAGGAAATATCGTTCTCTAGTGTGCTGGAGTGATATAGGCGAGCGACAGATTCTCGGACCAGAGTTGGTTGTTAGTACAGTAGAAAAAGTAAAGAAGATCCAAGGGCATCTTCGAGCAGCACAAGACAGACAGAAGCATTGGGCGAATGGGCATCGTCGACCCTTAAAGTTTCAGGTCGGAGATTATGTATTTCTAAAGATCTCGCCTACTCGAGAGACTATCAGATTCGGAGGCAGAGGAAAGCTGAGTCCGAGGTACATCGGACCATTCGACGTATTAGAACGCGTCGGAGAGGTTGCTTACAAGTTAGCCTTGCCGCAGACTTTGGAAGGAGTCCATGACGACTTCTATGTATCTCAGCTGAGGAGATACATACCGAATCCGAGTCATATACTTGACTACTCAGATATCACAGTTGGCCCGAGTTTATCATACCAAGAGGAGCCCGTCGAGATTCTGGACAGGAGTGAGAAAGTACTGCGAGGACAGACTATCCCCCTAGTTTATGTCGCATGGAGGCATTATGCACCAGGTGATTCGACCTGGGAACGCGAGGAGGACATTAGACAATGTTATCCCCACCTCTTCGAAGGACTAGGTACGTTTCAGTATTTTTCTTTAGTCTTTAGTTCTTACCCGTACGTATGTTTAATTTCGAGGACGAAATGCTCTAAGGAGGGTAGATTGTAAACCCCCTCGTCTTAAATGTAGGATTTAATTAATTATTTTAACTTGAAAATAACCACAACCCAAATCCCAAGTACCCAAATTAGGGTATCAGTCTACCCCAAACCTGTTATACCTCGACTCCTGTGTACCACTAAAAAAAAATCTAGTTACTAATGTTTTAAATACATTATGAATTTCCTAGTTAAGTTGTTAGTTTAATTTTAATTAAGGTTAATTTCACCTCAAGCAAACACTTAAACCAGCCCACATATACTCCTTCTCATTAGACCAGCCCATCTCAATGAAACCAGACAGGCCAAGCCGAGGCTAGCCCACAACTTCCTCATATATATATATGAAGTCCCTCCCCTTAAAACCCTAAACCAACACCACCCTCTCCAAACCCTAACCGACCCCCATCCAAACCAATCTCCCTGTCGGCCGGACCCCCCTATCCGACTACCTCTCGCCGACTGCTCTGGACAGCCCGCTCCCGACAACCTCACCCGACCGACCCCCTACAGCCACCCGCGCCGACTGCCCCAGCCGCTCCCTGACCGGCTGTTCACCCCAACCCAGCCTTCCCCGATCGGCTGCTCCAGCCGTAGCTGCTTCCCCGACCGGCTGCTACACCCCCAGCCGCTCCCCGATCGGTGCACCCCACAGCCCGACCGGAGTACTGCCGACCCCGAATGCCCTTCACCGCTGGACGGATCCGCCCACGCTGCCGGAGCCACCCTCATCGAAGGAGGAGACGCCCCCTCGTCCAATTGATCAGGTACTCGTCCTCCAGCAGTTCCTTTCTTGTGTCCCAGTCATATCCCCTCGTATCGTATCCATGCATGATTGTTGTGTCTTGGTATCGAGGATCATAGTTAGAACACAACCCTTCTAACCCTAATTAATTTAAATAATGGCTTAATGATTAACCAGATTAAGAAATTATTAAATAGAATTCCTTAACCACGATACATGTCGTCAAGGACCTTAGTCATTTGAACGTCTGGACATAAACCACGTGCAATGAGCATAGAAACCATAGACAGGTGTTTGTATAGAACAGAAATCACGGATAACCGTAACTGGATAATTATTGCCTCGAGACGTCTGTTAACCGAAGACAACACCCATGTACACCCTAGCTAAGTGCGCATGTGATGCTGTACTCGATCAACAGTGAACTCGCGATAAGTATTCAAGATTAGCGCCTTAACAGTATGTAGATAATACGTAGTACCTGATGCTATATTATTGTATTATATTGTATGTCTAGGATCTTTGGATTAGCCAGAAGGCACTACAGGAGCAGGCTTTTGGCATTCACCTCTTGAAGACTCAGGCAAGATACCTTGCTATATTTACTGTCTAATTTAAATTATGCAAATATTATATTGTATGCTTGTTGTTTGCTTTATACAACTGTGCGCGTCCGAGATTGTCTCGGGTGCATTCGACGGGTACGTCGAAGATTATTATACATTGACTTAGTCATTAGCAGTCTCACCCCATTGGATGATACCCTATTATCTTCCAAGATCTGACACTTTTACACGTATTCATAGTGATAAATCTTATATTGGGATACGTGTTCGCGTGATCGACTAGCTATCGCCGCGTGTGACGTGCATTACGGTTAGCAAGAAATCTAGGACTACTTCAGTTTAGAGACTTGGCATTTAGATCAGGGATATGCGCGTCGATTATTTGACGGGTATATCTACATTGGGAGGGGAGGACGACTGGTAGGCATATGGGACACCCCACTCCTTTACACTGATACCGCACTCGACGGAGTGATACGGACATATTTATATATTACTGATACCACGTTCTGTAGAGTGTGGGACGTTACTTGATGACTTTGCAGATACCATACTCTATAGAATGTTGGACGTTATTGTATTCCTGCGCCCGTGTTATAGGGGACATGTGTGGCATATACTAGCCGGTTGCCACGACCGGTGAATTACGTCAGCATATGTCTAGCCTACACCTTCTCATATACTCACAGTTGTCCTTACATTGCATTCACGTAGATGGTTAGCACACCTTTATTGCATTTATTTTATTCAGTAATTATATATGGCTTATTTCTCTGTATCTTGTTACGTCCCTCTGAGGACCAGATTCCCTTCCAGATTTAGACGAGGCTTTCTACCCGACAGTATACGACCCCGGACAGGAGACGAGATTCGCTACAGCTGAGGAGTTAGAGGTGCAGCCGTCAGAGTTTCCGTGATCAGTTGGTAGGCCTTCAGACTAGATTGGGTGCATCATTATCTAGAGCCGATGCCCTAGTCGTTATCTTTTATATCTCATTTCAGTACTTTATTTTGTCATAGTAGTGGGTTTGTTCCCATCAGACTTTATTGGTTATACTATGATAATTCAGACTGGTGTTTATCTTCCAGCAGTTTATATAGTATTTCTTGCTCTTTATTTTGTGGATGAGATTAGATTACCTGTTATTGACTGTTATTGGACATGTTAGTATTTTAGGATAGCGTAGCACTCTTCGTGGATCCATTAAATTGGGATATCCTCGAAGACGTGTCAGCTGACTATTGCCACGTGGCCTGGTCCCGTGTACTTTTGGGACTGGGGCATGACATTTATGCTACACTGTGATCAGACTCTTTACCTTGTTGGCGAAAAGCCAAAAATAACTGTTGCTGGCCTAAAAAGCTAAGCTATGCAGAAGATTGCTTACTTTACGCTGCGGTTATAATAACTGCTAAACAATGTTTCCTTAGACTTCTAAATCCTGTGTAGATAATTGGCCCAGCATAAAACTTGACGATTCATGTACAATAGGTAACTAGCGTAGAATAACCTGATTAAGCATAAAATGTAAGGATGGTAATGTGAGCATATTTGCCATAAGTTTTAGTTTCTCCAGACATGACCAAATCTTGTGCATTAAATGTAGAGATATGCTTCGAGCCCTGTGTAAGAAATAGCTTTTGACGTGGCACATGATTTTGTTTTATTTTGAACGTAAAACCCATTTCTGTAGACAGTGTATTCAGAAGATTCTCTTTCTTTCCTTTGGATGAGTAAAAATGACTTGTATTAGATATACCACTAAACGACAACCTGGGTCTCTGTGCAAAATCATCATCACAACCGTCCTCTCGATTATCGTGCAGTATTTTGTCAGATGTCAGGTTCACCGATTTGACTGACCAACTCATGATGAGTTCCTCGTACAAACCTTACGCCACAACGTATGTCAGATTTTACACACAGACTTTACGCGCAGATTTCTATGCCAACTTTACACCGGCAGACTTTACGCCAAACTTTCTTGAACTGTGTTTTACGCCGACAGTTTTGAATCTTTATTTTATGCAGATAATTCTGAATCCTTACTTTATGTTCCTCTGCTTTATGCTGACCACTTTGAACCTCTATTTTATGCCAACTATCTTGAAGCCCTATTTACGCAGGGAATAGACTTCGTGTATGTTGGGGATTTTGACTAAAAAATTATGCGGACAAATTCTCTAGCGTATTTCATACTTCCACATTCTACCTAATGCTTGCATCCTTCCTGTACCCCTTCTAAACGTTGTACATCACCTGCAGAGAGATGGATATGCAGAAGGAATGTACTATCACAGATGATGACACAACTCCTGGAGTCAATGGTCAGACTCAAGGAGAGACCTTAATAATTCCCAGACTTCCGGAATCAGATGGACAGATTCACAATCCAGTTCCATCTGATCTTCCTGTTCCACATAATGGGAACCTTCCAGTCTCATCAACATCACAAGATGGCCATGCACAACTATTCCAATTCTTCCATATGATGATGCAGGAACAGAGGCAGCAGACAGCCGAGCAAAGGCAAGAAATTATGGCAGCAATTGAAAGGATGGCTGCAAAGATTACTGTACAAACTCAAATACTAGCTCCAGTACCCCGAGCTAGGGCTGGTTCAGTAATAGACTTTATACAGATGGGTCCAAAGCCGTACCAAGGCATTGAGAGCCCAGAGGAAACTACCAACTGGATTTTTCACACCCAGAAAGTATTAGAGGCGTCTCAGCTATCTGCAGACATATGGTTGACGGGTGAAAGGACACATCCAGGACCAATAAGGACACAGCAAGGAGGACCTATCAGACGTCCTTTGGAACAACAACAGTATCAACACAGAGCCAGACCGTACCAGATCCCAGAAAAGCCCCGCTGCCATCATTGTAGGAGACGCGGACATATTAGGGGACTGTCGACTTCGTCTAGGACAATGTTTAAGGTGTGGTTTCGGACAGCATTTGGTAAGAGACTGTCCTTTGCAACAAGCATCGACACTTTCACCGTCAGTTCAGGAGTTAGCACTTTCAGCATCGAAGATAGCTCAGCAGATAAATAGATCAGGAGAATCAACTTGGCAACATGAGGATGGCATGCGCCAACATTTTCTGAACCTATTCGTTGACCAAGGTATAAATTTACTTTGTTAATTTATATCTTATACCATCCTTGACTTTCTACCGTGACGTAGTTTTAATTCCAGGGATGAGATTTTATAAGTTGGGTAGCATGCCTCACAACCTAGTATCACATAGTCCTCTTGACTCCTTAGTAAAGTATAGTTGAATGACATTTAAACTATACGCTAGTATAAGAAGATGGTGTTTATTCAGATCGTAGAAATTAGAGACCCATACCCTCTTGGGTCAACTAGCAACTTAGACAAGGGATTTGTATGACAACTGTAGAGACTGTAGAGTCTTATCTCTTTGTGACTTGAATTATTATGTACATTCTTTCATCATGATCTAGCGCATTTATATTTTATATACTACCTTGACTTATGCTGCTATTCTATAGCCTAGTTTTGCAAAGCTTAGTCTTTTATCAAGCTTGTTCATGATATATGTATTAGTGGATGCATACATTAATACATTTCAGAACCAATGTATTAAGGTCTAGCTAACCTTAGTGCGCTTGGTTCACCCTTGGTATAACTACTTTACGTGGATTGAGATATGTAGTGATTAGTAGACAAATATACTTGCCCTCTAGATATGTCTGAACATATCGTATCAGTTACATAATTGTACCAATACGGGCATGCGAATGAGAATTACCAAAATATATTTTAATCCACAACTGCCTTGACAATTCCTTTTTAAATTTATTAAACGCCTTGATCCCTATACTTCTAATTTATTACCTCCCCCTTGAACTCGTTATTATTGTTTTCTGCCCTTCCTTACTTCGGAAAGACGAAACCTCATGCTTTGTGTAAGTATGATATACAGATAAGTACTAGAGATACCCCATAGGTCAATCATATTATTTAATGATTACTTCCTGTAATTAAAGGTATATCATAGGTGATGTATTTTGTGTAATCTTTGAGGATTGAATAACATGATTAAATGATTCGAGAAATAGTTTTTTTTAGATGTATAGCCTTATATGATAGATGCGTAAATTTTAAGTTGGGTAGAAATTGTATTATTAAACTGGAGGTGAATTCTTTTAGATTTTGATCAAAAGAGATTAGATAGAGAGACCCTACCCTATTTTAATTTCGAGGACGAAATTTTTATAAGTTGGGTAGAATGTAAGAACCCTAATTCTGAAAACCGTATTAATCATTTTTATTAATTATTTTTATCTATAATTATGAGCTAAATAGAGAGAATAGATTTTATTAGATTTTATTTGAAATGTTGTACATTTAGAAGATTTATGGGACCATTATAATTTTTCCTAATTTATTTCATGTAGGAGACTCTTTGGACAGTTGCTAGCTCAACCGTATGCACCAATATAATTCTTAGAATTTCCTGTGAATAGATATGTATATATATATATATATATATAATTCCTATTGGTTATTGGATATCAAAACCGCAACTCCTAACCCACTACCCGCTTGCAAACCCGCATAAAGTAAGGAATCAACAGCAACAGCATCAGCAGCAGTAGCAAACCCAAACTTCTCTTTTCTTTTCTTCTCCGCACGTAAAGTTTAAACCCCACGCGTAAAGCAACTTAACTCCACGCGTAAAATAGAACTCCACTGCTTCTTATTTCACCGCACGTAAACTCAACCCTACCGGTTAAATTCCTACACCACGCGTAAAACAAACCCACCACCTCATTTCCACCACCTCTTATCTCTATGTTATTACTAAACAACCCTCAGCCGAAACCTAAACCAATGAAAGAGAAACAGCAGCAGCAGTAGTTTCTTAACCATTAAGTGATTCCCACTGCCTCTTATCTCTATATATATACAACTCTTTCAAACCCTAACTACAATTCTTCCTTCACTAAACTAACACGCTGCCTTGACGTGCACTATACAGAACTTTTGCTCGACAAGTATACCTTGTCATTGTACTGTTATTTACATTCCAGCTGATACATGCATGTTTAATTCTTCTTATATAGATATTTATTTATGTAGATTTGAGACCTACTTTATGAGACCACCCCAGTATCATGTAGCAGCAGTAGGTTCATTGGCCGTGACAGAGTTGTTACACGAGTTGTGAGTCTCATATAGATTCCGGACTATGTACCGGGTTGGCCTCCTGTACGTATGAGCCGTGCGTTAGGGATAACTGCTGATAGAAACTTTGTATGCTAGAAGACTCTGCAGTTATTAGTGGTTCAGGGACATAGCCTATTGTAGTACGGTGGTCCAATCCTTGTCCTTGTTTGGTTGTAGGATTGGGCTATTATACTAAAGATAGGTTATGAACCAAATCATGTCATGGATGTGACATGCTTAGAGCATTTGACGGGAAGGACTACTAGTAGGCGTATGGGACACCCTACTTTTTTTACTACGGATGCCACACTCGACGGGGTGATATGGTTGTTATATTTACTACGGATTCCACACTCTTCGGGGTGATATGGTTGTTATATACTATACAGATTCCCTGTTCTTCAGAGCAGTAGGACGTTATTATATACATGCGCCTTTGTACTGGGGGCATATGTGGCATATACTAGCCAGTTGTCACGATTGGTGAATTACGTCAGCATATGTCTAGCCTACACTTTTCCTACGCTCAAAGTTGTCCTCAAGTTGCATTCCACTTAGACGGTTAGGCGACCCACTGGATGTTTATTTTTTAGTACTTATTGGCATGTTATTATGTATCTTGTTACGTCCCTCTGAGGACCTGGTCCCTTTCCAGATATGGACGAGCAGGAGTATCCACAGGAATACGGACCTGGACTCGACTCTACTTACCAGACTGAGGAGGTCTTAACCTCAGAATAGCTGTGATTAATTCCACTGTTTAGAGATTTTGTTCTACTTCAGTATAGTCGTTTGTAGTGGATTTGTTTCCACCGGACTATCAGACTTGATACTTATCCTTGATATCTAGTTATTATTCAGCTCTTTATTCCTACTAATTATTGGTGTTGTGGATGAGATATAGATTGTGTATGACTTATTGTGACAGTATATTACCACTGGTGGATTGCATATTCATTTACAGCATAAGTATGTATATGATTTCCATATATTGGGGTTCATATACATACGGCTGGGCATGTACGTATTCCTACTCCTACGTATGTTGGGACTGGGGCGTGACAAAACTCCGCACCTCTAAGACGTCGGTTGGGGTCGGCCACATCTCTACTGCTGATATCTTAGCTGGATCCACCGATATACCTTCTCCCGAGATAACATGAACGAATATAACAAGGTCCTTGTGGGTCAACCTTGTTATATTCGGTCGCCTAGATCTTTAAACATGTTATATTTGAATCGCACCGTTAGCTAAGAAAGAAATACTTGTATCGCTTAGGAAACACATAAAACACATTAAATTGCCTCGCTCAATAGCGACTCAGAATATATAGCCGATGTGTACACTCTTGCTCGATGCAAGGCGATATTCATCCTCCTAATTCAAACATTCGATAGTCCACCGCAGCTAAATACTGAAATGCGTCACTCGTTCGTGACTATATCCAAATCCGATGCGTACACCATTGCATTGATGCAAGACGAACACTT
Organism: Iris macrosiphon; assembly: GCA_036927795.1. Lineage (NCBI taxonomy): Eukaryota > Viridiplantae > Streptophyta > Magnoliopsida > Asparagales > Iridaceae > Iris > Iris macrosiphon. The sequence continues at coordinate 289,995,945 of JAYESA010000005.1, forward strand.
TTCTCGCCCATGTATTAGACATTCGTTAATGCACGCCTTATCTATATGAAGGTCACCAGCGATACGAATGTCTACCATATTGGACGATACACTACATCTATGGCGCACCTTTTAGTCTTATTGATTGTAATGCCTCAACTGAATAGTCCCGCAATGCTCTCTTTTAGTGTACCCTGTGGTAGACGACCATCCCTCCGAAGGTTACAACACCTCAGAGGATACCCCATCGATTTCCAATGTTCCTTTCATGGGTCGAGCGGTCCTGGTGCCTTTTTTGCTCAAGGAACTAACAAAACCAGTGCACGGATAGTCCATGACCATTTACCATGCAACGTTACTACTCGACGAGTGACGCGTCCAGGAGCTATGCGTAAAGTGGCACTTTATTTGGGCATTTTGCACTTAGCATGTCAGCATTGTCGTATGGCGCTCGTGTGCTCATTTTATGCGTGAGTTGCATGCACTGTTACTTGCTCGGGAGCATACTTTGTGGCGTTATGCGGCCGAGGCGCTATGTGTCCAAAAGCTATGCGGCTAGGGGCTATGCGGCCAGAGGCTATGCTTCCTGGGGCTATGTGGCCTGGAGCTATGCGACAAGGCGCTATACGGCCATCGAGCTTGTATGAGCGAGTTACATGTGTAGGGGATAAGGTCAGCTGTTGGCAGTGCATGCGGCACATGGTTATCCGTTCCATCCGATTTATGCGGCATTTGCAGCGCAAGGGTGCGTGCACAGTGGCTGTTGCTTTCGGCGCTTGGATGCGTTTGACGGCGCTGTCATGTGCAGCGTAACCGACGACGGCAACATCACATGAGGCTCCGGCAACGCATGCTGCTACGACTTCATATGCGGCCTGGTATCGGATAGCGCATATGCGGCCTTGAGCTTTCTCAGGCCGCATAGGTATTTTTTTCCTCTATATTTAGATAAGCTTCTCTTTCTTTGAGAGAGAGAGCAAAAGTGAGAGCACCAGAGCAATATGCAGCCGCAGTGAGCACCCTTCCACAAAGTATTTTTTGAGTGATCCGAAGGTGACCAAGAGCATTCTAGAAGTTCTCGTATGAATTTGCTGGATCCTGGGGGCAGTTCGTCGTATAGCGTGAATCTTGCCTTGAGCTCCGGTGGTTTTGATTACCCCAGCAAGGAGTTTCCTTCTTTGTATTTTTTTCTTCTCATCGTTCCTTCTCGTTGTAGCGTTTGCGAACGTAAAGAGAAGAACGATTTTCTGATTCTTGGAGTATTTGTATTTTTCTTGGGTCGTCAGTTTGTAATCGGTTCCTGGTTTAGTGCTTATGTGGAGTTGTATCACTGTAGAGAAACTCTTGTGTGGATCTCAGTGCACCAACTTTTGTAGAGACAAACTCTTGTATGAGTCTCTACTTTGTGGACCTTCTCTACTTTAATTTGGCTTTGGGACTAACAATTACTATTGATTTCGAGCCATTCAAGCCCATCAATGCATCACTTTATGTAAAACCCCTATTTCTAAAAAAATCGTATTTATTATTTTGTTATTAATTATTAATTTAATTGAAGTAATTAGTAGCTAATTAGGAAAAATAGATTTTTAATAATTTTTATTTTAGGTGTTGGTGCACTTAGAGGATTTATGGGACCATTAGAAATTTTTCGAAATTTATTTCATGTAGGAGACCCCTTGAGCAGTTGCTAGCTTAACGGTGTGCATTAATATAATCTAAAAATTTTCTTATGAGTATATATATATATATATATATATATATATATATAAAATTGGAAAAAGTATAATAAAAAGATTAAGAAAAGAAAAGAAAAAATAAACTAATAACTATACTAATACTATTACTATTTCCTAATAACTATTAATAACTATCTATCCTAAAGCCTACCCGCTGAATGCAGCACCCCCTTAGAATTAGCAAACCCCCCATAGCAGCCCTTAGAAATAAGTAGCCGCCCTTTAGCAAAATATGCAACAAGTCTTAGCAAAACAAGCACAGACACCCCCCCCCCCCGCGCGCGCGCGCGGGTATAAACTCTTCTCTCCTATATATATATATATATATATATATATATATATATATATATATATATATATATATTATTTCAATAAAATTCTAACCCTAGATCAATCAAATCCCTTCCTCTTCCCATCTAGACCTAGAGAGAGTCGTCATCGCAGCCGGAGAACTCCGCCAGGCCGTCCAAACAAATCCCGACGACCGCGACCCCGCGCACTGCAGATTCCCACAGCGAGGTACCTATGTTCCGGAGTTGTTTTCCGTCGACTCGCTCAACCAAATGCCACTCCGTCTTCACCGATATGCTCACCCCTTAACTCTCTTCCATATTTGTATAATAGTAGACCTCGAACAACGTGCAACCCTAGGCAAAAATAGCGCCAAAGTTGGCGGAAACAGATCGAATTCTGGGATCGCAGAAAACTGCGGTGACCATCCATGTCTCCGAGTTTGTATCTCCCACCACAGAGATTCGAATTCGATGATTCTTTTTTGTATGCGTAGACCACTTGACCTAGTTTAATTTTTGTTAAATAACCCTAGATTATTAACTCTGTAGATAGAATTAAATTCGTTGGAAAACTCCGCGAACCCACTTTTCCCAGATTTCCAAAAGTTGTGAAACGGAGCGCGCTCCGCCAAACGGGACCGCCCCGCCGTGTACCAAGTGTACCGAACGGTGCGTGCAGCGTAACCGGATACGTAAAAATTCGCGGAAACTGATTCGGACGCGTGTGCGCGCCGAAATCATCCCGTATCCGCGGACACGTCCCGTGTCGCAACTTTTGTGAAAGTCGCGTGCATTTTGTGCACGCTTGTCAGATTGCGACAAAACTTGCGCCACTGGACTCGTGGTAACGCGTTGGTCCTGTGACCCAATTTTTACGCAATTCTGAGAGTTGACCAAGTCGCCAATTGGCAGGCTCCACGGTTGACTTTTTGGGCGAAATTGTGTTCAGCCCATCGAAATTCACATTTGGACATACCGTTGGATTCGTATTGACATCTAGAGTTTGTTTGACCTATAATTTATCCCATTTAGAGACTGTTACCCTTGGCATATTTTTCGATGCAAAGTAGACTACACGTGGACCTCACTTTTATCCGAAATTACCGTTTTGCCCCTGTGTCCAAATTGGACGAAAGGGAAGTATTTTTAGCTATTTTGCTTATTCTGGGAATGTTGATGATGTTTATTTCAGCATCCGGAGACGTTCATTCTGAGGTCGTAGCTTCTGACTCTTGGTGTTGACATCGGGACACTACATTTTTGAAGCTTTCTTGCCAGGCAAGATACATTGCTAAATTACTTACAGTATTTTGCATGCTTAGTATATTTCTGTATATTCATTGTATTTTTATTTATTTATTGCATGTGTAGTTCCTTTCAGTCATTACTATATATTAGATATGTTGACACACACTTGACACTTAGTATCATGAGAGGACAATCATTAGGCGTATGGGCTTTTAACCACTCTGGTAAACCATAGTATATAGTTCGCACTACGGGCGTATGTCGCGCTGGTCGCTACCCCCGCGGTATGTCGATTTCTGGAGTCTCGCTGGTCGCTACCCTCGCGGTATGTCAATTTCTGATGTCCACTGACGAGTATGTGAGTTGTGAGGTAGATCGAGTAGCCTACCCTTGCCCATACGTCGAAAAGTTGTCCTTATTTGCATTCATATAGATTGTCTTGTACAGCGTACTTATATATTTTCAAACATTATGCATGTTTACTGTATTCAAATTGGCTTGTTGTTCTGTATCTTGTTACGTTCCCCTGAGGACCTGGTCCCCTGCCAGGTGTATCTGTTCTTGAGTATTTGCAGGAGCGCAGATTTGGATGGTTATATATGTTTCGAGGATGTCTACTCTTCGAGCCCATGATTGTTAGCTGGTATTCCTATATTGTGTTTATTGTGTTGTACTTTTCCATTCGAGTTGGTAGGGAATTTGTTTCCATCCAACTATCATCCTTAAATACTTACATTGAGATCTAGTTTCATAGATACTGGTTATATGTTTATATATTGATTTTCTGTGGATGAGACTTAGATGGTACCCTGTGACTTGTGATATATTTGTAGATTTGATTTCATATTACAGCGTAAGTGTGGATTTTGGTTTCCATATATTGGAGTTGTCATATCCATACGGCTGGCATGCTTACGTGTTCCTAGTCCTATGTATGTTGGGACTGGGACGTGACACTTTATCTCTGTGATAATAAGTTTCATACAGAGGCGTTGAATGAACTTCTCGAATCTGATGACAAGTTTGGATTCATAGTAATGGATGGAAACGGAACCCTTTTTGGCACTTTAAGTGGCAGTACTCGCGAGGTGCTCCACAAATTCACTCTTGATCTTCCTAAGAAGCACGGAAGAGGAGGGCAGTCTGCTCTTCGATTTGTTCATCTGAGGATGGAAAAACGTCATAACTATCTTCGGAAAACAACAGAGCTTGCTACAAAGTTTTATATCAATCATGCTACAAGTCAGCCAAATATTGATGGGCTTATTCTGTCTGGTTCTGCTGATTTCAAAACTAAGTTAAGCCAATCAGACATATTTGATCCTCGACTGCAGGCTAAAATACTTAATGTAGTTGACGTCGCATATGGAGGGGAGGACAGTTTCAATCAGGCTGTAAAGTTGTCAGCTGAAATTCTATCAAATGTTAAGTTTATACAGGAGAAGAAACTGATAGACAAATATTTTGAGGAGATAAGCCAAGATACTGGGAAGTATGTGTCTGGTGTTGACGACACACTCAAAGCTCTTGAGATCGGTGCTGCTGAGATCTTGATTGTGTGGGAAGACTTGGATATCAATAGGTGTACACTTAAGCATGCTGGAACTGGTGAGACCATCATAAAGCATCTGAATAAGGAACATGAAGCAGACCAGAGCCAATTCCGTGATGCTGCAACCAATGCAGAACTCGAAGTTCAAGATAAAACATCATTGCTGGAGTGGTTTTCTAGCGAGTACAAGCGTTTTGGTTGTAGCCTTCAGTTTGTTACCAACAAATCTCAGGAGGGTTCTCAGTTTTGCAGAGGAATTGGTGGCATTGGCGAGATCCTCCGCTACCAGCTCGATATAAGGCCTTTTGATGATCTCTCAGATGATGGCGAAGTGTACGAAGATTCTGACTAGCAATCTACGAACCAAGTGCTGAAGCAAGTCCAGGCTGAGCAGGAGCTGGCCCCCGATGAGCTCGAATGTGTTACGCAGAAGAAGCACACGACCCCAAGTCAGCATTATTACCTAATCTTTTATATTCCGTGTGTGATATCTAAAGATCCTTTGTTGACTTTTGCACCCAGGAAAAGAGGTGGTGGTTATAGAATTGGGGGGGGGGGTGGTCATATGGATTGGCCAGCAGGATGATTTAATATAAACGGTCTACATCATCCACACTTTATATCATTAGTTTAGGGTATTTGTTTGTTATGGTCTCTACTATTAGGTAATCAACATTACATCAACTGTTTCAAGTGTTGGTACTTTTGTGTACCCACTATTTACATTTAGACCTGCTTTGCATATGCTGCAGGTTCCTTTTAGTTCTGAAACATATTCTATTGTTAAATTTTGAATATCAGCTGATCTGATATCTGTCAGATCCTATTTTTGCAATATCTATTTGTGTGCTTGTTCTATTTAACACCATGATTGAACTCTTATTCCCAAGGTTTAAAGTACTAAAGTTCATATATTACTGTTATTGCGATGACCGTTGGGAAATCTTCGGCTGCTTAAGGGAGAACTATGATTTTTGATGTTTGAACTTGTGGCAGGGAATTACTAGAACTGTGTTCTAGAACTCCCTTTATATATATGTGTGGTTTACCAAGATTAGATAAAACTACTGGAGGTTTTGCTGAACATGTGAGGAACGTCGACCTGGAGTTCGTATACATGATGGTGCAGATTATCAATTTTTGTTACTTTGTTTTTTCTTTTAATGTCACAACATATTTCTCTGTTTGGATCTTTCTCAATTATTTTGCAACAGAGGCTACTACTGTAGAGACATTGAGCTTTGGTAAAGAGTGGAGTTGATATTTGAACTCTAGATTACTGTTATTTGTCCACTAGATGTGTACCTGCTGAAATGTTTCTTTCATTTTTGCTGATCACAGGAGCAAGGGAATTCATTATCTGTCTAGATAAGTCATTACCAGAAGCGCAACATATAATAGTAATATTGCATAAATAATATTTTTAATTAAGATAATCAATACTAATTATTAATAAAAATAAATAAATTTTTATTTAAGTAAAAAGTTAAATAATAATATTAAAAAAAATAACTTTGTTAGCTAATTAATTATTTTTGTTATTGTTATAATATATATTTTATTTTATCTTATTTCATAACCATCCAAATGCTAGAAGAATGAATTTGACCACTTTAAAATTATAAAATATCACATATCTAAACATTGACATTGAACTAACATGAAATTTAAAAACATATAAATTTCACCTTCCTCATACATAAAGTCAGTTTTATATTTTGTTACATTCTCAAACAACTCCCTTAAACTTTATTAGTGGCTGTCTGGCTGATACATTAACACATTAATTTGGTGTCCTATTCATGGAGTCTGACACGTGGAGTCTGACACAGAGGTGCCGAGGTACTTGCCGGTGTATTGGTGCACACATTCAATCAAGTAGCTACACTAGATTGATAGAGACAATTCAGCAAACACCATACTCAATTTTTGACAATTTTATATTATTTTTTGTCCTGTTTCTTTTTTTTAAACACCAGGAAAAGTTGTTTGGTTGCATTCGGAATTGCTTACTAGAGACTCTTGTAATTTTCTTCTTGGAAAGCGTGGAATACAACAATATAACCAACCAAACCTTATTTTAGACTAATTACTTTCAATATGCGTTGCACATAAAAAAAAATATTATTAAAATATAAAAAATATTTTAAATATAATTTAAATATATTTTAGTTATGATTTATTATAAGTATGTTTTTTAAGTTTTGGATATATATTTAGTTAGATAATATCATTTAGTTAGTTTAAATATAATTTAAATTTTAAAATATTTTAGGATTTACATATATTCAGGTAGTTAGGAGATGTGAGAAAATAAGTACAGCTACGGTACCTATTTTTTAATTTTTTAATTAATTAATTAATGATATATATACGGCTTAGAAGTCATTTCTAAGCCTCATTATAATAGTAGAGATTAGATTTGAATTTACTTTTGATAATTGTTTATTCCTTATTTTTAATAGAAACGATCTCAAGAGCTGCTTAGTAATAAAGACCTTTTAAAAAAAACAGTTTGAATTTTGATATCTTTGATAACAGACGAAAAACTATTTCTAAAAACTATTGTTGCATCAAAAAACTATTATAGTATGGCTCGTATTCAAATAAGGATGAAACGAGCATTGTCCGATGATTGGAGAATTTAGGAGATGTCAAATTTTTTTACTAGTTCTAGAAGTGCATGAAAACTAGAACAATTAAGGATAACTATTTGCACAAATTTATTCATATTGTGCAGGAAATGACGTAAGGATATTCAAATATGTAGTGTTGCTTTGTCATGGAAGTCAAATAAGAAAAATGATGGATATCCAACTCTGAATATCTAACTAGATATCTGGCAACATAAGATGTTGTGGTCAGCGTAATTAAATTGGACATAATCATTTTTTAGGGATTACGGGTCTAGATTTCAGTTAGGTTCGGAATCAAGTTCAATTGAATTTTTTCAACTGTCCTGATAGCCTAACTTTTGGGGTGTTTAAGAGCCTATTTAAGTAAATTTTCAACCCAAACTAGATGTGCTCTAAGATGCTTTACTTGGTGATCGTGTTAGAAAGTTCCTAAAGAAATATTGCGACATGTGAAGTAGATTGCTCGTTTGAGATCTCGTAAGGAAGATGTCTCACAATATGTTATTTGTTCGTGTGAACTCTTACAAGATTTATCTTTTGATTCATTAAAGTATCATGTCATTGCATCATGAAGGGACGTGGATTTGGCTGAACCACATTATACATCTGTGTTATTGTTCAGACAAATTTTTGTATTATTATTTGGTCTATTCGTTATCATCAGGATTATGAGAAAACCTCCTATATTATTTCAAAGTCGTTCCAAAAGTGAATAACTTTTCATTTTTCTTAAAACTATAATTATGAAACTATTTTTAATATGACTTTTAAATAAAAAAGTAAAAGCAACCGTGCTAAGCATCACCGATTTAAGCCTATGTTTTTCTTTAGAAAAAAAAATCTATTTGGTACCACCACTAACCTATGATTTTCTTCAGAAGAAACAACTATCATAAACTTTTGCAGCTTTCTAGAAAGTAGCAACAATAGAGAAAAAAAACTTTCTTTCAAGGTCAATTTATTTGATAATATTTATCCTTGTTTATTAATAAATTGTCCAATTAAAAATATTAGTTTAAAGTTTAAGCTATAACATGTTCGATTGGAAAATTTGGATCATAAATTTTTATTTTTTGTTTTAGTTTTTCAATTATATATTTTTGTTGTTGTTGTATTTATGCTCATGTTTGTGGGCAAAATAAAAATTCATGATATAAACTTTTCAATAACTTGCGGTCTAAGCTATATAAAATTTAGGATCCAACCGTCCAAACGCTAATTCCCCGTTTTTATTTTTTATTTTTTTTATTAGATGTCCCGGAATAGTCCTTACTTTTGTTACATCTCTCTATTTCTCTTTTACACGTCATTCTTCTACAGACAGCCTGGGCCCGTGTCCCGATTCTTCTCCACTGGACACAGTTAAAACTTTCAATTTTCTCTTTTCTTCTTCAATAATACAGGGTTAGGGTTTCTGATGCGATTTTCTTCCTGCCATGGATCTCGCTTCGAATTCGTACACTCTCGAGGGAGCCGACGTACATGGCTTCCACTCGCTCGACGGTGCGCATTTATTCTCTTCCTATTTCTCGTTTTCAATTGAACAATTGCTGTCGAGCTCCGTTTTATTTCGAGTAGTTGGACTCAATGATCGGTTTAATTTTCTTCTGAGACCTGTAAAACCTAATAATCAAGATTTCTTGTATGTGGAGCAAGAATTCTCAATTTTGAAGTCATTTTCTAATTTATGGGATTGGACTTGGGTGCATAATTGACGGATTTTTATTAGGAATTAAGAGAAGATTATTGGAATCTTGTTACTAAACCCGTTTATTATGGTTAATGTATAGGTTTTTGATTTTTAGGTTGGCAAATTTGTTTCTAGGTTTAGAAGGTGTTTTTGTCGGAGAGAAGGATTGGAAGTTTGTCCTTGTCCTGTTTATATTAATTTTATGTGAGAATTGTTGGACATGGCTTGTGTTCAACTATGAAGTGTGATGGGGGCGCCGTCCGAGAAATCGGAGAAGCCCTGGAGGGGAGGAGTCGATCACTGATACTTGCCTGACTGTAGCCAAAACAATGTCAGCGATACACTGACAGTCTACCGCTGGTAAATTGCCAACGTACCGGTATTAACACATTTAATTCCACCAAGTCTGGGGTCCAAAAATGTTCAACACAATGTAGTGACAATATTGTTAGAAAAGTTGTCGTTTTCTTATTGAAAACTTTGTGAATCAAAAGGAAAAAAAAATTAGATTAATGTTACCGGCCTATGGGGAAGTCGTGCACGAAGCACTGTCCTAAGAGTTTGATTCGAGATCTGTGTGCAGACGTTTCCCGAAGCTCCTAGTGGTAAAATTTCCGCACTACCGGTATCTCGTCACCGCACACGACTCGGAGAGAATGACCAGGACCTAGCTCTGCCCAGAGCTTGGAGACGAGTGAAACGACGAAAAATGGACTGAATAATATGTTGGCAGCAAGTTTTTGGAGAAAAATATTTCTGATACAGTTTTCAAAGAAAAATCATTCATATATATAAGAATCCATCCAATATGTAACGGTCTGAATTAATTTGGTATTAATTCAGCCGTTACACAGACACATGGAGAATGAATCTGGACACGTAATGTATTAACGGTTCAAAAATTAAATAGTAACGGACAAATTAATTTTCCAACGTTCAGAATATTAAACGGAAAAATTGAAAAGGAGCAAAAAGAATTTTAGGGTCTCAGCCCGAACCCGAAGAGGAAATCGAATCGGCATTCGGTGCCCGCAGATGTGGGCGCGTAGCCGCACCCGTTACGCGCGTCGAACCGAGCCGGGCCGGGCGACGGCGGCGGCGGCGCGCGCGTGTGGCCCAAGAGTCCAACCCCCACAAGTATTCAAGCAAGTAAATGAGACAAACTAATATATACACACATAGAGCAAACACCCCAACCGATGTGGGACTAAAAGTGAAGTTGGTTTTTTGAGCAATGGTTCTAACAAATATACCACCAGAGAAGGGAATGGTCAGATTCAATATGTGGTTCATATCTGAAGTGGTGAAATTGATGGACAAAATTGCTTCTGATCAATGTTGTTAAATGGCGGCCATGGCGGATGGCGGTGGCGGATTTTGAACAAGCCGCCATGAAATGGCGGTGGCGTGGCGGTTTTCAAATGGCGGACTATGGCAGCGGTTATGCGTGTGGTGTCCGTGGTGGCCACGACGAAAATGACGGAAATGGCGGACTATGGCAGCGGTTATGCGTGTGGTGTCCGTGGCGGCCACGGCGAAAATGACGGAAATGGCGGAAAATAAAAAAAAATCGAATTGGTTCGTGTGACCCGACCAAGAACCTGGCCCAAAAGGGTGTAAGACCCTAAAACTTAACTTTGTGCTTCTTCTTTCTCATTTTTCAAACCTGCGCACCAGATCTTCCTTCTCTGCAGCGACCAGCGTCTACCATTCTCCTCCCTCCACTGTCCTCCGGTGACCCACACCCTCCGACAAACGTCTCCTGCAACCTCCTCCGGTGACCTTTTTCTCCTACTATGTATTTCGTTTTTTAAGTCTTTTTTTTAAAACACCTTTTTTTTTAGTTCTTTAATTTTTTTACGTTTTCTTTAATTATTTTTTAAAGTCTTTTTTGTTTTAAAAAGTACTTCTTTTTTATGCTTTAAATCTTTTTAATTCTTTTTCGTTTTTTCTCTATATCAATTATATTTTAACTTCTTTTTTTTCGTCTTTTTACTAATTCTGTGATATATTTGTTTATTCCTATTTTTTTCAGTCTGTTTTGAGTCTTTTGTTTTTTTATTCTTCCTCTTCGATGAACCATTCTGTTTTTTAATTTTGCAATTTATTTTTTCATGTTTTTTAATTATGTTCTTTTCATTTGAATATTATTTTTTTATTGTGTTTTTCTTGCTTCATTTTCTTCTGTTTTTCTGTCCATTTGTATAGTTTTTCGATAATGGCTTCAGCTGCAGCATAAGCTTGTCTTTGTTAGTAGTTTATGACATTGAATAATGATATTTTCTATCAATTAAGTCTATGGTTCTTGACATATGTTTTAAGTTTTTTAGGTATTTTATTTATTTTTGCAGATTTTTAGTATATATATATATATATATATATATATATATATATATATATATGCTCTGTCCGTCATGCCTTTCGTCATAGGCCGTCACGCCATCCGCCATATTTATATGACAGATTTTTGGCTTTCCGTCATAATCCGCCATCCGCCATTAACAACACTACTCCTGACTTTGTAAAAACTTGGAGATCCTATTTAAAGATCTCCTCAGGCTGGTTGGCAAAGTTTTAAAGGGTCTATCAAAAGAGGGTTCTTGGAGGCCATTAAGGGAGTCATCAAGAGGAAGAGAAGAGAGCTCGTTGGAGGTCTCATAAGGGAGGGTTTCACATTACTGTATTGTGTTGTAATCCTTGTAAGGTTCTCTTGTTGATTCAATAAAGTTAATTTTCTCATTGTTCCGTAGAGTAGGTCGAGTTTGACCGAACCACGTTAATATTATGTGTCCTTGTATGATATTAGTTCGGTTAATATGCTTTACTATTACTATTTTTCTCATCGTCATAAGATTATTGTTCTTCAGTGTTGCTTCCGCGTGTGCACGACTCCACAACAATTGATACCAGAGCTAAGGGAACTGTAATAAATTTTCAATTGTTGTATCTATATCAATCATATGTGACGACATTGGTCCTCTTCTTATCTTCCTAGATCGAAATTCTTGAAATCGTTGGTTCTTTAATGTAAGATAGGGGTTTTCTCGATTTCGGAGAGTAATAAGGTCAACACTATCAAGTTCGAGATGAAGAAATTTTACGGTAAAGAAAACTTTTGTTTGTGGCTTTGGAGGAAGGGTCAAATTGTGAAAGGGGATGTTTAAGGCCGTCGTCGACAAAGACAAAAAACCTTTCGACTTGACGGAGGATTCATGAGATGACATGAATCAGATGGCACAAAGCACGATTAAGCTTTGCCTGGTGGATAAGGTGAAGTATAATGTTATGTCAGAGACTTCTACGACATGTTTATGGTTGAAGATGAAGAGCTTGTATATGAGAAAGTTTTGTGTAACAAGTTGTATCTCAAGAAACATCTCTACAATTTACACATGAAGAAATGGATCCTTATTCTTAACCATCTGAGCAACTTCAACAATATGGTCAATGATCTTTTGTGTCTCGAAATAAAGTTGGAGGAGGACCAAGCGCTATTGCTTCTATTTTTCTTCCAGGGTCGTATGACTATTTTGTGACGACAATTCTCTATGGAAAGGAGACTCTTGAGATGGAGGAGGTGAGTACAATTTTTCTTTATAATGAGATTATGAAGAGGCTAAATCCAATTGAGGAGTCGTCAAGGTTAATTGACAATGAAAGGGAAAGTCGAAGAATATGGAGACAAGAGGGAAGGGAAAATCCAAATCCGTGCAGGATAGTGATAGTGATGCATGTTTTTTTTTCTGCAAACATGGGGACACATGAAGAAGCATTGTTCGAAGGGTAAGTACTAGTCGGAGAAAAAGGATGAAGACGCCAATACAGGTAGTCAGGACCAAGCCAGTATTGTTACGAAAGTCGAGAAATTACCGTGTAATGTACTGAAGTTGCATAACAAGAAGAATAATTTCTTTAAAACTTGGATCCTTGACTCTGGGTGTTTATACTATATGTTTATACTATATGTGCATGAACTCGGAGTGGTTCTCAACACCTATAAGGACTTCAGTGGTAGTGTTGTTCTTATAGGGAATAATGCGTCGTGCATGACCATTGGCGTAGGGAACATCAAGCTTTGTATGTTTGATGGTGTGGTGCGGACACTTATAAACGTGAGAGACATTTCAGAGCTAAACCAAAACCTCATTTCTCTGGACACGTTGGACGCGATATGATGCAAGTTTGTGGGCCAAACCGATTTGCTAAATATAGTGAAGGGTAACCTCGTGGTCATGAGGGAACATAAATTGTCATCAAACTTATATCAGTTGGACGGGAGTATACTCACACAGGTGGTACGACCGTCATTACAAAGAAAATTACAAAGAAAAAGGTAGATGGTAAGTTCAAGTCCACCTTGACTTGAACTTATGGTAGTCTTGTTGGAGGAATGTTCTCGGCCTCAATAGGAAGGTTGAGGTGCATTTTCTCGGTTCTTAGGGTAAAGATAGCATCACTGGCTAGTTGCAACTTCTCGGTTCAGGGGTCAAGACCATGTTAGTAACCTATTTCAGTTTCTTGGTTATGGAATAAAGACTATTGTGGTGACAGTTTCACGATTGTGGGGTAACCATTATTGCTGTTCTGTGATAAAGACCTTGGTGGATGCATTTTTGCGATTATGGGGCAAAAACTATATCAGAGACAATTTTGCGGTTCTGGAATAAAGACCGGATGGATGCAGTTTCGTTGTTGTGGAGATAAACACTGTGGTGGAGGCAATTTCTCGGGTCAAAAAGCCGTTGTAGTGGCAAGGTGTAGTTTTGAGGTTCTGGGATAAAGACCATGGTGGATGTAGTTTTGCGGTGCTGGAGGCAAAGACTCTGGTTGAGGCAATTTTTTCGGTTCTAAAAAAAAGACGTGTTAGAGACAGTTTCTTGGTCATGGACAAAGACCGTACTCGGTTTTGGGTCAGATTGTGGCTTGTTTCACAGTTGTAGCTAAAGACCGTGTTAGTGGGAAGAAAATCAAAGTCGGAGCTAAAGCTAACGAAGTACCGAGTATCATGATATTTTCATGATGTGGCTGGTTGAACAACTCACCATGATGGAGATTGCTTGAATGAATATGGCTCGTGTTCAACTACGGAGTGCAACGTGTGTCATCCGAGAAATCGAAGAAGCCCGGGAAGAGTCGATACACCAATATATGGCTTACTACAGCCAAAACAGTGTTAACGGTACACTGCCAGTCTACCAGAATTAACACATTATATTCCAACAAGTCCTGGGGGTTTCCAAAAACCTCCTACATAGTAATACTGTCATTATACCGCCAGAGTCAGGACCGATCGTATTCAATGTGTGGTTCATATCTAAATTAGCGAAATCGATGGACAAGGTTGCTCCTGACTTGGGGAAAGGTTGGGGATCCTAATTAAGGATCTCCTCCAGCCCCAAGATTGGTTGTCAAAGTTGTAAGGAGACTATCAAGAGAGGGTTCTTGGAGGCCATTAAGGGAGTCATGAAGAGGAAGAATGAGAGAGCTCGTTGGAGGTCTCGTGTGTAATCCTTGTAAGGATCTCTTGTTGATTCAATAGTTATTTCTTCCCTTGCTCTGTGGAGTAGGTCGAGTTTGACTGAACCACATTAAATATTGTGTGAATCAGTTAATTGTGCATTGTGCCTTGCTGTTTTACTCGTCGTCATTGTCATACGGTTATTGTTGTTTGCTGTTTTACTCGTCGTCATTGTCATACGGTTATTGTTGTTCGGTGTCGCTTCCGTGTGTGCACGGCTCCACAACAAGGATTAGATAAAGATGCAACCTTTACAGAAATTATATATCAGGAAGATGTTTTTTTTTTTGGGTTAAAAATTGTTACATTAAGAGAATTCTGATGCTTGTTTATATGTGGAATTGTGAAAATCAGTACCCAAATTATCAAAAAAGCCTTAATTCAAAAGGGTTTTGCTGATGGAATTCATGCTATGTATTCAATTCTTGGTTTGCCTATGACCAACAATAATTATGTAATACAAAGACTTTGCTTATTCTAGAGGCGCTCAATTCTCAAAGTTTAGTGAGTTGTGCTCTGGTGGTGCATATTGGAGAGTTGCTTTTGGTATCACGAGACTTACTCCTTTAAAGGAACATATTCATATTTATACTTACATCTGAAATGTGTCCAACAGGGTACTTCCTTGTTGAAAGTGATTATGCATGTCGGGTATGGATCACATGTCCGTGCTCCAAAGAGACCCAAAAATCGTCGAAAGTGATTATGCATGGTCATGATTGTAATAAGATATAATAGAACCTTTTTTTTTGGTATCAAATTCTCTCTAGAACTTTTCGAAACGTAGCTACTACCTAATACTTACATAAACATAGATATCATTAAGAACTAATGTACGAAATATGATATAAATATATTTTCGTGTGTATACATCAGCGTTTACATATTGTCACGTCTCAGTACCGAAATACGGAGACAGACATGGCCAGCTACCCCATACAAGGTGCTATACGTTGTACGGCGGTCACGGCTGTATGAGACAAGGGGTGCATGCTACAATCAAGTCTCCTATGGTAAAGAACTTCTCTGTCTCAATCATTCAAATAAGAAACAATAAGCATATAACATATATGATAAGCAATAAGGCGTTACAAACGCTTTCTCAAAATGTTTTGGAGTCCAGCTGTGCAAAATAAGAAGCTGTAAGAGTAACATAAGTACATGACAGTGATCAACTACAGTCTGATATAATACAATCATGTAAGGAAAATAATGATCAGACGAGCCGGCTAACAGGTGCCGGTAGCTAAACGCCAAAAAAGAAGTAAATGTGCAAGCCGAACATGGAAGAATAAAACCCACTCGCTATCCCCTACGACCATATTCCTGGTGCGCGCCATGAGTTGGGGGAAAGTACGCTGGATCCTCGGGTGCTGGCTCGAAACCTGGCCATGCAAAATCAGTAGGGTTAGACCCCAAATAGCAAGTACCACAAAGGAAGCACAAAATTGAGAAACAAAAACCCAAGGGAAAACATATAATAATACGTAGGTTCAGTGTCGTAACTTAGGTCCATGGCATATCCTAGTGCGAAGGTTCAACCCTACAACCAAACAAGGACAAGGGTTGAACCATCACACTATGATAGTCCACTTCTCTAGGCTACTAGCTGAATAATACAATCACAACCAAATCCATTTCTTATATCGGCCAATCATTTGTACGACTTGCTATTTTGTGGAGTCTGAGGCTATTTCAGAAATAATGCATAATTAGTATCCTCAGATTACGTCAGTGCCGAAAATTAGCTAACCGAACCAATATAATAAAACAGGCACTTGCAGGATGCACCAGTTTCCCGTAGGGCCACTGCGCTAAAAATACGGTATTAGCAGTTCCAGTGTTCCTATATTGAAACAGTGGCTCGACATAATAATAGTCAGATACTGCATTCCACTAAGGCAGATGATATACAGTATCTGTGGTGGCCAGCCCGCAACGCACTTAGAATGAATCTCTGTGGGAAGGTTCGTTGGCATGATCTCGGGATACCGTTCCCTCCAGATGTTACTACCACTTTTAGTTACCTAATTAGCCCTATGTTGTGTTTGAAATCTCAAGACGTGGTCATATGAGAATTTTTCATAAGATGTACACGTACGAGTATGCTAGATACGAATCCATGGAAGTCAAATCTGGATTCACTCGAGCGTGTATGCAACATTCATACAATTAATATCTTAGTCACGCTTTGGTAGTTGACTCGCTTATTATGTCCGTGCTGGAAAAATAATATATATATATATATTTATAATATCACGCGTTCAGGAATTTGGAGGCATTCTCAATGCACAATCCAAATATAACCACTTAACACGTGACATGATGTGTCGCACCTCGGCGTACATTA
Source organism: Iris macrosiphon (assembly GCA_036927795.1). Taxonomy (NCBI): domain Eukaryota; kingdom Viridiplantae; phylum Streptophyta; class Magnoliopsida; order Asparagales; family Iridaceae; genus Iris; species Iris macrosiphon. The sequence continues at coordinate 290,012,950 of JAYESA010000005.1, forward strand.
AATCATGAACAATAATCAGTCAATAGGGGTATCAGTACGGATACAACATTCGAGTCCAATAACAAATAAACATTGGGTCACATGAATCAAGAAACATTCAATCAACAAGCAGGGCCACATGGGTCTCTAGGCCGCATGGAAAGTCAGGCCGCATGGCAATCCTGGCCGCATATGAAGTCAGGCCGCATGAAAATCCTGGCCGCATGCTCAGGGTTAAGGTCTATTTCTTGGGACAAGTGTTGAAGTGACAGTCAAATAAATGAAGTGTCACTGATGTGACATAAAATGACTGATGTGACAAGCCATAAAGTGTGTCAGGAAGAAAAGATAAAACTATAGAAATAAGTGCCAAAGGTTCAGAGCCATGCGTCCAAGAAATTAGTGGCCACATGCTCTCCAGGCCGCATGAGTGTCGATGCCCCATGGGGTTCTCTGGTACTTAGCAAAATTTTCATTCATTCAGCGAGTGAATGCACAAAGTGTTCAAGGACACTTGTGTAAATCAGCAGTCATGCGTCCAACAAGATGGACGTATGCTGTCACTATGCAGAAAGAGTTTAGGCCGCATGGCACTCTTAGCCGCATATGCTCACTGGCCGTATAGGAACTTCGTCTTCTCCGACATCAGGTTAGGCTATGGCGAAAAAGTTCCAAAAAAATTAAAATATTGTTTTATTCATAAAAATCTCATTTTAAGTCCAAATCGGGTGAACCAAAAGCCAAAATGCTCTAAACTGAAAGCTCTATCATGTAGCAAAAACTGGTTTTCAAAGACATAAGTTTAATAGGTCAAAACCAAGAAAAACTCATGAAACCCTTAAAATCCTAAGTTAGAAAATGTAGATCTATACTAATCCATCCATCAAAACAGAAAACTCCAAGTACTAAAAGTGCTTAGAAACACATAATAAACATAATGGAACAATAATATGGAGGGTTTCTTCATTTCTCATGCAATGTGTACTTGTCTTTGGAAATTGATAGGGAAAACTAAAGAAAAGGAAGAAATGAAGGAATGAAGAGAGAGAAATTGATGGGTTATATATGGTAGGGTTGAGGCTTGAACCAAAAGTTTTCATGAGTTGAACGAACCCACAAAATAAACCATGAACCAGGTTAAACCAAAGAATGGGTCTAGTCTCCATGCACATGCAACCATGCTAAAATAAAAATACGTTCCAAATACGTATATCGGGAACATGGAGTGACATCTCTATCCACCTTAGAAAAATTTTGTCCACGGAATTCGAATCCAAGCAATAGCTAGAGAAGTCAGGACAAGCACGATATAAATCTACTAGCAACTATGAATGCAAGCAATATCATCACAACATAAGGGTGATCACTTGATCACAGAATCAGTGATATGAAGGCATAAGGTAGATTATACCTTCCAAATCGAATATGTGCGGGTACCGGAATTGAATATTGTCCTCGCGCTCCCACGTCGATTCCCCTTGAGAGTGATCGTCCCAAGCAACCCGGACAAGAGAGATACTCCAATTTTTGAGCACCTTCTCCACTTCGGTCCAATATGGATACGGGTTGCTCGTAAGATAAGTCGGTACCAACGACTAATTCAGAGTGATCGAGGATATGACTCGGATTCAGAACATACCTACGCAACTGAGACACATGAAATACATCATGTACCTCACGTAACGAAGGTGGAAGGGCAAGACGATAAGCAATATAACCTACCCGCTCGAAAATATCGAACGGACCTACGTATCTGGGACTAAGCTTTCCGCGAACCCGAATCTAATAACTCCTCGGGTAGGCGAAATCCGCAAAAACACGTGGTCGCCGACACAAAAATCTGAAGGCCTATGGTGCTGATCTGCCCAATGACGATGCCTATCTTGTGCAACCCGAAGTCGCTCTTTGATCTGCTTGACAACCTCTACTGTCTGCGTGATCATTTCAGGGCCTAACATCTTCCTCTCACCAATGTCGTCCCAAGCCAAATGTGACCTGCACTTTCTTCCATACAGTGCTTCGAAAGGTGCCATTTGAATACTGGCCTGATAACTATTGTTATACGAGAATTCTACTAAGTGAAGGTGATTCTTCCAATATTCACCAAGGTCTAAGGTACAGGCTCGTAACATGTCCTCCAAGGTCTGGATGGTTCTCTCTGATTGTCCGTCTGTCTGGGATGGTAAGCTGTGCTGAATCTTAACTTGGTGTCCAAGCTCTAGTGCAAACTTTTCCAAAAATGAGATGTGAATCGTGTCTCGATCTGACACAATACTTACTGGGATATCGTGCTCTTACTATCTGTCGCGAATACATTTTAGCCAATTGTTTTGTAGACTGTCCTACTCGGAAAGGAAGAAAGTGAGCTATTTTTGTGAGACGATCTACTATTACCCAGATTGCATCTCGACCAGTCAGTGATCTAGGTAAACAGTCACAAAGTCCATCGTGATGTGTTCCCACTTCCACTCTGGAGTAGGAAGCGGCTGCAATAATCCTGCCGGTCTCTGTTGTTCTGCCTTCACTTGCTGACATATCAGATATCGCGATACGAAGCGTGCTATTTTCCTCTTCATTCTGTTCCATCAAAATTGTTGCTTGATATCTTGGTACATCTTCGTGCCTCCCGGATGAATAGAATACTGAAAATTGTGTGCTTCAGTCATAAATTCTTGCCGAATATCCCCGCTTGGTACGCATAGACGATTTTCAAACCTTTGTATTTCATCCGCATATATTGTCAACTCCTTTCGAAGACCTGACTCACATTCTTCTCGTACCTTTTGAATCTTTGAGTCCTCTGCCTGAGCTAGTTTGATTCTATCTACCAAAGTTGACTGAATCTGTAGGCTAGCCTGAACTTCTGTACTCTGTGGAAGTACTGTCTCGATACCCATCTCTCGTAAGTCTTCTAGAATGTGCCTTTGAGTAGTCAACATAAATTTGCCACCTCTTCTGCTAAGTGCATCAGCTACTACATTAGCCTTGCCTGGATGGTATTGAAGTTCCACGTCATAGTCTTTGAACAACTCTAGCCACCTTCTCTGTCTCATGTCCAGGTCCTTCTGCGTGAACACATACTTCAAACTCTTATGATCTGTAAATATTTCTACTCGATCATCATATAAGTAGTGCCTCCATAGCTTAAGTGCAAACACTACTGCTGCTGGCTCCAAATCGTGAGTTGGATAATTCTTCTCGTGATCTCTGAGCTGCCGAGAAGCATACGCTATCACTCTTCCTTGTTGCATCAAAACACATCCAAGTCCTTTTCCAGATGCATCATAATATACTGTGAATCCTCCGGAGCCTGCTGGAAAGAGTAAGGATTGGTGCATAGATTAACTTTTTATTCAACTCTTCAAGGCTATCTGACATTCCGCTGACCACACAAATTTAACTAACTTGCGCGTCAACCGAGTCAATGGTGCCGAGATCTTAGCAAAATCTAACACAAATCTTCTGTAGTATCCTGCCAAGTCCAGGAAACTATGCACTTCCGCTACTGTTGTTGGAACTGCCAGTTCTCTACTTCCTCTACCTTCTTGGGATCAACTGACACTTCCGCTCCAAAAATGTGTCCAAGAAAGGATATGCAATCCAGCAAAAATTCACACTTACTAAGCTTCCCATATAACTGGTGTTCCCTCAAAGTTTGTAGTACTATCCGGAGATGTTCTTCAAGCTCCTCCTCATTACGAGAATATACCAGGATGTCATCGATGAATACTACTACAAATTGGTCCAAGTAAGGCATGAAAATACGGTTCATCAAGTCCATGAATACTATTGGAGCATTAGTCAGTCCGAATGGCATAACTAAGAATGTGTAATATCCATATCGTGACCTAAATGCTGCCTTCGGTATATCCTGCTCCCGGACTCGCACCTGATGATATCCTGATCGTAAATCTATCTTGGAGAAGACTTGCTCCACTTAATTGGTCAAACAAATCATCAATCCTTGGTAATGGGTAGTTGTTCTTCACGGTCACTGCATTAAGCCGCCTGTAATCCATACACAACGATGTCGATCCATCCTTCTTCTTTACTAATACCGCTGGTGCTCCCCACGGTGATGCATTAGTCCGAATAAACTTCTTCGCCTTCAGTTCTTCCACGTGTCGGTATAACTGATCAAGCTCTGATGGTGACATAGGATACACCTTCTGGGATACTGGTTCTGCTCCGGACATCAACTCTATTCAGAACTCTACTACTTGGGGTAATCCGGGAAGATCGTTGGAAAAACATCCATGAACTCTTCAACTATCTTGGGCAGCGGGTTTGCTTCCTTTGCTACTGTTGCAACTCCTCCCTTGTGCTGGTCTTGCTATTCTGCTAAGGACAAACTCTTCTAGACCGGGAATTCTAAACAACACTCTACCCTCACGATTGTAACGACCCCTTCCGCTCAAGCGGACTGCCGATTCAAACGGCAAAAGTCCAACGTCCCGACCCGCTTTGCTCAGTGAGACGACTCGTTTGAGGCAAATGATTGCCAGACTTGGCCCTTCAGGAGTTCCGGCTTAGGCTTTTAGAGGCTCGCTCGGAGTATCGCTCGACCGAGGCGAATCATCGCTAAGGTGGGTGGCTACGATGAACTTGTCTTTGCTTAGCTAGTACACTTATAATATGGACGATACATGCTAGTCGCTAGGTGAATCATCCCCTGTATGCTAATAAGAATACAACGCACCTAGTTAAGGGAATAATCCCAGCTTGTATTGCTTTTGTTAGAACATGAAAATGAAACTTTGCTTATATACAGACCCTCGCATGCTACCTTTGCCTTGTGCAACTAGACCCATGCTATGTCTCGAATAGAACATTATACTCTTCGTAGTGCACTTCTTTACTTGCTACACTGCACGACCCTAGATGATGTCGCTTGGTATGTTCCCTTACGGTTTCACTCCTCGGTTCACCCTTAGGTCCGAGCCAACGTAAATGCTTAAGTTTTCTTATAAATGCATGCTTGCCTGCTTATATGTTAACTTGTAATGTTGTCTCGATCCAATACTTGCCACAACGAAACTTATGCCACAATCAAGTAACACTATCACGTATCGTGCATGCATCTAGTTAGCCAGGAAACTATCAAATAACTCTTCTGTGCAAGTGTGAACCTGAAAGTATCTGGAACCGTTGGGTCGCCAAGGCAGTTCCCGCACCAGGGGAATGCATCAAAGCAAGTTTATATCTGAACGAAAATTATGTCAAGTTTACATCTGTATGATAATCATGTCAAATTTACATCTGAACGAGAATCATGTCAAGCAAGTCAAGAATTACAGCTCATGGAGCAAATGCTCGGTTCTGAACAAGAATCATGGATTATCATGTCAAGTTATGAATTTGGAAGACCAAGACTTGCATGTCACAGGATAACTTGTGCACAAGGGGATTATAGCATCCCGTTCCGCGGATGGTCGCTGGGGCGCTGGGGCCGATCCGGTCTAGACGGAACTATCGGTAGTCGTTTGCGTCAAGCGGAATGTGTGTGCAATGCCCCATGTTCTTGCTTGCACACTATTCCGACATGAGACTACACCATCCAACTATGACACCGTGCCAGTGACCTCATGTTCATATAGATAAGTCATCCTCGCTTAGCGGCTATCCGCGTGCGAGTTATTGCATCACATCGAGAATATCTGAAATACTTGAACGATCTTGAGTATAACACACTTGTACATATGGAACACTTCAACATCTTCTGCAACACCTGATATTTTGTGTAACTCGTGCACCCGAAACGTAATCTTGCTCACAACACAGTGTTTGCATATGCTATTGCCCCTGAGTTTCATTATATATGCTGCTTGTGCTTGAATTAACTTGCTTTGCCTTGGACAGGGAAGGACAAATAGTAAGTTGGTAAGTCTCACTGTGTTTTCTCTTATATCGCACAACGCACTGTCACACGAGTTATGCTTTTCATCATTGCCATGAAACTGATCCTAAGGCAAGATTAGAAAGATAACTTAATAGATGGTTCACGGAACCTATTGAACGTGTTTGGATTTGTCTAGCGAGCGAGTAGCCTTCCCACCAGTGCATTCATGTACTGATAATCTACCAGATTGCTTGCAGAGTGCGGAAGAACCTCGTTCGGTGCGGACGTCTCCTTCGTGTGTGCTAAGGCGTGGAGTTCACTCTGAAGCCTTGGAGCGTTGCGTCCGGAACGAAAGCACATATACAAGACATAATGTTGGAATATCGTCTATGTATCATTCCACAAATGTAGCCACTTGGCACGCTTTTACTGTTTCAGAGAGAGACTTGAGCGACTTGTAATCTCGGCTATGCGCCGCCTGTAACACTTGTTCAATATCAATAAAGAGTTTGCTTTACTTCTATACTTGTGTTATTCAATGCTTCCGCTATTGACGACTATGTGAACTTGTTACCAATCGCCTATGCGTTCATAATTTCGCTGCACTCGGACAATCTGTGCGACTCTGTGGTTTAGACCTCTTATCGCCAGCATGGACCACGGCCTTGCACGGGCGCGACTTACGCTCGTGCGGCATCACGCCTAGATGGATCAAGCGATCGTCCCGCGGGAGCACTGGCGCGGTGATTCTCGCTTAGCGGGGACGGCCGATTAGCCCGCAGGAGATCGGGGCGTGACAGGTTGGTATCAAAGCATGGCTTTACACCTTTGGACTTCGTTTTGATTTTCTCTGTTTTGAAAGCTCGTTCGTGGGTTATGTGCATACGCTCTCTCTCAATGTCCCGATGGAATGTTCCAAACGATAAGTCTAAATACTTTCAAAAAGTGTGTGTGAATGGTATGATTGCTTGTACGAAATTGTAATGCGATAGGCCTTTGTGCCGACCTGTGCTAGACCCTTGGGATTAGACTCATGCTAGAATCGCGACTTATGTGCAAACCAGAATGCCTATACGTGATTACCCAACTTGTTAGTGGACGAAATATAATATTTTTCGAATGGTTAGCTATGCACACAGCCTTTCGGCTAAGTTGTGTGTAGTGTCGCACGCCAAGACCCTTTGGTGCAAGCTAAGTTGCAAGCGAGATGGGATATCGTTCAGGAATAAGATAAGTCAGACTTAGAATGACAACCGATAGAAACATTATCAGACTTATCGCTTAGGCGAATATGGAGAATCGTGCTTGAATTTTGGGAAATAGCTCGAACGGTATTTCGTGTCGGAAGATACAAATCGAATATGGATTTAATTGGATGACTCAATTCCGAGTGATGTATGGATCATTTAGAAATGTCCAAACAGATTCATAGGTCTCGTGCGATAGTCGGATTGAACGATTTGAGATTGTCTTAAATAAATGATAAATCGAATAGGGATTCACGGAAATGGAAAATCGATATCTTGGTTAAGAAAACTTGTTGGAAACTTGAGAATTGTGCAAACGATTTCGGATTGGAACAAACGGAACTTAAATACAATACCACTTGAGTAGAAGTTAGTCCGGAAATGAATATTGTGGTTCGATGAAAGAAATGAACGATAATGGATTTGGCTTGGAGTTCGGAAGAACGATCTTGAAATCAAGATCGAAAAGATAACCTTCGAAATCAGTCCCAGCGAGAACGATTATCCTGCGGGAGCGCCGGCGTGGTGATTTCACGTACGGCGGGGATGATCGTACTCAAGGGAACACGTTCGGTGATTATTACAAACGAACTCGGTGAATATAACGTATCAAAAATGGAATAGAATTAGGCTTGAATATTTGAAATCTAGTTCTTTGAGGGATGCTAGAAGTAGACAATGGATTTACTGAACGGTAACATTGAAGTTGGATGATTTTGCTGGACGAATTGAAATCATCGAATGAACAAACATGACTTGGTGGATTTCGATATAACTTGGATGAAGCGAAGTAAAATATTAAGGAGTCCCGATTGTGTCGAAGATAACCATAACGTTCAAACGTTCTTGTCTTGTGCGAGCGTAACTCTATGCCCGTGCATGCGTCACGTCCGGATTAAGACGATTATTCAGCGGGAGCGTTAGCGTGGTGATCTCACATCCAACGAGGGTGATCGAACTTGTGGGAGACCGGAGCGTGACAAATGAATGATCGTCTTGACTTTTGGTTCGACACGATAAGATAAATTTGGAATGCAAGTGATCGAAAATGTTTTGGATAAGTTAGTCTAGAACCTGAAATAAATCACGCTTGATGGTTCCATAAACGGATACATAAATCAGGTTGGACGACTTGGAGTTATAAACAAAAGGTTTAGAATTGAATCTTGGCTTGGTGGTCTAGACTTGGTATGGATATGGATTCTATCAAAACATGTTTGGAGAGATAGACTATGCAAATCACTAGGCTTGTCCTGCAACTTGGATATACTATGGATTTTACTGAACGGACTCGAACCCCTGCACAAACGAACGTATTATTGAGAGTAGAAAAAATCCGTGCTCGATGTTTAGAAATCTGAGTGAAATGAGCTTGGGTAGAATATCTCGTGCAAATGAACAATGGTTTGACCCTAGGAATTGGGGCTAGCATTATGCGACGAATTTGCACGATGAATCGTGTGCTTGAACTTATACCTATGACCTTGTGAACTGACCTAGCAATTAGGCAGACGACCCTGTGCCGAGTGAATGAACCAGTGTGACTGACTTTATTATAATGCTTGAACAAGCTATATAACTGGGACATCAAGACTTAGAGTTAGACTTGGAACGATAACTTGTGCTATGTTTGACCCGAACGGATGAACGCTAGTCGGTTGATCGGATAGATCGTGCTTAACGGTAGTGCAAATACTTGGTTTGGTTGGAATGGAAATGACTTAGGATTTGATTGATCCTGTTGGAAGTATCATCGTGATTCATAAAAACGAGAACCCTTAAGATTTTCGCGAAGTAGCTTGTCCGATTTTACTATCTCTGAGTCTGGTTGAATGCCTATGTTTGAGGGACGCCTTGAACGTGTGCACGATCTAAGACTCAATGATATGTGAAACTCGAGTGCTAAGACTTCGCTATCGCTAAGTTGGTGACATGCATGTGTTTGAAGGACGCTTTGAATATGTGCATGATCCAGACTCGCGATATGCTGATCTCAATGCTAGTGCAAGTGAATATCCACATGGACAAGTATAACGACTTGTATAAGTTGGACTCAGCCTTAGAACGTTATTCAAGATAGATTGAAAAGGACTCCGCATTAAGCAAACATGTCCTGCGTTAAGGCGCAAAAGAGACCGACTCAGCATACACGCGACACGGCGTAAGGATCGAGTAGGAGATCCGTTCGAACAATTTCAAATATAGTGGTACCGATTGTTACGCTTGGGATAGATTCGATAGTGCGATAGATCGGCCTGAGCTCAGGAAGTCTCGAGGACGAGACTTTTTCTGAGTGGTGTATAATGTAACGACCCGTTTCGTTCAAGCGGACTGCCGATTCAAACGGCAAAAATGCAATGTCCCGATCCGCTTTGCTCAGCGAGACGACTCGTTTGAGGCAAAGGATTGCCAGACTTGGCCCTTCAGGAGTTCCGGCTTAGGCTTGCTTAGAGTATTGCTCGACCGAGACTAATCATCGCTAAGGTGGGTGGCTACGATGAACTTGTCTTTGCTTAGCCAGAACACTTAAAATATGGACGATACATGCTAGTCGCTAGGTGAATCATCCCCTGCATGCTAAAATAAGAATACAACGCACCTAGCTAAGGGAATAATCCCAACTTGTATTGCTTGTGTTAGAACATGGAAATAAAATTTTGCTTATATACAGACTCTCGCATGCTACCTTTGCTTTGTGCAACTAGACCCTGCTATGCCTCGAATAGAACATTATACGCTTCGTAGTGCACTGCTTTACTTGCTATACTGCATGACCCTAGATGATGTCGCTCGGTATGTTCCCTTAAGGTTTCACTCCTCGGTTCATCCTTAGGCCCGAGCCAACGGAAATGCTTAAGTTTTCTTATAAATGCATGCTTGTCTACTTATATGTTAACTTGTAATGTTGCCTCGATCCAATACTTGCCGCAACGAAACTTATGCCACAATCAAGTAACACTATCACGTATCGTGCATGCATCTAGTTAGCCAGGAGACTATCAAATAACGACTATCAAATAACTCTTCTGTGCAAGTGTGAACCTGAAAGTATCCGGGACTGTTGGGTCGCCAAGGCAGTCCCTGCACCAGGGGAATGCATCAAAGCAAGTTTATATCTGAACGAAAATCATGTCAAGTTTACATCTGAATGATAATCATGTCAAGTTTACATCTGAACGAGAATCATGTCAAGCAAGTCAAGAATTACAGCTCGTGGAGCAAATATTCGGTTCAGAACAAGAATCATGGATTATCATGTCAAGTTATGAATTTTGAAGACCAAGACTTGCATGTCACAGGACAACTTGTGCACAAGGGGATTACAACATCCCGTTCCGCGGACGGTCGCCGGGGCGCTGTGCCGATCCGGTCTAGACGGAACTATCGGTAGTCGTTTGCGTCAAGCGGAATGTGTGTGCAATGCCCCCTGTTCTTGCTTGCACACTATTTCTACATGAGACTACACCGTCCAACTATGACGCCGTGCCAGCGACCTCATGTTCATATAGATAAGTCATCCTCGCTTAGCGGCTATCCGCGTGCGAGTTATTGCATCACATCGAGAATATCTGAAATACTTGAACGATCTTGAGTATAACACACTTGTACATATGGAACACTTCAACATCTTCTGCAATATCTGATATTTCGTGTAACTCGTGCACCCGAAACGTAATCTTGCTCACAACACAGTGTTTGCATATGCTATTGCCCCTGAGTTTCATTATATATGCTGCTTGTGCTTGAATTAACTTGGTTTGCCTTGGACAGGGAAGGACAAATGGTAAGTTGGTAAGTCTCACTGTGTTTCCTCTTATATCGCACGACGCACTGCCACACGAGTTAGGCTTTTCATCATTGCCATGAAACTGATCCTAAGGCAAGATTAGAAAGATAACTTAATAGATGGTTCACGGAACCTATTAAACGTGTTTGGATTTGTCTAGCGGGCGAGTAACCTCCTCACCAGTGCATTCATGTACTGATAACCCACCAGATTGCTTGCAGGGTGCAGAAGAACCTCGTTCGGTGCGGACGTCTCCTTCGTGCGTGCTAAGGCGTGGAGTTCACTCTGAAGCCTTGGAGCATTGCGTCCGGAACTGAAGCATATGTACAAGACATAATGTTGGAACATTGCCTATGTATCATTCCACAAATGTAGTCACTTGGCACGTTTTCACTGTTTTAGAGAGAGAGACTTGGGCGACTTGTAATCTCGGCTATGCGCTGTAATGTCCCGTTCCCCCTATTCAGGGAGCGCGACCAAGAAATACTCGGTACCGTTCGATCGGGACAGATTGAATCAAGATCCTTTCCTAGTTATGGATTGGTTTCTTCTGAATCATGTCCTATATTCAACGGGTCGTGCCTCAAGGAAGGACTCGGCGGCAGAGTCGAGAGGGGCCTTCCCGTGTTGGTTTTCTTGTCCGTTTTCGATGCCGCTTGGTTGCCTTCTTGTTGGTTTTATGACTTGCGTTTTCTTGAACGGTTTCGATGGATTTCATTGCCTTCGTTCTTAGGATTTCGTATTTCGTATCGAACCTCGGAGATCGAAGCAGGAGATATTGATCATCTGTTGGTGCGTGCAGGTGATCGGGTAGACGACGCGCGAGCGGAGTCTTAAAGTTCTCCCCTTTTCTCTCCTAGTTCACCAACTTGTGAGTGGCTTTACTTCGATTAGCACCCTTCTTCAAAGTCTTCACTCTTAATAAAATTGGCTCATTTGTGCATCCCGCTCCAACGATATCATAATAAGAATAAATTGAGTCAAATGAAAGAAGAGTAGAGTTGAAACACTTATAATGCTTGTCACATAGAATTCTCAAACGTCACATTGATGCGTGCTTGTCCTCTATGCATTTATATATTCATGTTTCAGTTATAGCTAGAACTTATTCTATATTGTACAGATGTATTGTGCAAACTAATTGAAATGCATTCACTTGGACAGGTAGACTATGCCAAATGCACTGTACTAAAGTAGATATGTACATTCGTTTGGCTTGAATGCTTTACTTATTAACTTAGTGTCAATGCGTGGTTTGGTCAGACAACTTGTGCACAAGGTTTAGTTCCTGCTAACGGTGTCCGGGGCACTGGGGCCTATTCGTTCCGGGCGGAACTCAGATAGCTACGCTAGCAAGCCTAGCATGGGTAATGCGGGGGCCTTGCAACGGGGCTTGCTATCCGCGCTGCAAGGGTCACCGTCTTACTGTAGCTATTGTCCACGGTGGCAATGATATGCCATGACCCAATGTATATATATTTCTGTATTGCTTGCTCAAACTAATGATATCTTCGTGGCAGGGAAGGACATGGTAAGTATTGTATAGGTAGTTCAGACGGGAAGGTAAAAGTCACCTAACGGTGGTATATTTGTTTCTGTAAAGTGCATACTCAATACTTGCATGTAAACTGAACTAAGGCAAGATAGAAAGTCCACAAATAACTTGCATGTTTCATATAAATAACTCTGGATTTGGTTAGTTGGGTTAGCTCGCCCTCACCGATACTTTTCAAAGTACTGACCCTCGTTGCAGCAGGTTTCCCGAACCCGAGCGACGCGGCGAGGAGCTGAAGCTTTCTTCCCCCCAACCAGTCCAGTACTCGACGCACCCGTTCTTGACTTTTGGAAAGTTGTACAAAGCACTCGGAGGCCGCACAACCCTTATATGCAGTTTCGAGGTAAAGCGATAGCTTCGCCAGCAGGTGTCTATATCATTTTGAAGTTTTAGTAAATGATGTGATGTATGGAACGACTATCTCATTTTGTATCCAAGTTGTAAGCCCGTGTGGCATCCTTATCGCTTTTGGGTCAAGAGTCTGTAATCAAATGTTCATTATCAATAAAAGAAAACTTTTTTATGCCTCAATGTGTGTTATCTAATTTGCGTACTCTCTTGCATATGTTCTAAAGAATATCATTATGCCTAGGTCTTGTGCACGCGCGTCCTACGCGTGCACGACATCACGCCCAGGGGACGATTATCAATTGAAATCGGGACGTGACATGCGCCGCCTGTAACACTTGTTCAATATCAATAAGGAGTTTGCGTTACTTCTATACTTGTGTTATTCAATGCTTCCGCTATTGACGACTCTGTGAACTTGTTACCAATCGTGTATGCGTTCATAATTCCGCTGCACTCGGACAATCTGTGCGACTCTGTGGCTTAGACCTCTTATCGCCAGCATGGACCACGACCTTGCACGGGCGCGGCTTACGCTTGTGCGGCATCATGCCCAGATGGGTCAAGCGATCGTCCCTCGGGAGCGCTGACGCAGTGATTCTCGCTTAGCGGTGACGGCCGATTAGCCTGTGGGAGATCGGGGCGTGACAACGACAGTCTATCGTTGCATGACTGTCTCTCAACCAGTCCATGTCTAAGATAACGTCAAAGTTACTCATAGGGAACTCGATTAACTTTGCAGGTAATAAATGTCCATATACTACGACTGTACATGCTAGGCACACCCTACTAACTTCTACGATCCCATTGTCAGTGAGTATATTCAACCTCGCTGGCAATGCCTCAAACTTCAATCCAATACATGTCGCATATTGTGCAAATATAAATGAGTGCGAAGTTCCAGAATCAATTAATGCTATTGCAGGAAATGTTGTAACGAAAATGTTACATGCCACTACGTCGTCCGGCGCCATTGCTTCCTCCAAAGACAAGGTGAGTGCCTCTCCTTGGCCTTGTGGAGCTTCCTGCTGCTGTCTTCCTTGCTGCCGTGGTTGCGGCCCCTGCTGATTCTGTTGCTGCTGCCTATAAAGCTGGGCTTTGCGTCGGCAACGGACGCTGAGCCAAAGGCCGTGCTGCTACTGCTGGTCCTTCTTGCTGCAATACCCTTGGAGCTGACAATGCAGGAAACTGTTGTACTGGCCCTTCTGGCCTCTGCATCAATGGGCATGTGGCAACCTTGTGATCAGGGCTCCCACATCTCAAACATAGTCTATTAGCTGTCCGGCAAACATTTCGGATATGACCTCCCTTGCCACAATAGGTACAACCTGTCGGCGCTCCCCGTCGTTGCTACTGCTGCTGCTGCCTCGGCTGCTGTTGCCGAGTTGGTGCTGTCATTGTTGAAACTACTACCCTCCGCGGTGCTGAATCATGTATACGAACGCCAGGTGATGGTGCTGAAGTTCGGGGTACTGGTCCTCCCTCATTGTTCTGTCCATGAGGTCTCTTCCGATCCACTCTTCTGGATGCCATCTTCTAGGAAGTAAGCTCAACCCTCTTGGCTGCTATCAATACCGTCCCGAAGGTCTGGTAGTCGTGCACCTCTACCATGTGCAAGATCTCTAAGTGAAGTCCCTGCTGGAACCTCATTGCTCTCTCCAACTCTGTTGCCACAATGGTTGGAGCAAATCTGTTAAGTTGACGAAATTCTGCCGCATAGCCGTCTACTGTCCTTCCAGCTTGTTTGAAGTTAATGAACCTTTGCTGCAACTCACACTAAGTCACAATCCCAAAGTATTTCGCCCTGAACCGGATCCTGAAATCCTCCCATGAAATATGACGCCTCAGTCCTACCTCCATCGTAGCCCACCGATCTCTTGCCAGATCCTGGAGTTGTAGGCGAACCAGGTCAACTTGTTTCTCGGTCGAAACTTTGGCCGTTGTCAGAATGGTCTCGATATCCTGGAGCCAATCGTCGACCGTGATTGCGTCTTCCGTGCCATCGAAATACCTGGGGTTCAGTCTGCAAAATCTAACAGATGTCCCCGAATTTGTTCTCCCGCCTTGTTTTAGGGTCGTCTACAACCCTTGGTTCAATAGGACATTCTGTTGCTGTTGCTGATGTTGCTGTTGTTGTTGTTGCACCACCATCTGGTGTTGTTGGGCAGCCAATAATCCACGGATAATCTTTAGCAAGGCTGGGGTATCCAGTACTGCCGGCACTGTGGGAGGTACGGGAACACCTAGAGCCTGCTGCTCTATCCCATTCATCGCGGGCTCAACTCGAATCCTTGGCTGGGATTCCACAGGATTTCTATTTCGTTCTTGCAACTCTTCTCTCTTGTTGCTGTAGCATCGGGGGAAGGTGAAGCCCTAAAGAAGAGCACAAGAAACAATAAGCACAGGACGAGAAGGAACAATGAAGCAATCAATCTGGAAGGATTCAAGCTGAGTATCGAAGATGATGAATTCAAAATTCAAGAAGGATCATGTTTGATTGAGACTCCTATGACCATGACATCCCACAAGTCTGAAGAACAGACCTGCATGGGCCACCACTAAAACCTTGTCACGTTCCAGTACCGAAATACGAAGACGGACATGGCCAGCTACCCCGTACAAGGTGTTATACGTTGTACGGCGGTCACGGCTGTATAAGACAAGTTGGTGCATATTACAATCAAGTCTCCTATGGTCAAGAACTTCTATGTCTCAATCATTCAAACAAGAAACAGTAAGCATAGAGCATATATGATAAGCAATAAGGCGTCCCAACCGCTTTCTCAAATGTTCTGGAGTCCAACTTTGCAAAATAAGAACCTGGAAGAGTAACATAAGTACATGACAGTGATCAGCTGCAGTCTGATTTAATATAATAATATAATAAAACTAATGTCCAGACTAGCCGGCTAACATGTGCCGATAGCTAAACGCCAAAAAAGAAGTAAATGTGCAAGACGAGCAGGGAAAAAGAAAATTCACTCGCTATTCCCTGCGACCATATTCCTGGTGTGCGCCATGAGTTGGGGGAAAGTACGCTGGATCCTCAGGTGCTGGCTCGAAACCTGGCCATGCAAAACCAGTGGGATTAGACCCCAAATAGCAAGTACCACAAAAGAAGCACAAAATGGAGAAACAAAAACCCAAGAAAAAACATATAATAATACATAGGTTCAATGTCGTAACTTAGGTCCATGTCATATCCTAGTGCGAAGGCTCAACCCTACAACCAAACAAGGACAAGGGTTGAACGATCACACTATGATAGTCCACTTCCCTATGCTACTAGCTGAATAATACAATCACAACCAAATCCATTTCTTATATGGGCCAATCATTTGTATGGCTTGCTATTTTTTTGGAGTCTGAGACAATCTCAGAAATAATGCATAATAAGTATCCTTAGATCACGCCAGTGTCGAATATTAGCTAACCGAACAAGTATAATAAAACATGCACTTGCAAGATGCACTAGTCCCCCGAAGGGTCACTGCGCTAAAAATGCGGTATTAGCGGTCCCAGTATTCCTATATTGAAACAGTGGCTCGACATAACAATAGTCGGATACTGCACTCCACTAAGGCAGATGATATACAGTATCTGTGGTGGCCAGCCCACAGCGCACTTAGAATGAATCTCTGTGGGAAGGTTCGTTGGCATAATCTCGGGATACCGTTCCCTCCAGATGTTACTACCACTTTTAGTTACCTAATTAGTCCTATGTTGTGATTGAAATCTCAAGGCGTGGTCACATAAGAATTTTTCTTAAGATGTCGTATAAGTACGGGCACGCTAGATACGAATCCATGGAAGTCAAATCTGGATTTACCCGAGCGTGTATGTAACATTCATACAATCAAAATCTTAACCACGCTTTGGTAGTTGACTCGCTTATTATGCCCGTGTTGGAAAAATAATATATATATATTTATAATATCACGCGTTCAGGAATTTGAAGGCGTTCTCGATGCACAATCCAAATATAATCACTTAACACGTGATATGATGTGTCGCACCTCGACGCACATTAAATCATGAACAATAATCAGGCAATAGGGGTATCAACACGGATACATCATTCGAGTCCAATAACCAATAAACATTGGGTCACATGAATCAAGAAACATTCAATCAACAAGCAGGGCCGCATGGGAAGTCAGGCTGCATGAAAATCCTGGCCGCATACTCAGGGTTAAGGTCTATTCCTTGGGACAAGTGTTGAAGTGACAGTCAAATAAATGAAGTGTCAGTGATGTGACATAAAGTGACTGATGTGACAAGTCATAAAGTGTGTCAGGAAGAAAAGACAACTATAGAAATAAGTGCCAACGGTTCAAAGCCATGCGTTCAAGAAATTAGTGGCCGCATGCTCTCCAGGCCGTATGTGTGTCGGTGCCGCTTGGGGTTCTCTTGTACTTAGCGAATTTTTCATTCGTTCAACGAGTGAATGCACAAAGTGTTCAAGGACACTTGTGTAAATCAGCAGTCATGTGTCCATGGACGTATGCTGTCAGTATGCGGCAAGAGTTTAGGCCGCATAACCTTATCGGACCGCATGACACTCTCAGCCGCATATGCTCACTGGCTGCATGGGAACTTCGTCTTCTCCAGGTTAGGCCATGGCAGAAAAGCTCTAAAAAAACTGAAATCTTGTTTTCTTTATAAAAAATCTCTTAAGTCCAAATCGGGTGAACCAAAAGTCAAAATGCTCTAAATTGAAAGCTCTATCATGTAGCAAAAACTGGTTTTCAAATAGACAAGTTTAATAGATCAAAACCAAGAAAACTCATGGAACCCATAAAATTCAAAGTTAGTAAATGTAGATCTACACCAATCCATCCATCAAAACAGAAAACTCAAAGTACTAAAAGTGCTTAGAAACACATAATAAACATAATGGAACAATAATATGGAGGGTTTCTCCATTTCTCATGCAAGGTGTACTTGCCTATGAAAATGGGGAGAGAAAACTAAAGAAGAGGAAGAAATGAAGGAATGAAGAGAGAAATTGATGGGTTATATATGGTAGGGTTGAGGGTTGAACCAAAAGTTCTCATGAGTTGGACCAACCCACAAAATAAACCATGAACCAGGTTAAACCAAAGAATGGATCTAGTCTCCATGCACATGCAATCATGCTAAAATAAAAATACGTTCCAAATACGTATATCGGGAACGGGAAGTGACGCATATCATACTCGTATCTTTGGATTTTCTCAAGATGCCATATTCCTTGTCCATATCGTGTGTCCATGTCCGGATCCGTGGCCGTGTCTATGCAACTAAATTATCCTTTTTTAACTAATGGCTGTCCCTGCACAACCATAGAGAATTGGAAGGACAATCTATTTGGAAATGAAGCATATCAAGTAGAATTGAATTTTAGTTGACGTTTACTGATGTATCAAGCAAAAAAAGAGAGAGTGGGATAAAGAGAGAAGTGTGCAATCTGTTTCAAGCCTATGCTCACACCTAAAATGACTTAATGAAGACTATTTGATTGAGCTAGCATGTGCAAGTGACTTTTGACTGGTATACACAAACTTGGGATAATATGACCCTCAGTTCAAATATTTAAGAAGCTATCTGATGCCAATCACCAACCCATTTCTAAAGTCAGCCTAGCCATCCCAATCCAAATTTGATCTGACATAGCTGGTACAAAAGCTCGTGGAAGTTGGCCTAGTGGACTATTCTTTTGTAGGGAAGTTAATGGTCGTTATGAAATGTGAACAATAAGCATGGTAGTTATTTATTCATCTTTCCTGGTATGTTATTGTCGTTTCTCTGTCCTTTTTGAGTTTCATGTTAGTAAAATTATTTTTGTATTGGCAAGCTTGCTAATACCTTTTCATTAAGGAGATGCTAGTTGTTAAGAAGATTATATATCTGCAGTTTGAACCATTGTAAATCTGCGTCATGTCTTTAATGTACTCTTTTGTCACTCTCTCATTACTGATTTCAGAGTGAAAATGTCTTAAACCAAAAGAAGAAAAAAATTGAGGGAAGGCAAAAGTATCTTAGATAAAATTTAGGTTAAATTATAACTTGATACCCTCAACTATCCAAAATGTTCAACTTGATATCCTCAACTTTGATAGGTGCTAACTTAATACCCTCAACTATATAATAATTTTTATGTTGATACCCAAAATTTTAAAAAGACAAAACTATCCCTCCCTTCCTAACCCACAACACCCCCTCACCCCCTCCTTCTCCGGCAGCACCCCCCCCTCTGGCCGCCCTACCCGTCCGCAACTGCCCCCTACACCCGCCCTCGCACCCCCTCTCTCGATCCCGCTGGCCCGCGTCCCCGTCCCCGGCTGCAGCTGCTTCCCCAGCTGGCGACCCCGCCGCCCCGCGCGGCCTCCGGTTGCTGCGGCTGCCCCCTCTGGCGACCACGCCACCCCGCGCGGCTCCTGGTCGGCCTACAACGTTGGATGGGGGGAGGTCGCAAGCACGAGGGGGGGGGTCGCCGGCGGGAGGGAGGGTGTGTTTTTGTCAATTATTTTTAAGGGTATCAAGTTAGCACGTATCAAAGTTGATGATATGAAGCTGAACATTTTGAATGGTTGGGGGGTATCAAGTTGCAATTTTGCCTAAAATTTAAGAAGACATCGATGATTGAAATTGAGACCTCTTGATTAAAACCATATACATTTACCAACTGGACTATGGCTTAGATGCAAATTTATTATAAAACATAACTATAATAATAGAATACATATATCTATATAGTAGGAACTAAGGTGGGTCCATCCATGACTTGTTTCAAATTGGTTATGTTGCTACGGTCCTACGGCTCAATGCAATCGCCGCATCATTTTATCCCCTCAGACAACTGTCTATGGAGGTTTCTCTGATATACTTCATAGAAGTTTCTAACAGATCTTGATCATAAATATCTCATATTGAAGAAATAGCTTCTTGCAGCCCCTCTCTTCATAACTTTACAAGCGACCCTGTAAACTACTAACCTCTTCCTGTCTCGCATTGACTTTGATCATGGTTGCTAAATTGTCCTATTCACGTAGATGATGGTTGTTAAGTTCGTTTATAAAAACTATCTAGTGTATGCTCTTTTAAGATGTATATTTACTTTTCCTATAACGGACTGATGATTTTGTTCTATGAACAGATTTGCGCAAGTTGTTGGAAGAGGCCTCGTCAAGGTGGCTTCGTCCCAATGAAGTTTTTGCAGTACTGTGTAATTACAAGTATTTTAAAATCCAGCCTCAACCAGTTGATAAGCCTGAGAGTAAGATGGAAGTCTCTTTTTTCCCCCATTATCTGTAGATATCTTTTTTTTTCCTCTCTTAAAAATACTTTCTGCCTTGGAGGCTTGCACATTTTGTACTGTGTGAATCCATTATGCATTAGATCATTGCACACATTACCGTGCAATGTCCAATCAAGGTATACACTTTAATCTGATTTATTCTAAGTGCAATAAGTTTCATTCTATCCATGTCTAAAATATGAAATGAGATATGTAAAATGCTCTTATTCATCTTCCGTTTAATGTCAGAAGCGAAGATCACATTGCAACACTATCGAAGCTATTTTTAATTTGCAGATAACTTGGAACGTACATCTATTTGATTTTTTGGGATGTTAGCACTTCCAAAGAGAATTTGTTTGACTCTCCTTATATATTTGGCACTTGTAGGTTTTATCATCAATGATTCAAGTCTTAAACCAAAAGTAAATAGCAAATTATGTTTGTACTTTTTGGAAATGTTTTAGGGTTTTCTAGTTACCCAATCAGAAAATCATCACCTTTGATAGTAATATAGCTATGGTGTTATGCTTAGTATGACTCAGTTTTCCATAACAAATTATATTAGTTAGCTGTAGACTTAAAACTGATATAGGGATTATTGCAAGAACTTTTTACTGTTTTTTTCCCCCTGATATTTATATATTTTACCAAATAGATAACTGATTTCAAGTTAGACTATCAATTTTTTTTATAACTTTATTGGTTTGTAATTTTGGGCGCCATTCTAATTGTATATTCCTTGAAGGTGGTTTGTGTGCTTCTGGGTATACTGTAGGGTTTTAACTTTTTGCCTACTTTCTAAGCTATATATCAGCACCTCAATTTGTTCTAATTGTTTCTCCTTGCAACTTCAATATATTTAGGTGGTCTTGTTCTTTTATTTGATCGTAAAATACTGAGGAACTTCCGTCAAGATGGTCATAGGTGGAAGAGGAAAAAGGACGGAAAGTCTATCCAAGAGGCCCATGAAAAGTTAAAAGTAAGGCTCTATTCACTTACATGCGGTGTAGTGATGTCTTGATATATCTTGCGTAACATTGTTTTTACCTTATTAGTTGTAGCAGTCGTTTGTAGGTATTACATGTTACTATGTCACTTATTTCACCCTCCATGCACTTTTCACTTAAATGTTTAATGATTCATATATTGTATAGTAATTTATGAAAACTGCAAACTAGATTTAGTTTTACTTTTTTGACAAGGTGATTTTCAGCGACTCATCTTACCTAGAGGCTTGGGGCAAGTCTTGTAAAAAAAGCCCCGATGCTCTTGAATTAGGCTCTATATGGTGCATCCATTGCATGAGTCACATGACTCTTCGTTTTTCCCCTGTAACTTATGGTTAGAAGTTGCAGTCCACTTCCCATTGTGCCTTACTGTATTACTCTGAATATTAAAATTAGATAAATAAAGGCTAATTTGCACTTAAATACCCCGAACTTCAACTTTTCAATACTTGATATATCTTGCTTAACATCGTTTTTACCTTATTAGTTGTAGCAGTTATTTGTACTATTAGTATATTACTATGTCACTTATTCCACCCAAGGTTGTGAAAAGCGCTAGGCGGGCGGGCAGCCGCCGCCTAGCACGTAGCTTGCCTAGGCGGTTCAAAAAAAAAAAAAAAAAAAAAATCTAAAAAATCTACTGAAAATTGCAGAAAAAATCCTTAAAACCCTAAAATATATATAGTCGAGCGTCAGGGGGACTAGACAGACGCCTAGGCGGACATCGTACGGACACCGGGTGCCTAGCGCCTAGGCACCGCCTAGACGACCGCCTTTTAGAACAGAGATTCCACCCTCCATGCGCTTTTCACTCAAATGTTTAATGATTCATATACTATTGTATAGTAATTTATTGTCCTTATATAGTAGCCTAGTGGTAAAAGACTTGGGACATGGGGGGAGGGGGTTGGGTAGGGTTCGATCCGGGGGGGGGGGGGGTCTCGGGTAAGAAAATAATAATATTGTATAGTAATTTATGACTACCATAAACTTGATTTAGATTTATTCTTTTAACAAGGTAATTTTCAGTGACTCACCTTACCTAGAGGCTTGGGGTAAATCTTGTAAAATAAGCCCCAATGCTCTTGAATTAGGCTCTTTATGGTGCATCTATTGGATATGAGTCATATGACTCTTCGTTTCCCCCTATAAGTTATGGTTAGAAGTTGCAGTCCAATGCGCATTTTGCATTACTTTATTGCTTTGAATATTAAACTTAGATAAAATAAAGGCTAATTTACATTTAAATACCATGATCTGTCAATTTTTGGCACTTTAATACTCAGTTTTTTTTTTTTGGCCAGTTAATACCTTTAATGGTGCAAGTTCTGGCAAGTTGCTCCCACCAAGTTGCTCCAACCGTAAACATAATATTTCACTTAAATATTTTAAAATTATCTGAATAAAATATTATCAATAAAACATCAATTAAAAATTTAGAAAAAAGAAAACCAAAACTATAATCACCATCTCCGACCGCGGGAAAAGAGTGTTGGAGGGGCTAGGGTTAGTTTAGAGAAAAAACATGATATTTATTATTTAATCAATTTTTAATAAATAATGAATGGTTAGGTTAGGATCATAGTTTGCAGTATCGACCGATACCGATCATATATAT
The DNA here is from genome assembly GCA_036927795.1 of Iris macrosiphon. Lineage (NCBI taxonomy): Eukaryota > Viridiplantae > Streptophyta > Magnoliopsida > Asparagales > Iridaceae > Iris > Iris macrosiphon. Next base: position 290,035,612 of record JAYESA010000005.1, read on the forward strand.
CCGATACCGATATAGTTTGACATGTCCTGATCCGATACCGACAGACATTGGGGTCTCTTTTTCGGTCAATTCGACAAGAAAATTGAACAAAAAAGATAAATCAACAAGGGTGTAAAAGCATAATAAGGTTGTAAAAACATGTAAAAGGAGAAAACTTATCTATCGCAGGTAAACCAATCGAGAAGGGTGACTACTATTTCATTCAATTCCAAAATTACTAAGAAACAACACAAAAAATACTTAAAAGTTATATTTTTCTAAAATTTTAATAATTTAATAATAAATACTTGCATTCCGATATAAAAAAATTTGACACTCTGATCCAAAATTGCGGATAATGCCGATACAGCTGTTCCTGATACTCATAGATCCGATACCGCGAACCTTGGTTAGGATTAGGACAATACGGTCTTTTGTCTTTACTGTTACCTTTAATTGCTAAAAGTTGATAGTTTAGGGTATTGAAAATAAAAAAAGGTTCAGGATATCACCTTGTCTAAAAAAGTAGTTCAAGGTATTAAAGTGCCAAAAATTGATGAGGTATTCAAGTGCTTATAAGCCTAAAGTAAATGCTTATTGCTCCGGTCAATAGATAGTCGATACCATGAATTATAGTGCCTCCGAAACTTCTATTTATAGTTTGTTTTTATTTTCTTGATTAAAATGTGTTTTTTGTTGTTGTTGTGGTTGGGGGGGGGGGGGGGGGGGGGGGAGGAGGAGGCGGGGGGCTCATTTTCTTTTCTTTTAAATAGTAGGAATTGGATTGGACTTTACTGAAATCAGCCTTGTAACAATTGTTATCTGTGCTAATATATAAATCCAGTTGATAGGTCGTGTTTTGTAGTTAAATTTGGTTTGTCCTTTCAGAATAAATTTCTTCAAGATGACCTGGGACCTTTTCCACTTTAGGTTATGTTTCCCCTTTTCCTTTTGCAACATGATTACAGATTGGCCAGTAGAAGAAAATAGCATGCGCAAAATGTGAATTTATTCAGACTACATTTGCAGGTGCGAAAGACGATGGATACAAACATAGCTATGGTATATTTGTAGTTAGTCAACTTAGTTATTAAGATTTTGTTCTTTTTCAGTACTTTGCTTTATGAATACGCTATATCTTGCAAGGAAATGGACACCAGATATGTGGCATGGGCACAGTGACAGTGACGGGATACTGAGTGTGGCTTGTCCATGTGCGTTTCATGTATCCATGTTGGACAAGATGGATACAACATCAATTTTGGAGTATACTGTGCTTCCTTGACCCTAGCATTCTCCATTTAGACCTAGTAGGTAGGATGCCCTTTTTGGAGGTTCTTGTGTATTATCTGTTCACCATTGCGTCCAATAAAGCCAAAATCTCATCATGGACACAGTGACAGTGACAGTGACAGTGACAGTGACAGTGACAGGATACTGATTGTGGCTTGTCCGTGTGCATTTTCATGTATCTATGTCGGACAACATAGATACAATATCAAATTTGGAGTATCCTGTGCTTCTTTGCCCCTAGCATTTTCCATTTAGACCTAGTATGTAGAATATGCCCTTTTCTGTGGTTCTTGTGTATGATCTGTTCACCATTGTGTCCAATAAAGCCAAAATCTCGTCATGTCATTGTCAAATACATGTGTTGCTTATGCTAGCTATGTACATAGTTTGAATGTGCTATGTCTAAGGTAGTAGAGATACTTGGCTAATTTATGTATTTCTTTAACACAACTGTCTTGATAAATCTCTCTTTTCTTGTCTGGCACAAGAAAAACCTTTCCTAATGTATTTTTCTTTACAGATTGGCAATGAAGAAAGGATTCATGTGTACTATGCACGTGGTGAATATGAGCCTAGTTTTTACCGCAGGAGTTACTGGCTGCTTGATAAGTATGTTTCCTCCTTTCAGCTTATTTCCTTGACTTTGTAATGTTCGATTGTTGTTTCAGTGTTATCTTCAGATACACGCCACATTTTGGTTCAAGTTCTGTAGTTGCTGCATAAAATATCACGAGAGCAAACTTTATGGTTATTGCTACTAAGACATTTACTTCTTAGAAGTTCCCACATGTGCTTTTGGACACACTCTTATTGCATTCATCTTTTACTGGGTTCTTCCCACACACTTCTATTAAATTGCTAATAACCTAAAACTACTTACTGATAATATGTGCATAGACCCCTCTACCGATTACTACTGGTTGAGCTTGTACTGGGTTATGGTGAGTTTACCATAACTTAATTCTTTGGTAAAAGGCATCATGTTTCAGCTATATTCCAAAAGATGAAGCTCAACCTAAAAGCTCAAACAGAATTCCATTGGTGATCCTGTTAAATAAAAGATATGGGGTTTATAAATAAAAGCTTGAAGTATGAAGAAGAACAATCCCTCCTAAAGACGCTCTTTCAGGCATATTCTGGACTTGAATCTTATTAGCCCAATCATTTACCTAGTGCCAGGCTGCCAGTCACCAGCAGAACCACTCACAGCCACCCCTCCATAGTCATGAATTTTTGGCCTACGAATTGGATGGACAAAAGCTAGCCCCTAATATAACTGGCTGGAAAATGTGATTCATGTAACAGATATATTATTCTTCAATTTACTTTCTTTTAGACAAACTGCCTAAAATAAACTTGTAGATCACGATCGATCTTGGTATCAAAGGTTTGATCATAAGCGAGTTACGGATATAGCTTCAACGAACGGTTAAACCGGGTTCCTTCTACTATCTTTTGAAAACACATTCGTTGAAGAATCCTACGAAAAGAGACTCATTTAGTTCCATCCTGCAATGGAACTCCCACGTGAGATGAGGAAGAGGAGAGCAAGAGGCAATTGCTTTGGAGGCAATTAATAGGATTAGGGATTATGGTTCTCATATGAGAACACCCCTCCTTATAAAGTCAAGTAGGAGTCTTAATGGGTGCTTACCATATTGCACGAGGTCCACATGGTCGACCACCTACTGATTCGACTTGATCTGGACCAGACAACTCTGACTCAGGTTTAATGCCGACATACTCCCACTCGTACATAATGTGCTCGTACATAATGTGCACACTTATCATGTTCTACTGTCCTAAGTAGGATCATTTATCTGTGCGGCGTGCAACCGTGATGACCTACAAGCAAAGCACCTTAAATGAAATACCCATAAGGAACCAGCCTAAGGATAACCCTCGTCACAAAAACAAAATCCTGATGAGGAACTCATGTACCCTAGTTCAACTTGTGTTGTCTTATTTGAATCTCTCTCAATCCCTCGATGGAGAGTATATCCAAATACCATGATCTTGTTATGACTCATTCACAATCCTCGATGCACATAAAATTTGGCCAGTGACTAATCATAATAAACGACTCATGATCTTCCTCCTATCTACTGCACCTGTTCCCGTTATTATCCCACTCTTCCAATCACACTCCTTTGATGTACCGTATTGATTACAAGGAAGCGCGTCAAAGTAACCATCATTGACTTGGAGCTTTACCGTATGAACATGGGTCTCTAAGGGTATTGTCGTTATGCACCTCGGTGCACAACATACTTAGTCAAGCCTCAGAGTTCAGACAATAAGGAACTAGGGATCCATTCTTCGCTCTCCGCCGCGATCGTCGTAAAACACGTCATATGAATATGTATCGTGGTTGAGTGACTTCCAGAGAGCGTACGTCTCTATAAAAAAAAAAGTGCGTCCCTAGCCCAATCGCTCTTCTGGATTTTGGCTAACCAATCCCCTTGCGTTGTCTTCTTACAAGCGACAACCATAACAGATTATCTGGCTGTAAAACATGTCAAAGAAGGTGTAATTCTTCTAAGTTGGTCGGACCATGCATGATAGTCAACAACCTCCTCCTAACTATTCATGAAGACTATTAAATGCTTTCACTATTGCCGTAGTCTTTAGCACAGTACAACTATTCCCACCACATTTGTAGGATAAACTCCATCTCATCTTTCACGCACCGTTATGGTCGTTGAAGGCGGATTGTTCATGTGAGTGAATCAACGTTATACCTATTCGACATACTTGTTCGACATGTTGATTATGACAAAAAAAAAATTTCTTATACACTTCCACATACTCAACATAACAACTAAAAGTATAGAATTAAATGATATTTATAAGGTCCTTTAACACCCTTCCAATGGGATTGTCCAGGATTAGCCTAGTGGACTCACAAGTCCTACCGTAAAGGCTATCTCAGGGTGAGTATGATTTATGATATACATCATGTCACGCCCCGATCCCGAAAGGGTCAATCGTCCTCACTGGATCCTTTACGGAACCGATTCGTCCTCGCTGGGGCGTGATGCCGTGTGAGCCTGGAGTTGCGCTCGCACAAGGCAAGAACTTGCAGTGATAGGAACCCATTTTGAAACACAATTTAGAAAACACATTCACAAATATTTGAACACAAGTGCAGGAAGAAACATGCTTTTTCATTGATAATTCAGAGTAATTTACATAGAGTTTACATTGATGCGCCTCTCGGCTACTTGATTTGCATTACAAAAGATAACTCAAAAGGCAGGGCGCACTCCATCAGATGGTCCACGTCGTTCATACATTACGTCCTTGTATAGGTTGAAAGTCCAAGCCTCCAAAATGAACTGACTCCAACTATACTTCAAAATAGAGGTGTTCCTAACGCCTCCTCGTCTATCCACTAGCGTTGCACCGTCTGAGTGCCTGAAATAGTTGCCCACAACGTGGGTCAGTACTCAACTTGTACTGGTGAGCGGGATGAACCCACTCGACTAAATCGACACTAGCTTATTAGGGGCGAGCATGTTTAAGATGATCTTCTATAAAGAAGCAAGTGAATTCAATTCATATCAGTTGCATGTTTTGATAGGAATGAAAATAACATTGAATCCAGCCAGTACATCGATTGCTTACTCAACCGATGCACGCCTTCCCTGCGACGAAACACAAGTAATACTTACCATCTGCACAAGACAATAAATTAGCATGTGTTCTATTCTATGCGGTCATTGGTGTGATCGATACCTTAGGGACATATTTCAAGCATTAGCGGCGCGCCCTATCAGCCCGGGTAGCAAGCCCTGCTGGAGGTTCCGCAACGCATCGTGACTAGCACGAATCAAATATTTACCTCCGGATTGATACGGTTCCAGTATCCCGGAAAACCGTTTCGAGGAAATGCCAAACCTTGTGCACAAGTTGTCCCAGACCATGCAAATGCATGAACAATTCATATATCATACAATGCATCGAAATAAACAAAAGAAGTAAAGCAGCAACATATATCTCATGCAACAGTTTATATTTTCTCAAGCGGTGTTCCGATTTTGGTATCCCATAGGTCCAAACTCTATCCGAGGCACTAGGCCCAACAAACAACCAATTTCCTTTATAAACAAACTCAAGTTATAAGGTGTGCAAGCATATAGTAAAATTAGTCTACAATTCCCATGTTCCTTTAGTGGCTGGCATGCATTGTGGCAAAGGATTTCCTAGGCGTCCAACCGGGCATCATCGAGTGAACGTTTGAAACATTAGAGATGTGGGCGTGAAGAAGTAGGAAAGAAGGGTCCAAACCACTCACTGGTTAAGGAAAAATGTAGCTGAAACAAGGAATCCCGCCTAGCGACGATCAAGCGTCAGTTACGCGGACCTGCAACAGCACGAGCACCAATTAGAATTCTTGCCTATCCTTCCTTGTCGAACTCCCCAAAAATCAAAGCTCCAAACGATAAAACCAGCAGCGAAAACCAAGCAAATCGAAAGCAACACCAAATCAAAATCCCAAAGCGGCAATCAAGAAAACCAAGCAACCAAACACGAAAACTATTGGACTCGTTCAATAGAGGCCTTTCCATGAGTTGGAAAGGATCATCGCATTTCGTCCGTAGCAAGAAGATGCCGAAGATCTAAGCTACGACTCAGACGGACTAGCCACAAGCCCAATTATATAATGCACATCCCGGTCGGATCGGGATTTGAGGCAATATATAATATACCACTAAGAAAAAGTTTTGTCCCGAAACTTAAGAACAAGACCCTACCTCCGACTGAATGAACAACGAAGGATACTTCTCCTTCATCTCCGATTCTATCTCCCAAGTTGATTCTCCAACTGAATGGTTCCGCCACAGCACGCGAACCAAGGACATCGTACGGTTGCGAAGTACTTTATCCTTCCGGTCTAAAATCTGCACGGGCTCCTCTGAGTACGACAAGTCCGTGCGCAGTTCCAATTGTTCAAAACTAACCACATGACTCGGGTCATGCACATACTTCCGAAGTTGAGAAACATGGAATATGTCATGTACTTCAGCCAAGGCGGGATGTAGTGCAATCCGGTACGCCACAACTGCCACTCGTTTCAGTATCTCAAAGGGGCCAACAAACCGGGGACTCAGTTTGCCCTTCACGCCGAAACGCATCACCCCACGCATCGGCGTCACTTTCAAGAAGACATGATCCCCGACCATGAACTCCAAAGGTCTTCGATGGGCATCAGCATAACTTTTCTGTCGGCTCTGTGCTGTGCGGAGTCTTTTCCGAATCAAGCGAACTTTCTCAACTGCCTGCTCTACCAGCTCTGGCCCGAGTACCTGCCGCTCGCCGTCTTCGTCCCAACAAATTGAAGATCGACACTTGCGTCCATATAGTGCTTCGTACGGTGCCATCTGGATGCTCGATTGGTAGCTGTTGTTGTACGCGAACTCCGCCAATGAAAGGTGCGTGTCCCAACTAGTCTTCAAATCGATTGCACACAGTCGTAACATGTCTTCAAGTATCTGATTTGTCCTTTCTGTCTGGCCATCAGTCTGGGGTGGTATGCGGTACTGAACTGTAGCTTGGTTCCCAAAGCAGACTATAGGCTAGTCCAGAAACGAGATAAGAAACGTCCGTCACGGTCAGAGACGATTGAGGCAGGTACTCCGTGTAATCGAACAATCTCGTCTATGTAAATCTGTGCTAACCGATCGACGCTCCAAGTAACTTTTATAGGAAGAAAGTGGGCTGATTTGGTCAAACGATCAACTATGACCCAAATCGCATCATGCCCCCGCGGCGTCTTCGAAAATCCCACAATGAAATCCATAGTGATGTCCCATTTCCACTCGGGAATAGCGAGGTTCTGCAGCTCCCCGCCGGGCCTCTGATGTTCAGCTTTTACCTGTTGACAGGCCATGCACTGTGACACAAAGGTCGCCACATCCCGCTTCATACCGTGCCACCAGAAGGTCCCGCGTAAGTCCTTGTACATCTTAGTGCTCCCGGGATGCAAAGAATACTTCGCGTAGTGTGCTTTCGCCATAATTTCCCTTCGGAGTTCTGGGTCGCTAGGAACACATAGCCTTCCTTTCATCTGTAAGGTCCCATCTTCGCCTGCCACAAAGTCAGACGTCTTCCCCGCCGAGATCAGTCCGCGTAGCTTCGCTAGGAACTGATAGCCCTCCTGAGCAGATTTGATTCTATCACGTAAACTCGGTTCAAGATGGAGTGGTGCCAGCTGCACTCCTTGGTGCCGAACTCGAAACTCGATGCCCATCGCCTCTAGATCTCGAAGTAAACGGTTGTTTATGGATAACGAGCCCACGTGCTTTCGACTCAGAGCATCAGCAACGACGTTTTCCTTGTCCGGTGTATATGCGATCGTTAGGTCGTAGTCCTTAATCAGTTCTAGCCAACGCCGCTGCCGGAGGTTCAATTCCCGCGGGGTGAATAGATACTTGAGGCTCTTGTGATCTGTGAAGATTTTGCAAGCAACACCATAAAGATAATGCCTCCACAACTTCAGTGCAAACACAATTGCCGCCAATTCCAAGTCATGTGTCGGGTAGTTTTTCTCGTGCGGCTTCAGTTGCCTGGAGGCGTACGATATTACCTTGTCCCTTTGCATGAGCACACACCCTAAGCCGAGTCCTGAAGCGTCGCTGTATATCTGAAACTCCTCTACCCCATCTGGAAGTGCAAGAATCGGAGCTGAAACATGTAACGCCCCGCTCCGAACGGTTACTTATGGAACACTAAGCTGCTTCGACTCGGTTGAGAATCGAGTCTCGGGGAAACCTTACCGCCTAATTAACACGGACGAAGTGCAATGAACCCTTCGAATTGATCGAACGGCTTCTATTGAAATAAGTCCAAGAGTTTTCGTTGGTTGCTTTGCTTCTTGGTTTTGTGTTGCTTTGTGTTTTGAGTTGTTTTCGATGACTTGGTTTTCATGATTTCGCTTTCTCGCTTGAGCGTTCTTTCGAATCGTATGGGAAAGAGATTGAAGTATGCTAACCAAGTATTGTTGCATTTTCAGGACGCATAACCAAAGAGTGAACGTCGCTTAAGGCTTCCCCATCCTCTCGTTCGATTCATTCGGTGAGTAGCTTAGGCCCTTCGATGAATCCTTTAGTCTGCGTGCCTAATAAAAGAATCTAGTTCACTTGAATATGTTGCCTCACTAATAAGATAAGCTAAAAGAGAAAGAAAAGTATTACATACTCCAAGTATTGAACTGCTACCTTACTAGTTGCTTATTGAATGCTTATCGTCCCTTGTATGCTGTGCATTGGGTATTGTGGCTGGAAAACTCTGGACTTGATCTAGAAAATGAGAAGAGAGATAGACTTGGTTGTGCATTGTTCATCAGTTGCATGATAGCATATTTTTTTGATAGGGCTTGCATTCATGCATTTTGGTCAGGACAACTTGTGCACAAGGATTATCTCTCGAGCGGTCTTTGGGGCACTGGGGATCGTTCGGCCTGGGAGAGATCTAGATACCCTGAGGCTTGAATGTCCTTATTTACGGGAGGGTAGACAAGTCCATTAGTGAGATGGGCTTGTATGTCCCAACTGCTAATCCCGTGGAGGGGACCATCATATAGTTAGGGCGCATGCTAGATTTACCTTCTTGCATACCTAACACTTGATGCCTATTTTATTTGATTCATAAGTTATTCATATGCAAATTGTGGCTAACTTATGTGTCTGCTGCAGGGATAACCGCTCGGCTGTGGGTAAGAATTATCATATGCATATGCTATATATTGTCTATGTTTCCTTGCATGAATTGTTAAAAAGAAACTAGACAACCAGAAAGACCACCTAATAATGTTAGCTTCATATGCTTAGTTGGTGTGGATTTCTTAGGTGAGTTTGGCCTCGGTCGCTCACCAGTACATGTGGTAGTACTGACCCACGTTTGTGGGCAAATATCCAGGTGCTGGAAGCGAGAGTTTGGCAACCATCTTGAATCTGAATCAGCATGTGCGCACCCTTCCATAGGACTGTGTTTGTGCTGGTTCCTCCGTTGCTTTTCTTTTCTCCAGTGGGCTACTCCTCTTCTGCTAGATGTTTTGTTATTTTGGTCCTACTACAAGGATGTAATGTAATGGGCATTGTGGCTAGTTTTGGAAATGTAAAAAGAGTTGTAAGCCTTCTAAGGCATATTTTGTAACTCAGCCAAGCAAGCACTTTATAATCCAAATCTTCAGTATTCAATAAAAAGCAAGTATTTTGTGTGCCTATCAAATGTGTTCAACTTTGGTTCTCTGCATTTACTCTGTGGCTATATATGTATATTTTCGTCTAACTTGTGTCTTGTGCAGGTACGTTGCCTGGTGCAAGCGCAACTTAGGCTTGCACGGCATCGAGCCCAAGCGAGGACGAACGGTTCCGTAGGGACCAAGCGAGGACGATCGGCTCCTACGGGATCGGGGCGCGACAGGTGGTATCAGAACATGACTTTACGTCCTTGACCTCTTCAAATATCGTTTTCGAAAATGATATGAGTTTTCAAGCGATTTTAAAAGTCCCGAATTTCAAAAATAGATTTCAATTCTATAAGAAGTAAATCGAGAGTAAGAAATGTCCCTATGAGTATGAAAACCCAACGTCCCATACAATAAGTCCATAATACGTTATGAGACTAATGCAAGCTACTCTCTTTTGCAGCAAAGATCAAGCAATCATAGTGTCTCAATCACAAACAAGAATCAACAATATACAAGATATATGATCATCAGAAGCAAGATAGTAAATCGCCTCAAACCATACATATCTAGATGATCATGAATCTAGTAATACAAAATGAAGAACTAGCAAGAGTATAAGTCATACATGATCAACTCTAGCTATAGCCTAGAATATGCTAATAATGTCATGTCTTGTAGGCGATGTATCAAGCCCAAAATACGAGCTAACAGAGTGCTCGGGGCTAAACTTCACAAAAAAATATGTACAATAAGTGAAAGGACAAAATAGAAATTCACTCAGTCAGTCTGATGCTCCTGGTGGTCACCATCCACGGGAATGAATGGTAGATCCTCTGGCTCTGCTACCGGAGCTGGCCAAGCAAAACCAGTAGGGTCAGACCCCAAATAGCAAGTACCACAAAGGAGGCCAAAAACTATGAACTAAAACCAGCATACAACAATCCACAATACACTAAGATTAAACAGGTAACTACCAGGATAAAATAACAAGGTGCACCAGGAAACATGAAAGGAAAACTGGAAACAGGTAAAGTAAAACATGACAGGTAGCATATACAAGAAACATGTGAGCAAGTACTGAATCATGACAAGTGTACTGGAACATATAAGTAAACAAGTACACCTAAGTAAACAGGAACTAGTATGCATATACATGAATCATATGACATGGCATGAACGAGAAACAGATAAGTAAACAAGACAAAATAAGTACAAGAGCTGACATAAGCAAGAAATGGATTCCATCCAACCACCACGGCCAATCAATAGTACGACTTGATACATTAGCTAACTAGGGTTATAAGAACTCCTAATTACTAACAAATACAATTTTATGATTTTCGTATGGTCGCATGCCCTTCAGACTGTCCAAACTACCCAAACGTCAGATGATAGAAAAGTAAATATAGTGGATACACCATCCCCAAGAGAGATGTGCTCCTAATACAAGTCACACAACAGTGAACCTGTGTATGGGTAAGTGCATCACTCGACGATGAGCTGGAAAGTGTCCCTCACGACAGAGAGCTTCGATCTATAAAACATGAAAAATTTAGTCGGGGCACGGGACTTGCATGCAACCTGGAGATCCTCCCCCAATGATCTAATTATTCAAGCTAGTTGTTTAATCATTAATATTTTCGTTTAGGATTCTGGATGTGGCATTCCATATAATCCATCCTAGACATGATGCTCCCCTCTCAGGGATATACAAGACTGGACAATGATTTGGCAAGCACAAGAATATGACTAGACTAGAAAATAATCACACGGTTATATGCATGACGAGTGTGCGCTATAACAAGTCACAACAGGTAATATACATGTCAGGTATCGGGAGCACTACTACAAGTCACTGTCAGGCATGTACGAGACAATGAACATGAGTGCACCCCGATAGATCACTATCAGGCATGTATGGGACAATAAACAGGAGTACCGCAACGGGTCACTATCAGGCATGTACTAGGCAGGTGTATAATGGGTAGGTGTCCCCAAACTATACCAGGTAATATGTACTGGACGGATGTATGAAGGATAGCTGTCCCGTAATTATATCAGGAGACTGGTTTTGACATATGTATAAAGGGTCACCCTAACTATATATCATGCCAGGTCAGGATGGGTGTATAAAGGGTAGGTGCCCCCTAACTATATCAGGAGACGGGTCTGGACATATGTATAAAGGGTCACCCTAACTATATATCATGCCAGGTCAGGATGGGTGTATAAAGGATAGGTGCCCCCTAACTATATCAAGGGTAGGGGTCCCCTAACTATATTAGGAGACGGGTCTGGCCATATGTATAAAGGGTAGGTGTCTCCTAACTATACATGATGCCAGGTTAGGACGAGTGTATAAAGGGTTAGGTGTCCCCTAACTATACAAGTGTCTTGTCATGCTAAAAAAGTATCACAGTCCAAAGAAATATCAGGAATGGACAAAATAGGCAAAATTATGGTGATTCAGATAATTCGTCGGATCCCCGCGGATCAATGTCGGATCATTTGATGTGTCACACCAAGTCAGTGGACCAAAGTTCGAATTATCCGTCGAACTGCCGCGGATCACCGTCGGATCATCCGATTGGTCACAACAGGTTTTTGGGCCAAAAATCGGATCATCCGTCGGATTGCTGTGGATCACCGTCGGATCTTCCTAGTGGTCACAACAACTCGGACTTGGAATAATTTTGAGACTTGTTCGGCCCGTAAATTTTTTGTTTTAACTCGGAATCTAGATTTTCAAAGGTCAAAATTATATATGACCAAATTCCCTACAACATGGGAGCATTTGATTTCACAAATTTTGAGAATTCGTTGATCGATTCTGAGAAATACCGCAAAAGTAGATTTTCGGAAAAACCAAAACTTGTCCGGATGCCACAAAACTCAAAGCCATTAGGGTAGAAGCTAGGCACGGGTCTCAAGTAGCATATAAAATTATACTCCAAGATGGAAACTCCAATGTCTCTCTTGATATCGAGTCCAGACCACTAAGGACATAACCAGACTATGTAGGAAATTAAAACCTAGCTCAAATCAATATCTGAAACTTGCACATGGTTGGAAATCACTAGAGAAACATATTTAACAAAACAATTTTTATGACATTCTAAGTATTCAAAGTCAACAAAAACGAAAACGGCAATAAAATATTTTTGTTCAAGAGTTTGGCAAGATGTACTTGCCTACAATCGAGCTCCCAGCCTAAACCTTCAACTCCACTACCAAGAGGGGTTCAAAAACCAACACTCTTAGGCCTCAAGACCAAGTTCCTAGCTCCCGCGGGTAGGGCTGAGCATTAATCGATTTTGGGCCGAAAATCGACCCGAACTGCTGCCTCCAGGCCACGAGAGAGCGGTAGTCGGGGTTGGACACACCGATTCCATAGAAAGAGCAGGACATGGACGGATGCGTAAAGAACCCGTACCACCACAGGTTATGCCAATTCGCCGCCATCAGATCCACTTTTTTGATCGGCGATAACTTTTCCAAGCCACGCCTTAAACGTATCTTGATGCCTGAAAGTTGGATAGGCTAGCCATCTCCGATCATCCCTCCAAGATTGCGACTGATCTGCCCTAGGACCCCCCCTTCCCTGTTTTGCCGCTGAATAAGGGATTCGGTTCGGGTCCGAAACAAATCGGGTCGGTTTTGGTTTTCAATAGTTGAATATAACTTAATCGGTTTCGGGTTCGGTTACGGGTTTTAGTTTCGGTCTAAAACCGAAAACCGATTAAGTGAATTACTATATTACCCTTCATAGTAACAACGTGTATAAAAGGTTTCCAAATCCTAAACTTTTCATTTCATACCATTTCATTCTCTCTCATCCCATCTCTAAAAGCTGCCGCCTCTCTAGTCTCTCCTCCATCTCCTTTTCTAAGAGGAGCGCCTCTCCATCTCCAAGAGCAGCGCCTCTCTAGTCTTTCCTCTAACTACAAGGACATTGTCTCTCTAGTCTCTCCATCTCCAAGAACAAAAATGTTGTTAAAAGTCCATCTAAATTGGTAAACCATAAAATCTCTACTATGCATCTCTGATTCTTTCATACAATGAGCATAAAGAAAGGCCGGTTATGCATGTAAAGATGTGCTGGTAGGAAGTTGGAAGAATGATTAGTACATAGGAAAAAATGAAGAAGCAACTAGAGGGCAGAATACTTGTACTCTGACCTCATTTAATTAAGTCCAATATTTTTTGTCTACCAAAAAATCCTCTTTATTTGTCATCACAACCATTATTTTTTGGTTTAAACATTTAAAACATGATAGCTAGGGTTCTGTAACCTGTTCTCAATGTTTCATAGATTCTAAAAATTTGTATGTACATTTGTTTTCTATTTGTTTCTGATTCTATACACTTGTCCACTGTAGAAACCGAATAAACCGAAGAACCGAATCGAAATAATCGCTTCGGTTTAATTTCGGTTTTTGCTTGATTTAGTTCGGTTTCTGGTTTTCTAGATTCAGTTTATTCGATTTTTGAAAATTTGGTTCGGTTTGAACCGAATAAACCGAATGCTCACCCCTACCTGCGGGAAGTGGAGAGGAAATGAAGAAAGTGAAGAAGAAAAGAAAAGAGAGGAGAGAGAAAATCAATTTGTATATATAGAAGAGGTGATTTAATCGTGACCGTCCGATCCGCCTTGTCAGCGATCCAAGTCACGAGAGCAAATCAATCTCGACTGTTCAAAGAAAACTATATATCCATTGGATAATAGAAAGTATCAATCACTATTCACGAAAATATCTAAATAAAAATATCTCGAAAATATTTCAAAAGCAAAACGAATATCTGTCAGACGGATTTTCGTCGGTATGCTGCGGAATGCCGGCGGTATTCCGGTCAGGGAGAAAAGTATCAGTTTTGAGAAAATTTCGAGAACCTATGAATTCAATAAAACACAGTATACAATATAAAATACGTATCATGTACCAATACAGATACCGTGATACGAGTCTCACGTAAGTATTGGTGGAAAAAAGAACAACAGATTTGGAGGTTCCGAAACCTACCAATTCAAAAGACTGAAACTGAATAGGAAGGGTTTGAAACCAAAACTGAAATTGAGTTTTTGAACCTTGTTATCATGCCAAAATCCAATGTTTTTCTTTAAATTGTGAAAATTGTAGGATGTTCTTTTTATTGAACCTTCCCTTTCAACTCTATTTAATAGATGCTCAAATCTAGCTTGATAGTCCTGTATTTCGCTAATCGTACTGTAAACCCTTCTCCATACTGAAGACAGTTTGCTTAAGCTGTCAAGTGTGTCAACAAATTCTTGTCAATGTTACAGAAGTTATTGTGATATATTTTAAAAAAACTATAGCTTTTGAGAAGTAGATTACTATCAAGTGATGTAGTTAATACTATTTTTTTTCAGGAACAAGGAGCAAATAGTTCTCGTTCATTATCGTCGGATATCAGAGGTCTTAATCAAATTCCTGCATATAATTTTTTTTGGCTTCTGTGTTAGGTCTAAGCAATTCTCTCACGTCATGATTATTTATTTAATATGTTATGCCTTGGTCGAAATGTGTTGTCTCAAACAACTTTTTTTAAATATTTGTTGGTCAATGATCTCATTTGCTATTCATTCAAGCAAACCAGTTATCTGTAAACTAAGGGGCAATCTTTTATTTATTATGCTCTCTCCACATACATGCAGGGTTGAAAATACCTTATATTATAGTTTAAGGGGATATTGAGGATTGAACTTGAGACCACTTCTTTAAAAGAATGTATACTTACCAACTGGACTACCCAGTTGGTTGTGTATTTTTCATAAAACATTAAGTATATAATTGAATACATGTATCTATAGAGGGTGGGTGGGGTGTAGGGGAGGGCGTTACGACTAACATAGAAAATCAATCTTTTCCTGTATCATGCAGTTCGTAAGCCTTATCATGAAAATGGAATTTTGGGCTTAGTTTGCCCATTGTTTTTTTACCTCTTAACATCCATACTAGTCATTTTATTAACTGTATTAGGGGAAAATTTTCTTGGCAAACAAAGACCGCATTACATATGTTTAAAATGTTCAAAAGTTGATCAAAACTCATTCTCAAATATTCCTATGAAGGGATGCATCCATTATCACCACTAATTTTGTTTTATGAAGCATATTGCAGCTGTCTCATTTGGGGTATAGAGCCATTTATAAAAGTTTTGGTGGACAATAGCTCTCACCGGGACATATGCTCAGAAAAGAACCAGTACCAACATAATCTAGCAAAAAACTAGACAACCTTGATCGCAATTTTTTGGGAGAAGCTAGCATCTTTCTCTGTTCAGCTTTAGGAAATGGGAAAAATAAATTGTCAGGCACCTGAATATATAGATGATCTGCCCTATTGGGAATGGCTTAAATGAGGTATAACAAATAAATATTGAGAATGTCATGGTGGGTCAAGATTACCTGGAAAATGATCCAGCAATTTCACTTGTTCTGTGTATCACAAACAACGACAATAAACAAATCCCTTTTATCCTTGTATCTATGGAGGCTATTTGTGTCATGCTTAGCCTTTATTTTTATTCCAAGTACAAAGTTATATTGTTCTTCTTCGGAGTCTCAGACATGAGCAATGTATTGCGCAAAAACTTGGCATTTACCAAAAATCAAAAAAGAACACTTCCCACCTGGTAAGATCCTGACATTTCTACTTTGGTTCAAAACGAAACACTATTTGCTTATTTTAAAAGATCTGGAATATAAAAGTAACTAGCAGAGGCTCATTTTCTGTTTTTGAGCAAGTCATCTGGATGTGTTTAGTCCAAAGTTCACAGGGCAAGTTAATTGATTATACTCAGATAGGTTTTTTCATTATTCATATTGTGCGACTATCCCCATATTTATTGTTGCTCGGAAAGTTTGAAGGGTTTCTGGTAGCCTTGGCAATTAGATCTTCTACTTGTAGAATCTTGTTGTATCTACCAACTGCATGATCATTAAAAGGAAGATTTGGTTGGCAAACAAAGATTGCGTTATATATGCTCAAAATGTTCAATAGTTGATGAATATTCATCCTCAAATATTACTACGGAGGGATGAATCTAGTAACCACCACTATTTTTGTGACAATTCTTTCTTGCAAGGTCGTATAAGAGTTTCTATTTGTATTCCTCCTCTTTGTGCATTCCTTTTTCTTGTATAGTCCTACATTGGATAGCCACCAAAGTGGGGCCTTCTCCGCTCTTATAAATATGTACTACTAATGAAATCGTATTGAATTGACCCTTTTTCTCATCTCGTCGGCTGACTCATCTACCTTATTGTTACTTGCCATGGCATTTTCTTTGTTTTCAACACAGTGAGCTAGAAGATGGAGTCTCCTATGGTCTTTCACCTTCATGTCATCTATCGCATTCATCTGTACTTGAACAGGTCTCCAGGCCAGGGACTTCACCATTGTTCGTCCACCATATCTCTTACAACCTATGCCCATATCTCTTACAACTTATGCCGACGTCGACTATGCTAGGTCCTTTGATGACCGAGTCTACCAGAGGCTAGTGCACCTTATTTGGCGGCAATCTTGTCACTTGGGTTAGCAAAAAAATAGACGGTTCTTCTGCCAAGACAAAGCATCACTCATGGCTCCTACAATTTACGTTCTCCCCTGGCTCAAGAGTCTTCTCTCTGATCTTGGTGTTCCGTGTACTTATCCATCATCTATATTGTGACAACCAAGCAGCTATCCACATTGTTGTATGAGCGCACTAAGCATATTAATGTTGACTACTATTTCATTCAGTACAAGGTCAAGCTCTAGGAAGTTCGTCTTCAACATGTTCTTGCTACGTTTTAGTTGGCTAATATCTTTACAGAAGCTCTTCTACGATATTTGGTCCTACACTATCTCCAAGCTGGAGTTGATTGACATCAACACTAGCTTGAGGGGGAGTTTAGAAAAGTCTCCCTGTGTATTATCCTCTTTGCATATTTCTCTCGTCTTATTACTCTCTTGTTTGGCCCCATATTAGACAGCCATCAAAAAAGGGCCTTATCCTTTTTTGTAAATGTTACTCCTAATGAAGTTAATTCTATTGGCTTGAGCCTCTTACCTGATATAATATAGGTATTCACTTTCTCTTTCTAACATTCAACTACATTTGATCAACTCTTGTCTGGGTGTTCGAATCCATTTCTTTGTTGTGTATACTTAAGTCATCTCAAAATTGGTTGAGATCACCTGGCTCACTGCTGAATCAACTTTCATACCTTGTCTGTAATTGCTACTTTCTATAAAGTGTTACCTTTTTTGCATGCCTTTTTGAGTGGCTTTAGATATTGTTATGTGATGGATTTTCATAGGAGTTTATTTTCCCCCCATTCTTTAGCCTATCCTATTAGAAGCTCAATAATTGTTCAAGTATCTTCCCTTCATTTGTGATGAAAGAATGGGATCAACTCTATTAAATCAATCAATAGCTGCAGAGGTACTATGCTTATTCTTGAATAACTTGAACTTCAGGGGTGTGTTTTGTCGTAAACACAATTCAATCAGTGTATCAACTGTCTCTATATGATGTGTATCAACTCTCTGTCTCTATATGATTGTCCACTAGCCACTTGTTCCTTGTGGGCATTTTATGCAGTACATCTTTATGATATAAATTCAAGTTAATTCCCATGCTTACTCTTTCATATATCCGCATCATTCATTATCATGTGTTGTAGGATGCACACAATTTTTAACTATTGGTGGTATCCATTGTTTATATATGTTCTTATATGAGCATGATGCATAAACGACACTATGCTGATTTTAATCATCAATACTAGGACAAAAAGGAGCATCTTTCTGCCCCTGTGAAATGTAAAGAAGTCTCGCCTTTGGCCAACAAGATGCAGTATGATTCTCCAACACCACTGAATTCAACTTCTGCTTCGGCCCACTCTGATCTGTCTGGTTCTGCAGCTCTCTCCGAAGAAATTAATTCTGGAGAGCAAACAACGCATATTGGTAAAAGATTGTGTTGATGACTAGTAGCTGTCTAATAACTTTTCATGATTAATTTATTTCTTTTTAGATGCATTAGTGGAGAATATGCATACATCCAACTTATGTGCAATCTTCTTTTGTAAATTGCTCCATTTCTATTCAAATGATCATATGTTTATTATGGTTCTGCCTTATAGTTGTTTGATACATAGATTGCATTACTTATGATCCTTCTGTTATTTGTAAAAATTCATGTAGCGGCACACACAATATTTTGTTCTGCCAAATTTGCATATCTGTTCCATTAGAAATTCATTTTGGCAATTATGTGGCAGGTTCAGATTTATCACTTGTTTGTGGTGGTACTGGACTTCGGAATGACGAGTATGGTATTGATGATATTGAAACG
This sequence comes from Iris macrosiphon, assembly GCA_036927795.1. Lineage (NCBI taxonomy): Eukaryota > Viridiplantae > Streptophyta > Magnoliopsida > Asparagales > Iridaceae > Iris > Iris macrosiphon. Next base: position 290,054,444 of record JAYESA010000005.1, read on the forward strand.
CTCGAGTGGAATGATGAGTTGGGAGATTTAGTGCAGGCATGCATCGACACTGTTTCTGGTAAGTGGTATGTACATAAAAGAGACGGCCCATTAGATGTAGTTAAAGTGTTGGCCTGGCTTTAAATTAGGGTTTCGGTTCATCCTTGTTCTCCTGTTACAGGTTGTGTTCCACCCCCCCAACAGAAGCAATATGACTTGAGGAATAATTCTCTGAACAATGTAAGTTATTATTAAAGCATAATGATTCTGAAGGTCAATTCTACTTGTTGTCTGTTGTTGTTGGAGATTGTTACTTTGCTGCATAATATACCAAATAGTATCTGGCCTATGTACCAATGTTGTCTTGGTCTGACCTTGTGATTTGTTCTGTACATGGAATAATGTGTCCCATATTTGCAGTTATGGTAATTTATTCCACCTATATGCCAGCTGAGGTATTTTTTTATTATAGGTTTTCTTTTTATAGAAAACAATTATTATAGATCAACTGTTGGAAATTCATACGTTCTTTTATTTTTTTTATAGTTGAAGTCAAATTTTTATAGTGTTTTATTATTAAAGAAGTTTCAGGCTCTCGAGACTGCTTCGTTCACGGATTTGGGTGAGTGAAGTGGCCTAAATCCGGATTTGGGACCACTTCACATGTTTGGTTGGAGGATTTGCAGACAAGATTTACTGTGAAGTGACATGGATAATATATCCTCATTTTGACAATATATCTTGTCTGACATTAAATCCTCATTTTGACATCGGAATTTTTTCCTCCGAAGTGGATCGCGAAAGTGAGAAATTCTCATTCCCACTTCGCGCGTTTGGTTGGAGGAGCACTTCCTCTCTCCTAACATTTTTCAAATCATAAAAACTACAAAAAGTTAACACTTTTCAACTCACTTCAACAACTATCCGAACACCAAACATTAGGATTTCTCACTTCTAACCTCCACTTCTCCAAAACACCCAAACGAAGGAATTGGAAAAACATGCGTACGCATGACGTGCATATGCAAAATTTTGATTTCCGGATTTTTCCACTTCGCCACACTTCACCGAACCAAAGAGCCTAGGCATTGTACACTTTCTGGGTATGTTGTTTCTGATACATATATTTGTCAAACTTAGGCAAGAACACATAGGTTTCTTACTTTTCTTCTGCAGTCTACTTGCGATACTTTCTAGCACATTGTAGCAGAATATTGTGTCAGCTATATTCTTCATCCTTATATTTCTTTTTCTCATAGGTGTCCGTTTCCTTGTCTATTTATTGTCTTTCTATCTGTATACAGAGCATTAAATGTCCTATTCCATGTGTCTATCACAGGCTGCCTTTTTTCCACCCAAGGAAACAGCTTCTTACTGGCATCCAAGTGAACTACTGGAGGACCAACAGAACCCGCAGCTTGGTTTTAGTAATGTCAGGCAAATGGGTGATGGTTTCTCTCAGGTTGTAGAGGGTGAACAGACTCCAGTGCCTTTGTTCAATACTCAAGCTATGGACTGTACATCAAATCAAAGTAGAAATGAAATCTCAAAGATCTATACTGATGGTGTATTCTCAAGTCAAAGCAGTTTTGGAAGGTGGAACTATGTGAATGATGATTCCCTTGGTTCGTTACATGATTTGCAGTTTGGTGACCCAAGTCAAAATGGTCACCTTACTCAAAAAGAGATTTTCACCATTATTGACATCTCACCTACATGGGCCTATTGTACGGAAGCAACCAAGGTTTTCTTTTTCCAATTACTTTTACCTCTGATTGAGCACATTTAACTTTTATGCACGATGCTGTGTCTTTCAAGGTTCACGTTATTAGTTATTACTACAACATGATTCGAGTTATATTTTCTTGCTCTTTGCTTGCTTCTCTACTTCACAATAAGTTATACATGGGCCTATTGTACGGAAGCAACCAAGGTTTTCCTTTTTCCAATTACTTTTACCTCTGATTGAGCACATTTAACTTTTATGCACGATGCTGTGTCTTTCAAGGTTCATGTTATAGTTTTTACTACAACATGATTAGAGTTATATTTTCTTGCTCTTTGCTTGCTTCTCTACTTCACAATAAGTTGTTCAAATATCAAGAGGTTCAGAACCTTTTGCTTTTAATACACTTAGGGTGCATTTGGGAATGGAGTTTCAGAAAGAAAACTAGGGTTTGGTGGAGTTAGGCCTCCAAACTCCAAAAACAACTGTGGTGTGTTTGGGAGTGCTTTTGGAGTTGGACATAACTCCATTTCTAACTCCATAACGCCACCACAACTGGAGTAAGAAAAACTCCAATATTATTGGATTTTTACGAAATTCCGATACTAACTCCAAAGTCAAAACACCCAAGTGCCTCCCAACTTGATATAACTCCAGTTTTGCAAATTGAGTTTCATCATTTCAAACTCCAGTTTGAATTCTCTTAACAGATTCTAATGTCTTTCTATAAAATGTACATGTATATTTATATCAGTCAGCATATGTGTAGTCACTGCCCTAAGTTCTTCTTAAAGCATACAAGACTGCCATAGGCCCTGTATGGCAACCGAAAAAGTGGTTTTCAGTATAAATTGATACTGATGCATATTGGTCTTATCATATTAGCTTTAAACCGTGGTTTTTGGTATACCGATGTGTGTTGGTCTTATCGAATCACAGCTTCAGTTGGTCTTATCGTATCAACTTTAGTTTGTGTCCTGATCTAGATACAGACCCCATCGATACCGATTGATACCGTCATTAGGGTTCTCTTTTTCGGCCAATTCATCAAAGAGAAAAATAAAAGGAAAAGATAGTAGGGGAGGAAATAATGTGTATTGCTTGTAGGCAATTAATATATGCTGATTATTATTCCATTCAAAGCTAACAAGAAACAACAATAATAAATAAATTACATATGTTGTCAAAAACCATTGAAGCTGTCAAAACTGATACACATAAGAAGGATGTGTTACCAATATTACGAACCTTGCCAGAAACTAGTGGAAAGTTCTACTTTCTACTAGCTTATATTGTTTGGTTCTTGGAAACCAAGTTTAGAAACCTTTTGCCACATCATTAGCAAAAATGGAAAGTATGGACTCATCTAGTTTATTATCCATAAGTTGGAAATAATGGAAACTAGAGGGGCTAGGATTTTTCATTTTTTATTTGAAAATGTGACAGAAACTAATTAATGTAGTTCATATCTATATTATTTGAATATTGACATGTCATCATATTGGTCTATTATTCTTATTCTAATTTTTTTAGCAACAAGTCATAGTTTGCAGTCGGCTCATACCAATATGATACGACTGGTACAGGTACAATTTGACATGTCTCGATTCAATACCGATCGTTACCTGACGTTGGGGGTCCCTTTTCAACCAATTTGGTAGAGAAAATTAAACGAAAAAGATTGAAAATGGAAAAAATAGTGTCAACGCAATTACGCAATGATTAAGTGATAATGTTATAGTGCATCAATATGATTTTCTATTGAAAAACTATTAACATTTGTCGAAGTTATATATCTATAAATTCATAACATTCATCTATAGTAGTAAGTCGATTTTGTGACTCCATTAACCTTCTGGAATCGGACGCTAGGGTCCCATAACCCACTTGGAACCATTTAAAACTAATGAGAAGCAACTTATACTATATAAAATTATGTCTAAAATAAATGTATCATATATTGCAGGTAAACCAATCGGTAAGGATGACTATTATTTCATTCAATTTCAAAACTACTAAGAAACAACACAAAAAATATTTAAAATTATGTCTAATTTGTTATAAAATTTTAATAATTTGTTAATAATTATTTGCTTTTCGATACCAAAATATTCGATACTCCGATCCGAAATCACCAATAGTGCTGATCATGCATATTCCGATACACATACGAAGGATCTATACCAATTCCGATACCAATATTGTGAACCTTGAAACAAACAACTAGTTTGGAAACCTACTCTCTTATTTTTAAAAACCTCAAAAGAAACTAATTTCCATCTTTCAAGTTTCAAATATCTTCAGGTTTCCAAACGGATCCTTATACAAAGTATATCTGGGAATTTAATGGAGCGAGTAGCTTTCACGATCTGAATTGTTTGTCTGCTAACATGTTTCTGAACGACTAACCAGCTCAGGAACAAATTTGTGATATTGGTGAAAAAAGCAGGTTCTCCAGCTTAGGAGCAGGACTAAGTTTATTAATTACCATCATTATATTTCAGTTCTCTTAAGTCTGAACATATGACAGCACTGAAATATTTGTCGATTCATCACATAAGATGACTGGACTTGCTAATTGTACATTGTCTTTTCTTATTGACCGTTTTTCTGTTACTTATTGTAACCCTTAAGTAGGTTAATTAAATAAGACATATGAAGGGAACTCATGAAGCAGGTAGTAATGCATTCAAAGCTCAAGCTGAAAATTAATTTAAGTATGTAAGACGTGTAAAGAAACTTAGGACCTGTTTGGATGTCAATTTAAACTCAACATTCTGAGTTTAAACGTCACCCAACCAATATATTGCGTTTGGCAAATGACATCTCTGAATGTATACTTCAAATTTTTTTTTTTTTTTTAACGGAAACAGCTCTTTTGGAGAGCAACAAAAAAGTGTTTTCTCAACCAAAACTCTTGCCACGTTGCCCTCTCTCTCCTCGCAGAGTCACAGACTCACAAGGGGTCCCTCCCCTCTCTCCTCATAGAGTCACAACTTTTAAGAAAGCCCCTCCTCCCGCTCCTATTCTAATCCTCCCCCTCTTATTTTAATCCTCCCCCTCCTCCAGGCTCGCACGTCTCCCAGGTCGCTGATGCTAGGCCTCCCCCCGGTGGATCTCGGATCCCACAGCCGCATGTAGCCCGCGTATCCGAAGGACCCGGAGCTCACCGCGGATGCGAAGACGAGGCCCCTCTCGGAGACGATCTATAGCGCACGATCCATGGAGCCATGCTTCACGCCACCGCCCTCCACCTCCCTCCACCGCCCTCCGCCGCCTGTAGTACCATCAGGAACAAGAATGCGGCCCCCTCCACCGCCCTCCTCCCTCGTTGACGCCTCGCCATGACTAACTGGAGTCCGGGACGACCTCGACGACGACGACCTCGAGGTGGAGCAGTGGTGGGTTGATCTCTGTGTCCGAGTGATTCTAGTGGTCCGGATTTGGCCGTGCGCATTTAGAACGTCGTTCCTTGCCCTGTCGTCGTCTTCGACCGGTCTATCGACCACCACGTCTTCCTCGTCGTCTTCGTCCTCTCGCGGAGGCTGTAACAATTTTTTTTTTTTATTGTAAGAGACGTGTCCGGATACGATAATGGTTGTGTAACACCAAAAAAATTGCTGGACACGAAAAATGCCCTATCTGTGGTGGAAAAGAAAAAACATTATTACAAAATAATTTTATAAATTTTTTTACCAAACAAATTTTTTAACTTTTGTTTCTGAAAATCATTTTTCAGATGAAAGTAACCAAACGCAAACTCAAAAACTGTATACCTAGAAAACTACTTTATAAGATTTTAGAAAACTTATCCAAACGTACCCCTAGAATTTCCTTTGTTTTTTGTGGTCGAGTTGTATAAATCAACGAAATGTGGAAGTATTTAACATAGGTGGCCGATAGATACCTACAACAACAAAGCCTTTATTTCAATTTTTTGGGTCGGCTGTTTGAATCCTCTTCTTCCTTTTGGTTATATTAAATGCCATCTTCTCTACAAAAATCATACCTTCTTTAAAACTTCAATCATGTTTGTCTAGGTCTACCTCAGTCCTATCGACTCTATTAACTACTATATTATCACTTCTTATGTGAGCATTTATTGGTCCGCGTTTCATGTTGTACTTAATTAGCGCAACCTCTAATTCCCACGAAAAATCATTACTCATTGCTTATTCTATCTTTTAATCTTTTAATTGTTACTTATCCATTGTAGCATTCTAATTTCAGCTGCACAATTTTTTGGACATGTTTCTTAATTGTCCAACACTCTGACCGTCTTATAGCGCACTCTTGTATATTTTTTTCGCACTCTTGTATATTTTTTCTTTCAACTTCAGAGATATCTTATGATCTTAAAGTTGTTCCAGAAGCACTCAAATTCAACTGTCATGTTTTAATTCTATCAATAACATTCTTTTTAATCTCTTCGTTATGCTCAGTGATTAATCATAAATACCGAAAACTATCACTCTTAGGCTTAGATATCTCATGTCTATCTAATTCAAGGTTCGAGGTATCGGAATTGATATTGGACCCTTCCTATGAGTATCAGGATCGGCAGTTTCAAATCGAAATATCAGTTTTTTTGGTATCTGAAAGCAAAAACTTATTAAAAACTTAGAAAAATATTTGTACATTTAGGTATAATTTTAAGTAGTTTTTGTGTTTCTTTGAAATTTGAATAAAATAATATTCATCATTGCTGATTGGTTTTCCTAAGATAAATTAGTTTTCTTTATTTGCACTTATTATAATTTTACACTTTGCTCATTGGTCTTTTTGTTCATTTTTCTCTACCGAATTGACTGGAAAAGAGATCACAAAATCGATTAGCTGTAGTGGTCGGTATCGAATCGGGACATGCCAAACTGTATCGGTATCAACGATACTGCAAACTATGCTATTTACATGGATTCTCCTTCATTTCTCGTTAGCGTCTAGTTGAAGATATATTTCATGTACTATGTTCTCGTCCTATTAATTTTAAATTTCTTAGATTCCAAAGTTTCTCTACACACTACTATTGCTCTCATTAACCAACACAATATTGTCAATAAAGTATAAATATCATACACCATGGAACCTTTTTGTGGATATGCCTAGTAAATCATCCATAACTACCACAATAAGGTAAGTACTTAATGCTAAACCTTAGTGTAAGTTAATGGTAGTAGGAAATGGTTTAGGATCGTTTGGATAGTATTTCTGAAATTTTGTTCTGAAGAGTTTTCTGAAAGTAAGTTATAAAGTTATTTTCTGAGTGTAGAGATTCTGAGTTTGCGTTTGGTTACTTTTATCTGGAAAACAGTGAAAAGAATGTTAAAAATTATGTTCGGTAAAAAATGTTAAGAAAAAAATATTTTTAATAAAATTTTAGAAAATATTTTTTGTTGTGTGAAAAAAATTATAAAAAAATTAAAAGAATCTTCCATTTCTTGGTAAAAAAATGGTGGACGTTGGGAATCCATATCAGTTCTTGGTAAAAAAAAATTTATTTAATGTTCCTGGAATCCATTGCTAGGTTAGGGGTCCATTGCTATGTTTTTGGATCCCGGTCGAGGGCTGCGTTGCTGCCCCACGCGACGGCGGTGGTGCTGCACCAACTCGTCCCTCCTCCGGTCGAGGGCTGCTACTCTTGTTCAGGTCGAATTTTGGGGGAAAGCTCCTCTTGGGCTCCGTAGAGGACGACGGCGTCGAGGCCCAACCCGCGACGTCGAGATCCAACCCCTCCGACGGAGATGACGCCGTCGAGTTTAGGGGATCTGCCTTTACTCTGGATCCAAGCAAATGAGGAGAGAAAAACTGAGGAGAGAGCTGAGTTTAGGGGATGGGTGTGTTGGTGGGGGTGGGGCCAGCTGAATTTTGGAAAACTGATCACAGAAACCAACTTTTATCTCCACTCTGAAAACAGCTGTATAACATTGGTTTTGGAATTCTTTTTCCGGAAATCAAAAACCTAAAGAGGACATCCAAACGGCTTTTACAATGGAAGCATCTTTTAACTCAGAAGCTGAGTTAAAAAACGCATCCAAACATATCCTTACTATCTTCTTAAAATGTTCGCACGGCCTCTGTAATCATATATATTCTTAATAGTCTCAATATAACTACTATGAACTTGTTTCTTTCAATGCCCACAACATTATCTCCCTGAGAATTCGATCTTAAGCTCTCTCTAACTCTATGTAAATATGTATTTTTCTCTATATATCTTTTCATTAACTTAGTAAGTAAATGGCTTCAATGAAAGATCTTAAGGAATAAAATCAAACTAATATTTTGAAAATTTTGCTCTTTTCTTAATCTTTGCTCAGCTACTCTCCTATAATTTCATGGTATGGCTCATAAGCTTAATTTCTCGATAGTTATTAAAACTTTGTATCTTTTTTGTTTTTATATATCGGTACTATAGTGGTACTATAGTACTACTCCATAAATCGGATTATCTTGTTGGTCCTTAGGATTTAGTTGAATAATCAATAAGCCACATCAATCATTTCTCCCCTAAATATTTTCAAACCATAATAGGTATATCATTAGGTCCGACGACTTTTTCATTTTTCAGTCCCTTTAAAGCATCATTAATTTCAGAAATTCTAAATTTACGACAATAACAATAATTTACGACAATAACAATAAGAGTTATCTTGAGCTAACTCTATATCTAAAACTAATAGGTTGCTCTTGTCAAATAGTTTGTGAAAATAACTCATCTCTTTAATGCCATTTTCTCTTACTCACACTTTTTGGCCATTGCTTTTGGTACACTTAATGTCACCCAAGTCTTTGCTTCTCCTTTTACTACTACTAGCAAGCATATAAATATCTTTTTCTTCGTTAGTTTCTAACATCCTATATAAATATTCGTAGGCGTTGGATTTAGCTTCACTATACTTTCCTTTTTTTGCTGCTTTATATTACTCAAAGATTTCATCATTTCTACACTTTTGTCAATATTTATAGGAAATTCTTTTTTCTTAATTACCTTTTGAAATTTTGGACCTCATAGTTCCACCACAAATTTCTTTTGAAGTTCAACCATTACCTTTTGAAACTCCTAAAATCTCTTTTGCTAGTTTATGACCAAGAGATACCTAAAAACAATAATTGTCACCGTTCAAGTTCCAGATTATTGATTCATTATTATGACGAGACTGCAGTCGTTGTCCATAGAACTATAGAATGAAGGTTCCACTGGAGAATGCTTCTGGAGTGTCTTTTGTTAACATAATGGACATGAACTTCAAAACAAATACTGGAAGACCCCTTTATAGGTTAGAATTTGGAGACTAAGAAATTTGTTAAAATCAGTGCAGATGAAATGTGATTGGTGACATGGATGAGAGGTAATAATCAAACAGATAAAGAAATGATTGCATACTGGAAGATGAAGGGTGCAAATTTGGGATAATCTGATAGAAACTCATTGATGGTGGTTTGGACGTGTAAGAGAGGGATGCACCGGGTAGAGTGGTAGGATCTTGGTTGAAGGAGGTGCTAGAACTAGGGGCAGAACTAAAAGAATATGGAAAAGGTTGTGATATAGGAAATTACATTTGCAAATATTGGAGAGGAAATGACGCTTAATTGGATCTGAATGGAAGAAAATATTCATGTAGCCAACCCTGAAAATTGGGATAACATGAATTTCTACACTAGAACAATGAAGAACTACCAATGGACATTATAATACAAAGAAATGAAGAAGTACCATTAATGTGGAGGCATTTTGATTGTGGTGTGGAGTTGAGAGTTTAGAAACTAGAAAGTGAGTATTATATAAGTTAGCACTAGTTAGGTGTTACAGTGGTGGGGGCTGCATTATGAAGGCGAAGCGCACACTTCTTCAAGATTATGTAAAATTTATAAAGCATATATACGTAATAAATATTACTTGTAAAAAGAAAAAGAAAACTAAATTACTGACGATTTATTGTTTTCTTCTTTACACACTAATAGAACTGATTAATTTTTAATGTTCTGTTCATATGAAATTATGAATAATAGGCAATAACATACTAAACCAAGAGTCCAAATTAAAAAAGATGTAATTTAAGTACTTACCTTCCATTGGCCAATAAAAAAAATAAAAGTAAAAATTACATGTAAAGTACAATATGTATGAGGCACTGCCTCTAAATGGGCTTGAGCCTCGCTGAGAGGCGGTGTGAGGCATGGGTATCATGAAGGGAGCTTCGCTCCACCTACATTGAGGCGCTAAGGAACGAGCCTTACACGTGAGGCTTGCCTCAGGCTCACTTTTGACTAGTATGTGGCTGATTGGTTCACTAGGAAAGTATGGGTAGGTAGTTATTTGATGTTGGGTTACACATGTAAGAGGAGGGTGCTGGTCGATCAGCAAGGGTTTTTTAGTGGTGATTGTGCTGCAAAATAGAGAACGAAGGGGACCTTGTGGGTTGAAAGCAACAACAGATAGAAGAACAAAAGATAGCAAGAAGACGAAGAAGAAAAAAGAAAAAAAAAAAAACAGAGCATGGAAAGATTAAAGAAAAACAAAAGTATTAGATGTACTAATTACTTAATGAAGAACATGAGAAGCGGAAGAAATCAGGGCATGGTTTACAAAATTGGAAACAATAAAACGGAGCATGGGAACAAAATAACAAATTGATGAAAACAGTGCAAACAAATCCAATGGTAGAGAAGACTAGGTAGAGGAGAAGAAGAAAATTGAGAACCAACAAGAACTAGGTTTCAGAGCATGCTGTACTAATTACTTTTAGTTTTCTTTTTCTTTTGATTGTGGGAGTAGTTTCAAATTCTTTTCTTATGAAAGACATGACAGATCCAACGACGGATCCCTGCTCACACTAAGCAAATCCATTGGTTAGTAAAACATTAAAAAGAGTAAAATAATATATGCATGAGGCATGACTCAGTTGGGAATGAGCATCACTTGGATGCGTGTGTTTTATGAAAGGGATCCTCTCTCCATATACATTGAGGCGTTCAGGTTTTCGCCTTACGCCTCAGGCAAGCTCTTAGCAACATTGGTCTCTATCTTTAGGATCCAGTGACAATATTTCAACCATAGGATCTAGGTCGTGACAATATTTCAACCATGATCCGTGTTTGATTGACTTCATAACATCAAAAGTCAAGGTAGAAAATCTATTAAATACGATAAAAAGCTCAGTTGAATTATTATATAAACACCAAAATATGGTAACTTATCTGTTACAAAAAGGAAAAACATTATAGAGAGAGAACAAAAGAAAAAGAAAGTACAACGATGACGAATCTCGTCTGCTTCGCTGCCTCTCAAAAGTAGGCAATAGGTGCACGGTGTGTGTGCCTCAAAAGTAGGTGAGAGACATGCCCCGTGCACTTTAGGTGAGTCTAGTTTAATGAGCCTCGCCTCGTACAAAATGAGGCACAAAGGTGAACCATGGTTCAATGACTTTTTGAAACACTGGATCCGTCAAAGCTTGATAAAACTTTAAAAGCATAATGACATCGAGATACTAATTAAATTAGTATTCATTGTAAAGTCGCATATGAAAAAGAGAACATTGGCGGAAAGCCATAGGTGAAATAGAGATGGAATGAAGGCGAGATAAGGTTCACCTGTATGTTTCCTATATTTCCTTTTGGTAGCCTCTTATCAAAATTATTGTGCATAAAAGAATGTGTTCCATCTTTTTTTCCTGTAACCTATTAATGGGATTTTGGGAAGATAATTTGACGTAATTACGGACCTAATACCGAGTCATTTCAGTGTTTAATGTTAACTTTGCAGCCATATGACAACTTAATTACTGGTTGTCCAGCACAATGTCACATCCAACATTTGACATGATCTCTTGAATTATAAATACTACTGGATATTTTCTCCCACTTAGCTACATATATAGTCTGCCAGTGCAAGGGTATTCAATAGACATTTTTCTAAGCCTCTATGTTGAGATGACAATGAAATGTGTTATTTACTCGCACACCATTTTGCTTTTATGACTACCATATGGGTGTGTGTTAAGTTTCTGTTACCTTGTTCCTAGTGGAATCTTGTTGTTAAAGATATGTACTGCAAGTGCTTATTAAAAGAAAGGAGAGGCATTGGATACACAGTGTGATACTAATGCCTTGTGCATTAGAACAGAGACCGTTGTTATTTATGCTGCCTAAGAGAAGCATCAATATATTCGGATCTAGTTCTCATTACTACTGTATAGGCTTTGACTAGACATTTCAAGTACAAACGCTGTTATTGAACTCTGTTAACATGCATCCTTTTGAAGTTTACTAACACGAGATGTAATGTAGGTTATACTGATTGGATCTTTTAATGAATCAAGCAAACATCTCGCGGGATCCAACATGTACTGCATCATTGGTGAAAAATGTGTTGCTGCTGAAATGGTTCTAGAAGGAGTCTACCGTTGTACTGCTATGGGGCAAAATCCTGGCATGGTGAATCTTTTTCTAACTTTGGATGGGAATACACCTATTAGTCAGGTCTTCAGTTTCGATTACCATGCTACACCTGGAATGCAGCCATATGCTGTGACGAAGCCATTAGAAGATGACACTGACAATTTATCAAAGATGATAAGTCAGGTGCAGAAAAGGCTTGCACATCTACTCTTCTCTACAACCAATACTATATCTGTTCTTTCGAACACAAGATATCCGAGTACCTTAAAGAAAGCACAGAAGTTTGCAGATCTCACCTCTCCATTAATAGACAAGGAATGGAGAAATTTGCTTGAAATAAGTGGTGATGATAATGCTTCACATGTGCCAGGAAGTGAAGACTTATTTGAGCTTCTTCTGAAAAACAAACTACAAGAGTGGCTCTTGAACAGAGTAGTTGAAGGCTGTACAATAACTGCTCGTGATCGTCATGGTCAAGGAGCGATCCATTTCTGTGCTATTTTAGATTATGCATGGGCTGTTTATCTTTTTTCGACATCTGGCTTGTCCTTGGATTTTCGAGATACTTGCGGTTGGACAGCACTACATTGGGCTGCTTATTACGGGAGGTATATTATTCTATACAAAATGTTAATCACTTTGTCAGCATATCCACTCCTCAACATCACATAATGATTAATAAACATTCATCAGAGTGCTGGTCTCCCAGAATGTTAAAAGTTATGTTTTTCTCCCTTCTTCATGCTCTGTGATGTTTTGTTGCAATTCGGTATTTATGCATGTGAAGCCATAAGAGAATCCATCATATGTCAGACTCAGAGAAAAAAGCTATTAATCAATTATATGTTAATTTAGTTTATATTTGAATACTCCTAATATGAAGAGATTCAATTTGTGACAGTTCTAAGATAGTAGCTAACAAGCAGTAAGCTTTTCTTTCTTCCTCTGAATTGATATGTTAAATCTGATTTACATGTTGAACACTCAAAATATCTTGAATCCAGAAAACAGCTTGAAATCAACTATATGATAATTTGGTTTATAGGTTGAATACTCCTAATTTGTTATTGAAGAGCTTCTATATGTTGCAGTTATGTAAGATAATAGCTAGTGAGCTAAGGAACAGTAATTTTGTGTTTCCTAGCTCTGTGCTTAAAGATCACGATTCTTAAAAATTCAACCGTATTGTTTGACAGTGTGGGCTCTTTTCAAAACTTGAAGTACATGGATAAAGGATTAATGACAAATAATGTAATTGCTGGTGCTAACTGGAAACATCTAAATTGATAGAGGCATAGAGCTAAAGCTACATGATAAAAAGGTGATGCTATGGAGGGACATTAGAGATTTAGTGAGTAAATTAAAACTGATTTAATGACTAAATTAAAATGTTTTTTTTTTATCTACATGCTATGGAGGGTCTGTAAATGAAAAGAAACGAACTAGGTAAGCAATGTAATATCAAGCAATGACAGTGAATGTCAGGGAGTAGTTCAAAGTTAACATAAATATATGAACACTAGTAGGCATTAGAGGCTTCTTATGTTATCAATTCAGCCATTGAGGATAAGGGTGAGTAATTACCAATTACCCAATTATCTAAATTACCATTGTGTTCAATTACGAGCTAAAGTATAAGTATTCTTGTAAGATTTTTGACACGTGGGTCTATATGTTTTATGCAATACATGTTCTCCTAATGTGAATACATCTCATTTAATGCATTTTATGTTGGATCAAGTATTTTACCCATATATAACCTTCTATTACGCTCAATTGTGAGCTAAAAATATAAGTATAATTGTAAGTTTTGGAAACTATACATTTTATTCAATACATGCTGCTTCTGCTTGTCATAATGAGGAAAACTCATTTTATGTCAAATTAAATATTCTAACCCGTGTGCTTGAATTATGTGACAAATAGGTGCATCTTATTAATGTGTATTTTCATTGAATGCATCCTGACAGTTGGTGGTCTGGTGAAGATCGTCATAACTACAATGTAATTTGAACCTTCTCAGTCCATTGTCGCCAAACAGAATTTTAACCCAGGACAGCTAGTTTGGTTGAAGATACTTGTTGCAAAAGTTCCAACCGTATTTACTAGTAAATGCATCAGTGTGTTTAGAAGGCCATGCGCATAAAAACAAATGTTGCTTCTCATTTGCATGGTTCGTTACAAACATCTATCAAGTAATAGGAAATTTGAGGTAAATATAATTACAAAAGTAACAGAAAATGATAGAGAAACCAGTGGAATAAGGAAATTAATAGTAAAAAAAAATTACGGCAAGGAGTAACCATTTCTTTGAATCTTGATGAGAGTGATGCAAATGGTGAGTAGAGCCACCACAACTAGTTAACCATGTTATTCATATGCTACTTCAATTTACCAAGTCACAGTTGATCTGTTACCACATCCACTATGAGGTGAGTTCGAATATGAGTTACTAACATCCTTTTTACCTTTTTCTTTGTTTGAGTTTTTGTTGGGTTCAATTTGGCGAAGTTAACTCCAATGTGGCTTGGAAAAAAGCATAAAAATCTGCTGTACTGTACTTGCTTATTCTATCCACATATAGACTTCAATCTGACAAGCACTTGTAATTTAGGGAGAAAATGGTGGCTGCTCTTTTAACTTCTGGAGCAAATGCAAGCTTAGTTACGGACTCTACTGCAGAAAATCCTGGAGGCTACACGGCTGCTGATTTGGCTTCATTAAGAGGGCATGAAGGTTTGGCTGCATATCTTGCGGAGGAGGGATTAGCTGCACATATGAAGGCTATGGCTCTGTCAGGAAACATTAAGTCACCTATTTTACCAACTTCAAATGATGCAGAGAAATATGAAAACCTTAGCGAGCAAGAGTTATGTTTGAAAGATTCATTAGCAGCATATCGAAATGCTGCTGATGCAGCAGCTCGTATCCAAGATGCATTAAGGGAGCGTGCTCTGAAGTTACAAACAAGAGCAGTACAGATGGTTAAACCTGAGATGGAGGCGACACAAATAGTTTCTGCTCTCAAGATTCAGAATGCTTACCGGAAATACAATGCGCGGAAGATGATGAAGGCTGCTGCACGAATACAAAGCCATTACCGGACGTGGCAGACGCGTAAAAATTTTCTCAACATGCGTAGGCAAGCTATCAGAATCCAAGTAAAGTTTCGAAACAAACTTTATTCTTATTTAGTGATTGTTATAATGATGGTAAACATAGCAAATAAGAATGATTTATTCATTCTCTTCACTAGAACCTGAAACTCTATATCAATCAGCTGCTTTGCATTTCAGGCTTTCAGCTTTGTTTGTAACGCTCCATAAACATTTGTGAAAGAGCATTAAAAAGTTCTTATTTAGAACGACCCAGGAATTTCAATTACAATTTTGTAACATCACCCTTTATTTATGCTTCATTTGAAGAATTTGTACCTGGACACAACTATAGTTGTTATTTAGGATTCCTCTAAAAGAGGACCATGTGAATTTATACCAGGACAACTGTAGTTGTTATTTATGCTTTATGTAAAGAATTTTGATTGCAATAACGACGATAAAGGCTTATCTCTTTTTCCCGTCATCTTTGGTACTTATGATCAATTGTATTACCTGTTTGCAGGCTGTCTTCCGTGGACACCAAGCAAGAAGGCAGTACTGCAAAGTCATTTGGTCTGTTGGGGTGCTTGAAAAAGCAATTCTTCGGTGGCGTTTGAAGAAGAAAGGCCTGCGTGGCCTTAAGACTGAAGAAACAGAAGCAATGAGAGAGGAGAAGGAACAAGAAGATAACGCTATGGAGCAGGATTTCTTTCGGATAGGTCGGGAACAAGCAGAAGATCGCATGCAAAGGTCGGTAGTAAAGGTCCAAACTATCTTCCGTTCATATCGAGCCCAACAGGAATACCGAAGAATGAAGTTAGCCCATCAACAAGCAAAGGTTGGAATTTTCAAAACTGACTGAAACTTTGATTTTATTCCCCCTCTTTATCCTCTCTCATAGAACCACCCCCTTCTTTTAACAAAAGGTTACATAAAAGTAGCAACAAGAATGCCCACATATTAGACTCATTAGTGGATTTACTATACCGTCTCATATTTCATTCGACTTCTTTACCATCCTTAACACTGTCAACCCTTTCTAGCTGTGTTTCAGGAGTGTTCTACAGTGAGTGTTGCAATTGTTGCCCCTTAGTAATCTACTTGGTTATACATAAATGATTCTTTGGTTCTTTTGCATATGATGTCTTTGTTGCATTTAGACCGACTTCCTCTCTGGGATTTGCATTCAAATCCTCTATGCTGTCATTGGTGCATTTAGACACTTCCTGTTTGGATTTGCAATCAAAATCCTCGATTCCCTAACATGTATTCCACACAAATAAAAACAGTTATCAAATGTTATTGGCACAATTCGAATGCTGAAAGACTTGCTTCATCTTTGCATTGTGCAGCTGGAATTCGATATGGGTGGTGCCTTGGGGTTTTCATGAGCTGCCTTTGTAGTCGTAGTGGAACCTATTTGCTCTGTAGTTAGTCATGTGCATATTCTAATCTGTAATATCTCTTTGGGTTTATTCATGAAAAAATGAATGTTATCTGGGGTAGACTGCTGCTGTACAAGTATGGAGAAATTCGGTAGTTGTAGATACAGGTAAGGGGAAGTTTGGATGTGGATGGTAGTGGGAAAGCAAGAAATAGCCCCACACTGTCTTGTGCAGTATAGACTACTAGTTGACCTGTATAATAACTTTGATGTCAAAGCAAGTCTCATCTGTAGTTGTAAATACATTGGAAAGTTTATGTAACATAGTGGTGGTACGGCAAGAAAGAGCCCCACACTAGTGGTCTACAAGATGTCAATGGCGAGCCTCAGAGGGGATGTATGTTTGTGTTCTTGTTTGAAGAAAATGATAAGAGCCTTTTGTGGTTGTAACCGTAAGGAATTCAGATGATGTTGCTAGATTTTGCATGAGAGGAATAAACCAGGAGAACTAGGTGGCATGTTGGTTTTCCGTTTCCTGTAGATTTAGCCTTGTGCAGCAAGAGAGGTTTGTTGTAAACTGCTCGATTTGCCCTAGGAAAATATAATCGAAGCAAAATGTGGTGGTTTTAGTTGATGTTGAAGCATGGAATGAAAGAAATGCAACTGTAGGGAGCAAATGTTTTAGCTTACTGTAGGTTGAGAGCCTTTTTTCTTCATGAATTATTACTTGCAGAGGTTGATTTCGGATTTTGTTACCTTAGCCCACAAGGCTGTGGTACCTTAGCTGCCACTAGTTCAACTATTTAGAGAAACAATAGGCTTCATTAAGGAAGTGTAAGAGGAGTTGGAAACAAGTAGATGAACCATGTATCTCTATTTTGTATTCCGTCTTTGGAAATTTGTTCCTGTCTGTTCTTTATTGGAAAACATATTCAGCAATTGCTTCTACCTTTGTGTTCGAGGCCCCATGTGTGCAGGTTGTGCAATTGCGTGCATGACATTCTTCTTGCGTTATTTGCTTATAGGATATGTTTATTTTTGGTGAAGGTTCATTTTAGGTCTAAACCCTGAAATGTTGCCATTTCAGCATATGCCCTCTTAAATCTCCATGGTTGGGTTGGAGAACGGAGGAGGAAAGGGTGAGAGGAAAGGGTGAGGGGTAAAATTGCAATAAATCAGTTCGTTCGTTAACTTCAATGGGGGTACATTTGAGCGGTTCATATGTAGAGAGCACTTATGGTGAATTTAGGCATGACAGTTATTTACGCAATATTTAAGCTTATATTGATGCCTCTTTTTTTTTTTCCGTTCAAGATACATAAACCTGTGTATCGAAAGAAATGTCTCTCTCGAGATTTTTTTTTTTATAACTACTCAAGATACATAAACAAAAATCACATCAACATTTGACCAGTAACGTGCATCTAGATATGCAATTGATGTAATTATGCAAGTAAGAAGAATTGTAGCTATGCTACTGAATTTAATGTTTAGTCCATTTTGTATTATATTATAATTCGAAGTAAGATTCAAGTTGTACGTAACATCTATCCTAAAGTAAGATATATAGTCATTGTGGAAAACACAGATTCACATGTTGGGGGTGGGGGTTGTGGGTGTGTGTATTTGAATTTTGTCATTAGTTTGATCCCATCATTCCATGTTGAGGCAAATCTCAAGTTTACGTATTTCAATATTTGGACTATCATTTATTTTCTTGTATATATGAGGTGTGTTAGTTCCATTGGTTAGTATCGTGGGGATTAAGGTTCAAATTTTCAAGAAGCATTTATTTTGTCACAATTTTTTTGGTGAAATTCCGTTGGAGATAGGTCCCAAAAAGATATTATTCGGTCTTGGATGTTGGTGAAGGATGCAAAGCGACACTTTGTTGAAGCACTTCGTAGGTACTCATCGATTGGACACACTTTTGCGATGTTGCATCGCAGAAATCTCACAACATCTCATAATTGCTTTATTAATAGAGTTATTGCAAATAACTGTACTATGGAATAAAAAGTTACTTCGTGGTCTTTCATCCACATAGTTAGTAGAGGGTTACAACTTTAACAGGATTGCTCCCATGTCAAGTTGTTTCTCGATCACTTTTGTGCTCACTGGGGGAAAAAAACACAGATTAAAGAGTCCTCTAAAGAACACATTCGAGTGTTTTTCTTTTGAATGTCATTGTTCAGCACATCAGTGCTTTGTCTGAGAGGATGGTGTTGACTTACAATGAGCTTTTCGGAAGTTCTTTCGACCCTTGCGACGGAGACGGTTAAATCTTGCTTTCAGTTAACAGTAATTTTTATCACCCAGCATACAGCTTTGCTAATTTATTAGCAATTTTCACAAATGTTCACTGCTATTAGAGCTTTGTTCGGTCAACAACTTTGTCGCTAATCTTTCTAGTAGCAGTTTTTTACTTGAGGTTTTAACATTTTGTGGTTTAGTCTTTCGCACACTGGTGGGGATTGGTTTTGTTTTTTGTGAATTTCTACAACAATAATTGTAGTATCAATCAAGTTTCCGATGTTATTATTCCGTTGAACCTCTATAATAGTTGAACTTGTATGTGTTAATAATGCTTATAATATAAATATATATTATTTTTCAAAGATTTATAAGAGAACAAAAAAATAAAAAAAATTGTTACCGGCCTCCGGAGAAGTCGCGCACGAAGCACTGCCCTAAGAGTTGATCCGAGGTTTATGTGCAGACGTTTTTCGGAAGCTCCTAGTGGTAAAATCTCCTGACTACAGGGTTCTCTTCGTCGCACACAACTCGGAGAGAGACCAAACTTAGCTCTGTCCAGAGCAAGGATTTAGAGAACAGAATGTGGTTCGAGAGAGGAATGAGTGAGATGTTTCACGTAGGATGATTTTCTGTAAAGAATGAAGAAGGAAGAGACCACAGTATATAGGCAGTTCCAAGATACAACCACTGGACAAGACAGTAAATGGCTCATAAACAGGTTATAAAGGAGCAATTACAAAAGGAAAGAAACGTAGAGGAAAGCTGTCAAATGAGCTGTTACAGAAGCTGTCACTAGGTTCAATGAACCTGGACATATAGCCTCAACGTTCAAAATTTGAATGAGTCAAATTGGTTCAAAAAATTAAAGAGCAGCAAAAAGTTTTTTTGGATCCCAGCCCGAACCCGAAGAGCAAATTGGATCGGCATTCGGCGACCTCAGGTGTGGGCACGTATCCGCACCCGTTACGAGCTGAACCGAGCCGGGCCGGGCGGCGGCGCGCGCGTGTGGCCCAAGGGATTCCCCACACAACATCTTTAAGAAAGCAATGAAGAAGAACTAATATATACATAGAAGGAGGGGTTGGTCCAACCGATGTGGGACTAAAGGAAGAAAATAAAGTTAAGCTTTTGCTCAAGCATAGCTAACAATCCCCCCACCCCCAAAAAGGTCAAGTTCCGAAATAGAAGTAACAAAGAAATTAAAAGGAAGAGTTTCTGGGCATGTATATACTATGCATAGATGAGATTGACTACAGCCTTGAATCTCACTTAGTGACTATTGTCTTTGTCTGAAGAAGTACTTGATGGACTATGCCTTGAATCAGACTTCTTTTACCAGATTCAAAAAAATAGCACACATAGTACGCTAGAGGTTCTGGGTCTAATGGGTGGCGCTTTTGGTTGGCCTTGCGCACTAATCACAAATTCATGAGAGTTGTCTGTGATCGCCCTGTCCCATAGTCGCGACCTTCACGACCTCTCATATAGGTAAGTCCTTAAGGGTTGGTGATAGGTTTCAACCCTGCATATCAGCTTGGACCTATTAAGAGTTTTAAAACTCATCCTAACCATATCACTCAAGAACACTGTCACCATAGGGATGGGGAATCATTGTACGCATGTACAGCCACTTGGGCATTATAGAATGAAATTTTAATCTCGGGTCAGTGTTCCATAAAAGTAACATAAGTCCAGCTTGTTCCTACCCATTGAATCGGCTTCTTGGGATCTCCAGTCAGACTCGGTTGGGTTGCCACTACTGGTGACTTTACTTATGGGCTTAACCCCATCCCCCTCGATGATTCTAGGATCAAAGTCCTAGACAGACCCTTCGTCAAGTGGTCTGCAAGGTTCTTTTCTGACTTTATATAGTCAAGAACCACATATTTGTCCAATAGCTTTTTATAGACTTGAAGCGCAGCTGCAGGTGCCTGTTCATCTTAGCATTCACAGAATCATGCTTTAGTAGTTCCATAACAGATTTATTATCACAGTTTATAGAAATTGCAGGAACATGATTAATAGAAACAGGTATATGCATAATAAGGTTTCTTAGCCATTCTGCTTCTAAACATGTAGTGTCCAAGACTATCATTTCGGAGTTCATTATACTCCTAGCTATGATATTTTGTTTACATGAGCCCCAGGAGATTGTAGCTCCTCCTAGAGTGAAAACATATCCAGTAGTAGATTTTACATCATGTGAGTCAGTTACCCAGTTTGCATCTGAATAACCTTCTATGATATCAGGGTGTCTAGTATAGTGTAACATATAATCTAGAGTATCCCTAAGATATCTAAATACTCTTTCTAATGCTGTCCAATGTAACTGATTTGGGTTACTAGTATATCTACTTAGTCTCCTAATAGCAAATGCAATATCAGGTTTGGTCCTGTTTTATATATACATGAGAGAACCTATCATCTGAGAATATCTGTATTATTCCATGGGAGAACCCTCATTCTTCTTGAGAACAACACTACTGTCATAAGGAGTAAGAGCAGGTTTTTTATCAAAATAATCAAATTTTCTTAGCATTTTCTCGATAGAGTGTGCTAAGGATATAATATAGCCCTCATTGTATTTGGACAGTTGCATGCCTAGAATCAAGTTGGCTTCTCCTAGATCTTTCATATTAAACTGGCTGGATAAGTAGTCCTTGGTATTAGTAATCAATTCTAGTGATGATCCAAAAATAAGGATGTCATCTACATACAAACATAAGATGACACAACTTTCATCTAAAATTTTGGAGTATATACATTTGCCATACTCATTTGGCACGAAACCATATTCTGAGATGACTATGTCAAATTTGTTGTGCCATTGTTTGGGAGCTTATTTTAGACCATAAAGAGATTTAACTAATCTGCAAACTTTTTTTTTCTTGTCCTTTAGCAATGAAGCCTTCAGGTTGCTCCATGTAGATTTCTTCCTCTAGGTCCCCATTTAGAAATGATGTCTTTACATCCATTTGATGGATTATCATATTATGAATTGATGCTAAGGCTAGAAGGGTTCTAATAGAGGTGATCCTAGCTACAGGAGAGTATGTATCAAAATAATCTAGTCCCTTTTTCTGGGTAAAACCTTTGGCTACTAATCTAGCCTTGTATTTCTCTATGGTACTATCAGTTCTTAGTTTTTTTTTGAATATCCACTTACAACCTATGGGTTTACTACCTGAAAGTAGGTCTGCTAGAAACCAAGTATTGTTCTCCATGATAGAGTTATCCACACTGTTAATGGCTTCTTTCCAGAAAAGGGCATCAGAAGAAGATATTGCTTCTTCATAAGTTGAGGGATCACCCTCTATCAAAAAGGTGAAGAAACCTTCTCCTAAGTTTTTTTTCAATTATTTCTCTTTTACTCCTTCTAGGTTCTATATTTTGTTCGGGTTGTGAACTAGATATTTGAACATGAGAGCTAGTGGACGGAGCAAGAGAGAAGTTGGAGGGAGAGGAAGAAATTCTATCTTTGAAGGGATATATATTCTCAAAGTAAACTGCATCTCTTGCTTCTATAATAGTATTGTTAGAGATTTCATTTACTTCTGAGTGAGTAACAAGAAATCTATTGGCATTGCTATCTAGGGCATATCCTATGAATGCAACATCTACAGTCTTAGGTCTAATCTTCCTCTTTTTAGGTTCATGAATTCCTACTTTAGCCAGACATCCCCAAACTTTGAGATAATGGATCCTAGGAGCTCTACCTTTCCATAATTCATAGAAAGTCTTATCATTAGACTTACTAGGAATCCTATTAAGGATGTAACAGGCTGATAATAGTGCTTCTCCCCACAAATTATCGGGAGCACCTGAGCTGAGGAGCATGGCATTCACCATGTCTAACAGAGTGCGATTCTTCCTTTCAGCAACTCCGTTGGACTGTGGTGAATATGGAGCAGTTACCTTATGGATTATTCCTTGTTCTTCATAGAAATTAGTCATATCTTTTGATATATATTCTCCACCACGATCTAATATAAGAATCTTAATCTTTCTCTCTAACTGGTTCTCAGCTTCAGATTTATAGACCTTAAATCTGTCTAGAACTTCATCTTTGGTTTTGAGAAGATATGCATAACAATACTTTGAATGATCATCTATAAAGGTAACAAAGTATTTTCTACCGTCTCGGGTCAAAACCCTATTTGAGTCACACGCATAACTATGAACTAGCTCTAGAAGGTCAGAGTTTCTTTCTACAGATTTGAAAGGTTGCCTAGTGTGTTTGGCTTGAACACAGATCTCACACTTGTGTTTATCATCTATTGGAATCTTAGGAATAAGATCTAAGTTCATCATCCTTCTTAGGGAACCTAGATTCACATGACCTAATCTACTGTGCCACACATTTGAAGATTCTACATTTGAAATAACAAAGGAAGGATCTAAAATTTTATTCACGGTACTCAAAATTAAAGACCATCTCTTACAAATCCTTTTTCAATAAAAGAGTCATTCTTAGAAAATACTATTTTATTTGCTTCCATAACAATCTTGTACCCTGAAGCTACAAGAAGAGACCCACTAACTAAATTTCTTCTGATAGACGGCACATGTAACACATCATGAAGAGTCAAAAAATTTTCTGATGTCATCTTTAGATCTATTCTTCCTCTTCCTATAATCTGTGCCGCTGAGCCATCTCCTAGAGTTACACCTCCTCCACCTGAATCCTGATAGGTTAAAAAACAGGAGCGATCAAAGGAAACATGAACATTAGCTCCAGAATTCAACCACCAATCGTCAGAATGGTAAGAAATGTTGACTAAGGGTTGATAGCTTATAGACCTGAAGGAACTAGAAGAGCCATTGAGAAGCATGTTTGCTTCTGGTTTGGCTGGACGTTTCCCTTTGTAAGAAGTCTGGACAGCTTCCTTCTTCCTATGGAAACAATTGGTGGCTATATGGTTTGTTCTACCACACACAAAACAAAATCTCTTCTGATCGTGAGTTTGACCGAAGTTTTTTGGTTTATTGTGGTGATGGTTTTGGTGGTGAGGCTGAGGGTTCTGCTTCTTCTTGAAGAGATTCCTTTTGGATTTGTGGTGATGATGAGGCTTGGGTTTGCCTTGGGATTCTACTAGGTTTACCTTAGCTTTAGACTCAGACTCAGGGTTAGACCTTAGCCTAATTTGTTCTTCTGTTCTAATTTTCTTTAGTACTTGAGCAAAGGTAAGGTCACCTTGTGTATGAATAAGATCTTTCTTAACATCAGACCAAGAAGGAGGGAGCTTGTCTACCAAACATGCTATTTTATACTCAGTAGAAAAGAAAGTACCTTTGGCTTGAATATGCCTAAGATATTCTTGGAATTTATGTATTTGGTCATTCATAGGTTTATTATCTACCATAAAGTATCTGTTGAATGAGGAGGAATTGAATCTTTCGATTCCAGCATCATTACAGCTATATTCATCTTCCAAAGCTTCCCAAAGTTCTTTAGCACTCTTATATTGAAAGAATATGTCGTATAATAATTCAGACAAAGCGCTTAGAATTCTATGGAAGCAGTGGTAATCTATTTCCTTAGGTGTTTTGGGTTTAGAGGAGCTGGTGGATTTGGAAACTCCTACGTCAGACTCGGTGTCATCAGAATCATTTGTGATGGGTGTGGAACCATCAATGGCTGAGATCAGCCCTAAAGTTGTGAGCCAAAACTTCGTTTGACTCTGCCATCTCTTAAAGAATGTCCCGTTGAACTTAGCAGGTTTAGCAGTGAAAGTCTTATCCTTGCCGGTCATGATTTCTATTGAGAAAAAACTAAAATTGAAAGATATGTATTTACTCAATAACAATGTCCAATGATTTAGAAAATAGTTCAAGTGATTTTGCTAATCAATCTTAAAATCTTTAGTCTATTAAGTGTAGATTAACTTGGGTTAGTTGTAGGGGCCGGTTTTCAGCTAGCGGTGGTCCGAAGACATTTAAATACCGTGTCGCTTAGGGCTATTTACACCCGGTTGACAGAAGGACCCTTTCGACTTATTCCCAAATTTATGTCTACTTTTAGAATTAAGACTCAAAGGAATTTGCAGTTTCACTTTAACTATTTATTTACTTCTAGAAAATAATTTATATTGTTCTAAGTTACAGTAGAAATATACCCAAACACTATTTTCACAAGGCAAGTTATTTAAACAACTTGATATGTAAAAAAAATGTTCAATTATAATTGAAATTTAAAAAATGATACAAGTTGTTACAGAATCTTATTCAAATGAAAAACTACTAAAGTTATTTAATTATTTGCTAGTCACAAAATTACTATAGTATCTTTAAGCAACTATTAACAATATAGTTGCAAACAACCAGATTAAGCAACTATGCTACAACAGAAATAATTTTATCGCTAGAAATAATTTTATTGCAAACTACCAGAATAAGCAACTATGAACTTGTTATTCTGTTGCTACAGTAGATTTTTTTTATTGATAGAAATAATTTTATTGTAAACGACCAGAATAAACAAGTATGAACTTGTTATTCTATTGGTACAGTAGAATTTTTTTTTATTGATAGAAATAATTTTATTGTAAACGACCAGAATATAAACTCTTAGATTGTTAATAATGCTTATAATATAAATATATATTATTTTTCAGAGATTTATAAGAGAACAAAGAAACAAAAAAATTTGTTACCGGCCTCCGGGAAAGTCGTGCACGAAGCACTGCCCTAAGAGTTGATCTGAGGTCTATGTGCAGACGTTTCTCGGAAGCTACTAGTGGTAAAATCCCCTGACTACCGGGTTCTCTTCGTCGTACACAACTCGGAGAGAGAGACCGAACTTAGCTCTGCCCAGAGCAAGGATTTAGAGAACAAAATGTGTTTCGAGAGAGGAATGAGTGAGATGTTTCACGTAGGATAATTTTCTGTAAAGAATGAAGAAGGAAGAGACCACAATATATAGGCAGTCCCAAGACACAGTCACTGGACATGACAGTAAATGGCTCATAAACAGGTCATAAAGGAGCAATTATAAAAGGAAAGAAATGTGGAGGAAAGCTGTCAAATGAGCTGTCACTAGGTTCAATGAACCTGGAGATATAGCCTCAATGTTCAAAATTTGAATGAGTTAAATTGGTTCAAAAAATTAAAGAGCAGCAAATTTTTTTTTTTGGATCCCAGCCCGAACCCGAAGAGCAAATTGGATCGGCATTCGGCGTCCGCAAGTGTGGGCACGTACCCGCACCCGTTACGCGCTCCGAACCGAACCGAGTCGAGCCGGGCCGGACGGCGGCGATGGCGCGCGCGTGTGGCCCAAGGGATTCCCCACACAACATCTTTAAGAAAGCAATAAAGAATAACTAATATATACATACAAGGATGGGTTGGTCCAACTAATGTGGGACTAAAGGAAAAAAAGAGAGTTAAGCTTTTGCTCATGCATAGCTAACAATCCCCCCCCCCCCCCAAAAGGTCAAGTTCCGAAATAGAAGTAACAAAGAAATTAAAAGGAAGAGTTTGTGGGCAGGTATATACTATGCATAGATGACACTACTAGAAAAAGTGGGATTAGCGACGCATTTTAGCGACTCCATGTAAAAACGTCGCTAAATTAGCGACTCCATCAAAAATGTCGCTAGACGTCGTTAAATGGCGACATTTAGCGACTTTTATTAAGATTTTAAAAGATTAGTCGCTATAAGTTCAATTAAGGTCGCTAAACGTCGCTAATATATCTAATTTAGCGACGTTTAGCGTCGTAATTAGCGATGTATATATTAAAAATATTTAACAACGTGTTTAGCGACGTCTTTGACGTCGCTACATTTTAATTTAGCGACGTTTTTATTTGACGTCACTAAACGTCGCTAAATTTTGGTTAATTAGGGCTCAGTTTTCTTTTCTCCCATCTGTCGAAAATTTCGAAAGTTTTCAAAACCTTTCGATTTCCCCCACCCCCTCTCCGGCGACCGGCTCTCCACGACTGCGGCTACTCCGGCATCCCCCTCCTCGAGCTCTAGGTAAACCCTAACTCTCTCTCTCTCTCTCTCACATGTGACACTGACACAACACACACTTGACAGACACGACACACGCACACAGACACTGACAGACACACACGACACACACACACAGACGCAAACACACACACACACACACACACACACGCACACTCATACAGACACTGACACTGATACGACACACACACACACACACACTGACACACACACAATATTTGATCTATTGGATGTGTCCATGTGAATTGAGGGTTGGTATCATGGTGGTGTGGTGTATGGAGGATGTATCCTAGAGTATCTTGGTGTTGCACACCAAATGTTTGTGAATTGGACTAGTGGTTGTGTGTGTGTCTATTTATGCCTTAGAGTATCATATGATATATATATGTAAATTGGTGTATTATCTATTTGCATATGAGAGAGTGTATGCATATATAGGTGTATCTCGATATATATATAGATAGGTATATAGCTACTGTTATCTGTGTTGGTGTTTATAGTGTCTTCTAGCTGTGCTTGATGTGGGAGAGGGTAGAAGAGTCGAGTTGTGTGTGGGTGTCACTACTGAACTATGAGGCTTCAGGAACTGAACTCAATTCAGTTTGGCCTAGTGCATTAGGCAAGCTGGCAATGTGTTGCAGTGGTGTCGGGTTGGCACTGTGAGGAGGGGATTGGTTCCTGTCATCTTCTGCAGTGGGAGAGTGTTGGTGCACACTTGAGCAGCATCAAACACATGCATGCTTGAGCAATGGCAAGGCAGCAACAAGCACTGCTGTGAGCTATGGCAGTAGCTAAGGGCAGTTGGAAACAACTAAGTGAAGGGAAGATTTAGCCACTACAGCAGCAGTGCAAAGTATCAGAGGTTGCAGACTTAGTTAGGGTCTGCAGGCATGTGTTTGGGTTAAGGTATAGAAGTTAGGTGATAAACCACTGTATGTAATGATTTTAGACTTTGATAAATGAAAGTATGTATTATATTAGTTATGATTTTTATAGTACGGTTAAGTTATGAAGTTAGGTGATAAACCACTGTATGTAATGATTTATATGATACATACTGTCATTTTTGCAGAAGTATCTAGAAATGGATATGAATTACTATCTGCGTCATCGTTCGTGGATGTATAACCGTTATCCTGATGACATGTGCGGTGTGCGGGATGAATTCATTGAGGGTGTACAGCAGTTCCTGCAGTTCGTCAAGGTGTTCCCTCAGTACATGGACGATACCAAAATTAAGTGTCCGTGTGTGAGATGTCTCAACAGGAAATATCATCCAGAAGTGGAAGTTACATATAATTTATACTCGAAGGGCTTCACGCCGAATTACTATGAGTGGACCGCGCACGGAGAACTTGTATCTCTAGCATCGGAGTCAGAGCCCTATGTAGAGTCGTATATGGATGTCCACGATCACGATGCTTACGACGACGGGTTGGTGAACATGGTTTATGATGCGGCGGGGCCTAGTTTTAATCCGGACAATTATGATGCGGCGGGACCTAGTTTCAATCCGGACAATTATGATGCAGCTGAGGAGGCACCGAATGCCGATGCTGCAAAGTTTATGGAGTTGCTGGAGAATGCAAGGACTCCACTATATCCTGGTTGTGAGGATCATTCACCGTTGGAGGTGGTTACAAGATTATTGAGCATCAAGTCCGATTTTAACATGTCGCAAGAATGCTATAATCGACTGCTCGATTTGATTATAGAGATCTTGTCCGAGGGTGCAAAGTTGCCTAAAGACTTCTATCGATCTAAGAGGATGGTGAGATCACTTTGGATGGGATACGAGAAAATCGATGCATGTCGCAACGGGTGCATGTTGTACTACAAAGACGACAATGATGAAGATGCGTGCAGATTCTGTGGTGCTGATCGCTACAAGGCCACTGTTAGAGGAAAGTCTGTCGGTGCAAGGAAGCCTACCGATTCGATGCACTACTTGCCTTTGACGCCGCGGTTGCAGCGGTTGTTTATGGTTAAGGAGACTGCAGAAAACATGAGTTGGCACAGGCGAAAACAGATCGAAGGAGTATTGGATCATCCATCCGATGGAGAAGCATGGAAGCACTTTGATCGAGAGTATCCACATTTTGCCGAGGAAGCGCATAATGTCAGATTGGGGCTCTCCTCTGACGGTTTTATCCCATTCGGACTTTCGGGCTCCCAGTATTCGTGTTGGCCTGTGATCGTCACTCCGTACAATCTACCGCCTTGGATGTGCATGAAGACTCCGTATATGTTCCTAACCGTTATTATCCCGGGTCCGAACAATCCGAAGAGGAACATCAATGTGTATTTACAGCCTTTGATAGATGAGTTGAATCAGCTGTGGGAAGTATGTGCCAACACGTACGATGTTTCTAGAAAGCAGAATTTTCAGATGAGGATAGCACTTATGTGGACCATCAACGACTTTCCGGTCTATGGAATATTATCGGGATGGAGCACCCATGGTCGTCTCTCATGTCCATATTGCATGGACCGTACTCAGGCTTTCCGTTTGAAACACGGAGGCAAACCGTGCTTCTTCGATTGTCATCGACAATTTTTGCCGAAGGATCATCCATACCGGAGGAACCAGAATGCTTTTCGTGCGGGAGTTGTGGAGAAGGCCAATCTACCGCCAAGGTGGCCCGAATACACGATATGGGAAGAGGTAAAAGATTTACCAAGTGCTATCGAAGAGCCTGCTAAGGGGTACAAGTGTGACGGATTTGGTCGCACCCATAACTGGACGAAGAGTATATTCTGGGATCTGCCATATTGGAGCACCAATCTGATCAGACATAACCTTGATGTCATGCATATCGAGAAGAATGTGTTTGATAACATAATTAATACTGTAATGGAGGTAAAGGGGAAGACGAAAGATAATCCGAAGGCCAGGTTGGACTTAGAAGAAATATGTAGACGTCCTGCATTACATTTGATAGATGAGGGGAATGGAAAGTTAAAGCAACCTAAGTCAGTTTTCTCACCGGAGAAAGAGGATAAAGGTAGACTTTGTAGGTGGATTCAGGGTCTAAAGTTTCCAGACTGGTACGTGTCGAACTTGAGAAGATGCGTCGACCTCAAGGAGAACAAACTGGTAGGTATGAAGAGCCACGATTGTCACGTATTCATGGAGAGGTTAATTCCGATTGCATTTCGGGAATTCTTACCGCAGGTCGTTTGGGACCCATTGACAGAACTGAGCATATTCTTTAGAGATCTTTGTTGTACTAAGTTGCTCGTCGATCGTTTAGAAAAGTAAGAGAAGGACATTACGGTAACACTATGTAAGCTCGAGAAGGTGTTTCCTCCTGGATTCTTCGACTCTATGGAGCATTTGCCAATTCATCTTTCCTATGAGGCACGTGTTGGTGGTCCTGTCGGTTATCGGTGGATGTACCCCTTCGAGCGGCATCTGAATCACCTAAAGAGAAAGGTGAAAAGCAAGGCACGGGTTGAGGGCTCTATTTGTGAAGCTTATGTTCTCGAGGAGATTACAAACTTTTGCTCGACGTATTTCAAACCGCATGTTGCTACTAATAGGACGAAAGCTTCGAGAAACGGCGACGCATATCAGGAATCTAATGATGCAATACTCAAAGTATTCAATGCGTCCGGAAAGCCTTCGGAAAAAATAAAGAAGAGATATTTGAATAACGATGAGCTAAGGGCTGCTCAATTGTATATATTACTCAATTGCGACGAGGATGAAGTGGAGAAGCTAGAGGGGTAAGTAATTAATACGTCCACGTTTACATTATCTCAATGTAATAGTATAAGATATTATTATGCTACTAATTAGCAGTTGCTTCATTGTTTTTCAGCACATATAATGATGAGTTGAGGTCGGTTAGACCCTACATAACAGACGAAGAAGTAGAACAATATATGAGATGCCATTTTCCTTCTTGGTTGAGCGCATATGTAAGATGCTTGGTAATTACTTTTTATTTCTGCACTTGCAAAACAAATAACTTACTATCGCTACTTTGGTATTTAGGTCGATCGTCTAATAACACCCGAGATTGAATCTATTAGAAGGGACCAATTACTGCCGTAAAAATATGGTCAAGTTTCTGTGTGAATGGGTTCAGGTTCAAGTCAACAAATGCTCCTATCAGAGACAACTTTCTGGATCTTGATTCCACGAAAAATAGTTTGTGTATCAAATCTTCGAACTATAAAGACGTCAATCCGGGCAATAATTTTTTTGGCATCTTACGAGAGATTGTGGAGTTGACATATAATTATGGCACAGAACCTGCTAATATCGTGCTATTCAGGTGTGAATGGTTCGATCCGATTCAAGATCAAGGTTGAAAAATTGACAAGCATGGCCTTGTGGATATAAACTACAAGCGTAGATATCAAGGCTACGAACCATTTATCCTATCAAGTCAAGCTCAGCTCGTGTACTTCACAACTTATCCTAGACGGGGGACAGCGAGGTCGGATTGGTGGGCAGTATGCAAGACTAAAGCTATAAATACCTTTGATATTGACGAAATAGCTTATCAGGAGGACGATCTACCTCTTGTAACAAATATTGTAGATGTGGACTCAACGGAAGTTACTCATTACACGAGTAATAATGTAGAAGATGTAGAATTATCCGAAGAGGAAGACGAAGTAGATGAAAGTGAAGACGAGGAGGAGGAAGAGGAAGATGAGGACGAGGAAGGCGAACAAGATAAATTTTCTGAAGATGATTGAAAATAAAATATATTGCATGTAGAATGTAACTATATTTTGACTGTAGAATGTAGATCAAGGTTGGAAAATTGACGAAGTAGATGTACCCATTAACGAATATATGTATTATATTTTGACTGTAGAATGCTTTGAGATATGCATCACATTTCGACTGTAGAATGTACTATATATTTGTGTTTCTCTATATTCATCATATGTTGTTATCAGATATGACAGGACGACGCGGAGGATTCGGCAGGTCCCGAGGTAGACAGTGCTCCTCCGGTACTGCCTACTGTTGGTTCCGGATCATCGTCGCCCAATACTCCAGTATATCGATCACTCACATCTTCGACTGTTGGGACGAGTAGTTCCAGGCATGATAGTATACCCTCGTCCAGCGTTCCTCCTGCTAACGGAACCATGGGGACAGATGAGCATGTCGAGGAGGTCGTGCCCACGTTGTCCCAGCATCAACAAGATCCTCCATGCGCACCTCCGGAGGAGACGAGGACAGAGATTTGGGCCGACGGTACAAAGTAAGTCAATTAGATAGTTTAGTATAATATATATCGTGTATTTCTTTATTCATCGTATATTGACTTTTTCAGTATTCTAAATTATTCTCTCTGTATAGATATCGTCCATCGTCAGTTCAGAGACGCCTAGGTCAATTTCTGAGGAACAACTACGGTGACCCTTGGATCAACTACTCTGAGGCTCCGGAGGAGAGGAAGGCATTCTGGTTTGCGTACTTCCAGGTAAAAGTATATTAAATAAATCCTCTAATTTATGCATATTATATAACTTATCCGTGATGATAACTTACTAAATTATTTATTGTAGCAAACGTATTTTTATCCTCCGCACCGGGCCGAGTTGATCGAGCGGCTTTTTTCTACCGTTGCCGCCAAGCTTATCCGAGATGCTCTGGATGACCAGAAGGCTCGTGATCGTGCTGGAAAACCGATCCAAGGTTGGATCACGCCTGAGCAGTGGACTGCGATGAGGGCTAGATTCGACGATCCGAGCTACAAGGAAAGGTCTGAGAAGGCCAAGGCGGCTAGACGGAATGCTGCCAAGTGGTGTGGTAGCTCGATTCCGATGACGGAACATTTTCGTCATTTGGTATGTTTTTTTTTTAAAATATATTATTTTAATGTAAGTACCATAAAATGGTACTTGGAAAAAATGTTTAAGTTTAGTAATAAATAATATATTTTTAACAGGTACAGAGGGGTGAGGATGCAAACATGGTGACCGTATTCTTGGCCACCCATCGCAAGGACGGAAATCTCATTGATGAGAGGGCCTCGCAGACCTATGTAAGTATTACTTTACTTTGTGTTAATTTTAATATAACTTAGGCAATTATCGAGTTTTCAAACCTTTCTAGGCCGAGTATCTTAGGCTGCGTAAGCGGTCGACTGCTAGTGCACCTACACCTGGAGAGGCTGGTACTTCGTCGTAGCCCGCTCTAGCTCCGTCGGCGGACGACCTGTGGGTGACCACAGCTGGTGGTCTCCAGAGGGGTACGTACTACGGTACGGGCTCCTATGGCGCCCTGGTTGCGACGCAGTCATCTAGGGCCTCCCCGATAGCTGCGCATTCCACACAGCCCTCGCAGTCGTCGGCCAGAGTCCAGGAGACCGTTGACCGTCAGATTGCGTCTCTCCGTGACGAGTTGCTGCGAAGGATGGAGGAGCAGCCCCGGTCCCAGCCGCAAGCGGACGATCCGATGCTCATCGCACGATTCGATATGCTCGACCGCAGCATGACGGAGCTCCGGGATTTGACAAATGATATTAGAGCCTCGACAGACCGCAACATCATGGAGCTGCAGGCGTCACAGCTATCAATGAGCTAGAGGCTGACGATGATGCATGATTCAATGGTTCATAGT
Source organism: Iris macrosiphon (assembly GCA_036927795.1). Lineage (NCBI taxonomy): Eukaryota > Viridiplantae > Streptophyta > Magnoliopsida > Asparagales > Iridaceae > Iris > Iris macrosiphon. The sequence continues at coordinate 290,087,856 of JAYESA010000005.1, forward strand.
AGTACGAGGCTGTTATCTACCATGGATTCTTACAACCAGCGACCCGCAGACTTGGAGCGGGCACGGCCTCCTGGTGCGCCTACGTCGACACAGACTCCACCGACGTCACTGCCTTCTCCATCGACATCGGTGTCGATTCCACGGGACGAGTATGAGCAGTTCTTATCCTTCAAGCGCGCCGGTGGTCAGCCTCCTGCAGATCTGCAGTAATATAGCTAGTTACTGGGTTTTTTTTATATTATTATTTAGGATGCGATTGTATGGATATAAATTTGCCATATTCTTTACGATGAGTTTGCTGGATGCTTTTTTTCTTCAAATTTTATTATATTATTCATATTAAATATGTTATTTTATCGGTGTTGAGTGTTCAGTGCCTGTTTTTCCTTATTTTTTTCCAGTTCAATGATACAAGTTACAATATAATACACAGTACATGTACAAACTCAAACACACTGAATTATAATACACACACTCTCTCTATCTCTGAGCACATTAAGACCAACACACGACACAGATAGTACTATCTTAATTCACTGATATTCACACAGTTCCTAATATATTTTGGTTTATAACTGATGACTGATACTTGGCCTGTATTTACCCAGTGCACTAGAATTTTTTCCTTTGGTGCTGCTACTGTGTCCTTTATTCAATTATTTCTACTACCATCATATACCTGATAATGAACCCAAGGGGTTGATAAACCCAGAAATGCAATTCAGTAATATTTTTTTTATTTTTTTTGAAAATTAGTGACATTTTTAGCGACGTTCATTTACGTCGCTAACTACGTCGCTAATTAGCGATGCTGTTACACGTCGCTAAAGACGTCGCTAACGAAGTCGCTAAAATCGTCGTTGTACGTCGCAAACTGCTGACATGGCAGTATTGCCAGGTCATTAAAGACGTCGGTGTAACGTCGTTATATAAGTCGCTAATTAGCGACGTTTAGCGACTTTAATAAACGTCGCTAGTTAGTGACGCTGCATCGCTAAACGTCGCTAAATTTAGCGACATATTAAAGTCGCTAAAAAACGTCGGCATAGTGACGTTTAGCGACGTTTTTTGTTTTAGCGACTTATTTTTTTCCGACTACTTTAAAACGTCGCTAATTACGTCGCTAAACTAACTTAGCGACGTATTTTGGTTATTTAGCAACGTTATTAGACGTCGCTAATTTGACTTTTTCTGGTAGTGTGAGATGGACTACAGCCTTGAATCTCACTTAATGACTATTGTCTTTGTCTGAAGAAGTACTTGATGGACTATGCCTTGAATCAGACTTCTTTTACCAGATTCAGAAAAATAACACACATAGTACGCTAGAGGTTCTGAGTCTAACGGGTGGCGCTTTTGGTTTGCCATGCGCACTAATCACAAATTCATGAGAGTTGTCTGGGATCGCCCTGTCCCATAGTCGCGGCCTTCACGACCTCTCATATAGGTAAGTCCTTAAGGGTTGGTGATAGGTTTTAACCCCGTATATCAGCTTGGACCTATTAAGAGTTTTAAAACTCATCCTAACCATATCACTCAAGAACACAGGGATGGGGAATCACTGTACGCATGTACAACCACTTGGGCATTATAGAATGAGATTTTAATCTCGGATCAGTGTTCCATAAAAGTAACATAAGTCCAGCTTGTTCCTACCATTGAACCGGCTTCTTGGGATCTCCAGTCAGACTCGGTTGGGTTGACACTACTGGTGACTTTACTTATAGGCTTAACCCCATCCCCCTCGATGATTCTAGGATCAAAGTCCTAGACAGACCCTTCGTCAAGTGGTCTGCAAGGTTCTTTTCTGACTTTATATAGTCAAGAACCATATATTTGCCCAATAGGCTCTTTATAGACTTGAAGCACAGCTGCAGGTGCCTGTTCATCTTAGCATTCACAGAATCATGCTTTAGTAGTTCCATAACAGATTTATTATCACAATTTATAGAAATTGCAGGAACAAGATTAATAGAAACAGATATATGCATAATAAGGTTTCTTAGCCATTCTGCTTCTGTACATGTAGTGTCCAAGGCTATCATTTCGGAGTCCATTGTACCCCTAGCTATGATAGTTTGTTTACATGAGCCCCAGGAGATTGCAGCCCCTCCTAGAGTGAAAACATATCCAGTAGTGGATTTTACATCATGTTAGTCAGTTAACCATTTTGCATCTGAATAACCTTCTATGATATCACGGTGTCTAGTATAGTGTAACATATAATCTAGAGTACCCCTAAGATATCTAAATACTCTTTCTAATGCTGTCCAATGTAACTGATTTGGGTTACTCCTTCTATGATATCAGGGTGTCTAGGATGATTTTTTTGTAAAGAATGAAGAAGGAAGAGACCACAGTATATAGGCAGTTCCAAGACACAACTACTGGACATGACATCAAATGTCTCATAAACAGGTCATAAAGGAGCAAAAGGAAAAATGAGCTGTCACTAGGTTCAATGAACCTGGACATATAGCCTCAACGTTCAAAATTTGAATGAGTCAAATTAGTTCAAAAAATTAAAGAGCAGAATTTTTTTTTTTTGGATCCAGCCTGAAAACGAAGAGCAAATTGGATCGGCATTCGGCGCCCGCAGGTGTGGGCTCGTACCCGCACCCATTACGCCAAACCGGGCCGGGCGGCGGCGGTGCGCGCGTGTGGCCCAAGGGGTTCCCCACACAACATCTTTAAGAAAGCAATGAAGAACAATTAATATATACATATAAGGAGGGGTTGGTCCAACCGATGTGGGACTAAAAGAAAAAAAGAAATTGAACTTTTGCTGGAACATAGCTAACAGTATGTTGAAAAGATTTTTTTGGGACTGTAAACTTTACTTGCCGGGCTTATATCAGATAAGATGTTAATTGAGCTCTCGAATTTATCTGCGCCGAGTCGTCCAGTTATAGATTATGTCTCTTTCAAAGATGCACAAGCAAGTCATCCATTTAAACATCATGCAAAGCAACCATAACTGTATACTAGCTTCATTTCTTTCCGAACTAAGTTGGTATCGAATTTAGGATTAGAAAAATAGAAAGTCAAGTACAACCAAAATAATATGTCAGCGTTATATACTTCTGTAATCTGCATTTGTTTGTCCGTGGATCGTAGCATTGTTGGTTAAGATGGAGGACTACTCGTCGGGATGGACAGTTTGAATCTTCCCTTAGAAACTCAACTTAGTTTCTAATGATGGAAAAAAAAAAAAAATTCTTTTTCCAGTAGAGAAAGACACACACACACACACACACACATATATATATATATATATATATATATATATATATATATATATATATATATATATATATATATATATAGAGAGAGAGAGAGAGAGAGAGAGAGAGAGAGAGAGGCATTTATATACATTCATACAAATAGGGGATGGAATTACTCAAAACATGTTTTTTTTACATTACAAATATCTTTGGTCGATAATATAAAACGAGTTACATACTGCATGCAGTAGAAAATAATGCTCTACTTGCATTCCAAAATCCTATAACGAATGCATGCATCAGGACACACCAAAAAGAGCTGTTCCTGTATGTGTCGCGAGCGTGTCCGCGCAAGTTGCGAAGTTACGTAGCCTATAGTGGTACTACAAAAGCATAGTCGAAGAAGCAAAATTTCAACTTACAACGTCTAGCTACGTGAGCATGCGTGGTACATTATTTTTGCAAAAATCATTATTCTCCAAAAAGCCAATGGGACATCTTCCTCCTCTCCAAAGTCTTTTCTTCTATGGTACCTAGGCTCGGCTTCCACCCCTTGATCGAGTACTGCCTGCTAAGAATCTCCGGCCGCTCTCCGAACCCCCCCTCGACCGTCGACCACTCCACCACTCCAACCTTCCCCTTGCTCATCGTCGACGTTGAAGAAGAAGACTCACTATTAGTCCCACTACTATTAATCTTCGACACAAGACACATCGCATTGGCAAACAAGGGGAGGGTCCTCCCCGGCCCCTTCGCGTCCGACGCCCCCCGGGAGGAGGAGGACACCCGCCGCCGGGCCTCCTCGGCCGATATGGGAGCGGCCTTGGGGACCATCACGTAGACCCTGCCGACGTCGAGCTTGTGGTCGGCCGGGAGGGGATGGAGCTTCCCCCCGCCGGCGGTGGAGGAGGAGGAGGGCGCGGGCGGTCTGTACTCGACCACGTAGTGCCGCGGGTGCTCGAGCATGAGCTCCGCGGCCGCGACCTCGTGGTCGAACGTGTACACGGCCCCGTCGGCGAGCACGACCTTCCCCTGAAGGCTGCACCCGCCGTCGGCGTCGGAGTGGCAGGAGTAGTAACTTCCCATGTCAGTCAGTTGGAGGAACCAAGTAATAAACAAATACAACCAAAGTCTTGTGCGGAGTACAAACTACCACTTGCCTCTAAGTTATATATGTTGGTGGTTTATAAGCACTTAATTGCTGCGTGCATGTGTTACAATAATACGGGCCAAAGGAGGGTTCGCTCAACTGCTCTCTCTCTCTCTCTCTCTCTCTCTCTCTCTCTCTCTGTGGGAATAATTATTTAGTAAGTGGCATCCATCTTGTATATTGATTCTCCTTTACTTGATTGCATAGGAACGATGATGACTATTCTAGACTGTCACTGCATACACTCATTTTTATTATGACTGGACCAGAGATAAGCATAGCAAGACTTGGGGACTTGGACAATCTTCCTTTGTTTACGGCAATATCCGTCAAGTCCAACATGACATACAAAAGGTCGGAGTCGCAAGTAACCCTTCCGGACTAGTCTAGAACAAGGATAAAGAGTCAACGAAAATAAGCTCCGGCTTAGGCAATCCAACTCTCTGGGTCGGTCCTGATTTTTATACCATCAAACGGAGGAGAATCAAGATGAGGATAACTATTCCATGCTGCCACTATATACACTCATTTTTATGTCATCAAACGGAGCAGACAATAAGTCCGGCTCACTGGATAATTTCTCTAATATAGGAAGGGGAGGACACGTGCCGGACAGGTGAGTGGTCGGGATGTGGTGTTTGGTGTGTTGTTGGGGAGTGGGGATCGATGGATGGAGTTGGTGATCGACTCATGGAATTTTTGTCAAGAGAGGGAGGGCTGACCCGGCCCGGAATCTAAGCAAGCAGTAGGCAGGCAAGGTGGTGTTTACAAAATTGGCTTAGGTTGGGTGTTGTGGCTTGACTGTGACGTTGTAACGTGTATTAGTTACAAGGAATTGTGATGGGTGAGCTGTACTCGTATACATTTCATTAATTGGCGAAATCCTATTATATTTTTTTAGCTGTATATATGGTGCTGGTCTATGATTCTCGATCCTATGAATTATGTTGCAATATTCCCCCTGCAACATGGCTATTCTAATGGAGTTCTGGTGCTCAAAACAAAAGTTAAAATGGTGCCAAAAAAATAAAAATTTCGAAAAAAAAATAACTACGCCACGAGTATTTGCTAAGTGAATCATTCTATCAAATTGTGTTAGTACTAATATTTAAAATATTAGCAAAGTCATGCTCCTATAAACATAAGAGGTGTAAGTAAAAATTATCTAAGTAAATCATTCTATCAAATTGTGTGAGCACTAATATTTAAAATACTAACAAAAGTTATATATATATATATATATATATATATATATATATATATATATATATATATATGCGTGTTAAGTTTTAAATGTCGAAGATTGTAGCATTTTTTTGACTATTGAGGTTTGAGTTTCGAAGTTTCAAGAACGCAAGCGCATTTTCTCTGAATATGAAAATACAAAAAAGAAAAGCATCGAGCGAGACCATTCTGTTCCATTGTGAATGAGAGAATAAATCTTCAACACTGTCCCGAGTAGGAAGAATAAAAGATTTTTTTATGTTCTGGGGGTTCCGTAAATAAATAACTGTTTTGTTTTGATTTGCCTATGGGTCTCTTTCTGTGATTTTTTTCGCTGTTTTACTAAGTCCCCAGTGTAAATAAGGAATAGCGAACCAAATGAGATTTTTTTTTCCTGTATTTTGAGTTGTCAATCTTTGTTATCCACTCCAATTCTTGTTAAGTATGTTTGAGTCCATTTTTGTTCACCCATAAATATTAGGGTGTTTGTTCATCCTCCAATAGAAAATATACATGTGGCATATTCATCCAAACAAAACCATCTTGTAAGTGGTTTTGTTCACCAACCAAGGTGGTTTTGACTTTGAAAATGACACGTGTGTATTTTCTATTGAAAGGTGAACAAATACCTTAGTATTTGTGGGTGAACAAAAATGAATTTTTTTTTTTATACCTACTTCATGGCAATTTGAGGATTCCAGAGCGTCAATTAATTCAAGTGCATCATAGAGTGCTCTCATCAATCAAATACAACTGCATCATGCACTATTCTAAGCAAATACACTTCCATAGTGGTCCAAGTTCTCGAGTAAAATTCACCTACTAAGAATCTTAATTAATATTTCGTGTACGTATAGGAAATGTTATTTGTTTAATAAGAATCTTAATTAGTATTTCGTGTACGTATAGGAAATGTTTGTTTAATAAGAATCTTAATTAGTATCTGGTGTACGTATAGGAAATGTTATTTGTTTAATAAACTTTAATTATTAAATGTGTACAATGTACCAAACGTTTGAAAATCCGAAAGAGTATAAATGACACTTGAAATAATAAAGAGAAAATCACAATACTAGCTGGGGAAGATAGAAATTTCTGAGGGTGCACTTTCGGTTAAATATTTAGGGCTGTCTCTGTTTATCAATCAGGCCACTTAAGCATCCTAAACTACACTCAAGCTAGGTTGGCAGGTTCAGATTTTGTCGTTTGGGGGCCAGATAGAACTCATTAGGACAGTCATTTCGGCTATTACTTTATATTGGCTCCAAGCTATCATGATCCTTTTAGCTGCTATTCTCACAAGATAGAGCGTATGTATGCTAATTTATTTTGGAAAGGAGGAATTCATACGATCAGTTGGGAGGAATTGTGCCGGCCCAAGAAAGAAGATGATGTAGGGTTGATGTCGCTTACTATGCTTAGGAAAACAGCCTCCTACAAGCTGTTCTGGAGATTCCTCTCTGTCGAATCTATCTAGGCGGATTGGATCAGGGGGAGGTACTTCCCTAAGGGAGATTTCTGGTCTGCCAAGATCAATAACAACTTCTCGGTGACGGTTAAAATGCTCCTGGGATTGAGGAGCTTAGTTAAACATAGAATTACTATGGTTATTTGTTCTGAAAATTAAACTAGTTTGTGGCATGATCCTTGGATCAACTATGCCAGCCTGATTGATAGAGAGGGATGGCACGTATACGAGATAAGGGGATCTACTGAACAGGTTAATTGTCTTATCCAGGAGGGAGCGTGGAACTTACAAGGTCGGTTGATAGAGGCCACTCATGCGGTTGATATTCGAGAGGTGGAGATAGACATGTTGGACACGGATGATTACTGGATATGGGAGAAAATTGATAAAGACACTTTCTGCTTTCAGAAGGCCTTCAACCAAATCAGGAGTAGGAATCCAGACGTGGACTGGACATAAATGGTTTGGACTAAAGGAGGAGCGGTTAAGAACTCCGTATGTCTATATAAGATGATCTGTAACGGACTACTCTCTAGAGACCGTCTGAACAGGTTTGGTGTAGACTGTCCGGATAAGAAATGATGCTTATGTGGGTATATGGATGAGACCATGGACCACCTATTCTTTTGTTGTGACTTTGTTTGGAAGATCTGGAATACACTTTACAGATGCTTGGACTTCCGGCTATGCAGAATAGGGATCTAATGTGTCACTACCACTTTTTCGGAGAGGGATATTTTTAACTTTTTCTATTTCTTGTTATTATTGTGAATATTGGCATTTCAAATTATTGTTTAGTGATAATTTTATTTTTACAAAACTAGCATTTATATTTTTGGATTAGTTTATTCCAATAATTATTATAGTTGCATATGCTATATTATTATATATTGTTAGTGGTTAGCCAATGATTAGATTAGTTGTTAGTGACCCTAGTGGACCTAACCAACTTGACTTGACTATATAATTAAACCATTTGGTTAAACTCTGGTTAGACTGTAAACCCCCAGATTTTTCAGAATTTAAAAATAAATTTTCTAAAATTTTCTGTGATTTTTAACTAATTAAAATCAACGTATTTTGGAATTAAATATTTTTATTAAATATTAAAATATTATAAAAATAATATTTTTGGGTGTAAAATAAAATATTAGACATAGGATAATTTTCCTGGAATTTATTGGACCCCGAAAATATTTTTTAAAGACCTAAAAACTAAGTTTTTATTAAACCCTAAATAAACCCAAACCAACCCGGTTTATTTCTGACCCAAACCAATCCGAACCGGACCGACCCGGTCTAGCTGAACCCAACCCAAACCTTGCGGGTCGGATCGGGTCTAAACCCGACCCGAAATCTGACCCGTTAACCTGTTACTGTTGAGAAACCTAATTTCCCAAACCCTTCGTCTCCCCGTCGCCGGCCGACCCGCCGTGGCTCTACGCCTCCCCTGCGAACGGTTCCCCCGCGCCTCCTCCGCTCGTAACCGCCGCCGCTCAGCCTTCCCGCTCCCGCAACCGTCGCCAACGGCCGCCCAGCTCCTCCCTGCTCCTACTATTTAAACCCGCTGCCACCGCCTCTCTCACCGCCAGCATCTCAGTCACCGTCGTCCCCGGCCCCCCTTCGCTCCACCACCCTTCGCCACCACAGTCGGCCACCCCCTTCACCGCCATCACCTGTCTCACCGCCACCGCCTTCCTCCGTCCTCCATCGACCCGAGCCCGGTGGATCGACCCCTCCGCCATCTTCCACGATCGACGTCTCGACGACCCTGCGCCTCCCCCGTCGACGAGCTCCGCCAGCATGCCGCCTCCAGCTCCGGGCTCCGCCGCCACGACGACCCCGACGAGCAGCCACCTCCTCCGCCGTGAAGCTCCGGCGAGAAACCCTAACCCTAGCTGCCACCGTGTCGCGACGCCTCACGAGGACGCGAGTTTCAGCCTTCTGCGGAGCCCTGTTTAGGTAGCAGTTTCTCTCTCCTCGCTGCCCCATTTCTCGTTCCGTCTTTTGTGACGCGAACCCTGCGTGACCCTCTCGATACCCGTACAATTTGCTCGGTGTGTCGCGTCCTATGGTGATCGTGAACTGCGATCCAAAATCAGAAAAATTAATATCCTGTTTTTTCCCGAAACTGAGTGCGTCCCGCTAAACGGGACAACTTGGTCGTGTGCGGACTTCACCGAAAGGTGCACGCCGTTAATACGGACATGTGAGATTTCACGAAAGTTGATTTGGATGTGCATGCACACCGAAATCCGTCGACAACACACCGTATCCGTCGACAACACACCATATCGGCCATATTTTGGAACTCGTTGTAACTTCATGTAGACACGTCGTATCGAAACAAAATTTGCACCATCGAACTCGTAGCAATACGCTGGTCCTGTGACCCAAGTTTGGTTCGATTCTGAGAACGTTGACAAAATCGCGTATCGTGGGCCCCATGGCTCCACTTGATGGACGATTTTGTGATCGGCTCATCGGAATCCAGTTTTGGACGTTCCATTGGATTCGTATCGTCGTTCTGGACTTGAGGACACTAAGTTTGACAAATTTGGAAAAGATTATCTCTAATACGTTTTTCGGTGCAAAGCGGGCCACATGTGACCCCGCTTTGACCAGAAACTGTCATTTTTTTTCCTGTGTCCAAATTGGACTTATGGACAGGCAATTCTTGCTATTTGATGTCTTTTGAGCATGATGGTAATGTCTATTTCAGCAACCGGAGGAGTACCTGCAGAACCCGCCGATACCAGTGCCGCAGTTGGTAACCAAATCCCAAGCAAGTGTACCTTGTCATACTTGCAGCAATTGTTTATACTATTCTCTTGATTTATTACTGTAATATCTCTGTTCAACCTAGGACCGTGTAACATTACTTAACGTCCGGATAATATTCGGGTGTCAACGCCATACGCGGAGTTGTGTAACGTCACCTAGACATGGATATCGAGACCCTATACATTCTTGTGCTTGCCTTATCAAGTACGTCATACCTCAGGACACCTGACACTATTCATAAGACCGAATCTTCCTGAGATATTCATGGTGATTCTGTATAGGTTACATAATTCATGACATAAATATTACATATGCTTAACTATCATTATGACTCGCTACATTTGTTAGAGGTCATGATCTTGCGTGTTATGGACATGAGACGTCGTGGACATGAGACGTATGATTACATTGGGTGGGAAGAGACACACTATACTACAGGCTGATTATAGATATATATACTATACTTCTGGAGGTGCTTTGGCATATATACTGGAGTCGTGATACTACTTGCTTTGGCATATATACTGGAGTCGTGATACTACTTGCTTTGGCATATACTGGAGTCGTAATACTAATGCTGCTATGGGTTTCCTCGACACAGAGCCTATAGTAGTTTCATCCTAAGTATGATTAATGCTCTCATTTGCATAACACCTAGCTGGTACTTAGTTTATCCTTTGATACATTTTATATACTGTATTTATTTTGGCATGCTGTTTCTTGTACCTTTTACGTCCCTCTGAGGACCTGGTCCCTTGCCAGTTTTGCAGCATAGACCGTTATGGAGCCTGTGTGGAGTTGCTGATGTGTGTTGCTCGGTCTTGCTGGAATTGGTGCCAGGTACTTATATCATTTCTTCCGGAATATTGGTTATTATTCATATTGTTTATTCATCTGCTGATATAGCCTAGTTTTATGGACTCATATTCCTTTCTCGAGTCTATTCGAGCTTATGTGTTACTGGCGGCCGACTTTAGCACATGTAGCTCATTCTTGTATATTTTGTTCATTGTGGATTGAGGCATAGATATATATATTTACTTGATTATATAGATAGTGACCCTTCTATTACAGCTTATACGTATTCGAATCAGACCAGAGTCTGGTCGAATGCGTAGCTGGCATATTACGTATTCCTAGTCCTACGTGTTTTAGGACTGGGGCGTGACATAGACTCTAGTTAGACTAGTGAATTAATTAGAAAAGTTAGGCTAAACACTTTTAGGAAGAGAAGCTTCTTCTCTAATTTTATCATGACTAACTAGAGGGTGTTTTAGACACTTTACATTAGCTTTAAACCCTAACTCTAATGACTAAATGGTGCCATCCTTTTCTATAAAGTAATTACTTCATCTTCTTCCTCACACCATTTCAAAAAGAAACCCTAAATTGGAAGCTTCCCTTCCACCATTCCTTCTAGTACCAAATCTTTACCAAATTGACTCCAACCCATCTCATTCTCTTCCCCAAGAAGACTAGAAGACATTAGAAGCAAGGGTTGAAGAAGAGGAGCACTTGGAGTTTGTGTTCTTGGAAGCTTTTGGGTGTTGGAGCCATAGCATTGGAAATCCATCTCCCAATAGGTAAATCTGAAATTTATCTCTTTAGAATACATTATTAGAGTAAATATCTCATTTAGGGACCCCCTTTGTAATGCCCCGCTCCGCGTCGGCATTATGTATCAAGGTGAGTGGGCAGAACTTCGTTCTCTGATTCTTGCACGCCTGAATAATAATCTGAGTTTTTGCTTACAATATTTTGATAGAACCTGCCTTGCATGTTAATGAACGAACTCACCTAGCTTGTCTTTGAAACAAACATGTCTGCTTAACTAAGAAATCTTGAAACGCTTGTCTAAGAGTATGTGTTTGCATGAACATGTTCGCTATCGCCTATGCTCCGAGAGAACCATATCGTGTGCCTGAATGTGTTCAAAGATAAGGCGGCTTGCCCCCGCAACAAGATTATAGTCTGATGGTTCATCTTGTCTGCATACTAAAGTTTATTTGATAGTATTTCTATGCATTCGCATCGGTCGGACAATGGCTATTGGTGGAGAGCTGAACTACATGTGTCACGACTGCTACCATGATAGTGAAAATCAACCATGAGTCACAGTTGCCATTAGCATCAGATTAAGAGTCATTGGTATGCTGGACCAATAATTGCCGATCCTGAGATACTCGGGGATCGCCCTGCATATAGCTAGTTCATCGTATTGGCTTGGATAGTGGACTGCCCCTAAGATGTGCATGTGTCTAGCTATGCATTTGTCCCTCGAGTCTCACGAGACACGCTGCGCACACCCTGAAACAGAACGAACGGCTTGCTTGCTTATATCGCATATGAAACTCTGTTTTAAAAGATGCTTCCAAAAATAATGTAATATGACTTCGTTCAGTATTGCATGTAACGAACATAGGTAAAACTAGAAAAATCACTATTAATGTAATATTTTACAACATGATTACTTAGTGTTGGTTTTAGTGAATGCTTGCTTCTGTTCAGTTGTTTTATCTCACCAGTACTTATAAAAGTGCTGGCCCACTAACAGTTTACTTGCTTGCATGTAAACTCCCTCATCCAAAATTAGGCCTACTTGGCTTAGATAGCAAAATTAGGGCTAGTTTATATCCAATTGGAAATAGGACACGGCATTTTATTTAATTATACAAGATTTATATCACCTAGTGTACCTTACCGTTGCTTCGATAATTGAAGCACTACACTAGCCATTGTCTTCCTATAAATTTCATATTCTTGTCCTAGACATGCTAGTCATCTATTCTGACCTTTGCATGACTTATAATCATGCTCTCTTGTGCTACATTTTAGTCGCACAATATTCGTCGCAGACGTTATTTCTTAATTCTAAATAAATTTAACTTTGTATCCTTGTGCGTTCCAATCGAAATTGGAGACAAAATCTTGACCCGTTTTGTGCAACCCAGTTTATGATAATATTCTATTCTGATTCTTTTATGTCCATGATACTTGTGTCCCACCTAATTTTATTCCTATGTACTTCTAATTAATCCAGAATACTATGCGCATTAGTTTTAATTAATTTAATCCAATTTCCATCCTTGTACAATTTTTCAATTGTTGGGCGCTTTTATGCAAAATTGCAATAAGGTATCCACACCATTGGACATGACACATGAAGAAACCTATTTTTTGTCCACATGAATTTTTTTATAATTTTCGAAATATTCAACGCGCAACATCGCCCCCTCATTTAATCCTAACCATTGTATTTAAATAATGCAAATCCTAGCCCTCCAAACATCCCCACGTGAGGCCAAGGCCCAACCCCAAGAGGAGTTTGACCAAACCCTAATTCTAGGTCAACCCAATACACTATACACATATATAAATATTCTTTCTTTTTTTTCTTTCTTTTATTCCCTTCAACCAAACCTCCCAGCTGACCTCCTTCCCTGTTCATTCATCTTCACCCCCATCCTCAACCCGTCGGAGAACCCGACCGTAGCCTCGCCCAGCCGACCGGACTGTTCGCCTGAACCACCTAAACCAAGACGCTGACGACCGGAGCCCGACTGAACGCTCGTACGATCACCATTACCACCATCATCCCCGCTCTTTCCCCCGACTTCCTCTTCCTTCCCCATCGACCTCCCTCTGCAACCCGACCCCGACTTCGACTCGCCGGAGCCAACCCGTCGGAGCTCTCTACGGAGCAGCCCCGCCTCTGCGACCACCATCTCCCTCATCCTTGCTCGCCTGAGCCGCTGACATTCTCTCTTCCCTGTCCTCCGCCTGGACCGCCGTGAACCCCGACTGTACCCCTTCGACTCTCCTCCACCCGCAACACCCGCCTGCACACCGTCGACGACCCGCTGCTGAAGTCGAGCGCCGCTGCACTCGCCTCCTCCGCTCCCTCAACTTCCCCACCGTCGTCTCCGACGAGCCACACCACCACCATCGTCCTCACGTTCACCCCTTACTCCGGCTACTACCAGAACGAGCCACCTCGACCGGCCATTACTTCCTCGATCGACCGCCTGCATCTCCTTCCAGCCGAGCTCCCCCGCTTCCTTTGGCGAGAAGCTCGATCACCATCACCTCCCTCCTCCGTCGGACCTCCTCCCTCTCTTCTCCTCCATCATCCACCACAACCACCAGCACGACCACCACCTGAACTTCATCTCCTCCGCTGCCAACCGCCTGGGACCCCGGCTATCTCCTCCCTGTTACGAACTCCACCTCTCCCTGAGCTCCTCCATATCCAGTCGACCAAGCAGCCACCATCACCTCCTCCTCTTCCCTGTCCACCCTGCTCCCTGTCCTTCTCCTCCTCCTTGGCCGGACCTTCCCCTGGTCGGAGCTGCATCACCATCACCCCATCACCATCTTCATCATCATCCAATCATCATCATCTTCATTATCATCCAATCATCAAAATCATCATCATCACCCCATCATCTTCATCTTCATCATCATCCAATCATCAAAATCATCACATCATCGTCATCATCATCATCTCAAATCATCATCACCATCACCATCGTCGTCATCGTCGTCAACCTCATCATCATCATCATCGTGCATGTGCGTTTATCCCGAGGTTCAAACATGTCCCTCTCCCTTCATTTTATGCATGTTTGTGTAAATAACATCTAGGTTAGAATATTGGGTTAGGTAGTTAGTTGATTTCAAACTGTGACAGTGAGCCCAATGACTTGTGTGCGTATATGCACGCATTTTAAAATTAAAGTGATATATATATATATATATATATATATTTGGATGTATTGTATAATTAATTATATGCTAATAATAATTAGGACTATGTATATTTAGACTGTAAGACCCTAGGACACTGTGGACTATCCCGTATTTACATTGACCATGTGGACCCTAAGAACATGTTAGTTGACTACCTTGCGTACATTAACGTACTGGCTTAGACACATGTTAGTTGATTGTCTGATTGTGTACAGCACTTGAAGACGTGACACCCGCATAATTAGACGCATAATTTATCGTGTTAGTTGACCCGTGTCACCCCTAGCGTACCCTCTGAGTCCAGTGTATTTATAGTTGTGTATGTGATAGTGTAATGACTGATATTGTATTATATTATATTATATGTACATAGGATATTGGATTGTTCTGCACGACTTCAGGAGTAGGTTATTGGTACTACGCAGTTTCTTGTCAGGCAAGTATACCTTGCCATTGTACTGTTATTCATATTCTATATGTTACATGCATCTTTATTTCTGTCATTTAGTTCATCTATTTTAAACTGCTATATAAACTGCGCGTCCAAGGAAACTTGGGTGCAACGACGGTGTCGTCGTGATATATTTTTATTATGTATATGCATTTGACCTTGTTTATGAGACCGCCCCATTATCATGAAGCATCATTAGGTTCATTGGTCGTGACACAGTTGTTACACGAGTTGTGAGTCTCATATAGATCACGGACTTGCGTGCAGGGTTTGGCCTCCTGTACGTATGGGCCATGCGTTAGGGATAACTGCTGTTAGAAACTTTGTATGCTAGAAGACTTAGCAGTTATTAGTAGTCCAGGGACATAGCCTATTGTAGTACGGTGGTTCAATCCTTGTCCTTGTTTGGTTGATGGGTTGGGCTATTGTACTAAAGATATGCTATAAACCAAATCGTGTCATGGATGTGACATGCTTAGAGCATGGGGTGGGGAGAACAACAAGTACCGTATTTGGGCTCCTTTGCACTTTCCTTTTATGTAATCCGTACGCTCCGCCGGAGATACGAGGTCATGATGACCCCTATATTATTAGGCGGCCTCTGCAGTTCAAAAGACGACATGCTTTGTAGGCCCCTGATTCTTTGAGAGAATCATGCCAATCCCATTTATGGCCAGATAGTCCACTTGTTAGAAAGTTATTCTCAAACTGCATTCATATAGATGGTTAGGCGACCCATTGGATATTTATTTCAGTACTTTATTGGCATGCTTTTATGTATCTTGTTATATCCCTCTAAGGACATGGTCCCTTTCCAGGTGTAGATGTTCATGAGTATTCGCAGGAGCGCAGATCCGGACTGCTTACTTATATTTTCGAGGAGGTCTTCTCTTCGAGCCCCGTGATTGTTAGTTGATATTCTCATATTGTGTTTGTTGTGTTGCACTTATATATTCGAGTTGGTAGTGGATTTGTTTCCATCAAACTATCATCTTTAGATACTTTATATTGAGATCTAGTTTCATAGATAATGGTTATTTAATTTCTATTTGATTTTTTGTGGATGAGATTTAGATTGTACCATGTGAATTATGATAGATTTATACCACTTGTGGATTTGATATTCATATTACAGCGTACGTATGGGTTTTGGTTTCCATATATTGGAGTTGCCATATCCATGCGGTTGGCATTCTTACGTGTCCTAGTCCTACGTATTTTGGGACTGGAGCATGACATATTTTTAGTGGTGGCCCATGCAGGTCGAGAGCATATTGTCTCGGTTATGTTACTGTACCGAGCAAGCCTGCAATTATGATTAGAGTATAGGATCTCATCCATAATTGTCTATGATTTATCTTCCTTCCCATCTATCCTATTTGAATAATTGTATCCTATTTGATTCATGTGCTTCCCTAATAGTTCCTTGAGTATAGTCTCCTCCTAGAATATAGAAGTCCCTGTTGTTAGATGATAAGTAGGGTAACCTTCCTATTAAGAGTACAACTAGGATATTGATACATCACTGAGTTAGAATACTTAATGAATCATAGCATTCCTTACTACCTAATGAACCCTAGCACCCTTACCTGTAGATGGATTGACCATTATCCCTTGATAATTAGGGATGACTTGAGATAGTATAGACACTACTAGGGTTAGTTAGAAATTTGACCATATTGTTTGATTTTAGTATTGAGGGACCACTAGAAATCCAAGGTTGAATATTAGGACCAAACCTAACTTTTATAGTGAGATAGTATTATAGAACTATACATTTAGATTCTTATTTTGATATTAGCAGACAGTACCCTAGGAAGCCAAGAGGAATAATATAATATTTTTCTCGATCATACCCTTAACACAGAGATTAGCACACCACCCTTCCTTAGGAAATCATGATCTTATCTAGAGTCTTTCTATTTTAATTTCATATCTTGTTCCTCTGCAACCTTAACGTTCACTATTTATACGATGACTAAATTATGTTCTTCTTTTCTTCATCTTTCAATTCGTGCCGCCTGACCTTTCTGATTGTAGGCCAAGTGTATTATTTTATGTTAGGATATCTAGTTTGCTAGGATTATAGTTGTTACTCTTGAATTTTGAGATTATGTGCTTAGTAGTTAGAACTTGATGGTTTAAGTTATTCTTGTAGATTGTGACTTGATGATTATCCCTTAGTTTTAAATCGCGTAACTTGTACAATACCTCGATACAAGTTATATCCCCTTTCCCTTGAAGGCCAGTAACTTTTTTATTCATACTATTGACACTTGTTCTATGAGCACTACGACTAAGACTTAAGATGACCATTACCTATATAATACAATAGGAGACCTTAATAAGTACCAAAATCTTTCCTCATATACCCTAATAAGAGTTTATACTTTATTTACAAGAACAATATTATTTTGTAGGATCCCCTTAAGACTGACACAGTATTAGTTATTGTTCTAAGTTGGGTAGTATGCCTGACAACCTAGTATCACATAGTTCTTTTGACCTATTATTAAAGTGTACCTGAATGACATTAACTGTATACTAGCATAAGACGATAGTGTTTATTCAGAATGTAGAACTTAGAGGCCCATACCCCTATTTGGTCGACTAGCGACTTAGACAAGGAGCTAGTATGACAACTGTAGAGATTGTAGAGTCTTATCTTTTTGTGGACTTGAATTATTTTGTGCCTTCTTTTATCATAATCCAGTGTATTTATATTTTCTATACTACCTTGACTTATGCTACTATTATAGCCTAGTTTTGCAAGCTTACTCTTCTATCGAGCTTGATCATGATATATGTATTATTGGGTCGACACACTAATACATTTCAGAATCAGTGTATTACGGTCTGATCAACCTTAGTGCGCTTGCTTCGCCCTTCGCATGACTAATTACGTGGATTGAGATATATAGTTGACTAGTAGATAAATATACTTGCCCTCTAGATATGTCGAAGCACATCATATCAAGTACATAACTGTACTGATGTGAGCATGTGAATAAAAATTTACTAAATATGATTTCAATCCACAACTACCTTGACAATTTCTTTTGAATTCTCTAACCGCCTTGATCCTCATACTTGTATTCTATTACCCACAATTTGAATTCTTTATTATTGCTCTCCGTCTTCCCCTATTTCAGAAAGATGAATACTCGTGCTTGGGTTACATTGATAGTACTAGATATACCCCATAGGCTAATCACATTACTAGATGACTATCTTTTATAATTGATTAAGGGCATATCATAGGTGATATGTTGGTGTTAAAAACTTTTGAGGATTGAACAACATGATTAAATAATTTAAAGAATATTTTTTCTAAATGTATAGCTTATGTGATAGATGGGTAAATTCTAAGTTGGGTAGAAAATGCATTATTAAACTTGAGGAGAATTCTTTTAGATGGTGATCAAGTGAGATTAGATAAAGAAACCGTACCCTAGTTTAATTTCGAGGACAATTTTTTTAAGTTTGGTAGATTGTAAACCCCTCATCCAAAATTAGGACTACTTGGCTTAGATAGGAAAATTAGGGCTAGTTTGTATCAAATTGGAAATATGACACGGCATTTTATTTAATTATACAAGATTTATGTCACCTAGTGCACCTTACCGTTGCTTCGATAATTGGAGCACTACACTAGCCATTGCCTTCCTACAAATTTCATATTCTTGTCCTAGACATGCCAGTCATCTATTCTGACCTTTGCGTGACTTGTAATTATGCTCTCTTGTGCTACATTTTATTCGCATAATATTCGTCGCAGACGTTATTTCTTAATTCTAAATAAATTTGACTTTGTATCCTTGTGTGTTCCAATCAAAATTGGAGACACAATCTTGACCCATTTCGTGCAACCCAATTTATGATAATATTCTATTCTGAGTCATCTATGTCCATGACACTTGTGTTCTACCTAATTTTATCCTCATGTACTTCTAATTAATCCAGAACACCATGTGCATTAATTTAATCCAATTTCCATCCTTGTACAATTTTCCAACTGTTGGGCGCTTTTATGCAAAAATACAATAAGGTGTCCACACCATTGGATATGACACATGAAGAAACCTATTTTTCGTTCATATAAATTTTTTCATAATTTTTGGAATGTGCTACGTGCAACATTGCCCCCTCATTTAATCCTAACCATTGCATTTAAATAATGCAAATCCTAGCCCTCCAAACATCCCCATGTGAGGCCAAGGCCCAACCTCAAGAGGAGTTTGACCAAACCCTAATTCTAGGTCAACCCAATACACTATACACATATATAAATATTTTTTCTTTCTTTCTTTTATTCCCTTCAACCAAACCTCCCAGCCGACCTCCTTCCCTGTTCATTCATCTTCACCCCCATTCTCAACCCGCCAGAGAACCCGATCGTAGCCTCGCCCAGCCGACCAGACTGTTCGCCTGAATCACCTGAACCGAGCCGCTGATGACCGAAGCCCGACTGAATGCTCGCACGACCACTATTACCACCATCATCCCCGCTCTTTCTCCCTACTTCCACTTCCTTCCCCATCGACCTCCCTCTGCAACCCGACCCCGACTTCGACTCGCCGGAGCCAACCTGCCGGAGTTCTCTCCGGAGCAGCCCCGCCTCTGCGACCACCATCTCCCTCATCCTTGCTCGCCTGAGTCGCTGACCTTCTCTCTTCCCTGTTCTCCACCTGGACCACCGTGAACCCCGCCTGCACCTCGTCGACTCTCCTCCACCCGCAACACCCGCCTGCACACCGTCGACGACCCGCTGTTGAAGCCGAGCGTCGCTGCACTCGCCTCCTCTGCTCCTTCGACTTCCCCACCGTCGTCTCCGACGAGCCACACCACCACCATCGTCCCCACCTTCACCCCTTACTCCGGCTACCACCAGAACGAGCCACCTCGACCGGCCATCACTTCCTCGATCGACCGTCTGCATCTCCTTCCAGCCGAGCTCCCCCGCTTCCTTTGGCGATAAGCTCGATCACCATCACCTCCCTTCTCCGCCGGACCTCCTTTCTCTCTTCTCCTCCATCATCCACCATAACCACCAGCACGACCACCACGTGAACTTCACCTCCTCCACTGCCAACCGCCTGGGACCCCGGCCATCTCCTCTCTGTTACGAACTCCACCTCTCCCTGAGCTCCTCCATATCCAGTCGACCAAGTAGCCACCATCACCTTCTTCTCTTCCCTGTCCTCCCTGCTCCCTGTCCTCCTCCTCCTCCTTTGACAGACCTCCCCCTGGCCGGAGCTGCATCACCATCACCCTATCATTATTTTCATCATCATCCAATCATCATCATTATCTTTATCATCATAAAATCATCAAAATCATCATCATCACCCCATCATCATCATCTCATCATCTTCATCATCATCCAATAATCAAAATCATCACATCATCGTCATTACCCCATCATTATCATCTTATCATCTTTATCATCATCCAATAATCAAAATCATCACATCATCGTCATCATCATCATCTCAAATCATCATCATCATCATCACCATCGTCGTCATCGTCGTCAACCTCATCGTCGTCATCATCGTGCCTGTGTGCATATCCCGAGGTTCGAAACTGTCCCTCTCCCTTCATTTTATGCGTGTTTGTGTAAATAACATCTAGGTTAGCATCTTGGGTTAGGTAGTTGGTTGATTTCAGACTGTGACAGTGAGCCCAATAACTTGTGTGCGTATACACACGCGTATTAGAATTAAAGTGATATATATATATATATATATATATATATATATTTGGATGTATTGTATAATTAATTATATGCTAATAATAATTAGGACTATGTATATTTAGACTGTAAGACCCTAGGACACTGTGGACTATCCCGTATTTACATTGACCATGTGGACCCTAAGAACATGTTAGTTGACTGCCTTGCATACATTACCGCACTGGCTTAGACACATGTTAGTTGATTGTCTGATTGTGTATAGCACTTGAAGAAGTGACACCCGCGTAATTAGACGCGCAATTTACCGTGTTAGTTGACCCGTGTCACCCCTAGCGTACCCTCTGAGTCCAGTGTATTTATAGTTGTGTATGTGATAGTGTAATGACTGATATTGTATTGTATTATATTATATGTACATAGGATATTGGATTGTTCTGCGCGACTTCAGGAGCAGGTTATTGGTACTACGCAGTTTCTTGCCAGGCAAGTATACTTTGCTATTGTACTGTTATTTATATTCCATATGTTGCATGCATCTTTATTTCTGTCATTTAGTTCATCTATTTTAAACTACTATATAAACTGCGCGGCCAAGGAAACTTGGGTGCAACGATGGTGTCGTCGTGATATATTTTTATTATGTATATATATTTGACCTTGTTTATGAGACCGTCCCATTATCATGAAGCATCATTAGGTTCATTGGCCGTGACATAGTTGTTACACGAGTAGTGAGTCTCATATAGATCATGGACTTGTGTGCAGGGTTTGGCCTCATGTACGTATGGGCCATGCGTTAGGTTTAACTGCTGTTAGAAACTTTGCATGCTAGAAGACTTAGCAGTTATTAGTGTAGCGCCCAGTTCTCCCGGTGCGGAGAGCGCGGCTAAGAAACACAAGACGGTATCATTCGATCGGGATAGATTTAATTAAGAACTCGTCCTCGTTATGGATTTGTTTCTTCGGAATCGATTCCCATATTCAGTGGACCGTGCCCCCGGAATTGACTTAGCGGCAGAGTCAGGAGGGACCTCTCCGCTGCTATCTTTTATTGCCTCGGTTTTCGATGTTGCTTGTTGCTTTCGTACTTTGAGTTGGTTTTGGGATTTGCTTATTTTTCTTGAACGGTTTCAATGGTTTTTATTATTTTCGTTCATTGAACTGCATTTCTATTCCGAGATTGAAAAGAGAGGAAGAAGTATTTATCGAGCTGTTCGTGTGCAGATGAACGAGCAGTAGGCGGCTTGCGAGCGGAGTCGTGAAGCGCCTCTTTCCTTCTCCCTTCCAAAATCTAAGTGAGTGGCTACCAACCCGATTAGCTAGCCCTGCTTCCAAGCTTCATGCCCAAAATCTGCATTCTTCTTTGCCCCGATCAAACGATACCAAGTAATTATAAAAGAAACCAAGATAAAAGAGAATAGACTTGGTTAATACTGCTTGTCAATCAAACTTGGAAACGGTTACTTACTTGCATGCTTGTTCGTTCGAAATATTTATCATATGCATAATAAAAGTTAGAATGTATGCCCTCCTTTAAGTTATGCTATGAACAGAACTCATCCTGAATGCAATAATCTGAATAGGGAGACTATGCAAAAGTGGATCTCCCCCTGTTACTGTCCTGTGCCTGTTATTGCCCTGAATTGCCTCAACTGTTAACTTAGTGTATATGTTGATCACGGACAACTTGTGCACAAGGCCCTTAGTTCCTGCGGACGGTCGCTGGGGCACTGGCACCAATCCTATCCGGGCGGGAACTCTCCTGTTTAGTCACCTTGTGCAAGGACGGAATGGCGTGCAGCACATCCTGTGCTCTCGCTGCATACCATCCTCGTCAGCGACTAAAATTGGTCCATTATGGCATCCAGCCAGTGATCCCCTGTATATTTAAACCTGTTGCATACTAACTTGTCTTCGTGGCAGGGAAGGCATGGTAAGTATTGTGCAGGTGATTCAGACGGTCAGATAAAATCTACCGAACGGTGGCACGTTCATTTCAGTATAATTCTATATGCTGCTTACTTGTAAATAAACTAAGGCAAGATAGAAACCCACAAATATGCATGCTTCGTTAAAACAACGTGTTGATTAGTATAGTTCGGTTAGCTCGCCTTCACTAGTATGTTTCGACATGCTGACCCTCGTTGAAACAGGTTCTCCGCACCAAGGCGAACCGAGCGAGGAGTCAAAGTCGTCTTCCCGATCCAGTCCAGCTGTTGGCGCATATTCATCGTGCCCCTTTGAAAGTATTTTGAACCAGGAGCTTGCACTCTTCATACACAATGCAGCTCCGTGGCAAAGCTATCCTCCAGCCTGGAGGTCTTTATCATTTTGAGTTTATAAAGGGATGTAATGTACATGACTGCTATCTCATTTTGAGTCAACATTTTTGTAAGCCGTTCGGCATATTAGCTGACTCGTTCAGGAGTTTGTAATAGATGTTCATTATCAATAAAGAGATCTTTTCCATGTTTTAAATCTGTGTTTCAATTTATCTGCGTACTCTGAATATGTGCTTACTATGCAAATTATTAAAGCCTTGTGTGGGTGCAACTCCAGGCCCGTACGGCGGTCACGATTTGGGGGACGCCTCAACGATTCTACGGAATCGGGTCGTGACATAGTGGTATCAGAGCACAGATTCAAGTTCCTCAGACTTTGTACTGGAAAAGTTTCTTTAACGATCAGATTCCTGTGCGAACTCTTGAACTTGCTAGGCCAAAATGAGATACGTTCATGCAATAAGTCCATAATACATTATGATTCTAATGTAATTTACCTTCTTTTGAAGGAATGGTACTAGCGTAATCTGCAGCGCAAGCTCCGAACGAAACACAAGAAAGTAGTTCGGGCACTTCGGGAAGCTCTCGGAGCCAGCGAGGCATATCTCAAGTTGACCCGCTAGAGCGGGTGATGCAAATATTAGAAATGCAACGACAAAAAGATGATGCTCGCCTAGCCAAGTTCGAAAGCAATCTAGAGACCCGATTCTCAGTCCAACAGAAGCAGGTGGATACCCTGCAACAAATCATTCAGACTTTGGCTGCCAACCATTCCGCCACAACAACAACGACTCCGGTGGAACAGCCCGTGCTTGAAGTGGAGACGCCTCAAATCCCAAGGCCGAGGGACGTGACTGCCTTCAACTTGGGCCATTTCAAGAAAGTCTGCAATACCCCATTCAACGGGACTGAGGACCCAGTGGTAGCTCTAGATTGGCTAGCCGAGCTTGAAGATCATTTCGCTCTGCTAGAGGTCACCGAAGAGAAGCGCGTCGCCTGCGCGCAATTTCAGCTCCGCCTCAACGCACACGATTGGTGGAACGTGCATCGACGATCTCTCCAATTTGATCACGGAGAGGAGGCGATCTCGTGGACGACCTTTCGTGTCGCATTTGAAGAGGAGTTTATACCCCCTCCTGTACAACATCAAATGGAGAATGATTTCGTGCAGCTGCGGCAGGGCAGTATGACAGTAAAGCAATACTCCGCCGAATTCAACCGACTCTCCAAATTCGCTAGGGCCTATTTACCTGATGCAGCGAGTCGAGCTAGAAGGTTTGAAGGTGGTTTGCGCCCTGCCATCCATGCGCACTTGGTCAATAATCAGTATGGAACAATGCGTGAAGTCATGAATCATGCCCTATCTATGGAACCGCAGTATCCTCACGTTTCCACCGGTGCTGTGCATACCTACAATCACAAACGCCAAGGCAACAATAGAGGAAACAACGCTGCAAAGCGTCACAATGACGGCGGGAAGCAGAAGGCAAATCCCAACCAAACATGTAACTTCTGTAGGAAGCCAGGGCACCTGTTCAGGGATTGTCGTAAGCGACTCGAGAATTGCCTCTGTTGTGGTGATCCAACCCATCGGGTTGATGCATGTCCTGTCTCGGATTGCCGTCCTCAACATAATGCTCCCTA
The DNA here is from genome assembly GCA_036927795.1 of Iris macrosiphon. Classification (NCBI taxonomy): domain Eukaryota; kingdom Viridiplantae; phylum Streptophyta; class Magnoliopsida; order Asparagales; family Iridaceae; genus Iris; species Iris macrosiphon. Next base: position 290,112,530 of record JAYESA010000005.1, read on the forward strand.
ACGGTAAGCCCTATTCTTAAGTTTCGGGACGAAACTTCCAATTGGTTGGGTAGGATGTAGCGCCCCGTTCTCCCGGTGCGGAGAGCGCGGCTAAGAAACACAAGACGGTATCGTTCGATCGGGATAGATTAAATTAAGAACTCGTCTTCGTTATGGATTTGTTTCTTTGGAATCGATTCCCATATTCAGTGGACCGTGCCCCCGGGATCGACTTAGCGGCAGAGTCAGGAGGGACCTCTCCGCTGCTATCTTTTATTGCCTCGGTTTTCGATGTCGCTTGTTGCTTTCGTGCTTTGAGTTGGTTTTGGGATTTGCTTGTTTTCCTTGAACAGTTTCGATGGTTTTTATTATTTTCGTTCATTGAACTACATTTCTATTACGAGATTGGAAAGAGAGGAAGAAGTATTTATCGAGCTGTTCGTGTGCAGGTGAACGAGCAGTAGACGGCTTGCGAGCGGAGTCGTGAAGCGCCTCTTTCCTTCTCCCTTCCAAAATCTAAGTGAGTGGCTACCAACCCGATTAGCTAGCCCTGCTTCCAAGCTTCACGCCCTAAAATCTGTATTCTTCTTCGCCCCGATCAAACGATACCAAGTAATAATAAAAGAAACCAAGATAAAAGAGAATAGACTTGGTTAATACTGCTTGTCAATCAAACTTGGGAACGGTTACTTACTTGCATGCTTGTTCGTTTGAAATATTTATCATATGCATAATACAAGTTAGATTGTATGCCCTCCTTTAAATTATGCTATGAACAGAACTCATCCTGAATGCAATAATCTGAATAGGGAGACTATGCAAAAGTGGATCTCCCCCTGTTACTGTCCTGTGCCTGTTATTGCCCTGAATTGCCTAAACTGTTAACTTAGTATATATGTTGATCACGGACAACTTGTGCACAAGGCCCTTAGTTCCTGCGGACGGTCGCTGGGGCACTGGCACCGATCCGATCCGGGCGGGAACTCTTCTGTTTAGTCATCCTGTGCAAGGACGGAATAGCGTGCAACACATCCTATGCTCTCGCTGCATACCATCCTCGTCAGCGACTAAAATTGGTCCATTATGGCATCCAGCCAGTGATCTCCTGTATATTTAAACTTGTTGCATACTAACTTGTGTCTTCGTGGCAGGGAAGGCATGGTAAGTATTGTGCAGGTGATTCAGACGGTCAGGTAAAATCCACCGAACGGTGGCACGTTCATTTTAGTATAATTCTATATGCTGCTTACTTGTAAATGAACTAAGGCAAGATAGAAACCCACAAATATGTATGCTTCATTAAAACAACGTGTTGATTGGTATAGTTCGGTTAGCTCACCTTCATCAGTATGTTTCGACATGCTGACCCTCGTTAAAACAGGTTCTCCGCACCAAGGTGAACCGAGCGAGGAGCCGAAGTCGTCTTCCCGATCCAGTCCAGCTGTTGGCGCATCTTCATCGTGCCCCTTTGAAAGCATTTTGAACCAGGAGCTTGCACTCTTCATACACAATGCAGCTCCGTGGCAAAGCTATCCTCCAGCCTGGAGGTCAGTTTATAAAGGGATGTAATATACAAAACTGCTATCTCATTTTGAGTCAACACTTTTGTAAGCCGTTCGGCATATTAGCTGACTCGTTCAGGAGTTTGTAATAGATGTTCATTATCAATAAAGAGATCTTTTCCATGTTTCAAATCTGTGTTTCAATTTATCTACGTACTCTGAATATGTGCTTGCTATGCAAATCATTAAAGCCTTGTGCGGGCACAACTCCAGGCCCGTACGGCGGTCACGATTTGGGGGACGCCTCAATGATTCTACAGAATCGGGTCGTGACAATTAGTAGTCCAGGGACATAGCCTATTGTAGTACGGTGGTTCAATTCTTGTCCTTGTTTGGTAGCAGGGTTGGGCTATTGTACTAAAGATATGCTATGAACCAAATTATGTCATGGATGTGACATGCTTAGAGCATGGGGTGGGGAGAACAACAAGTACCGCATTTGGGCTCCTTTGTACTTTCCTTTTATGTAACCCGTATGCTCCGCCGGAGATATGAGGTCATGATGACCTCTATATTATTAGGCGGCCTCTGCAGTTCAAAAGACGACATGCTTTGTAGGCCCCTGATTCTCTGAGAGAATTATGCCAATCCCATTTATGGCCAGATAGCCCACTTGTTAGAAAGTTGTTCTCAAACTGCATTTATATAGATGGTTAGGCGACCCATTGGATATTTATTTCAGTACTTTATTGGCATGCTTCTATGTATCTTGTTATGTCCCTCTGAGGACATGGTCCTTTCCAGGTGTAGATGTTCATGAGTATTCGCAGGAGCACAGATCCAGACTGCTTACTTATATTTTCGAGGAGGTCTTCTCTTCGAGCCCCGTGATTGTTAATTGATATTCTCATATTGTGTTTGTTGTGTTGCACTTATATATTCGAGTTGGTAGTGGATTTGTTTCATCAAACTATCATCTTTAGATACTTTATATTGAGATCTAGCTTCATAGATAATGGTTATTTAATTTCTATTTCATTTTCTGTGGATGAGATTTAGATTGTACCCTGTGACTTGTGATAGATTTATACCACTTGTGGATTTGATATTCATATTACAGCATACGTATGGGTTTTGGTTTCCATATATTAGAGTTGTCATATCCATGCGGCTGGCATGCTTACGTATCCTAGTCCTACGTATTTTGGGACTGGGGTATGACATTGCAGGTACTGGATCGTCCGAGGGAGCGATAGGCATGCCTCAGTCCCGAAGACCCGGAATCCTAGTTTTGATTGCCTTTTGAATGCTATCGTATAAAGGAACATAATGTATGGAACGATGCCTATGTAAAGAGAGAACCCAGTCCCTCGATTTGTCCCGAATACTCAGTTGGCTAAATGCATTGTATTGCAATAATGTCCTTCTGCTGCTTACTCGATTGATGCCATGATAGCCAAACAAACTCAAACAATGAAGCCTTGTGCGGGAGCAACCCCAGGCTCGCACGGTATCACGTCCCGTTATCAAATGGGCCATTCCTTCCTCGCACCCACGGGACAGGTGCCGAGGCACGGTGATTCGCGTCCGGTGCGCCGAGGCACTGTGGTTCGTGTCCGGTCCAGGCGGGGGAAGAGCCGTGGTCCAGGCGACGCTCGGGGCCGGGGCGTGACATAATGGTATCAGAGCGGAATCGATTTCTTGGCCCAATCCGTTGCTATGACTCTGAGATATTATCGATATGGTATTGCAATAGAGCGTTCCATACAATAAGTCCATAGATATTCTCAAAGTGCAAATGTTTTTCTGAACTTGATTTGCTTGATTGTTTCGATTGAGTAAGGCGAGGGATGAGGACTATCGCTGCTCGAAATATCGGAAAGTTTATCCTTGAAGTTTCGAGGATGAAACTTTTTGTTGGTTGGTAAGTATGTAATACCCCGCTTCGCGTCGGCATTATGTATCAAGGTGAGTGGTCAAAACTTCGTTCTCTGATTCTTGCATGCCTTAATAATAATTTGAGTTTTTGCTTGCAATATTTTGATAGAACCTGCCTTGCATGTTAATGAACGAACTCACCTAGCTTGTCTTTGAAACGAACATGTCTGCTTAACTAAGAAATCCTGAAACGCTTGTCTAAGAGTATGTGTTTGCATGAACATGTTTGCTATCGCCTTTGCTCCGAGAGAACCATATCGTGTGCCTGAATGTGTTTAAAGATAAGGCGGCTTGCCCCCGCAACAAGATTGTAGTCTGATGGTTCGTCTCGTCTGTATACTAAAGTTTATTTGATAGTGTTTCCATGCATTCGCATCGGTCGAACAATTGTTATTGGGGGAGAGCTGAACTGCATGTGTCACGACTGCTACCATGATAGTAAAAAGAAATCATGAGTCACAGCTTCCATTAGCATCAGATAAAGATTCATTGGTATGCTGGATCAACAGCTGCCGATCCTGAGATACTCGGGGACCGCTCTGCATATAACTAGTTCATCGTGTTGGCCTGGATAATGGACTGCCCCTAAGATGTGCATGTGTGTCTAGCTATGCATTTGTCCCTCGAGTCTTACGAGACACGCTGCGCACACCCTGAAACAGAACGAACGGCTTGCTTGCTTATATCGCATATGAAACTCTGTTTTAAAAGATGTTTCCAAAAATAATGTAATATGACTCCGTTCAGTATTGCATATAACGAACATAGGTAAAACTAGAAAGATCACTAGTAATATAATATTTTACAACATGATTAGTGTTGGTTTTAGTGAATGCTTGCTTATGTTCAGTTGTTTTATCTCACCAGTACTTATAAAAGTGCTGACCCACCAACAGTTTACTTGCTTGCAGGTACTGGATCGTCCGAGGGAGCGGTAGGCGTGCCTCAGTCTCGAAGACCCGGAATCCTGGTTTCGATTGCCTCTTGAATGCTATCGTATAAAGGGACATAATTTATGGAACTATGCCTATGTAAATAGAGAACCCAGTCCCTCGATTTGTTTCGAATACTCAGTTGGCTAAATGCATTGCATTACAATAATGTCTCTCTGCTGCTTACTCGATTGATGCGATGATAGACAAACAAACACAAACGATGAAGCCTTATACGGGCGCAACCCCAGGCTCGCACGGCATCACGTCCCGGTATCAAATGGGCCATTCTTTCCTCTTACCCGCGGGACAGGGGCCGAGGCGCGGTGATTCGCGTCCGATGCGCCAAGCCATGGTGGTTAGCATCCGGTCCCGCAGGGGGAAGAGCGGTGGTCCGGGCGGCCCTCGGGGCCGGGGCGTGACACCCTTGCATTAGATCTACCCATGGGATGAAGCTTTCGCTTACCTTGTTCCATTTGGAGATTTTTTCCTTTGTATTTTGTGCCATTTGGGGGAAAATCTGAGAATGACATTTCTAGGGTTTGTGAGTAGGTTCGTTGGGTCCTAATTGTGATTTAGAATGCGTGGGTGTGCTTTGGGTCGAGTTTGGATCCATTTGGATAGCGTATCATGGACGTATCCCAACGTATCACGATACGTACACCAAGTATTTGACTTATTGCATTGGTGAGTGTGCGAACCTTTAGTGGGTGTTATATATATATATATATATATATATATATATATATATAGGGGTATGTGAATGGGTAGTGTATATGTATATATATGTATGATATTTGATGTGGAAGAGATGATGGTGTGGTGTGTTGAATGTGTTCACTGTGACAGTGGTAGGGTGCTGTGTTGCACTTGATTGAGTTAGTGTTGGTGGTGTGCCAGATGCTGGGTAAGTTTGACAGTGTGTAGTGAGAAATGGGTGCATGTGAGTGTGCATTGTTGTGGTGCCTGCACCACAGTGCAGTGCACTGTGAGAGGTATTCCAGTGTATCAGGAGGATTGATACACTGGTATCAGTTTAAGGAGTGCACCAGTCTTAGGTGGTAAGGTAAGTATCAGTATGGAGGTTAAGGAAAGTTAGTATAGTTAGATATTAACTTATACTGCTATATATGAGTTATATATATACCAGTGGCATCTTGTATAGTTATATTAACTATTGTAGTTGAGTAATAACTAGTATACTAAGTATAAGACTAGTATGACCTAGAATACCTTAATGCTAACTAGTATAGACCATTATAACCTAGTTTAGCAAGATATTTGACTACTTAACCTAGCATTAACTAGTATGAACCTAGAATTGACCTAGAAATCTAGTGTTGACTAGGTTTGACCAAGTTTGACTACTTTGACCTAAAATTGACATAGTTCGACTGTTTTGACTTAGAATTGGCCTAATGACCTAGAAGTTGACTAGTATAACTGTTTATCATTCCAACACCTTGTATTGATGCTATATTTCATATTTAGGTCTTTGAGACACCGAGACGGACACTGATTTGGTATTCATTGCTCTGGACCACAAACGAGTACATTCTATGTTAGTTTTCGTTATTTGATTATTTCTATGATTCTGGCTTATAGTATTATTTTACCTGATTTCTCGATACTTTGGATATATGGATTAGTATTATCTAGATTCACTCTCTGCGACACGTATATTATACTTGTCTGGCCTCTACTTCTAGACTCACTACTGACATAACTTATTTTATCTGGCTGGACTCATATTTGATTTGCGTCGGGATTGGATTCATTTATATTAGTCGGGGAGAAAAAATATTCGAATAGACATGTAAACATTTCCAAAATCTGGAATCACCCTCTCTGGTCTAATCTGGAATGATAACAGCCGCACACCAAGTGTGCGGTGAGCCGTACTTACCCCTAGCCGTTTACACGTCGAAAGCGGTATTTCAAAATACACTAGTTTAGTATTTTCTTACTGGATTCACATGATACTTGCTGGACACACATCTTATTTATCTAGCTTAGTTCTCATCTATTCACAGTCTTATTTACAGTATTTTCTTGATTCACCATGCTTTTTTTTTCTTGCTTCTTAAATTAACTGTGACTGTATTTTATTCTTTGATTTATTTCTTTTTCTTGTTTATCATGTATTACTTACTATAACTGTTTTATAGTCTTTGTTAATTAATTGGAATTGCTAGCAGTGGTGTACTTAACTCCATCCTGATTGGATATATTTTTCAGATGACTCTTTAGATGAGGATTGGTCTCCCACCTACTATGGGGCAGAGGAGGGAATAGCTACCATGGGCCCTGATACTCAAGAGTAACTCCTAGGAGACTTGGATACTCTTTATGGCATGGTGTTAGATTCATTTTAAAACTATGTATCATTAAATTGAGACTTGAATATTGTTATATTGGAGACTTTGTCATTGTATTTGAGATTTTGATATTGTTGTTGTATTTAGAAGTTTATGATGTTTAGACTTTGTAGTTTGATAGATCTCTTTGATATCTTATCATGCTTTAGATTATGATTGAGTATTTTGTATTACCATTATATTTATTGTCCTCCTTTTAGAGTTGAGATATTGTGACAGGTCCATTATATACTTACTGTGTGTGATTGATAGTTAGTGATCTAGACAACGTTCTACCGCCGATGCTTGGGCGTAGGCTGGACGTACCCACGTACTCGTGCCCTCATTCCGGTTGCGGGTCGTGAGACATTTTTGTGGTGTCCCATGTAGGTCGACTTGGCAATTAGTGCGAAGTCATGGTAGTGCAACGACATAGTTGTACCACTGCGGGCCTGTGATAAAATATAGGATATAGGCCGAGAGTATACTCAATCACAACTAGGAAACACTTCCAAATTCCATGCTTTGCTTTCCTTATTTATCTGAATGCTTGCTTTACTTTGAATAATTCTGTCATTCTTTGATGATATCATATCTTGTTCAATATTGATTCCTTTGTCTTTGATCTATCTTCAGGATGCCGCCGAAGACGCATTCCCAGCGCTTAGGTGCAGTGTCAGCGAGGTCGGTCACTTCGTCGCCTTTGGGGCAGCACCAGCAGACACTGTTCCAGCAGCTTCAGTTCAAAGATCCGCTTCACCAATCCAGGTGGGCGTTTTCGTAGCAGCTTTCGGGGGAGCTCCACCTCTGGCACAAAGGGCAGCGCCGACAGTCTCAGAGGATTTTCCACCTTCACCACCCGCAAACGATTAGATGCAGATGTTTGCGCTCTTTCAGCAGATGATGGAGGCACATAAGTGCTAGTCAGAAGTTATGAGACAGGACATTGAGAATGCCCACCAGCTTGCACTCGCCGCAGTCAAGAGAGTCGCCTTAGTCCAGCCACAGATGGAACCACCTCAGTTTACCCCGCAGCAACCGAGGCCGAGGACTATATAGACTTCAAAAGGATGGGGTTGAAAGACTTCAAAGGCACAGAAGGGATCTTATATGTCGATGATTAGATCGAGGACGTGGAGAGGAACCTGCGACTGGCATAGATTTCGGAGGGTCTATGAGTGGAGGCAGCGGGCAGCCAGATGTTCGATATAGCATTGACATGGTTCGGGAGAAACCTAAGGATCACGGCGGCATGATTGAATTGGGAGGCTTTTAAAGATATTTTCAAGGAGAAATCCTTTCCGGACGTGGCTCTGAGTGCCTTAGAGAGCCATTTCCTATACCTTGTCCAAGGGAGTATGACAGTGGACGAGTACACTGTGGAGTTTTTCAGATTGAGCTGGTTTGTGGTGGGGTAGAATCCCCAAGGGAAGGCCAGGACATTCAGGAAGGGTTTGATCAGGGAGATCAAATCTCTCACTAGGGGGCACCGCACAACTACTTTTGAGAAGATCCTGATGGATGTATAGAGAACGGAGGATGACTTGGAACTCAAGTACAAGAGAGGTAGAGATATTTTGGGTAGTGCTGGTAGTGGTGCGGGACCAGCTAAGCGTTTACATATCCAGCTGCAACAGGTTCAGGCATCGGTTCGTGCTCCAGTTCAGCAGCAGCCCTAGAGGCAGATTCAGCCAATGCCCATTTGTGCTTACTATAGGAAGTTTGGACACATTTGGGATGTTTGTAGGAGGAGGCTGAAAGTGTGCCTGTTTTTTGGATCCGCAACACACCAGATGAGGGATTGCCCTACATCACCCCCATTTGGTGGAGCACGAGGTCAGAAAGAAGGAGTTAAGCCACATGTGGCACATCATCATGCCCCACACCGGCAGAGGAAGATACCCCAGTAGGACAGGGCTTTTGCGTTGACGGTCGAGGAGGCCGATGCTACAGGTGATGGGTTAGCATGTTTTGTTTTATTTTGTTTCTTCTTCTTGTCATTTCCATCTCTTGTTGTGTGTTTCATTAGTACCTCTTGTATTATTTTATGCCGTGGTAGATAGTGTAGTGACCCCGATTGAGACTGTGATATCACGGCCAATAGGACCATAATCATGCATGTTGTTAGATAAAACTTATTGAATGTGATTGCAGGGGGGGTTGATCTAGGGGAAGTATGACCAAATTTAAATTTCGAGGACGACATTTTTCTAAGAGGGGTAGATTTGTCACTACCACCTTCCCGGAGAGGGGTATTTTTTACTTTTCCTATTTCTTGTTATTATTGTGAATATTGGCATTTCAAATTATTGATAATTTTTTTTTACAAAACTAGCATTTATATTTTTGGATTATTTTATTCCAAAAATTAGTATAGTTGCATACGTTATATTATTATATATTGTTAGTGGTTAGCATTGGTTAGATTAGTTGTTAGTGACCCTAGTGGACCTAACCAACTTGACTTGACTATATAATTAAATCATTTGGTTAGACTCAGGTTAGACTCTAGTTAGACTAGTGTATTAATTAGAAAAGTTAGGCTAAACACTTTTAGGAAGATAAGCTTATTCTCAAATTTTATCACGACTAACTAGAGGGTATTTTAGATACTTTACATTAGCTTTAAACACTAACCCTAATAACTAAATGGCAGCCCCCTTTCCTATAAAATAATAACTTCATCTTCTTCCTCCCACCATTTCAAAGAGAAACCCTAAATTAGAAGCTTCCCTTCCACAATTTCTTCTACCACCAAATCTTCACCAAATTGACCCCAACCCCTCTCATTCTCTTCCCCAAGAAGACTAGAATACATTAGAAGCAAGGGTTGGAGAAGAGGAGCACTTGGAGTTTGTGTTCTTGGAAGCTTTTGGGTGTTGGGGCCATAGCATTGGGAATCCATCTCCCAATAGGTAAATCTAGAATTTATTTCTTTAGAATACATTATTAGAGTAAATATCTCATTTAGGGACCCCCTTGCATTAGGTCTACCCATGGGGTGAAGCTTTGGCTTTCCTTGTTCCATTTGGAGAATTTTTCCTTTGTATTTTGTGTCATTTTGGGAGAAATCCGAGAATGACATTTCTAGGGTTTGTGAGCAGGTTCGTTGTCACGCCCCAGTCCCAAAATAGCGAGGGACTAGACACGTGGCAATGGCCAGCAGCACACACCGATGGAAAAACCCAATTTAATGGATCCATCGGGGCATACTTAAGCTGTAAAACAACAATCAAGGTCTGCTAATCTCATCCACAGAAATAAATACAACAATATCAGAATTATAAAGCATTAACAAGTCTTGATTAAAACATAAGTCGGGAAACAACCCGATAATGAGTTTGATACATCAACTCAATAAACTGGAAATAAAGAGTCTAACAATAGAAATAACTGAGTATAGAATATGCATATACTCAGGAGAAATCCTCTGCAATCACCTCATCCTCGGTTCCTGGCACTGCTCCGAGAAGTGCTCCTGTTCCGTACACCTCAGGATAGATATCTCCTGCCAACCCTGGGGACATAATCCAGATCCAGGTCCTCAGGGGACATAGCAAGGTACAAAATAACTCATGCCAAAATAAATGCAGTGCAGCAATAAATGAAATAATAGGGTAAATAAATAACCAGCTAAGTGATATGCAAATGAGAGTTTTAGTCATACTCGGGCTGAGACTACTATAGGATATGTGTCGGGGAAATCCATAGCAATATTCTCTCGAAGGGCCAGTACGGTACCAAAGCTCTGTGTCAGAGTCTAAGGCACTTCCAGTAAAGTAATATATATATATATATAATCAGCCTTTTGTATGGTAAAAACTCTCCCCACCCAATGTAATCACACGTCATAGGTTCACGAAGTCTCATGTCCATGTCACGCAAGATCATATCTAATGCAACAAGTCATAATAAAATTTAAGCATGTATAATGTATATGTCCAAATCCTGTATCCTATACAGAATCACCATGAATATCTCAGGAAGATTCTGTCTCATGAATAGTGTCAGGTGTCCTGAGGTATGACGTACTTGATAAGACAAGCACAAAATGAATAGTGTCTCGATAACCATGTCTAGGTGACATTACACAACTCTGCGTACAGTGTTGATACCCGAATATTAGTCGGAAGCCAAGTAATGTCACACGGCCCTAGGTTGAATAGAGATCTTACAGTCATAAATCAAGAAAATAGTATAAACAATTGCTGCAAGTAGGGCAAGGTACACTTGCCTGGGTTTTGGTTATCAACTGCGGCTCTGGTTTCAGCGGGTTCTGCAGGTACTTCTTCGGTTGCTGAAATAGACATCACCATCAGATTCAGAAGACATCAAAAAGCTAGAAATGCCTGTCCTTGAGTCCAATTTGGACACAGGGGCCAAAATAATATTTTCAGGTCAAAGCGGGGTCCACATGTGTGCCGCTTTGCACCGAAAAATATGTCAGAACCAATGGTCTCCAATTTCGCCAAACTTAGTGTCAACAAGTCTATAACGATGATACGAACCCAACGGAACTTTTAGAATTGGATTTTGATGAGCCGGTCATAAAATCGCCCGTCAAGTAGAGCCGTGAGACCCACGATACGCGATTTTGTCAACGTTCTCAGAATCAAACCAAACTTGGGTCATAGGACCAGCGTATTGCTACGAGTCCGATGGTGCAAGTTTTATTTCAATCTGACGTGTGTACACAAAGTTACGACGAGATCTAGAATAGGAGGATACGGGGCGTTGTCGGCGGATACGCGTTGATTCCGGTGTGCACACACATCCAAATCAACTTTTGCGAAATCTTGCACATCCGTATCAACGGCGTGCACCTTTAGGTGAAGACCGCACGTGACCAAGTCTTCCCGTTTGGCGGGGCGCACTCAGTTCCGGGGGAAAACTGGGTATTGTTTTTCCTATTTTTGGATCGCGGTTCGCGATCACCACATGACGCGATGCACCGAGCGGGTTGCACGGGCATCGAAAGGGTCATGCAGCCTACGCGTCATAACTGACGGAACGAAAAACAGAGCAACGAGGAGAGAGAACGGGTTACCTGAACAGGGCTCCGTGAAAACCGAATTCTCGTGTCCACGAGGCGACACGACGTGAGGGAACACTGTGTCCGGGCTGTGTCCGGTCTAGGGTTTCAGTCTACAGGGCGCCGGAATTTATCAGAGCTTCGCCGGAGGAGGGCAGCACGCTGGCGGAGCGGAGCTAAGGCGGCTCAGGGACGGCGCCGGGCTGCGCTGGCACGGCGGCTGGGGGTTTCTCGATCCGGAAAGACGGTGGTGGCGGCGATGGAGCGGAGCTGAGGGCGGGGCTAGGGCGACTCGAGCGGGTGGTGGCTGCGGGTCTGGCTGGCGAGGATGGAGGAGCAAGGAGGAGGAGGAAAGGGGGAAGGCGGTGGTGCTGGTGGCGGAGACGGCGGCTGGGCGAGGGGTTTTAGGGTTTCGGTGAAGGGGGAGATAGGTGGTGGTGCGAGGGCGGCCGAGGGTTTTATAGGTCGATGACGGGCGGTTACGGGCGGAGGAGGCGGGGCGGTTACGGCAGAGGAAGCGGGGGCCTAACGGCCAAAGACTGTCGGGGAAGAGAGAGGGGCTGGGGGCACTGTAGCACGGGTCGGGTTCGGGTCGGGTTTGGATTTTGAGCCCGGATCTGACCCAATAAGAAATTGGGTTGGGTTTGCTAGACCGGTTGGTTCGGTTCGGTTCGGTTTGGTTTATTTTGAAATAAACCGGGTTTATTTCTATGGTTTAATTGGTTTATTTAAAACTTGGTTTTTAGGTTTTTAAAAATGCTTCCGGGGTCCAATAAAATTCAGAAAAATTACCCTATGTTTATTTTTTATTTTACACCAAAAAATATTATTATCATAATATTTTAATATTATTATCATAATATTTTAATATTTAATAAACATATTTAAAAAATCATTTAATTTCAAAATACCCTCATTTAATTAGTTAAAAATTATCGAAAATTCTAGAAAATTCATCTTTAAAATCTGAAAATTTCTGGGGGTTTATAATCTACCCCCTTAAGAGGATTGCGTCCTCGCAATCAAAGAATAATCGGTCAACTGAGATGACACGGTTGTAAAATGTTATTCGAAGCACATTATTGTCAAGAATCATGTTTCAGTAGAATCAAAGGATGAGGTTTAAAACACATAGGGAATGAAAACATCATTTTCCTAGAAAACTACAGTTTTAGAAAAACTAGGTTATTAATTATTAACAAGTTGAAAAACTACTAGGTCAAGGCTAAGGTCACGAACCAGAAGGCACGAACTAAAGCAATACTAAACGAGATAACTACGAAAACTTACGCGCATTAGCTACTCCAAGAGTCTGCGCGTCCTCCAAAGTCATTACAAAAGCTTGTCCGCGTCCTTGAGGTGGTGCCCTCTGCTGTTGCTGGGCTTGCTGGAAGGGTGCTGCTCGAGGCGCCAAGGGTGGCCTTGGTTGATATCCTTGTTGGTTGACTATTGGTGCTCCTTCTCTACGCTCAGGGTATTCCCTAACTGCATGCTGTCTGGATCCGCAAGCTAAGCATAACCCAAGTTTACGTCTACACTCCTTCTCAACATGGCCTATCTTGCCGCAATAGTGACAAGTAGGAAGAGTTAGGGATTTGGATACAGCTCCCGGTGGTGCTTGATGCAGATGAGATTTCTTTGCAGCTTCTCCATGTGGTGCTCGGGCTGGTGCTAATGTGGAAGGCGTTGGACTCTCTCCTGGTGACGCGCTCCATACGTCGGGCTGCAGCAAGGACGTCCGTGTACGAAGTAGGTGCAACGGATCCAATCATTCTCTGTAGCTCAAAGTTTAGTCCATCGAAGAACTTCTCAGCCTTCTCTTCTTTTGTCGGGATCAGGGAAGGGGTGAAGCGACTCAGTCGAATGAATTCCGTGTTGTACTCTTCCACCGTCATAGTATCCTGAGTGAGACGATTGAACTTGTACCGCAGTTCTGATCGAGCGATAGCTGGAATGTACATCTCCTGAAAGAGTCTGAAGAACTCTTCCCAAGTGACTCGGTCTGGTCCGAGCCGTCTCTCCTCAGATAGCCACCAGTAATGTGCATTGCCCGTCAATTATATTCTAACGGCAGTCATCCAACGTTTCCGTGGAAGCTCAGCTGCTTCTAATTGATGTTGAGTGTTGGTGAGCCACTCATGAACTTCAGTGGGCTCCTCCTTGACAGAAAAGGTTCGGGGCTTCAGTTGGCAAAAATCAGTGATAGAGCCCGTCGATTGTCGTCGACCTGGGAGGTTCGCCTGCTCTAGTGCAGTTACTAGGCTGTTCCTCAAGTACTCCGCCTCGTGACGTTGAGCCTCTTGATGAATTTGTTGTTGAGCTTGCATCATTGCGTAGATCATTTGGAATATCTGTTGCCCGTCTATTGGCTGCCCTTGTGGGAATACGGGCATTGGTGGTGTGAACTGTGGCGGAGGTGGGATGTCATTACGCCGGAACCTTGAATTATGCTGGGCTGCTTGATCATTTTGAGAAGATTATCCTCTATTCTCTAGTGGTGTTACTCTTTCATCGTAGGTGACCAAAGCATCGTGCGGTGTACCTAAGGGATTCTCGTCGCCGGTTCTCGGATCCATTGCTCTGCATCAAAAATAAACTATAAGAGGCCCACAGGAATCAAGGCAAGATGCAAGTCAAAAATTAATTCAAATTCGATACAGATATCAAGAACGATTCAAGCAAGTGGCTGAGATCCTTAAAACTTTTCCTATTCTTATTGCAGGCATGTTCGGTCCCTAAGTTGAAACCGAACAATTTAGTCGTTGACCTGCATGGGCCACCACAAAAACTATGTCACGCCCCAGTCCCAAAATAGCGAGGGACTAGACACGTGGCAATGGCCAGCAGCACACACCGATGGACAAATCCAATTTAATGGATCCATCGGGGCATACTTAAGCTGTAAAACAATAATCAGGGTCTGCTAATCTTATCCACAGAAATGAATACAACAATATCAGAATTATAAAGCATTAACAAGTCTTGATTAAAACATAAGTCGGGGAACAACCTAATAATGAGTTTGATACATCAACTCAATAAACTGGAAATAAAGAGTCTAACAATAGAAATAACTGAGTATAGAATATGCATATACTCAGGAGAAATCCTCTGCAATCACCTCGTCCTCGGTTCCTAGCACTGCTCTGAGAAGTGCTCCTGTTCCGTACACCTCAGGATAGATATCTTCTGCCAACCCTGGGGACATAATCCAGATCCAGGTCCTCAGGGGACATAGCAAGGTACAAAATAACTCATGCCAAAATAAATACAGTACAACAATAAATGAAACAATAGGGTAAATAAATAACCAGCTAAGTGATATGCAAATGTGAGTTTTAGTCATACTCAGGCTGAGACTACTATAGGATCTATGTCGGGGAAACCCATAGCAGTATTCTCTCGAAGGGCCAGTACGGTACCAAAGCTCTGTGTCAGAGTCTAAGGCACTTCCAGTAAAGTAATATATATATATATATATATATATATATATATATATATATATATATATATATATATATATATATATAATCAGCCTTTTGTATGGTAAAAACTCTCCCCACCCAATGTAATCACACGTCACAGGTTCACGAAGTCTCATGTCCATGTCACGCAAGATCATATCTAATGCAACAAGTCATAATGAAATCTAAGCATGTATAATATATATATCCAAATCATGTATCCTATACAGAATCACCATGAATATCTCAGGAAGATTATGTCTCATGAATAGTGTCAGGTGTCCTGAGGTATGACGTACTTGATAAGACAAGCACAAAATGAATAGTTTCTCGATAACCATGTCTAGGTGATATTACACAACTCTGCGTACAGTGTTGATACCCGAATATTAGTCAAAAGCCAAGTAATGTCACACGTCCCTAGGTTGAACAGAGATCTTACAGTCATAAATCAAAAAAATAGTATAAACAGTTGCTGCAAGTAGGGCAAGGTACACTTGCCTGGGTTTTGGTTATCAACTACGGCTCTGGTTTCAGTGGGTTCTGCAGGTACTTCTCCGGTTGCTGAAATAGACATCACCATCAGATTTAGAAGATATCAAACAGCTAGAAATGCCTGTCCTTGAGTCCAATTTGGACACAGGGGCCAAAATAACATTTTCAGGTCGAAGCGGGGTCCACATGTGGGCCGCTTTGCACCAAAAAACGTGTCAGAACCAATGATCTCCAATTTCGCCAAACTTAGTGTCAACAAGTCCAGAACGATGATATGAACCCAAAGGAACTTCCAGAATTGGATTCCGATGAGCCGGTCACAAAATCGTCCGTTAAGTGGAGCCGTGGTGCCCACGATACGCGATTTTGTCAACGTTCTCAGAATCGAACCAAACTTGGGTCATTGGACCAGCGTATTGCTAAGATTCCGATGGCGTAAGTTTCGTTTCAATTTGACGTGTGTACACAAAGTTACGACGAGATCCAGAATAGGCGGATATGGGGCGTTGTCGGCGGGTACGCGTTGATTTCGGTGTGCATGCACATCCAAATTAACTTCTGCAAAATCCTGCACGTCCGTATCAACGGCGCGCACCTTTCGGTGAAGATCGTACGCGACCAAGTAGTCCCGTTTGGCGGGACGCACTAAGTTCCGGGAAAAAATGGGGTATTATTTTTCCTGTTTTTGGATCGCGGTTCGCGATCACCACAGGACGCGACACACCGAGCAGGTTACACGGGGATCAAGAGGGTCACGCAGCCTATGCGTCACAACTGACGGAACTGAAAACGGAGCAACGAGGAGAGAGAACGGGTTACCTGAACAGGGCTCCGTGAAAATTGAATTCTCGTGTCCGCGAGGCGACACGACGCGAGGGGACACTGTGTCCGGGCTGTGTCCGATCTAGGGATTCAGTCTACAGGGTGCCGGGCTTCACTGGAGCTTCACCGGAGGAGGGCAGCATGCTGGCGGAGGTGGAGCGGAGATCTGACGGCTCGGGGACGGCGCCGGGCTGCGCTGGCACGGCGGCTGGGGATTTCTCGATCGGGGAAGACGGTGGTGGCGGCGGTGGAGCAGAGCTGAGGGCGGGGCTAGGGCAACTCGAGCGGGTGGTGGCTGCGGGTCTGGCCGGCAAGGACGGAGGAGCAGGAAGAAGGAGGAAAGGGGGAAGGCGGTGGTGCTGGTGGTGAAGACGGCAGCCGGGCGAGGGGTTTTAGGGTTTCGGTGAAGGGGGAGATAGGTGGTGGTGCGAGGGCGGCCGAGGGTTTTATAGGTCGATGACGGGCGGTTACGTGCGGAGGAGGGGGCGGTTAAGGCAGAGGAAGCGGGGACCTAACGGCATGAGAAGGCGGCCGGATTTCGTAACGGCCGGAGACTGTTGGGGAAGAGAGAGGGGCTGGGGGCACTGTAGCACGGGTCGGGTTCGGGTCGGGTTTGGATTTTGGGCCCGGATCCGACCCAATAAAAAATTGGGTTGGTTTTGCTAGACCGGTTGGTTCGGTTCGGTTCGGTTCGGTTTGGTTTATTTTGAAATAAACCGGGTTTATTTCTATGGTTTAATTGGTTTATTTAAAACTTGGTTTTTAGGTTTTAAAAATGCTTTCGGGATCCAATAAAATCCAGAAAAATTATCCTATGTCTATTTTTTCATTTTACACACAAAAATATTATTTTTATAATATTTTAATATTTAATAAATATATTTAAAAAATCATTTAATTTCAAAATACCTTGATTTAATTAGTTAAAAATTACCAAAAATTCTAGAAAATTCATTTTTAATATCTAAAATTTTCTGGGGGTTTACATTCGTTGGGTCCTAATTGTGATTTAGAACGTGTGGGTGTGCTTTGGGTCGAGTTTGGATTCATTTGGGGAGCATATCATGGGCGTATCCCAACATATCGTGATACACACACCAAGTATTTGACTTATTGCATTGGTGAGTGTGTGAACCTTTAGTGGGTGTTATATATATATATATATATATATATATATATATATATATATATATATATATATATATATATATATATATTTGTATCTATATATATTTGTATCTATATATATAGGGGTATGTGAATGGGTAGTGTATATGTATATATATGTATGATATTTGATGTGGAAGAGATGATGGTAAGGTGTGTTGAATGTGTTTACTGTGACAGTGGTAGGGTGCTATGTTGCACTTGATTGAGTTAGTGTTGGTGGTGTGCCAGATGCTGGGTAAGTTTGACAGTGTGTAGTGAGAAAGAGGTGCATGTGAGTGTGCATTGTTTGTGGTATCTGCACCACAGTGCAGTACACTGTTAGTTAGCAGTGTATCAGTTCAGTTTGGAGAGTTCCATAAGACATGTACCAATGATACATATGATATCATTTGGTTTTGTATTGAGGTTGTTAGCAGTTGTGTGCGTGAGTTTTGTGTAGAAATTAAGATGATTAGATGCAGTATTGATGGAGTAAGTTTTAGTATTAATGTTGCGTTAGTAGCGAAGTTAGTATAGGTTGTGTGCGATAGGATCTGTGCATGTGTGTTAGTGTGCCAGTGTCATGTCCCAGTTCCAAAATACCGAGGGACTAGCCACGTGGCAATGACCAGCAGCACAACTCCAATGGACAAACCCAATTTAATAGACCCGTTATAATGTACTTAAGATGTAATAAATATAAATGCAGTCTATACCATCTATCACAGAATAATTCTAATCTCATCCACAGAAAGAAACATAACTAAATATGATAGACTAATTAAGATAATAGATAAAATGAAATAGTCCATCATTAAGTCAACATTTGTAGTATCTCGGGGAACAACCCGATAAAATAAATCAACACATAGATCCATGAGTCAAGATATGAAATAGCTGGAAACATAAATAAATAAGTATGTAACAGAATACTCAGAAGAAATTATCTGGCACAACCTCGTCCTCTGGTGCCAGTACTGCTCCAGCATCAGCTCATGTCCTGTATATCTCGGGGTATTCCTCCTCTACTGTACCTGGGGACATAATCCAGATTCAGGTCCTCAGGGGACATAGCAAGGTACAATAAACACTCAAGACAAATGAAATACAGTAAATAAAACAGATCCTAAGGACAAGCTATGTAACCAGCTAAGTGAAATACAAATTGAGAGCATCACTAGTACTCAGGCTGAAACCACTACAAGCTCTGTGTCGGGGAGCCGATAGCAGTAATATCACGTAATGGGCCAAGCTCTGGAACAGAGACTAAAGTACTGCAATAATAAAATATATATGTATGTAATCATCTTGTAGCCTGTGTGTCTTTCACCACCCAATATAATCACACGTCTCATGTCCACGACGTCTCATTTCCATAACACGCAAGATCATGATCTCTAACTAGTACAACGAGTCATAATAATATTTACGTATATGCAAGTCTTATGTCACGAATCCTGTAAGCCTATACAGAATCACCACGAATAATTTAAAAAATATTTTGTCAAATGAATAGTGTCAAGTGTCCTATGGTATGACTAACTTGATAAAGCAAGTACGTAAAAATATAAAGGATCGTGGTATCAACTCTCTAAGTGACGTTACACGAATTCGCGTACGACGTAGACAAACAAATCTTGTTCGGACGTTAAGCAACGTCTCATGGTCTTAGGTTGAACAGGTACATCATAAAAGTATATGGAAAGAATACAAGCAAATAATAGCACATGAGCTTCTGCAAGTTGGCAAGGTACACTTGCCTGTGTTTTGAGCTCCGTCAGTTGCTCCAATATAAGTGAAATCTCCAGGTACGCCTCCGGATGCTGAAAAAAATATCACCATTATTCTCAGAATACTTAAAATAGCTAGGATTGACTACCCATAAGTCCAATTTGGATAAAGTTGCAGAATTGACAGTTTTTCGTCAAAGTGGGGTCCATATGTGGCCCACTTCGCACCGAAAAATATGCCAGAGATAAAGTTCTCCAAATTCGTCAAACTTAGTATCTACGAGTCCATAACTATAATACAAACCCAATGGAACATCCTGAACTGGATTCTGATGAGCCGGTCACGAAATCGTTCGTCAAGTAGAACCGTGGGGCCCGCAAAATGGTATTTCGTCAACGTTCTCTGAATTAAATCAAACTTGGGTCACAGGACCAGCGTAATGCTACGAATCTGATGACATAAGTTTCGTTACGAAATGACAAGCACACACAAAATTATGACGAGTGTCAGAATATGTCGATACGGGACTTTTTGACGGATACACGTTGATTACGGTGTGCACGCACATCCAAATTAACTTTCACAAAATTTTACATATCCGCGTTGATGATATGCGCCTTTTGGTGCAATTTGCAGACGACAAAGTTGCCTCGTTTAGCGGGTCGCACTCTATTTCGGAAAATTTTGGGTTTAGAAAACTAAGTTTTTGGTCAAATTCAACAGCAAATAAAATACAGCATACAACGAATTAAAATAAAGTAATTAAAGAGATTAAAACTCGGTTATGTTGTCTAAATTACTGTTCAAGTAGAATTTAATATTAACTAGGTTGGAGTAATTTCTGAACTACAAAATTGGTCCTTTTTTTCCTGTTTTGTATCACGAATTACGATCAATACAGGACATGATAAACCGAAATAATTACACAGAGTTTAAGAGGGTCATGTGGTCTTCGCATATGATTCGACAGATCGATATTTGGATTACTGTGCAGGGAGATACAAGGGCTAGAAGATAGGTACCTCGCTGTGTTGTTTGTCAGGATTTTGGGCAGCTGCGCGGTGGTTTCTTGCGACGTGCGACGACGACTTTCCGGCGATCGTCGGAGGCTGTGGTTAGTCGGGTTGGAAAAGGAGTTGATGGTGGTGGTGGTCGGCTATTCTAGGGATTATATAGTGTGTAGGGGGGCGGTTACAAGGAGACGAAGAAGAGTGGTTGGGTGATTTTGGGAGAGGAAACGAATGGGTTTGCTTCTGTTACAGTAGATAGAGGGTTTACGGGTTACCGGTTAGTGGGTTGCGGGTTAGTGGGTACGGGTTAGGATCCGAATCCAGGTTGGTTTGGTTTACGTTGGGTTGGTTCGATTTGGGTTGGTTTGGGTTGGTTTAATATAAATTAATGCAATTAGCTATCTAAAAAAATAGTTTTAGACCCCAATAAATTCTAGAAAAATTACACAATACTCTATTATTAATTATACACCCAAAAATATAATTTTTGTACTATTTTAATAATTAATTTAATACACAAAAATATAAATTCATGAAGAACATTTATTATAATTAACTAAAAATAATAAAAATCTCTCAAAATCTAAAGAATTCATAATTTCAATAATTAAAATTCTAAAATTAAATTCTAAAAATTTGGGTGTTTACAATCTACTCACCTTAAAAGAATTACGTCCTCTCAATTAAGAAAAAGAAACATAACCGGTCAAGAAAAGGTTTGCATCAGAAGATATGACGCGGTTGCAAGACATGTTTGTTGAAGCATGACACAAAGGATAAGGAACCATGAACAAGGAAAAATCGATAGGAAGGGTGAGGGTTTTGTTCAAGCAGAACACGTAGGGAAGAAATGAAAACTTTTTCCTAGGCAATGAGAGATAAGTAACTCAAGATTAAAGGAGCCTGGTTATAACGAAGATCAACTACATCTTATGAAAACTTGGGTACCACTAACATATTACTAATCTAGACTAACAAGTTCATACTAACATAATACTAGGTATAGGCTAGGAAATGGAACTAACTGGCACATGCTAAAGTATTACTAGGAATATTCGCTATTATAGATAGCTATGATAAAACTAAATCTTACTCATATTCGCTACTCCTCGAGTATGTGCCTCCTCTACTGTCATCGCAAAAGCTTGTCCATGTCCCTGTGGTGGTGCCCTTTGCTGTTGCTGGGCCTGATGAAAGAGTGTTGTATACGATGCCAAGGGTGGCCTCGGCTGATATCCTCCCGGTGCTGGTAGAACTTGTCGGTTAACCATCAGTGCTCGTCGGTGAACTATCAGTATTTTTTCTCGATGCTCCATGCAATTTTTGGCTGAATGTTGGCTAGATCCGCAAGCTAAACGTAATCCCAATTTGAGTCTACACTCCCTCTCAATATGGCCTACCTTGCCCCATTAGTGACAAGTAGGAAGGACTAGTACTAGTGGTGTAAATGCTCTCTGTGGTGGATTCATTTGTGGTAGCTTTGCAGCTCCTCCTTGCTATGCTCAGTCTGGTGCTAGTGCATGCGGCCGCTTTTGGATGGACTCTCTCCTGATAATGTGCTCCATGCGTCGGGCTGCAGCAAGGATGTCCGTATAAGAAGTAGTTACAATGGAGCTGATTAATCTCTGTAGCTCAAAGCTAAGTCCGTCAAAGAATTTCTCCGCCCGATATTGCTGGGCCCCTTGATGAACCTGTTGTTGTACTTGCATCATTGTGCAGAATATTTGGAACATCTGTTGTCCGTCCATAGGCTATCCTTATGGAAAAATAGGCA
Organism: Iris macrosiphon; assembly: GCA_036927795.1. Lineage (NCBI taxonomy): Eukaryota > Viridiplantae > Streptophyta > Magnoliopsida > Asparagales > Iridaceae > Iris > Iris macrosiphon. The sequence continues at coordinate 290,134,715 of JAYESA010000005.1, forward strand.
TTGATGGAGTAAACTGCGACGGTGGTGGAATATTGTCTCGTCGGAACCTCGAGGCATGCTGATCTGCTTGATTGCTTTGTTGAGTGGACGGATCTCCACTTAATAGCGTCACTCTATCATCGTAGGTGACCACAATACCTTGTGGTATTTTCGCGGAAGTCTCGTCGCTGGCTCGTAGATCCATTACTCTTCATACAAAGTAAACTATGAGAGGAGCACAGAGGAATCAAGGCAGGATGCAAATCGAGAAATTATTTTGAAGTCGATATAGAGGTGAAGAACAGATCAACAAGTAGATGGGATCCTATAACTTATTCTATCCTAATCGCAGGCTTGCTCGGTTCCTTAGTTGAAACTAAAGCAATATAGTCGTAGACCTGTATGGGCCACCACAAAAACAATATCACGCGCCAGTTCTAAAATACCGAGGGACTAGCCACGTGGGCAAACCCAATTTAATGGACCCGTTAGAGTATACTTTGTCATGCCCCGATCTCCCATAGGCTAATCGGCCATCCCCGCTGGGTACGAATCACCGTGCGAGCGCTCCCGCGGGACGATCGCTTCGGCCCATCCGGGCGTGATACCGCACGAGCGTGAGTTACACCCGTGCAAGGTCGTGGTTCATTGGCTGTCGGTAAGAGGTCTAAGCCACAGGATCGCACAGATTGTCCGAGTGCAGCCCGAGTGCAGCAGAATTATAAACGCATAGGCGATTGGTAACAAGTTCACTGAGTCGACAATAGCGTTTATAATTCTGCTGCACTCCGACAATCTGTGCGATCCTATGGCTTAGACCTCTTACCGCCAACCAATGAACCACGGCCTTGCACGGGCGCGGCTCACGCTCGTACGGCATCACGCCCGAATGTGCCAAAGCGATCGTACCGCTGGAGCGCTGGCGCGATGATTCGTACCCAGCGGGGACGGCCGATTAGCCTGCGGGAGATCGGGGCGTGACATAATGGTATCAGAGCTTGGCTTATACGCCTTGGGCTTCATTTCTATTTTCTCAGTTTTAAAAGCTCGTTCATGGGTTATGTGCACACTCTCTCTCAATGTCCCAAACGAAATGTTCCAACAATGAGTCTAAATACTTTCAAAAATATGCATTTGAATGATATGATTACTTGTACAAATTGTAATATGATTTGGCCTTCGTGCCAACCTATACTAGTCCTTCGGGATTAGACTCGTGCTAGAAATATGACTTGTGTGCAAACCAAAATGCCTATACATGTTTGCCCAATTGGATAATGCGAAATCGAATATTGCCCGAGCGGTTAACTTTGCACACAGCCTTTCGGCTAAGTTGTGTAGAGTATCGCGCCAAGACCCTTTGGTGCAAGCTAAGTTGCAAACGAGAATGGATATCGTTCAGGAATAAGACAAGTCAGACTTAGAATTCCAACCAATAGAAATATTCTCAGATTTATCGCTTGGGCGAATGTAGAAAATCGTGTTTGGATTTTTGAGAAATAGCTCGAACCGTATTTTGTATCGGAAGATACAAATCGAATATAGTTAATTTGGATGACTATCGAATATGGATTTAATGGGATGACTCAATTCTGAGTGGTGTATGGTGCACTTGGAAATGTTCAAACGGATTCATAAGACTCGTACGATAGTTGGATTGAACGACTTCAGAAATGTATTGAACAAACGATAAGGCATATATCGAATTGAGATTCACGGAAAATAGAAATCGATATCTTGGTTAAGGAAAACTTACTGGAACTTGGAGAATAGTATGAACGATTTCGGATTAAAATAACCGGACTGAACTTGAATACAATATCACTCGAATAAAAGTTAGCCCGAAAAAAAAATTGTGTTTTGATAAAAGAGATGAACGATAATGCGTTTATAATTCCGCTGCACTCGGACAATTTGTACGATCCTGTGGCTTAGACCTCTTATCGCCAGCCAATGAACCACGGCCTTGCACGGGCGCGGCTTACACTCGTGCGGCATCACGCCCGAATGGGCCGAAGCGATCATCCCGCGAGAGCGCTGGCACAGTGATTCGTACCCAGCGGGGACGGCCGATTAGCCTGCGGGAGATCGGGGCGTGACATACTTAAGCTGTAATAAATATAAATGCAGTCTATACCATCTATCACATAATAATTCTAATCTCATCCACAGAAAAAAACATAACTAAATATGATAGACTAATCAAGATGATAGATAAAGGATATAGTCCATTATTTAGTAAACATTTGTAGTGTCTCGGGGAACAACCCGATAAAATAAGTCAACACATAGATCCATGAGTCAAGATATAAAATAACTGGAAACATAAATAAATGAGTATGTAACAGAATACTCAGGAAAAATTCTCTGTCACAACCTCGTCCTCTGGTGCCAGTACTGCTCCAGCGTCAGCTCATGTCCCATATATCTCGGGGTATTCCCCCTCTACTGTACCTGGGGACATAATCTGGATCCAGGTCCTCAGGGGACATAGCAAGGTACAATAAACACTCAAGCCAAATAAAATGCAGTAAATAAAATAGATCCTTAGAGCAAGCTATATGTCACTACCATATTTTCTAGGAAAGGGTATTTTAGTAATTTTATATATACTGTGTATGATAAATAATTATTTGTTTTATTATTTAATTATTGTTAGATGTTAGTTATTTATTTTATACTTGTGTTAGTGGACCTAACTAGTTTAGTTTAGACTCATGGACCAACATGAATTAATTGATTAGAACTTAGCCCATTTAGAAAGCCCATTGTTAAGGAGATGGATTAAATTAATTAAACCATTAGACTAGAAGCTTCCTTCCTTAATTATTTCTTCATGAGAGATCCCAAGGGGGATATTGGACATTACATGATAGCTTGAGGAAGGGGAAAGGGGGCCGGCCTATTTAGAGGGGGAAAATTATTTCTCTCTCCTCTTTTCATTTCAAAACTAGATCTAGAATTTTCCTCAACCAAATTCCTTTATTCCCACTTCATTTCCCTACCAAATTTTATTCCAATTCCTTCCCAAATCACCTTTGGAGGCTTGATAAGCAAGGATATAGAAGGAAGAAGCAAGGATCTACAAAGAGGAGTAAGGATCTACAAGTTGGAGCCAATTTTATCTCATTTAGAGGTTTCATTGGGAATCCATCTCACAATAGGTATAATTTAGTTTTTTTCCTTAATTTAGGTTCTAAATCTGAGATTTAACCATGTAAAATCAACCCATATGCATAGGCTACCTATAGGATTTGGTTTTGTGTTCATAGGAGGCCTATTGAGAAAGTTATGATACTTTTTGTGTCAATTTTGGGATAATTTCGAGATTGACAATTGTTGTGTGTATTAATTGATCCTATAGATCAATTTGTCATGTGCTTGTATGTTTGGGGCTAGTGTCGTATCCACAATTGGGTACGTGTAGGTCGTATCCCAATAATTTGGTGATACGTGTTAATTTTGGGGTTTTTCCTCCGACACGGGACTTTGTACATGTCATATTTTGATACGGACACGTAGATCTATATTTAACTCTTCGTATTGTTCATAAATAATATATGTGACTTGTTCGTGTCATTCGGGGTACATTTGGATGTGTGGTGGACTCGTGTCACCTGCGTATCCTAGATCTAGTGGGATACGGTGTGATACTCTCCATATGTTTGTACAAATTATATGTAGATCTATTTCTTGTATTCTTAAATCATGGAAAATATATTTGTATATACATATAGATATTTATATATAGATATGGTATATATAATTATGCTTCTTGTGTCTTAGATCTATGTATTATGTATGTACTATATGTATATATGTTGTACTACATATATGTATGTTATTATTATATGTGTTTAGTATATATATTCTATATAGTTGTAACTATGTGATACTATATTGTAACTTTGTATTATTGTGTTAGAATATATATATTGTAGTATGTATATATATGTATATTTTAAATGGGTATTTATATTTATATATGGATGTTATATGATTATATACATATACATATATGTATAGTTGTCTATATATATTAATATGTATGTGTGTGCATGTTACTATATCATAGTTATGTACATAATAATAGGGAGGGTGTATGTATAGTTTTTATTGGTAATTATGTATATAGATATATATATGTTATGTGGATTATATATATATATATATATATATATATATATTAGATTATATATATATTATGGCGACAGCAGCTATTGGTGACAACCGTCGTCACCAAAGCAGCAGCAGCAGCCGCTGTAGCAGCAGCAATGGTAACAGCAGTCGGAGTTGTCACCAAAACAGCAGCAGCAGTGGGAACACTAGCAGCAACGGCGACAGCAGTTTGGCGACTGTTACGCCCCGGTCCCGCAGGGCCGTTCATCCTCGCTTTGGTCCCTACGGAACCGATCATCCTCGCACGGGCGTGATGTCGTGCAAGCCTAAAATGCGCTTGCATAAGGCCAAAGCTTTGATACAAGGGCGAGTAAGCTATTCAATACTGAAGCAGTGACATATAACATTTGCAGAAAAGTAAAGCACACAATGGCATAAGAAAACAGGCTCTTTTATTGATATTCACAAGTGTTACAAGCAGCGCATGGCCGAGGTTACAATTCGCTCAAGCACTCTGTCTCTCGATTATAATGACACCGTTCCATACATCATGTCCCTCTATACAAAAGTAGCTCAAACTCGATACGGCTCAAGGCATCGACTCCAGATTTCTGGTTCCTTGGGATGAGGCACGGCTATCGCTTCCTCGGACGGACAAGCACCTGAGAACAAGCAAACTGTTGGTAGGTCAGCACTTTTATAAGTACTTGTGAGTATAAACAACTGAACAGAAGCTACACCCCCTGAAACCTACACTAAGTAATCATGTGGCAAAATATTGCATTACTAGTGATCTTGCTACTTTTACCTAAGTTTATTTCATGCTGCTCAGAACTATAGTCAGATTACATCTTTTGAAAACATAACTTTGAAACAGTTTTGCATATTCAAACTATAAGCATACGATCGGGACAGTGCTTTATCGTGTAGTGCGCAACATGTATTGTGCATCCAAAATCTAACTCTTTGGGGCAAAGTAGCATATATGAACTATCATTCAATCAAGCACACAAGTTGAACTATCAATCAGAGGTCGGTCCCCGAGAAACTCAGGATCGGTAGCGGTAATCCAGCTAACCAATGACTCTTTCTGATGCTATTAGCAGTTGTGACCAAGGTTCAGTTCTTCACCAATAACCATTTTTCGACCGATGCAAATGCATGAAATACTATCCGATAAACTTCTATAATGCACATCTTAATGAACAAGCAGGCTTATATGTAAATACTTGTATTTCTTACCCCATTGTCGAACATTTATCCCTGCAGCAGACACACAAGTTAGCCACAAGTTGCATATGTGCATAAACTTATGTATCAAACTTTGGTGTCAAAATGATAGGTATGCAATAAGGTAAACCTAGCATGTGCCCTATCTATATGACGGTCCATGAGTTTCCCCATTATTGGACAACAACACCCCCAAGATCCCGTAGGACCGGAATATCATGGTGTTCTCACAATCCCTTCCGGACCGACCGATTCCCAGTATCCCAGAAACCGATCGAGAGACTATTACCTTGTGCACAAGTTGTCCGAGACCAATACATGACAAGCAACATTCAAACAATATACAATCACATTCACATTCACAAGCATATAACAATCTAATAGCCACACCCCCCAGGAACCCGAAGGAACGGAACATCAGGATGGACTATTAGACTCTATCTTTCATTCATTCAGGCAAATACATCTTTTCAACAATCTAATAGCACACGCCACAAGATCCCGAAGGACCGGAACATCAGAGCAGACTATTAGACTTTCTTTCATACTTATAACTTATAGCAGATCGATAGCAAAATAGGTAAGCAAAACATATAGTGACAAGCACGGTTGATTTTAAAATCTAACATGCAATAACTATCTCTTTCTTAGCATATTCAAAGGGACATATTTAAGCGATCCATTTACTTATCTTTCTTAGCATAGTAAGGGTTCGTTCGATAGCTGTGTCGGTGTTTCTAAGCATGCAACATTTCTTATACTCTTAGCATGGCAATGGTTCTATCACATTCTGACAAGCATATGTATTCTCTAGTTAGGCAGCAGATTCGTTTCAATGAAAAGCTATGTGAGTTCTCTTATTAGCATGCTGAGTCGGTTCTATCATTCTTCTTATGAAACAATCTTCTTAAGCAAACAAGCATTCAAAAAAATCAGATTCATTATTAAATCGTGCAAGAATCAGATAATGCAGTTCTGTCCACTCACTTTGATCAATCGGTCGGGAACTCTCCGAGAAGACTTCCATTCGAGCAATCAAGGCGATATCACTTGTACATAGCGCCTACGTGGAGCGGGACGCTACATACTTACCCACCAACAAAGAGTTTCTTCCTCGAAACTCAAGGAGAAACTCACAAAAATACAGAACAGCGATAGTCCTCATCCCTCACCATCCTTAATCAAAACTCAGCAAATCCAGAAATCACAAATCATATCTCAAGCAATGAAACAAATCTAGAAAACTTTTGCGCGCATCTTTGAGAATATCTATGGACTTATTGTATGGAACGTTCATTGCAAGATAATCATAACTCAAAGTCGGAGGCAACGAAATAGGCAAAGAATCGAGTTGCTCTGATACCACTATGTCACGCCCCGGTCCCGCAGGGCCGTTCGTCCTCGCTTTGGTCCCTACGGAATCGATCGTCCTCGCACGGGCGTAATGCCGTACAAGCCTAAAATATGCTTGCACAAGGCCAAAGCTTTGATACAAGGGCGAGTAAGCTATTCAATACTGAAGCAGCGGCACATAACATTTACAGAAAAGTAAAGCACACAATGGCATAAGAAAACAGGATCTTTTATTGATATTCACAAGTGTTACAAGCGGCGCATGACCGAGGTTACAATTTGCTCAAGCACTCTGTCTCTCGATTACAATGACACCGTTTCATACATCATGTCCCTCTATACAAAAGCAGCTCAAACTCGATACGGCTCAAGGTATCGACTCCAGATTTTCGGTTCCTTGGGATGAGGCATGGTTATCGCTTCCTCGGATGGACAAGCACCTGAGAACAAGCAAACTGTTGGTGGGTCAGCACTTTTATAAGTACTGGTGAGTATAAACAACTGAACAGAAGCTACACCCCCTGAAACCCACACAAAGTAATCATGTGGCAAAACATTACATTACTAGTGATCTTGCTACTTTTACCTAAGTTTATTTCATGCAGCTCAGAACTATAGTCAGATTACATCTTTTGAAAACATAACTTTGAAACAGTTTTGCATATTCAAACTATAAGCATACGATCGGGACAGTGCTCTATCGTGCAGTACGCAGCATGTATTGTGCATCCAAAATCTAACTCTTTAGGGCAAAGTAGCATATAGGAACTATCATTCAATCAAGCACACAAGTTGAACTATCAATCAGAGGTCGGTCCCCGAGAAACTCAGGATCGGTAGCGGTAATCCAGCTAACCAATGACTCTCTTTCTGATGCTATTAGCAGCTGTGACCAAGGTTCAGCTCTTCACCAATAACCATTGTCCGACCGATGCAAATGCATGAAACACTATCCGATAAACTTTTATGATGCACATCTTAATGAACAAGCAGGCTTATATGTAAACACTTGTATTTCTTACCCCATTGTCGAACGGTTATCCCTGCAGCAGACACACAAGTTAGCCATAATTTGCATATGTGCATAAACTTATGTATCAAACTTTGGTGTCAAAATGATAGGTATGCAAGAAGGTAAACCTAGCATGCGTCCTATCTATATGACGGTCCATGAGTTTCTCCATTATTGAACAACAACACCCCCCAAGATCCCGTAGGACCGGAATATCAGGGTGCTCTCACAATCCCTTCCGGACCGACCGATTTCCAGTACCCCAGAAACCGATCGAGAGGCTATTACCTTGTGCACAAGTTGTCCGAGACCAATGCATGACAAGCAATATTTGTCACGCCCCAGTCCCAAAATACGTAAGACTAGAAATACGTAACACGCCAGCCGTATGTATACGAACTCCAATATATGGAAACCATATACACACGTACGCTGTACATGAATATCCAATCCACTGTGGTAATATATGTCACAATAAGTCACATGCAGTTCTATATCTCATCCATAACACAAATAATAGAATAATGGAAATTAATAACTGAATATCAAAGAAGTAGTCTCAAATAGTAATCTCAAAGTATGATAGTCGGGTGGAAACAAATCCACTACAAATCGACTATAATAAACTACTAAAGAGAGAAGAGAATAAACTCTAATATAAGAATAAATGTCTCAAAAAGAATAGCAACTAAAATCTCTAAACAGCTGCAATGAATCACATATAATCAAAAGGTAAGATCGTCTCAGACTGATAGGTAGCGTCAGGTCCAGGTCCATACTCCTGCGGGTACTCCTGCTCACCTATATCTGGAAGGGACCAGGTCCTCAGAGGGACGTAACAAGATACAAAAAGCACATGCCAATAAAGTACTGAAAGTAAATATCCATTGGGGTCGCCTAACCGTCTAAGTGAATGCAGTTAAGAACACCTTTCCCCACAAATGAGCTATCTGGCTGAAAACTGGGATTTGGCATGGTTCTCTATTGGAGATCCAGAGGCCTAAAAAGGCATGACGACTTTCGAACACCGGAGGCCCGCCTGATAATAATATAATATATAGTGGTCATCACCACCCGTATCTCCGACGGAGAATCCGGGCGCACAATAGATAAAAGTACAAAGGAGCTCAAATGCGGTACTTGTTGTTCTCTCCACCCAATGCTCTAAGTATGTCATATCCATGACACGATAAACCTCTAATAACCGCCAGGTCTACTAGCATGCAAAGTTTCTATTGGCAGTTATCCCTATCCGTCGCACGACCTATACGTACCAGTGGCCAGCCGAGTACGCAAGTCCGTGTCCTACATGTGACTCACACCCGTGTAAGAATAGTGTCATGGCCAATGAAACATAAATGCCTCATGAAAATGGGGTAGTCTCATAAAGTAGGTCTAATGCATATACATAAATAAAAACATAGTACGACGACACCGTCGTTGCACCCAAGTTTTCTTGGACGCGCAGTTTATATAGCAGTTAAAATAAATAAACTAAATAAACATGCATGCCTCATATGGAATGTAAAAATAGTACAATGGCAAGGTATACTTGCCTAGCAAGAAATCTGTAAAGTGTACGCGCCCAAATGTCAAGGACACAGAACCTGGAACTAAGGACTCCGAACAAACGTCTACGGATGCTGAAATAAACATCACCAACGTTTCCGGAATAAGCAAAATAGCTAAGAAGCACATCCCTTTCGTCCAATTTGGACACAGGGGCAAAACGGTAATTTTGGGTAAAAGTGGGGTCCATGTGTGGCCCACTTTGTACCGAAAAGCGTGCCAAGGGTAACAGTCTCTAAATGGAACAAACTATAGGTCAAATAACTCTAGATGTCAATACGAACCCAACGGTATATCCAAATGTGGATTCCGATGGGCCGAACAGAATTTTGTCCAAAAAGTCAATTGTGGGCCCGCCAATTGGCGATCTGGTCAACCGTCTCAAAAATGCATGAAAATTGGGTCAAAGGACCAGCGCATTACCACGAGTCCAGCGGCACAAGTTTCGTCGCAATCTGACAAGCGTGCACAAAATACGCACGAGTTCTACAAAAGTTGCGATACGGTGTGTGTCCGCGGATACGACCTGATTCCGGCGCGCACACGCGTCCGAATCAGTCTCCACGAATTTTCACGTGTCCGGTTATGCTGCGTGCACCATTCGGTACACGTGGCACATAGCGGGGCGGTCCCGTTTGGCGGGGCGCGCTCCGTTTTCCAACTTTTAGAAAACTAGAAAAAGTGGATGTGCGCAGTTTTGTGACGAATATAACTATATCCACAGCAACTAATAGCATAGGGTTATTTAACAAAAAATAAACTAGGTCAGGTATTCTACAGGTATCAAAAAGAATCACCGAATTCGGATCTCTGTGGTGGGAGATACGAACTCGGTAATATGGGTGGTCATTCTGGAATTCTGCGATTCCAGAATTGGGTCTGTCCGTCCACTTTGAACGCTGTTTTTCACCTAGGAGCACACGTTTTCCGAGGTTGTCTATAAAACAGATATTGGAGAGGGTTAAGGGATGATCATACCTATGAAAATAGAACAGCGTTTGGTTGAGCGAGTCGACAGAAAATCACTCTGGAGCGAAGGTACCTCGAGTGAGATTCTGCAGGGCGCAAGGTCGGCGTCGACGGGATGGTTGGATGGCTTGGTGGGACTCTCTGGCTGCGGTGACGGCTCCTAGATGGGAAGAGGAGGTCTGGAGATTTAGGTTAGTTTTTTTTTTTTTTTGAGAGAAATATATATATATACATATGTTATAGGGAGAGAGAGAGAGAGCGGATGGAGCGGGTAAAGGGTCGGGTGAATAATCGGCTGCTGGCACATAGGGGCGGGCTCCCTGTTGGACGCTGAAGGGTCTGGAGCTAGGCGGTCTTAGCAATTGTGCTAAGACTTGCAAGCAATTGCTTAAGGGATGGTTGGAAGTCTTTAGCAAATGCTAAGTAAAGCATTGCTATTATTATTAGTATTATTATTATTATTATTATTATTATTATTATTATATTAGTAGCTTTATTTAATTAATTCTTTCTTAATCTTTTCTTAATCTTTTCTTTTCCTATTAATATATATGCATATATATATATTTGTATATATATATAACATATATACTCATAGAAAAATTCATAGATTAGAAAAATGCACACCATTAGGCTAGCAACTGCTCAAGGGGTCTCCTACATGGAATAAATTCCAAAAAATTCCTGATGGTCCCACAAGTCCTCTAAGTGCCCGAACACCTAACATAAAAATTATTAAAAATCTATTTCTCCTATTTAGCTCTAATTACTACAATTTAAATTAATAATTAATAATTAAAGGGTATATACGATTTTTAGGAAGGGGGTTTTACAACATTCAAATAATACACAATCACATTCATATTCATAAGCATATAATAATCTAATAGCCACACCCCCCAGGAACCCGAAGGAACGGAATATCAGGGCGGACTATTAGACTCTTTCTTTCATTCATTTAGGCAAACACATCTTTTCAACAATCTAATAGCACACCCCCCAAGATCCCGAAAGACCGGAACATCAGGGTGGACTATTAGACTCTCTTTCACACTTATAACTTATAGTAGATCGATAGCAAAACAGGCAAGCGAAACATATACTGAAAAGCACGGTTGATTTTAAAATCTAACATGCAATAACTATCTTTTTCTTAGCATATTCAAAGGGACATATTCAAGCGATCCATTTACTTATCTTTCTTAGCATAGCAAGGGTTCGTTCGATAGCTGTGTCAGTATTTCTAAGCATACAACATTTCTTATACTCTTAGCATGGCAATGGTTCTATCATATTCTGACAAGCATACATATTCTCTAGTTAGGCAGCAAATTCGTTTCAATGACAAGCTATGTGAGTTCTCTTATTAGCATGCTGAGTCGGTTCTATCATTCTTCTTATGAAACAATCTTCTTAAGCAAACAAGCATTCAAAAACTCAGATTCATTATTAAGTCGTGCAAGAATCAGATAATGTAGTTCTGCCCACTCACTTTGATCAATCGGTCCGGAACTCTCCGAGAAGACTTTCGTTCGAGCAAGCAAGGCGATATCACTTGTACATAGCACCTACGTGGAGCGGGGTGCTACAGCGATGACTGCAAACCGTCACCAAAGCAGCAGCAGCAGTAGGAACAGTCAGCAGCAGCATCGACGGCAGATTTTGCAACGGTCAGAGCCGTCACCAAAGGGACAGCATATCAGAATATCAGATTTTCAGCACTGTGTTTATGATAATTGGCAGATTATATATATATTGGTATTTATTATAGATGAAAATATATTTTTAATTGCTAATTTTATTATAGTATATGTATAATATTTAGTATATGTATTATATATATATACGGGTAGTTAATATAAACAAGATATTGGGTAATACCTTGTGATACTGTCACGACCCGCACCCGGTGTAAGGGTACTAGTCGAAAACAACGCCCAGCCTACGCCGCAGAATCGGCGGTAGAACGCTGTCTAGATAAACTATCTAACAATATAATGAACCACCAATAATGATAGTATACTCAATCACAGAACTAAGGTGGAAATGAGCACGAATCAGATAAAGAATAGAATAGTCACAATACAACTCATGAGTCTAAAATAATACATCAATGAGTCTGAAGAAAATTTCAGAAATATGCTGGAGACAAATCCAGTACAAAGAATACTACAAAACTATAAAGCTACAACTCCAGGGTCAACTGTCTCAGTTGGGATAAGTCCCTCTTGAGCCAGGGTCTCAGAATCTAAACCCACAACATCCTGGGGTCCATAATAGGTAGGGTACTCCTCAGTGTCATCTGGAAAAATATATCCAGTCAGGAAAGGAGCAGAGTACAACCCTAACAGCAGTTCTCAAACAATGATAAAAACTATGTAACAGTAAATAGTTGTGGATAAACAAGATGCATAAATAGATACAAGAATGTATAGACAATAAGGAAATACTGGAAAGAAATACAATAATGAACAATATGCTGATGGAACAAGAATACTAATGACTAAGTGTGTGAGTACTAGCTTTAACATGTGATCGGCTTAGGAACTTGCACAAGAGTATAATGGCCTGGCTGATTATACGTGCGGTGTATGATCAACACTCACAAGGAACAAGACATGCACAAGGAGGGTATGATCACATATCTACACTAAAATACTCCCCACCCCGACTGGTATAATAGATCCAACCACGGTACGTTATGGCACTAGATTTCCCAAGAAGATAGCTAGTCTCCCCGAGAATCGGTGTCTGTACATGTACAAGATAACCAATGAAACAATACTTGCACCATATACACCATATACCAAGGAATAACATCTCATGATGAGATCCGGATATACCAATCCGTGTAACCATAGTGTCAAGAGAACATGTATATCTACACTAGATACAACGAACATAGAGGATATCATAAATGAGAAACTATCAGAGAATGTACTCGCCTGAAGTCCAATGAACAGTCTCACAAATGTCTGACTCGGTGCCTCGAAGACCTAGACATGGAATACCACATTAATACAAGGTCCCGGAAAGAGAACAAGTCAAACTAGGCAACTTCTAGGTCAATAAGTCAATTCTAAGGTAAAAGTCAACTATGGTCAACTCTAAAGTCCACTAAAGTCAAACATGGTCAAACCCAAAGTCAACCTCACAAGACATCTATAAAATAATATAGAGATAAACTACAATAATTTAGGAATCAAATTAGATTCAAAAAGAACTCACACAAAGTATACTAATAATACAATTAATATATACCCTAAAATAATATATACAACCCAACATTTATATAAATAACATAATATATTATTACAATTATTATTCCTCACAAAACACACACACATATATATATATATATATATATATATATATATATATATATACAATTATAATATATAATATATACATTAAATCTGTCAAAGCGTCATTGAAAAACAGTGAATAAAATAGGATTAAATCAAAACAGTTTAAATAGTGACAGTCGGGACTGTCACCGAAGGACTGTCACCGAAACCCAAATAATAAACTGCCACTGCTTTGGTTTTCGCTGACAGTTAAACTGTCGCGGAAAAGCGTCGCAGAAAAGCTGCTGTTTCCCGCTGCTGCAATTAATGACAGGTTTGTCATTAATTGCCCGAAGGCTACAGCGGCTGCTATTAGTCGGCTAATTAATGACAGTTTTTACTGTCATTAATTCACTGTCACTAAAACAAGTTATATATATATAATTATATATATAAAAACAAAATATATAAAACAATATATATATATATATATATATATATATATATATATATATATATATATATATATATATATATATATATAAACAGAATATATAAAACAGTATATATATATATATAAACCATTAATACAAAAATGTACATATATATATTAATATACACATAAACTTATACCTTCAAATATTTAACAAAGAACATATAATTTACATGGCTAGAAGCACACCTAAAATATTTACATTAATATCCAAATAATTATATAATAATTATAAATAATATAATTACACAATTAAACATATAAATATATTTTATAAAATATTTTATGTATAAATTATATTATTTAACAAGTAGTAACATATATATTTGCATGCAAGAAAGCTACATATTATATTGTACATAATATTAGCACACACAAAATATAGATCCATGCTACAATAATTACCATAATAAATACACAAAATAAATATATAATATCTATATATATTTACTAATTATGAAATAAGAATTGAACCACAATTAATTAGATCTATGCAAAAATACACACAATTGGAGAGTATCTCACCGTATCCCACTAGATCTAGGATACGCATGCGACACGAGTCCAACACACAACTAAATGCACCCCGAAGGACACAAACAGATCACAAATAATATTTATGAACAAATCAAAGCGTCAAAAGTAGATCTATGTGTCCGTGTCAAAATACGACATGTTCAAAGCCCCGTGTCGGAGGAAAATCCCCAAATGACACGTATCACCAAATAGTTGGGATACGAACCACAAGTATCCCAATATGGACACGACACTAGCCTCAAACACAAATCTCATGTCCAATTGATCTATAGGATCAATTGACACACACAAAAAATATAAATTCGGAATTCCAACAAAATTGACACAAAAAGCACCATAACTTTCTCCATGGGTCTCCTATGAACACAAAACAAAGTCCTATGGGTAGTACATACATATAGGTTGATTTTACATGATTAAATCTCAGATTTAGAAGCTATTTAAATGGGAAAATCTGAATTATACCTATTGGGAGATGGATTCCCAATGAAACATCCAATTGAGATGAACTTGCTTCCAAATTGTAGATCCTTGCTTCCTTCTTCTAGATCCTTGCTTCCTCCTTCTCTAATGGTGAATTGGAAAGAATTTGGAATAAATTTGGTAGGAAATTGGATTGGGAATGGAGGGAATTTGGTAGTGGGAGAATTCTAGATCTAGATTTGGAATGAGATGAGAGGAGAGAGAAATTCCCCCCCTCTTTAATAGGCCGGCCATAGCCCCTCCCCCAAGCAATTGTAAAATATCCAATGTACCCCTTGGGGCCTCTCATGAAGAAATAATTAAGGAAGGAAGCTTCTAGTCTAATCATTTAATTAATTTAATCTATCTTCTTAACCATGGGCTTTCTAAATGGACCAAGTCTAACTAATTAATTCATGTTGGTCCATGGGTCCAAACTAAACTAGTTGGGTCCACTAAAATAAGTCCAAAATAATTAAATAATATCTAACAACAATTAAATAATACAACAAAAATTATTTACCATGCACAATATTTATTTAAATAGGAAATTACTAAAATACCCTTTTTTCTAAAATGTGGTAGTGACAAGTCTACCCTCCTTAAAATAATTTCGTCCTCGAAATTCAAAGACGAAAACTACCCCCAGAAAATCACAGAACAGAACTAAAGAATCACAACTAATGAACAGAACATAACAATGAACAGAACATAACTAGAAATAACATACCTTAAGGTACAAACAAATATGGATAACGCTCTCGCATGTCATCCTCTCTCTCCCAGGTAGACTCCCCCGGAGAGTGATGCCTCCATGCGACGCACACCAAAGGAATAGTCTGGTTCCTCAGCACCTTCTCTCTCCGATCCAGAATTCCAACTGGCTGCTCTGGATAGCTAAGAGTAGGGCCCACCTCTATCTCTGAGTGATCCAATACATGACTAGGATCTGCCACGTATCGTCTCAACTGTGACACATGAAACACGTTGTGCACTTCCTCCAATGCAGGTGGCAAGTCTAGTCTATAAGCAACTGCACCGACCCTCTCTAGAATAGTGAAAGGTCCAATGAATCGCGGACTAAGCTTTCTGCCTCCACCGAAGCGAATCGTGCCTCGTGTCGGAGAAATCCTCAGAAACACCAAACCACCCACCTAGAACAAAACACCACCTTAAGAACTTATCTATAACAAACAACCAAGAACAAGCACACAAAATAAAATCTAAACTATACCTCAAACTCCAAGGGTCTCCGATGGCTATCGGCCCAATGCCGTTGTCTGTCCTGTGCCACTCGAAGTCTGTCTCTGATCAACTGAACCTTCTCTGCTGCATCCACAACCATATCTGGCCCAAGCAAAATTCTCTCTCCAACATCGTCCCAAGACAAAGGAGTACGACACCTCCGACCATATAGAGCTTCAAAAGGTGACATCTCTATACTGGCCTGGTAACTGTTGTTGTAAGCAAACTCTACCAAATGGAGATGGTCCTCCCAAGAACCCCCGAAATCTAGTACACAAGTGCGCAACATATCTTCGAGAGTCTGAATAGTCCTCTCTGACTGCCCATCTGTCTGGGGATGATATGCAGTACTGAACTTGAGCTGAGTGCCCAAACTCTCCTGCAAACTCCTCCAGAAATGAGAAGTGAAACGACTATCCCGATCTGAGACTATGCTGACGGGAACTCCATGTATCCTAACGATCTGCCTCACATACATCTCTGCCAGCTTCTCCGTAGATAAACCCACCTTGAAAGGCAAAAAGTGGGCCGACTTGGTCAATCTATCAACAATGACCCAAATCGCGTCTTTCCCTCCTGGAGATCGTGGTAGTCCGGACACAAAATCCATAGTAATGTGTTCCCACTTCCACTCTGGAATGGGTAATGGCTGAAGTAAACCTCCTGGCCTCTGCCTCTCGGCTTTCACCTGCTGGCACACTAAGCATCTGGATACAAACTGTGCCACTTCCCTCTTCATGCCATACCACCACACACTCTCTCACATATCCCGATACATCTTGTTAGCACCTGGATGTATGGAATACTGAGAGCGATGCGCTTCCTGCAACACCTCCTCGTGCAACTCTCCACTAGGCACACACAATCTAACTCCATGCCTCAAGGATCCATCCTCTGCAATAGTGAAATCATCCTCCAATCCTGCTCTCACCTGAGCTCTGATACTCCTCAAAGATACATCATCATACTGTGCTGCCTTGATCCTGTCCATCAAATCTGAGTGTATCTGCAATCCCCACATTTGCATAGCACTACTAGGAACAATCACCTCAATGCCCAAGCTCTCCAAGTCCTCCAACAAATATCGATCCTGCGTCAAGAACATAGCTACCGGATACCTGCTCAAAGCATCGGCAACTACATTGGCTTTTCCAGGATGATATTGCAAAGAGATATCAAAATCCTTCATCAGTTCCAACCACCGACGCTGCCTCATGTTCAACTCCTTCTGCATGAAAACGTACTTCAAGCTTTTGTGGTCTGTGAAGATCTCCACACGCTCTCCGTACAAATAATGTTTCCACAACTTCAGGGCGAATATGACAGCTGCCAACTCCAAATCATGGGTAGGATAGTTCTTTTCCTGAGGACGCAATTGCCTGGATGCATAGGCAATCACTTTCCCATGCTGCTGAAGAACACAACATAAACCCTTTCCCGATGCATCACTATAAATAGTGAAACCTCCGGACCCTGATGGCAATGTCAAAATAGGAGCAGACGTCAACCTCTTCTTCAACTCCTCAAAAGCAGCCTGGCAATCTTCCGTCCAAACAAACTCCACATCCTTCCTTGTGAGTCTGGTCATCGGCTCGGCAATCCTCGAAAAATCTTGCACAAACTTTTTGTAGTAGCCTGCCAATCCCAAGAAACTCCTGATCTCTGCTACTGAACTCGGAGTCTTCCAAGATTCCACTGCTGAAATCTTCTTCGGATCCACTGAAATACCATCACCAGTCACAACATGCCCCAAGAATTCTACTTTGTCCAAGAAAAACTCACATTTGGACAACTTTCCATACAGCTTCTCCTTCCTCAGCACATCCAACACAATCCTCAAATGCTCCTCATGCTCCTCCGGTGTCCTCGAGTATATGAGTATGTCGTCGATGAACACTACCACGAACTTGTCAAGGTACTGGTGGAACACCTTGTTCATCAAGTTCATAAATACCGCCGGTGCATTAGTCAAACCAAACGGCATCACCATAAACTCGTACTGACCATACCGAGTTCTAAAAGCAGTCTTCGGTATGTCCCCCGGCTTCACCTTCACCTGATGGTAGCCTGATCTCAAATCTATCTTAGAAAATACCTTGGCACCACTCAACTGATCAAACAGATCATCAATCCGTGGCAAAGGATACTTATTCTTGATAGTGAGATTATTCAAAGCCCTGTAATCAATGTACATGCGCACCGATCCATCCTTCTTCGGTACAAACAATACCGGGGCTCCCCATGGTGAAGAACTCGATCTGATAAACCCCTTATCCTGTAATTCGTCCACCTGCTTCTTCAACTCGACCAGCTTGCTGTTGTTTACTCTATAGACATGCTGCGAAATTGGTTCTGCACCTGGCACCAAGTCTATAGAAAATTCAACATCTCGATCTGGCGGCAATCCTGGCAATTCTTCAGGAAACACATCCAAAAATTCTGCTATCAACGGATGTGGCAACTCCTTGTCTTCCACCATAGCTCCACAAATAATGCCTTCTTCCTGCTCCGCAGTTCCTCTAGCAAACTCGAACTCTGGCTCTCCTGGCGGACCAAACAAAACTCTACCTCCTCTACAATCTATGCTAGCACGGTGCCTACTCAACCAATCCATCCCGAGTATAATGTCGTAGCTCGGAAGTGGCATTACAAGTAGACACGCACTCAACTCCCGGCCTCCCAGAGTAATTCTTCGATCCTTGCAAATATCATTAACCAGGATAATGCCTCCCCCGGTCATGATCTTGCAAGTCCTAAGCAAAGACTCAGCTACCAAACCATGCTTTAGAGCAAAAGAAATAGATACAAAACTATGGGAAGCACCACTATCAAACAAAGCTAAAGCTGGAATAGAATCAAGAAGAATAGAACCTGCGATGACATCTCCTGTGGGTTCCTCCTCTTCGACTGTCATAGCAAACGCTCGTCCCTGCCGAGCACCTCCCTGCTGCTGATGCTGGACAAAATGCTGCTGCTGTGTCGGAAGCGGTCCCCTCGGTTGTGCTGCAGGTGGTCTCATCTGTGCCCTCGGAGCTGGAGCTGCTCCCTGAACTGCACGACGAGGACACTCCCTCAATTGATGCCCTTCAGTACCACAATACAAACAAACTCCTAGCCTCTTTCTGCAAACTTCCCAGATGTGGCCGGGCTTCTTGCAGAAGTTGCATAGAGCTTGCTGTAACTGCCTCTGCTGCTGAGGTGCCTGGTGAAAAGGCGCTCTAGCTGGAGTCTGGTTCTGCTGTGGCTGCTGGAAAGGTCTGGACTGAAAATGAGGACGTTTGGCAGATACTGCACTGCCGTTGGCCCCCAGAAAAGAATCACGGTCTCTCTTGGTCTTCAAACCCAGATCCCACTCAACCTTGCGTGCCTCCGCAAGTATCTACGAGTATGTCTCATAAAAAGACGGAATGAGAATCTTCACCTCCCAGTTTAGACCCTCTCGGAAACGAATAGCTCGAACCTCCGGCTCCCTCACCAGATACTCTGCAAATCGGCTCAGCCTACCGAACTCTGCAGCGTATTCCTCCACAGACATGCTTCCCTGAATGAGACTCTCAAATTGTCTCCCCAAGTCAAGCCTGTCTATCCGGGCAAAAAACTTCTTCTTGAAAAGGTCCCTGAATACCTCCCAAGATTGTCCTGCGTCAACTAGAACCGGCTCATTCCTGAACCAAGTACGAGCGACGTCGAACAGTTGAAGTCCTACCGCCTCAACCTTCAGATCTTCAGAAAGACGGGACACCCTCATAAGACGCTCAATGTCCTCGAGCCAATCATCAGCAAAGACGATGCCCTCCGTCCCTTTGAAAACCCTAGGCTCCAGTTTCTTGAAGTCCTGAATGTTGCCTGGCCGAAGCTGAGCAACCTGAGGAACAACCTGCTGCTAGACCGGAACTCCTCTCTCAACTACAGCACGAGCAAGCTGATGAGCACTCTCGATGCCCTGCCGTAGAACGTCGGTCTGCCTCTGATGTGCCTCCGACTGAGCCCTCTGTGCCTCGAGCATCTCACGAAACAGAGTAAACATCTGTGACGCCTCTGCTGGCACAGGAGGTGGAGGTGGAAGCCCCTCAGATACAGCTGGCACAGTCCTCTGAGTGGGTGGTGGACCTCCGAAAGCAGCTAACACTCCAATCACCGGAGAAGTGACTGGTGCAGGCCCTCGGGATGTCGCAGACCTCTCAGAAGCTGCTCTCCCCTGCTGTGATCTAGTTTTAGGCGGCATCCTGAGACAAAGCGAAAGAAAGAATCAATATGGCACATGATGTAAGATATTCAAGGAAAGGACAAGTTTAAGGGATCAAGTATCAATGTCAAAGGAGAATAGTTGAATCAAAAGAATTTTCCTAGATGTGATTGAGTATCTCAGCCTATATCCTATATCCTATCGCAGGCTCGCAGTAGTACAACTAAGTTGTCGCACTACCACGACATCACATACTTGTAAAGCTAGACCTGCATGGGCCACCACCAAAAACGTGTCACGACCCGCACCCGGTGTAAGGGTACTAGTCGAAAACAACGCCCAGCCTACGCCGCAGAATCGGCGGTAGAACGCTGTCTAGATAAACTATCTAACAATATAATGAACCACCAATAATGATAGTATACTCAATCACAGAACTAAGGTAGAAATGAGCACGAATCAGATAAAGAATAGAATAGTCACAATACAACTCATGAGTCTAAAATAATACATCAATGAGTCTGAAGAAAATTTCAGAAATATGCTGGAGACAAATCCAGTACAAAGAATACTACAAAACTATAAAGCTACAACTCCAGGGTCAACTGTCTCAGTTGGGATAAGTCCCTCTTGAGCCAGGATCTCAGAATCTAAACCCACAACATCCTGGGGTCCATAATAGGTAGGGTACTCCTCAGTGTCATCTGGAAAAATATATCCAGTCAGGAAAGGAGCAGAGTACAACCCTAACAGCAGTTCTCAAACAATGATAAAAACTATGTAACAGTAAATAGTTGTGGATAAACAAGATGCATAAATAGATACAAGAATGTATAGACAATAAGGAAATACTGAAAAGAAATACAATAATGAACAATATGCTGATGGAACAAGAATACTAATGACTAAGTGTGTGAGTACTAGCTTTAACATGTGATCGGCTTAGGAACTTGTACAAGAGTATAATGGCCTGGCTGATTATACGTGCGGTGTATGATCAACACTCACAAGGAACAAGACATGCACAAGGAGGGTATGATCACATATCTACACTAAAATACTCCCCACCCCGACTGGTATAATAGATCCAACCACGGTACGTTATGGCACTAGATTCCCCAAGAAGATAGCTAGTCTCCCCGAGAATCGGTGTCTGTACATGTACAAGATAACCAATAAAACAATACTTGCACCATATACACCATATACCAAGGAATAACATCTCATGACGAGATCCGGATATACCAATCCGTGTAACCATAGTGTCAAGAGAACATGTATATCTACACTAGATACAACGAACATAGAGGATATCATAAATGAGAAACTATCAGAGAATGTACTCGCCTGAAGTCCAATGAACAGTCTCACAAATGTCTGACTCGGTGCCTCGAAGACCTAGACATGGAATACCACATTAATACAAGGTCCCGGAAAGAGAACAAGTCAAACTAGGCAACTTCTAGGTCAATAAGTCAATTCTAAGGTAAAAGTCAACTATGGTCAACTCTAAAGTCCACTAAAGTCAAACATGGTCAAACCCAAAGTCAACCTCACAAGACATCTATAAAATAATATAGAGATAAACTACAATAATTTAGGAATCAAATTAGATTCAAAAAGAACTCACACAAAGTATACTAATAATACAATTAATATATACCCTAAAATAATATATACAACCCAACATTTATATAAATAACATAATATATTATTACAATTATTATTCCTCACAAAACACACACACATATATATATATATATATATATATATATATATATATATATATACAATTATAATATATAATATATACATTAAATCTGTCAAAGCGTCATTGAAAAACAGTGAATAAAATAGGATTAAATCAAAACAGTTTAAATAGTGACAGTCGGGACTGTGTAAAACCCCTTCCCAGAAAATCGTATAAGCCCTTTATTTATTTATTATTAATTAAATTGTAGTAATTAGGTCCAAATAGGAGAAATAAATTTTTTATAATTTTTATGTTAGGTGTTCGGGCACTTAGAGGACTTGTGGGACCATCAGGAATTTTTTGGAATTTATTCCATGTAGGAGACCCCTTGAGCAGTTGCTAGCCTAACGATGTGCAATACCCTATCATATAAATTTTCTTATGTGTGAAAATATTTATATATATATATATATAAACAAATATATATGTATATATATTTTTAATTAAAGAAAGAAAGAAAGAAAAGGAAAAGAAAAGTTAAATAACTTATAGTAATATAATAATACTAATAATAATAACAATAATAAAAGTAACTACTACTACCACTATTCCTATTACCTTGCTCCATCCCTTGCAGCAATTACTTGCTTAAGACCCCTCCCCCCGTCAGCAATTCCATAACCCAATAGGAAGCCGCCCATTAGACCCTTCAGCCGCCCTATTTACTCCACAGACCCGCGGAACTCGTCCAAATCCACTCACCCTCTCTATCCTATTAATATATATAACAAACATATATATATATCATTAGCTCCCCAAAACCCTAACCTAAAACTCCAGACCTCTCCTTCCCATCTAGAGCCGTCACCACAGCCAGAGAAGCCTCCCCAAGCCATCCAACCATCCCGTCGACGCCGACATCGCGAACTGCAGTCTCCCACTCGAGGCACCTTCGCTCCGGCGTCATTTCCCGTTGACTCGCTCGACCAAACGCAGATCCGTTTTCATAGGTATGATCTTCCCTTAACCCTCTAAAATATCTGTTTTATAGTCAACCCCGGAAAACGTGTGCCCCTAGGTGAGAAACAGCGCCCAAGTCAGCGCGAGCAGACAGAATTCTGCAATCGCAGAAACTTGCGATGACCATCCATATTGTCGGGTTCGTATCTCCCACCACAGAGATCCGAATTCGACGATTCTTTTTGATACCTGTAGATTACATGACCTAGTTTAATTTCTGTATTATAACTTTGTGCTAATAGTTGCTGTGGACCAAATTGTAGTCGTTACAAAACTGCGCGCACCCACTTTTTTCCGGTTTTCTAAAAGTGGGAGATCGGAGCGCGCCCCGCCAAACGGGACCGCCCCGCCTTGTGCCAAGTGTACCGAATGGTGCACACAGCATAAGCGGACACGTGAAAATTCGTGGGGACTGATTTGGACGCGTGTGCGCGCCGGAATCAGGCCGTATCCGCGAACACAATCCGTGTCGCCACTTTTGTGGAACTCGCGAGTATTTTGTGCACGCTTGTCAGATTGCGACAAAATTTGTGCCACTGGACTCGTGGTAACACGCTGGTCCTGTGACCCAATTTTCACGCATTTCTGAGACGGTTGACCAAATCGCCAATTGGCGGGCCCCACAGTTGACTTTTTGGACCAAATTAGGTTCGGCTCATCGGAATCCAAATTTGGACATACCGTTGGGATCGTATTGACATTTAGAGTTGTTTGACCCATAGTTTGTCCCATTTAGAGACTGTTACCCTCGGCACGCTTTTCGGTGCAAAGTGGGCCCACCTATGGAACCCGCTTTGGCCCGAAAATGACCTTTTTGCCCCTGTGTCCAAATTGGACGTAAGGACAGGCATTTCCAGCTATTTGACATCTTCTGAGACTGTTGGTGATATTTATTACAGCTTTCGGAGTAGTACCTACCGGATCCACCGATACCAGGACGACAGTTGATATTCAAACATCAGGCAAGTGTACCTTGCCAAACTCTACAGTATTGTTATATATTTCCCTTGCTCTATTATAGTGATGTGCATGCTCAACCTAGGACCGTGTGACGTACTTAGCGTCCGATTATCAGTCGGGTGCCGACACTGTGCGCAGTGTTGGGTACGGTCATCTAGAGTTGGACATTCGTGACACTTTATTCTCGTACTTGTCTTATCAAGTACCATATGACCCAGGACACTTGACACTAATCATGAGACAGGATTTTCCCGAGATATTCGTGGTGATTCTGTATAGGATACAGGACATGGACATTATACTCTTAGATACTTATGACTTGTTGCATTAGCTATGATCACGCTTGACATGGGCATGAGACGTTGTGGTCATGATATGCGTGGTTACATTGGATGGGGAGAGTCACACAGGCTACAGGCTGTTTCATATATCTATCTACTACTATTGTGAGACCTCAGACTCTCGTAGCAGAGCTAGGCACATTACGTGTTTATTACCGCTACCGGCTCCCCGACACAGAGCTTGTAGTGGCTTCAGCCTGAGTTTTAGTGTTACTCTCACTTGCATTTCACTTAGCTGGTTATATATTTACCCATTGATCATTTAGTTATTTATTTGCTGCACTGCTTATCTGTATTTATTTGGCATGAGCTTTCTTGTACCTTGCTATGTCCCCTGAGGACCTGGATCCGGATTTTGTCCCCAGATTTTGCAGACGTGGTTTATCCCGAGGTTTACGGGACCGGAGCAGGAGCTGATCCAGGAGCTGTACCACCATCTGAGGACGAGGTCTTAGCTGAAGACTTCTCTTGAGCATCCATGTTCATGCTCAGCTTTTAGCATTTATTTCAGTCATTTACTTTCTGGTCTGTTGAACCATTGTACTAGATTTTTATCGGGTTGTTCCCCGAAGTACTTTGTGAGACTTGCTGATGATTTACATTCCTTATTTATTCTGTGGATCATATTTTATATCTTGTGTGGATGAGATTAGTTGTGCCATGATTGTCGTAGACTTGTTTTACAGCTTAAGTATGCCCTGATGGATCCATTATATTGAGTTGGTCCATCGGTGCGTACTGCTGGCCATTGACACGCGTCCGGTCCCTCGGTATTTTGGGACTGGGGCGTGACATGGTTTTTGTGGTGGCCCATGCAGGTCTACGACTAAATTGTTCGGTTTCAACTTAGGGACCGGACCAGCCTGCCCTAAGGATAGTATAAACTATAGGATCTCATCCATTATTTAACCATTTGTTGAACTCTATATCGAACTTGAAATTTGTTACTTGAACTGCATCCTGTATTGATTCCTCTGAGCGTTCTCATAGTTTATCTTTTGATTGCAGAACAATGGATTCCGGGAACAGAGATGATTTTCCTTTGGAGACACCACACGACGCTGTGGTTACTTATGGAGATGAAGTGACACCAGGGGATGGTGGACGAGCATCACAGGGTGATCAAACCGGACAGCCTAATCCAAGGTTCCGGAGAGATGACATTCCACCACCACCACAGTTCACTCCCCAGATGCCAGTATTCCCGCCAGGACAAGCCATGGACGGGCAACAAATGTTCCAGATGATGTATGCTATGATGCAAGCACAGAAACAGATTCAGCAAGAGGCCCATCGGCAGGAGGCCGAGTATCTGAGGACCAGCCTGGTATCCGCATTGGAGCAGGCTAATCCAGCAGCGAGGCGAACATCGACGGGATCTATCACCGACTTTCGTCATCTCAAGCCTCGCACATTTTCTGGTAAAGAAGGGCCAACGGAAGTTCATGAGTGGCTCACAAACATTCAGCATCAGCTGGAAGCCGCTGAACTTCCAAGAGAGAAGTGGATGACTGCCGTCAGAATGCAGTTAACTGATAACGCGCATCACTGGTGGCTAGCAGAAGAGAGGAGGCTTGGACAGGACAGAGTCACATGGGAAGAGTTATCCAGACTCTTCCAAGAGATGTACATTCCAGCCATTGCACGGTCAGAGCTCAGAGACAGGTTCAACCGCCTTATCCAAGGCAGCATGTCAGTAGAGGAATACAATGCGGAATTTATTCGCCTGAGCCGCTTTGCCCCAACACTGATTTCAACAGAGGAAGAAAAAGCAGAGAAGTTCTTTGACGGCTTGAAGTTCGAGCTTCAGAAAGTGATTGGAACGGTAGCACCTACCTCTTATACCGATGTCCTTGCAGCAGCCCGACGCTTGGAGCGCATCACCAGGAGGGAATCTAATCTGAAGAGGCCTATCACATCAGCACCATCCAGGCCAGCACATGGAGATTCTGCAAAACGATTCCAGAGGAGTACGCCAGATAGAGCAGCACACAGGGCCATATCCCTTCCTACTTGTCATCACTGCGGCAAGGTAGGACACATTGAGAGAGAGTGCAGGCGGAAGTTGGGACTATGCCTGCTTTGTGGATCAAACCAGCACCTATCCAGAGACTGCACTCACCATAGAGGAGAAGCACCCAGACTAGCTCTACCTGCACCGCGACCAGCTTATCCAGCAGTAGGAGCACAGCAGACAGGAGTTGGTGGAGTCAGACCACCAGCCCCAGGAGGGAACCAGCAGAGACCACCACTGGCACCACAGGCAGCCTTATTTCAGCAGGCTCAGCAGCAGCAGAGAGGTCCAGCACAGGGGCGAGGGCAGGCATTCACTTTAGCTGTTGAGGAGGAGGCTACAGCAGGTGAAGTCATCGCAGGTACTATTTTAGTAGCTTCATTACCTGCAGTAGCATTATTTGATTCTGGAGCATCGCATTCATTTATAGCAGCTAGCTTTGTAGCCACCCATAGAGTAGCTACCGCACCCCTCCCGAATATGAAGAGGATTCTTACGGGAGGTGGAATTATTCCGGTTAGTGACGTCTGTAGATCTTGTTCTGTAGTCGTATGTGGCCGAGAAATGCGAGCGCAATTTCTGATATTTTTTATGCCGGATTATGATGTCGTACTTGGTATGGACTGGTTAAGTCAGTACCATGCAACTCTTGATTGCCGACTTGGGCGGGTTATATTTAGACCGCCTAGACATCCAGAATTTGAGTTTCTCCGAGGAGCAGTAGAGCAAGGAGTTCAGCCTACTCTTAGGGTACTATCTGTAGAAGGGGAGACAGGTTACCCAAGAGTCATATCAGAATTTGTGGATGTATTTCCTGATGATCTTCCAGGTTTACCGCCTGATCGGGAAATAGAATTCACAATAGACTTAACTCCAGGAGCAGAGCCAATCACTTCATCAGTTTATCGGCTAGCACCTAAGGAGTTAGTGGAGTTGAAAGAACAGGTTGATGATCTTTTGGAGAAGGGTTTCATTCGTCCCAGTGTTTCACCTTGGGGAGCACCCATCTTATTTGTGCCGAAGAAGGATGGAACAGTACGATTGTGCATTGATTACAGGGCCCTAAATGCTGTAACCATCAAGAACAAGTATCCCCTACCACGCATTGATGATCTATTCGATCAATTGAGTGGTGCAAGGATATTCTCGAAGATTGACCTTAGATCCGGCTATCATCAGATCAAGGTGAGGAAGGAAGACATCCCGAAGACAGCTTTCAGGACGAAGTATGGGCATTATGAGTTCTTGGTGATGCCGTTTGGTTTAACCAACGCGCCAGCAGTATTTATGAGCTTAATGAACAGAGTCTTTCATCAGTTCTTGGATAAATTCGTAGTGGTGTTCATTGACGACATTCTCATATATTCCAAGAGCCCTGAAGAGCACGAGGAGCATCTTAGAATCGTGTTAGAGACCTTGAGGCAAGAGAAGCTATATGCCATGCTCAGTAAGTGTGAGTTCTGTATGGACAAAGTACCTTTCTTGGGACACATCATATCAGGAGAAGGACTTTCAGTGGATCCTGAGAAAGTTGCGGCAATAGAGACTTGGCCTACACCCACATCAGTCGCAGAGGTGAGAAGTTTTCTCGGACTTGCGGGATATTACCGAAGGTTTGTAGAGAATTTCTCGAGGATTGCAGAACCGATGACGAAGCTGACACGAAAGGACCAGGAGTTTATATGGACAGAAGACTGCCAGAAGGCTTTTGAAGAACTGAAGAGAAGATTAACAACAGCACCTGTCTTGACTCTTCCTTCAGGGTCAGGAGGTTTTGTTGTTTACAGTGATGCATCAGGCAGTGGACTAGGATGTGTTTTGATGCAACATGGCAAAGTCATTGCTTATGCGTCGAGACAGTTGAAGGTCCACGAGAAGAACTACCCAACACATGATCTGGAGCTAGCAGCAGTTATATTTGCATTGAAGATATGGAGGCACTATCTTTATGGAGAGAGGGTAGAAATCTTTACTGATCATAAGAGTCTGAAGTATGTGTATACTCAGAAGGAGCTTAACATGAGACAGAGACGCTGGCTGGAACTGATGGTAGATTTTGACATCGATCTGCAGTATCATCCGGGAAAGGCGAATGTTGTTGCAGATGCACTCAGCAGGAAGCCTACGGCTTATTTCTTGACGATGCAGCCCGAGTTATTGAGAGATCTACAGGAGCTACAGATAGAGGTCATTTTACCGGGACAGAATGGCTTGATGGCTAACCTTGAGATTCAGTCATCACTCGTGGAGAAGATTAAGGAGGCATTGCCCACCGATGCTAGATTCCGAAGACTCAAAGAAAGGACAGAAGCCGGTATGCAGACAGGACTACGCATCCACGAAGACGGGACATTGAGGTTTGGAAACCGCTTGTATGTTCCAAATGGAGAATTGAGACATGAGTTAATGACGGAAGCACATAGCTCTATGTACTCTGTTCACCCAGGAGGAACCAAGATGTACCGAGACTTGAGACAGTATTACTGGTGGCATGGAATGAAGAGAGAGATCGCGAGATTTGTGGCCAAATGCTTAGTATGTCAACAAGTGAAGGCGGAGCACCAGAGGACAGCAGGATTATTGCAACCACTTCCGATTCCAGAGTAGAAGTGGGAGCACATCACTATGGACTTCGTCACGGGTTTTCCCAAGAGTCCAAGTGGAAGAGATGCAGTGTGGGTAATAGTGGACCGACTCACCAAGTCAGCCCATTTTATACCTTTTAGAGTGGGTCAGTCTACAGAAGCGTTAGCTGATTTATATATGAGGCAGATCGTGAGATTGCACGGCATACCAATCAGCATTGTATCGGACAGAGATTCGCGCTTCACATCGCACTTTTGGAGGAGCATGCAAGAGAGTCTTGGTACTCGTCTGAAGTTCAGTACATCTTACCACCCGCAGACAGATGGGCAGTCGGAGCGTACTATTCAGACCTTGGAGGACATGTTGAGGGCTTGCATGTTAGACTTCGGAGGATCATGGGAGGACCATCTACATCTTGTAGAGTTTTCTTACAACAATAGCTATCAAGCGAGTATTCAGATGGCTCCGTTTGAAGCATTGTATGGGAGAAAATGTAGGTCTCCTGTGTGTTGGAGTGACGTGGGAGAACGTCAGATTCTGGGACCCGAGTTGGTGGTCAGCACCGTAGAGACAGTCAAAAAGATTCAGGGACACTTGCGAGCAGCACAAGACAGGCAGAAGCAGTGGGCAGACCTTCATCGTCGACCCTTGGAGTTCAAAGAGGGCGATCACGTCTTCTTGAGGATATCACCGACCAGAGGCACCATCCGATTTGGAGGGCGCGGCAAGTTGAGTCCAAGGTATATTGGACCATTTGACGTACTCGAGAGAGTTGGAGAGGTGGCATATCGACTTGCGCTACCACCTTCACTGGAGGGAGTACATGACGTATTCCATGTGTCGCAGCTCAGGCGATATGTGGCAGACAGCAGTCATGTCCTCGACCATTCAGAGATCACCATTGGGCCGAGCTTGTCATACCAAGAGCAACCCGTGGGAATCCTTGATCGTCGAGAGAAGGTATTGAGGAACCAGTCTATTCCCTTGGTTCGCGTAGCATGGAGGCATGGCGCGCCAGGAGAATCAACTTGGGAACGCGAGGACGACATGCGCAAGCGTTTCCCGAACCTATTCGCAGACCAAGGTATGAATTTACATTGTTAATTTATATCTTATATCATCCTTGCATTCTATCGTGGCTTAATTTTAATTTCGAGGACGAAATTTTTATAAGTTGGGTAGAATGTAAAACCCCTTCCCAGAAAATCGTATAAGCCCTTTATTTATTTATTATTAATTAAATTGTAGTAATTAGGTCCAAATAGGAGAAATAGATTTTTTATAATTTTTATGTTAGGTGTTCGGGCACTTAGAGGACTTGTGGGACCATCAGGAATTTTTCGGAATTTATTCCATGTAGGAGACCCCTTGAGCAGTTGCTAGCCTAACGATGTGCAATACCCTATCATATAAATTTTCTTATGTGTGAAAATATTTATATATATATATATATAAACAAATATATATGTATATATATTTTTAATTAAAGAAAGAAAGAAAGAAAAGGAAAAGAAAAGTTAAATAACTTATAGTAATATAATAATACTAATAATAATAACAATAATAAAAGTAACTACTACTACCACTATTCCTATTACCTTGCTCCATCCCTTGCAGCAATTACTTGCTTAAGACCCCTCCCCCCGTCAGCAATTCCATAACCCAATAGGAAGCCGCCCATTAGACCCTTCAGCCGCCCTATTTACTCCACAGACCCGCGGAACTCGTCCAAATCCACTCACCCTCTCTATCCTATTAATATATATAACAAACATATATATATATATCATTAGCTCCCCAAAACCCTAACCTAAAACTCCAGACCTCTCCTTCCCATCTAGAGCCGTCACCACAGCCAGAGAAGCCTCCCCAAGCCATCCAACCATCCCGTCGACGCCGACATCGCGAACTGCAGTCTCCCACTCGAGGCACCTTCGCTCCGGCGTCATTTCTCGTTGACTCGCTCGACCAAACGCAGATCCGTTTTCATAGGTATGATCTTCCCTTAACCCTCTAAAATATCTGTTTTATAGTCAACCCCGGAAAACGTGTGCCCCTAGGTGAGAAACAGCGCCCAAGTCAGCGCGAGCAGACAGAATTCTGCAATCGCAGAAACTTGCGATGACCATCCATATTGTCGGGTTCGTATCTCCCACCACAGAGATCCGAATTCGACGATTCTTTTTGATACCTGTAGATTACATGACCTAGTTTAATTTCTGTATTATAACTTTGTGCTAATAGTTGCTGTGGACCAAATTGTAGTCGTTACAAAACTGCGCGCACCCACTTTTTTCCGGTTTTCTAAAAGTGGGAGATCGGAGCGCGCCCCGCCAAACGGGACCGCCCCGCCTTGTGCCAAGTGTACCGAATGGTGCACACAGCATAAGCGGACACGTGAAAATTCGTGGGGACTGATTTGGACGCGTGTGCGCGCCGGAATCAGGCCGTATCCGCGAACACAATCCGTGTCGCCACTTTTGTGGAACTCGCGAGTATTTTGTGCACGCTTGTCAGATTGCGACGAAACTTGCGCCACTGGACTCGTGGTAACACGCTGGTCCTGTGACCCAATTTTCACGCATTTCTGAGACGGTTGACCAAATCGCCAATTGGCGGGCCCCACAGTTGACTTTTTGGACCAAATTAGGTTCGGCTCATCGGAATCCAAATTTGGACATACCGTTGGGATCGTATTGACATTTAGAGTTGTTTGACCCATAGTTTGTCCCATTTAGAGACTGTTACCCTCGGCACGCTTTTCGGTGCAAAGTGGGCCCACCTATGGAACCCGCTTTGGCCCGAAAATGACCTTTTTGCCCCTGTGTCCAAATTGGACGTAAGGACAGGCATTTCCAGCTATTTGACATCTTCTGAGACTGTTGGTGATATTTATTACAGCTTTCGGAGTAGTACCTACCGGATCCACCGATACCAGGACGACAGTTGATATTCAAACATCAGGCAAGTGTACCTTGCCAAACTCTACAGTATTGTTATATATTTCCCTTGCTCTATTATAGTGATGTGCATGCTCAACCTAGGACCGTGTGACGTACTTAGCGTCCGATTATCAGTCGGGTGCCGACACTGTGCGCAGTGTTGGGTACGGTCATCTAGAGTTGGACATTCGTGACACTTTATTCTCGTACTTGTCTTATCAAGTACCATATGACCCAGGACACTTGACACTAATCATGAGACAGGATTTTCCCGAGATATTCGTGGTGATTCTGTATAGGATACAGGACATGGACATTATACTCTTAGATACTTATGACTTGTTGCATTAGCTATGATCACGCTTGACATGGGCATGAGACGTTGTGGTCATGATATGCGTGGTTACATTGGGTGGGGAGAGTCACACAGGCTACAGGCTGTTTCATATATCTATCTACTACTATTGTGAGGCCTCAGACTCTCGTAGCAGAGCTAGGCACATTACGTGTTTATTACCGCTACCGGCTCCCCGACACAGAGCTTGTAGTGGCTTCAGCCTGAGTTTTAGTGTTACTCTCACTTGCATTTCACTTAGCTGGTTATATATTTACCCATTGATCATTTAGTTATTTATTTGCTGCACTGCTTATCTGTATTTATTTGGCATGAGCTTTCTTGTACCTTGCTATGTCCCCTGAGGACCTGGATCCGGATTTTGTCCCCAGATTTTGCAGACGTGGTTTATCCCGAGGTTTACGGGACCGGAGCAGGAGCTGATCCAGGAGCTGTACCACCATCTGAGGACGAGGTCTTAGCTGAAGACTTCTCTTGAGCATCCATGTTCATGCTCAGCTTTTAGCATTTATTTCAGTCATTTACTTTCTGGTCTGTTGAACCATTGTACTAGATTTTTATCGGGTTGTTCCCCGAAGTACTTTGTGAGACTTGCTGATGATTTACATTCCTTATTTATTCTGTGGATCATATTTTATATCTTGTGTGGATGAGATTAGTTGTGCCATGATTGTCGTAGACTTGTTTTACAGCTTAAGTATGCCCTGATGGATCCATTATATTGAGTTGGTCCATCGGTGCGTACTGCTGGCCATTGACACGCGTCCGGTCCCTCGGTATTTTGGGACTGGGGCGTGACAGACTGTCACCGAAGGACTGTCACCGAAACCCAAATAATAAACTGCCACTGCTTTGGTTTTCGCTGACAGTTAAACTGTCGCGGAAAAGCGTCGCAGAAAAGCTGCTGTTTCCCGCTGCTGCAATTAATGACAGGTTTGTCATTAATTGTCCGAAGGCTACAGCGGCTGCTATTAGTCGGCTAATTAATGACAGTTTTTACTGTCATTAATTCACTGTCACTAAAACAAGTTATATATATATAATTATATATATAAAAACAGAATATATAAAACAATATATATATATATATATATATATATATATATATATATATATATATATATATATATATATATATATATATATATAAACAGAATATATTAAACAGTATATATATATATATATATAAACCATTAATACAAAAATGTACATATATATATTAATATACACATAAACTTATACCTTCAAATATTTAACAAAGAACATATAATTTACATGGCTAGAAGCACACCTAAAATATTTACATTAATATCCAAATAATTACATAATAATTATAAATAATATAATTACACAATTAAACATACAAATATATTTTATAAAATATTTTATGTATAAATTATATTATTTAACAAGTAGTAACATATATATTTGCATGCAAGAAAGCTACATATTATATTGTACATAATATTAGCATACACAAAATATAGATCCATGCTACAATAATTACCATAATAAATACACAAAATAAATATATAATATCTATATATATTTACTAATTATGAAATAAGAATTGAACCACAATTAATTAGATCTATGCAAAAATACACACAATTGGAGAGTATCTCACCGTATCCCACTAGATCTAGGATACGCATGCGACACGAGTCCAACACACAACTAAATGCACCCCGAAGGACACAAACAGATCACAAATAATATTTATGAACAAATCAAAGCGTCAAAAGTAGATCTATGTGTCCGTGTCAAAATATGACATGTTCAAAGTCCCGTGTCGGAGAAAAACCCCCAAATGACACGTATCACCAAATAGTTGGGATACGAACCACAAGTATCCCAATATGGACATGACACTAGCTTCAAACACAAATCTCATGTCCAATTGATCTATAGGATTAATTGATACACACAAAAAATGTAAATTCGGAATTCCAACAAAATTGACACAAAAAGCACCATAACTTTCTCCATGGGTCTCCTATGAACACAAAACAAAGTCCTATGGGTAGTACATACATATAGGTTGATTTTACATGATTAAATCTCAGATTTAGAAGCTATTTAAATGGGAAAATCTGAATTATACCTATTGGGAGATGGATTCCCAATGAAACCTCCAATTGAGATGAACTTGCTTCCAAATTGTAGATCCTTGCTTCCTTCTTCTAGATCCTTGCTTCCTCCTTCTCTAATGGTGAATTGGAAAGAATTTGGAATGAATTTGGTAGGGAATTGGATTGGGAATGGAGGGAATTTGGTAGTGGGAGAATTCTAGATCTAGATTTGGAATGAGATGAGAGGAGAGAGAAATTCCCCTCCTCTTTAATAGGCCGGCCATAGCCCCTCCCCCAAGCAATTGTAAAATATACAATGTACCCCTTGGGGCCTCTCATGAAGAAATAATTAAGGAAGGAAGCTTCTAGTCTAATTATTTAATTAATTTAATCCATCTTCTTAACCATGGGCTTTCTAAATGGGCCAAGTCTAACTAATTAATTCATGTTGGTCCATGGGTCCAAACTAAACTAGTTGGGTCCACTAAAATAAGTCCAAAATAATTAAATAATATCTAACAACAATTAAATAATACAACAAAAATTATTTACCATGCACAATATTTATTTAAATAGGAAATTACTAAAATACCCTTTTTTCTAAAATGTGGTAGTGACAGATACCAAGGTAAGTACCAAGGTAATTAGGGATACCCAAGATATTGGGTATGGATATCATGTTTGTGAATTATTGTTAAGATACCAAGTTGGTTCAAAACTACGGTACCTATTTAATGTTTGTAATTATGATTCTATATTATTAATAATTGTTTGACTTATATATTGATATTTTACCTTTGGAATTACGTATCCGGAGATACGGTATCATAATATTTAAGATATGGGTTTTGTGACCTAGACTTTTATTATTTGAACCCAATATCCTTGTGTTAGGCTTGTGCAACCTAGAAATAGATAGTTTGACTATAGTTGACCATAGCTGACCATAGTTTGACTTTTGACTTAGAATTGACTTGTTGACCTAGAAATTGATTAGTTTAACTTATTCTCTTTCTGAAACCTTGTATTGATGTTGTATTCCATATCTAGGTCTTCGAGGCACCGTGTCATACATCTGTGAGACTATTCTTTGGACTTCAGACGAGTACTCTGATAGTTTCTCATTTATGATATCCTCTATGTTCATTGTATCTAGTGTAGATATCCTTATTCTTTTGACACGATGGTTACACGGATTGGTATATCCGGATCTCGTCATGAGATAATATTCCTTGTTATATGTTGTATCTTGTGCAAGCCCTATTTCATTGATTATCTTGTACATCTATAGACACTGATTCTCGGGAAGACTAGCTATCTTCTTGGAGAATCTCGTACCATAGCGTACCATGGTTGGATCTATTATACCAGTCGAGGGTGGGGAGTATTTTAGTGTAGATATGTGATCATATCCTCCTTGTATCAAGTCTTGCATTGAATAGTATTAATCATACACCGTACGTATGATTAGCCAGGCCATATATCTTGTATCAAGTTCCCAAGCCGATCACATGTTAAAGCTAGTACTCACACACTTAGATATTAGTATTCTTGTTCATTGACATATTGCTCATTATTGTATTTATTCCAGTATTTTCTTATTGTATATATATCTCTCGTATCTATTGTGCATCTTGTATATTCACATCTATTTACTGTTATATAGTTTTTATCATTGATTAGAACTGCTGTTAGAGATGTACTCTGCTCCTTTCCTGACTAGATATATTTTTCCCAGATGACACTAAGGACTGGTACCCTACACATTATGGATCTCAGGATGTTGTGGGTCTAGAGTCTGAGACCCTGGTTCAGGAGGGACTTATCCCAACTGAAACAGATGACCCGAGTTTAGTAGCTTCTTAGTATTCTTTGTACTGGATTTGTCTCCAACTTATTTGTTAGTATTCTTTCAGACTCATTGATGTATTATTTTAGACTCATGAGTTGTATTGTGACTTTACTATTCTTTATCAGATTCGTGCTCATTTTCATCTTAGATCTGTGATTGAGTATATTATCATTGATGGTGGTTTATTATATTGTTAGATAGATTACCCAGACAACGTTCTACCATCGATTCTACGGCGTAGGCTGGGCGTTGTTTCCGACTTGTACCCTTTCACCGGGTGCGGGTCGTGATACTATATAACCAGCTAAGTAAAATAAAAATTGAAAGTATCACTAGTACTCAGGATGAAACCACTACAAGCTCTGTGTCGGGGACCCGGTAGCAGTAATATCACGTAATGGGCCAAGCTCTAGAACAGAGACTAAAGCATCATAATAATAATAATAATATATATATATATATATATATATATATATATATATATATATATATATATATGTAATTATCCTATAGCATGTGTCTCTCTCCACCTAATGTAATCACACGTCTCATGTCCACGACGTCTCATGTCCATAACACGCAAGATCATGACCTCTAACTAGTTCAACGAGTCATAATAATATCTATGTATATACAAGTCTCATGTCACCAATCTTGTAAGACTATACAGAATCACAAAAAATAATTCAGAAAAGATTCTATCACATAAATAGTGTCAAGTATCCTATGATATGACGTACTTGATAAAGCAAGCACGTAAAAATATATAGGATCGTTGTATCAACTCTCTAAGTGACGTTGTACGACTCCGGGTACGGCGTCGACACCTGAATCTTGTTCGGACATTAAGCAACGTCTCACGGTCATAGGTTAAACAGGTACATCATAGAAGTATATGGAAAGAATACAAGCAAATAATAGCACATGATCTTCTACAAGTTGGCTAGGTACACTTGCTTGTGTTTTGAGCTCCGTCGGTTGCTCCAATATAAGTAGAATCTCCAGGTACGCCTCCAGATGCTGAAATAAATATTACCATTATTCTCAGAATACTTGAAATAGCTAGGATTAACTACCCATAAGTCCAATTTGGACACAGGGACATAATTAACAGTTTCTGGTCAAAGTGGGGTCCACATGTGGCCCACTTTGCACCGAAAAATGTGCCAGAGATAAAGTTCTACAAATTTGTCAAAATTAGTGTCTACGAGTTCAGAACAATAATACAAACCCAATAGAACTTCCAGAAATAGATTTCAATGAGCCGGTCACGAAATCGCCGTCAAGTAGAACCTTGGGGCCCACGAAACGGTATTTTATCAACGTTCTCAGAATCGAACCAAACTTGGGTCAGAGGACCAATGTAATACTACGAATCTGATGGCGTATGTTTCGTTGCGAAATAACAAGCACATACGAAATTATGACGAGTGTTAAAACATGCCAATAAAAGGCTTTTCGACGGATACGCGTTGATTCCGGTGTGCACGCACATCCAAATCAACTTCCATAAAATCTCACACGTCCGCATTGATGATAGTATTTTTTGGTGCAATTTGCACATGAAGAAGTCGCTTAGTTTAGCGGGTCACACCCTATTTCGAAAAAATTTGGGTTTAGAAAATCATATTTTTGGTCAAATTCAACAGTGCATAAAATACAGCATACAATGAATTAAAATAAACTAATTAAAGAGATTAAAACTTGGTTATGTTGTCTAAATTATTGTTCAAGTAGAATTTAAAAATAATAACTAGGTTGGAAGAAAATTTGACATGAACATGGGTGATTGGAGTAGTTTCTGAACTTTAAAATTGGTCATTTTTTTCCTGTTTTGTGTCACGAATTACGACCGATACAGAACACGGTACACTGAACTAATTACACAGAGTTTCATTCAGTCATGTGGTCTTCGTATAGGATTCAACAGATCGATATTTGGATTACTGTGCAGGGAGATACAAGGGCTAGAAGATGGGTACCTCGCTGTGTTGTTTGCTCAGGATTTTGGGCGGCTGCGCGGTGGCTTCTTGCGGCGTGCGGCTGCGACTGTCCGACGATCGTCGGAGGCTGTGGTTGGTCGGAGTGGAAGAGGAGTTGATGGTGGTAGAGGTCGGTTAGGCTTAAAATTATATAGGATGGAGGGGGGGTTATAGGGAGACGAAAAAGAGTGGTCGGGCGATTTTGGGAGAGAAAACAAATGGGTTTGCTTCTGTTACAGTAGATGGAGGGTTTGTGGGTTGCGGGTTAGTGGGTACGGGTTAGGATCTGAATCAAGTATAAGATGCTTGATAAAAACAAGTAGTTGGGTGGAGACAAATCTACTACCAAGCTAGAATATAAGAGAAACCAAATAAGTACATCTAATAAAATGAGGGTCGAAGAGAAGGCCTCCTCGAAAGAGAGAGAAGGTAGAAAGTCCTGATCCGTGCTCCTGCAAATAGTTAAGATCGTCTACACCTGGAAAGGGACCAGGTCCTCAGAGGGACATAACAAGATACATAGAATCATGCCATTTGAATACAGTAAACATGCATAATAGACAGAAAATATATAAGTACTCTATACAAGACAATCTATAAGAATATGCATAATGAGGATAACTTTTCGACGTATGGGCATGGGTAGACTACTCTATCTAATCTCACAACTCACACACACTTCAGGAACATCAGAAATCGATATACCTCAAGGGTAGCGACCAGCGCGACACCAAAAATCGACATACCTCGAGGGTAGCAACCAGCGCGACACAACTACCGTAGTGGGTGCTAGTTACTACGGTTTACCATAGTGGTTATAGCCCATACGCCTACTGATTGTCCTCCCCTCCCATGATACTATGTGTCAAGTGTGTGTCAACATATATATAGTATATAATTATGACTGAAAGAAAACACATATGCAATGAATATATAAAGATATAATAAGCATGTAAAGTACTATAAGTAATTTGGCAAGATATCTTCCCTGGTCTGAAAAAAGGATAAAATTATAACTCAAGGCGTCGGTCGATCTACCCATCACATAAATTAAACAAGTTAGGTTACAAAAGTGGGTGAATAGTTTTCGTCATTTTAATCTATTTTAACTCTAAATAAAATAATCTAAAATAGTATTTTAATCTTATTATAATCTAATTTTATTGTTAAACCCTAATTTTGGTCCAAAGAAAGTCAACTTTACGAATTTGTGATCCGTGGCAAGCAAATCGAGGCAATCCGTTGACCAAAAAGTCAATCGACTCAAATCTTAGATTTGTATGTGGAATTCTATAGATTTCAATTCTACATGAACACCAGAATCAACGGTTTCATAAAATCACAAGTCGGTAAAGAGTTATGTCCATAAGGGCGCACAGATGACAGTTTTCGGTGGTTTCTATTTACGTCTACGTTGCATGAATTTTAAAGTAGACTAAACTTGCATGTTAAATTTTGGAAAAATAATTTTATGGAAGTTTATCATGTCAGATTTTCAAAACTTCAAATGGCTCATAATTTCGAGTTCGGGATCTCCCAAAATCTCGAAAACACAAAAATACGTCTAATTTTGGACAGCTGTCACTTTTAGAATTTTCTAAAAAATAGGTTAATAAATTATTAAAATAATTTATATATTTAAAAAACTAACCTTGATATGGTTCTAAAAAAAAAACTGGAGTACGTTTGGAGTCAGGAGCTAGGAGATATCGTCTTTTTAAGTCGTCATAACTACTAGAAAATGAGTCTGAATTTATGATGAATTTCGGCTATTTTTTGACGAAAAAGAGAGTTGTTTGGGGAAGAAAAATATAAAAGATGGTTTATTTCATAAGTCTAATAGGTATTTATAATTGTGGAGACTACTTAATCGAATATGACTAGGATTTGCTAATTTGGATGATTAGGATGAGTTTAAATAAGGATAGGATATGCATGAAGTTGCTTTCCTAGTAGGCTCGGGATTTGAATTAATTTAAAATAGAGTTTGAGTTTATCTCAATAATTTATAATCCTAAATAGAATTAAAGATAATACAAATAATTTATATATAATCTTATTAATATCTATTAACACTAAATTATCATCTATCTAATATTAAGACTATATATATCTAAATAAATCCTAAATAATTTCAAAAATCCAAATAAATTTCCTAAATTCTAAATAAATTACAAAAAAATATAATTAAATATTTTAACCTAAAATAAATATTTGGTAGTATCAACATGCAAGTATGGTCTCATAGTAAATCAGGAAAGTCCTAAAAATTTATGTTTTTTTATGTTTAAATTACCCAAAAATTCTAGAAAAATCTCCAAAATATAAAATAGTCTAAAAATGATTCTAAATAAATATTTATATAAGTAAATATATCAAGAAATTTATTTTCTAATTAACTAAGAGAATACTCTAAAGAAATTTAATATTTAAAATAATCTATAATAAATATAATAAAATACACACAAAATATCTATTTTGGGTGAGGGGGTTTACAATCTACCCAACTTACAAAAAATTTGTCCTCAAAATAAAAAAATAAGGCATAATTTGCTAAATCTTTTACATTTGTATATAAGGCAAGTCAATCGCAATCTCTTCAAAAAATTTAAATAACGAAATCTATTCAAATCCATCGCAATCACTTCAAAATTAAGATAATCACTGTTCAAATCAAAATTCATCCTATTGTAATCTTTTCTCACTTTTTTAAATCATCAACATCCAAATTTAAATTGAATTCATATAACATCTTCAAGATTTAAATAACCCACATCAATTTTTACATCACGATCTTCAACTATCATAATCTCCTCTAGATTTTAAATAATAACAATTCTAATCAAATCGTATTCTTATTCTCAATGTATGAATTCCGTACTTTTTCAAATTTTAAATTCAATTTTCATCATCAGCATTTCAAATGGGTGATCCAACAATCAAAATTCAACTTTTAATTCAAATCATTAAATTGTAAAAAATTTAAATCTAATTCACCAATTGTTCAAGTCTAAATTTCTATATTTATCCTCAAACTTTAAATTGATGATTCAACCTTCAATATTCAAAATTTAAATCATGTGCTCAAAGTATAAATATTTGGTCCTCAATATCAAGATATCAAATTTTATTAAATCCTCATCATCTTAATCATACTTCAAAAAAAAATCTCAAAATTTAAAATGACTTAAATCTCTCAATCTAATCTTACTTGATCATAATCTAAAAAAAATTTACCTCAAGTTATCAATGCGACTTCTATCCAACTTAGAATTTACCCATCTATCACATAAGGCTATACATTTAAAAAATATTCCTTAAATTATTTAAACGTTTTATTCAATCCTCAAAAGTTTTAACACCAAATATATCCCCTATGATATGCCCTTAATTACGAAATTAGTCACCAAGTAATGCGATTGGCCTATGGGGTATATCTAGTACTCTATGCGTATCAAACTTATACCAAGTACGAGCGTTCGTCTTTCCGAAATAGGGGAAGAAGGAAAACAACAATAACAAATTCAAGAAGGAGGTGATAGAATACAAGTACGAAGTTCAAGGCGATTTTAAGAATTCAAAAGAGAGTTGTCAAGGCAGTTGTGGATTAAAATCTTATTATTATTATTATTATTTTTTTTGGTAAATTTCTATTTATATGTTCATATCAGAATAGTTATGTACCTGATATGATATGCTCTGACTTGCCTAGAGGGCAACTATATTCATCTAACAAGTTGAGTCAACTATATATCTCAATCCACGTAAGGTAGTCATTCGAAGAGCGAACCAAGCAAACTAAGGTTGATCAGACCATAATTCACTAATTCTAAATAGACAATTGTATTAGTGTGTGCACCCAATAATAAATATATCATGAACAAGTTCGATAAAAGAATAAGCTTGTAAAACTAGGCTATAATAGCAGCATAAGTCGAGGTAGTTCAAAAAATATAAGTACGCTAAATTATGATGAAAGAAGGTACAAAAATAATTCAAGTTCACCAAGAAGATCGGTGTTGTGCCTCTACAGTTGCTATACTAACTTCTTATCTAAGTCTCTGGTCGACCAAATGGGGGTATGGTCTCTAAGTTCTACAGTCTGGATAACTTCTTATATAAGTCTATAGTTGGTGTCATTCAATTATAATTTATTAATGGGTTAAAATGACTATATGATACTAGGCTAAGAGGCATACTACCTAACTTACAAGAATTTAACTAATAGTGTTATTGAACAATAGAGTGTATATACCTAGTATAAGTCATCTTCCTATCCCCTATCAAACATGAAAGAAAAGATAAGATTAACGTTGTGAAAGGATCAAGCAAGATGCAATGCAAGCAATCAAACAAGAATGTAAAATAAAATCAAGGGAGGTGATTAAATAAGTGGATGAGATCATATATTCTAATCCTATGCGCAGGCTTGCTCGGTACAGTAACGTAACCGAGACAATATGCTCTCGACCTGCATGGGCCACCACAAAAATATGTTACGTCCCAGTCCCAAAATACATAGGACTAGGAATACGTAAGTATGACAGCCGTATGTATATGGCAACTCCAATATATGGAAACCATAACACATACGTACACTGTATTATGAATAACAATTCACAAGTGGTACAGATTTTATGTCATAAGTCACAGGCATAACTAGATCTCATCCACAGAATCAAATAGAAATGAATATCCACTCAACTATAT
This sequence comes from Iris macrosiphon, assembly GCA_036927795.1. Classification (NCBI taxonomy): domain Eukaryota; kingdom Viridiplantae; phylum Streptophyta; class Magnoliopsida; order Asparagales; family Iridaceae; genus Iris; species Iris macrosiphon. The sequence goes on from JAYESA010000005.1 coordinate 290,177,683, forward strand.
AACTGAATCAAGTATAAGATGCTTGATAAGAATAAGTAGTTGGGTGGAGACAAATCCACTACCAAGCTAGAATATAAGAGAAACCAAATAAGTACATCTAATGAATAATGAGGCTCGAAGAGAAGGCCTCCTCGAAAGAGAGAGAAGGTAGCAAGTCCTGATCCGTGCTCCTACAAATAGTCAAGATCGTCTACACCTGGAAAGGGACCAGGTCTTCAGAGGGATTTAACAAGATACATAGAAGCATGTCATTTGAATACAATAAACATGCATAATAGACAGAAAATATATAAATATGTTGTATAAGACAACCTATATAAATATGCATAATGAGGACAACTTTTTGACGTATGGGCATGGGTAGGCTACTCTATATAATCTCACAACTCACACACACATCAGAAATATCAGAAATCGACATACCTCAAGGGTAGCGACCAGCACGACACCAGAAATTGACATACCTCGAGGGTAGTGACCAGCGCGACACAACTACCGTAGTGCGTGCTAGCTACTATAGTTTACCAGAGTGGTTATAGCCTATACGCCTACTGATTGTCCTTCCCTCCCATGATACTATGTGTCAAGTGTGTGTCAACATATATATAATATATAATTATGACTAAAAAAAACACACATACAATGAGTATATAAAGATATAATAAGCATGCAAAGTACTGTAAGCAATTTGGCAAGGTATCTTGCCTGGTCTGAAAAAAGGATGAAGTTCTAACTCAAGGCGTCGTCCGATCTACCCGTCACATAAATTAAACAAGTTAGGTTACAAAAGTGGGTGAATAGTTTCCAACATTTTAATCTATTTTAACTCTGAATAAAATAACCTAAACTAGTATTTTAATCTTATTATAATCTAATTTTATTGTTAAATCCTAATTTTGGTCCAAAAAAAGTTAACTTTACAAATTTGTGATCCGTGGCATGCAAATCGAGGCAATCCATTGACCAAAAAGTCAACCGACTCAAATTCTAGATTTGTATGTGGGATTCTATAGATTTCAATGCTACATGAACACCGAAATCAACAGTTTCATAAAATCATAAGTCGGTAAAGAGTTATGTCCATAAGGGCGCACAAATGACAGTTTTCGGTAGTTTCCTATTTACATTTACGTTGCACGAATTTTGTAGTAGATTAAACTTGCATGTTAAATTTTGGAAAAATAATTTTAGGGAATTTCATCATGTCAGATTTTCAAAACTTCAAACGGCTCATAAATCCGAATTCGGGATCTCCCAAAATCTCGAAAACAAGAAAACACGTCTGATTTCGGACAACTGTCACTTTTAGAATTTTCTGGAAAAATAGGTTCATAAATAATTAAAATAATTTATATATTCATAAAACTAAACTTGATATGGTTCTAACAAAAAACTGGAGCACGTTTGAATTCAGTAGCTAGGAGATATCGTCTTTTTAAGTCGTCATAACTACTAGAAAATGAGGCTGAATTTATGACAAATTTTGGCTATTTTTGGACAAAAAAGAGAGGAGTTTGGGGAAGAAAAATATGAAATATATTTTATTTCATAAATCTAAAAGGTATTTATAATTGTGGAGACTACTTAATTGAATACGACTAGGATTTGCTAATTTGGATTTGATTAGGATGAGTTTGAATAATGATAGGATATGCATGAAGTTGCTTTCCTAGTAGGCTCAGGATTTGAATTAATTTAAAATAGAGTTTTAGTTTATCTCAATAATTTATAATCCTAAATAGAATTAAAGATAATACAAATAATTTATATATAATTTTATTAATATCTATTAACACTAAATTAGCATATATCTAATATTAAGACTATATATATATCCAAATAAATCCTAAATAATTTGAAAAATCCAAATAAAATTCTTAAATTCTAAATAAATTACAGAAAAATATAATTAAATATTTTAACCTAAAATAAATATTTGGTAGGAACAACATGCAAGTGTGGTCTCATAGTAAATTTGGAAAGTCCTAGAAATTTACGTTTTCTATGTTTTAATTACCCAATAATTCTAGAAAAATCTCTAAAATCTAAAATAGTCTAAAAATGATTCTAAATAAATATTTATATAAGTAAATATATGAAGAAATTTATTTTCTACTTAACTAAGAGAATAATCTAAAAAAATTTAATATTTAAAATAATCTATAATAAATATAATAATATAAAATACAAACAAAATATCTATTTTGGGTGTGGGGGTTTACAGTTGGTGTCTGTTGTGTGGCCAAGTGGTTGGGGGTACACAGAGCAAGTGAGGGCAGCAATGGTGTGGTATCAAATGGATATGGTTTTGCAGTGAGTTTTTGGCTTTGCACTGCAGGCCATGGGTTTGCTTGGATTGCAGTGCTAGTGCAAGAGAGTATGGGGTATCGGGTTCCTGATACAAGTGTGTCATGGGTAAAGTTTGAGTAGTGTATTGAAGGTAGAATTAGTGTTATGAGTGTGCAAGTGCAGTGAGTAAGGTTGAGGGTTGGGTGTGTTATCTGTAGGTTCTAGGGAATATTTGAGAAATATTTTGTGGGTATATGAGTGGGTATTAGAGAGGGTATAGTGTAAAATCTGTGTTTGCTTAGTGAATCAGCATGTGTTCAGCACTAGGTATCAGTATATCAACAGGTAGGTGTTGAGGCATGGTTATGTGTGGGTGATGGAGTACAACAACAAATCTGTGTGTATTGGTTGGGAACTCAGATCTTTACAGTTGGGGGCTTCTCAAGTTGGTGCAATGGGTATTGTTGGTTGGAGTTCAAGTTGCAGTTGCCACTAGGCAGTAGCTCTGGTGGGAGAGTTAGGTAATAGGCAGAGCATTGCACATTGGCCTTGGCATGGGCAACACAGCAGAGGGTACTGCAATGCTCAAGTAAGGTGAAAATGTTTAGCAAGGTATCTGTGTTAGTACCAACACTTATGTGTTCAGAGAATGTAAATCAGGGAGTAGAGTGTAGGGTTGATGGAGGGGAGAGTATCCAGGTTCATATGGGGGGTCAGTTGTACACAGCTACTTGAGGTGTTCAACATGTTCCCTATGGCAGTGTTAAAGGGAATGTTAGATTTCAATGAGGATCTCGGGTGCCAGGTTCTGGAGATGCAAGCAGCACCTCAGTTCCAGGAAAGTAGTGGTGGAGTCCCAATGAGATATGGGTTCAGACACAAGGGGGTACGTAGGTTCAGTATCAGTGTATCACAAGAATGAGGTGACCTATGTATCCTGAGTGTAGAAACTAGTGACCATGTGGGTAGAGGCAATGTCAGGTGCCTAAAGGCGTACAAGGAAGTGTCTAGTTGTAACTCGAGATCATTATAGATGGGGTACATGAATGGGAGGAGGTGAGGATAGTAGATTGCGTAGGTAGATGTGGGTATTAGTTCAGTTAAGGTGTATCAGTAGGAGTTATGATTAGTATAGATACACTAGGTATGTTGTAAGTGCTATGTGCGAGTGTATGGGTGTCCATAGTGGTTGGGTAAACTAGTGTTGTTTGTGTGGGAGGTATTCTAGTGTATCAGAAGGATTGATATACTGGTATCAGTTTAAGGAGTGCACCAGTCTTAGGTGGTAAGGTAAGTATCAGTATGGAGGTTAAGGTAAGGTAGTATAGTTAGATATTAACTTACACTACTATATATGAGTTATATATATATATATATATATATATATATATATATATATATATATATATATATATATATATATACCAGTGGCATCTTGTATTATTAACTATTGTAGTTGAGTACTAACTAGTGTAGTTGAGTACTAACTAGTATACTTAGTATAAGACTAGTATGACCTAGAATACCTTAGTGCTAACTAGTATAGACAATTATAACCTAGTTTATCAAGATATTTGACTAGTTAACCTAGCATTAACTAGTATGGACCTAGAATTGACATAAAAATCTAGTATTGACTAGGTTTGACCAAGTTTGACTACTTTGACCTAGAATTGACATAGTTTTGACTGTTTTGACTTAGAATTGGCCTGATGACCTAGAAGTTGACTAGTATAACTGTTTATCATTCCAACACCTTGTATTGATTCTATATTTCATATTTAGGTCTTTGAGATACCGAGACGGATACTGATTTGGTATTCATTGCTCTGGACCGCAGGCGAGTACATTCTCTGTTAGTTTCCGTTATTTGATTATTTTTATGATTCTGGCTTATAGTATTGTTTTACCTGATTCCTCGACAGTTTGGATACACGGATTAATATTATTTGGATTCACTCTCTGCGACACGTATATTATACTTGTCTGACCTCTACTTCTAGACTCACTACTGACATCACTTATTTTATCTGGCTGGACTCATATTTGATTTACGTGTCGGGATTGAATTCATTTATACTAGTCGGGGTGGAGAAATACTCGAGTAGACATGTAAATATTTCCAAATCTGGAATTATCCCCACCGGTCTAATCTTGAATGATAGCAGCCGCACACCAAGTGTGCGGTGAGCCGTACTTACCCCTAGCTGGTTACATGTCGAAAGCGGTATTTCAAAACACACTAGTTTAGTATTTTCATGCTGGATTTACATGATACTTGCTGGACACACACCTTATTTATTTAGCTCAGTTCTCATCTATTCACAATCTTATTTACAGTATTTTCTTGATTCACCATGCTTTTTTTCCTTGCTTCTTAAATTAACTGTGATTGTATTTTATTCTCTGATTCATTTCTTTTCCTTGTTCATCATGTATTACTTACTATAACTGTTTTATAGTCTTGGTCAATTAATTAAAATTGCTAGGTGTACTTCGCTCCATCCTGATTGGATATATTTTTCAGATGACTCTTTAGATGAGGACTGATGTCCCACCTACTATGGGACAGAGGAGGGAATAGCTACCATGGGCCCTGATACTCGAGAGTGACTCCTAGGAGATTTGGATACTCTTTATGGCACGGTGTTAGATTCATTTTAGAACTATGTATCGTTAAATTGAGACTTGGATATTGTTATATTGGAGACTTTATCATTGTATTTGAGATTTTGATATTGTTGTTGTATTTAGAAGTTTATGATGTGTCACGCCCCAGTCCCAAAATATCGAGGGACTAGCCACGTGGCAATGGCCAGCAGCACGCACCGATGGACAAACCCAATTTAATGGATCCATCGGGGCATACTTAAGCTGTATAACAATAATCAGGGACTACTAATCTCATCCACAGAATGAATATATCAAATATCAACAAAAGGAAACATAAACATAAAACATCAAGTCACAAGTAATTTAAATCAGGGAACAACCCGATTAATCAAGTCTGATACAATTGTTCTTTAAACAAGAAAGTAAATAACATCACTGACTGAGTATGGAAGAAACATATACTCAGAAAAATCTATGGCAATCACCTAGTCCTCGGTTCCTGGTTCTGCTCCAGTGCCTGCTCCTGAACCTGCTTCTGCTCCTGCTAAAGCACCTGTCCTGTAAACCTTAGAGTGGATCTCCTCTGCTAAACCTGTGGACATAATCCGGATCCAGGTCCTCAGGGGACATAGCAAGGTACAGATAATACAAGCCAAAATAAATGTAGTGCAGCAATAAATGAAATAATAGGGTGAACTAGATAACCAGCTAAGTGATATGCAAGTTGAGAGCATCACTAAAACTCAGGCTGAAACTACTACAAGCTCTGTGTCGGGGAGCCGATAGCAGTGATAACACGTAGTGGGCCAAGCTCGGGTTTAGAGTCTTGAGCACCGCAATAATAGGTTTTTTTTATATATATAATCAGCCTGTAGCCTGTGTGTCTCTCCCCACCCAATGTAATCATATGTCTCATGTCCACAACGTCTCATGTCCATGCCATGCGTGATCATTTCTAATACAACCAGTCATATAATATCTAAGCAAAGGAATAAGTCATGAAAAACTGTATCCTATACAGAATCACCATGAATATCTCAGGACGATTCTGTATCATGAATAGTGTCAGGTTTCCTGGGTAAAACGTACTTGATAATACAAGCACGAGAAGTATAGGGTCTCGATAACCATCTCTAGGTGACTTTACACAACTCTGCGTACAGTGTTGGCACCCGACTATTAATCGGATGCTAAGTAAAGTCACACAGTCCTAGGTCAAGCATGTATAACAATAATGTATAAATAAGTCAAAGAAATATGTAGCAAGAACTGCAGGATTTCGCAAGGTACACTTGCCTGGGTTCTAGCTCCAACTGTAGCTCTGTCTTCCGTGGGTTCTGCAGGGAGTACTCCGATTGCTGAAATAAACATCACCATCAGATCCAGAAAATATTAATCAGCTAAAAATGCCTGTCCTTGAGTCCAATTTGGACACAAGGGCGAAAATGACAGTTTCTGGTCAAAGCGGGGTCCACATGTGAGCCGCTTTGCACCGAAAAATATGTCAGGGTCAAAGGTCTCCAAATCTGTCAAACTTAGTGTCAACGAGTCTGGAACGATGATACGAACCCAACGGAACTTCCAGAATTGGATTCCGATGAGCCGATCATAAAATCGCCCGTCAAGTGGAGCTTGTGGGGGCCACGATACGCGATTTTGTCAACGTTCTCAGAATCGAACCAAACTTGGGTCACAGGACCAGCGTATTGCTACGAGTCCGATGGTGCAAGTTTCCTTTCGATCCGACGTGGGTACACTAAGTTACAGCGAGAACCAGAAAGGACGAATATGGGGCGTTGTCGGCGGATACGCGTTGATTCCGGTGTGCACGCACATCCAAATCAACTTCTGCGAAATCCCGCATGTCCGTATCAACGACGCGCATGTATCGGTAAAGACCGCGTGCGACCAAGTCGTCCCGTTTGGCGGGGCGTACTCAGTTCCGGGATAAAACAGGGCGTTGATTTTCCTATTTTTGGATCGCGGTTCGCGACCAACACAGGACGCGATGCACCGAGCGGGTTGCACGGGCACCGAGAGGGTCACACAGGGTTCGCGTCACAACTGACGGAACAGAAAATGGGGCAGCGAGGAGAGAGAAATGAGTACCTGATCAGGGCTCCAAAAACTGAGAATTCCGTATCCGTGGCGACACGACGCTGCTGTGTCCGGGCCGTGTCCGTGTCCGGGCTGCGGGTTTCGGTTCTGTACACTCGTCGGAGACTCGCCGGAGGAGCGCTGGCAGACGGCTGCTCGCCGGGGGCGGCTCTGGCCGAAGGCGGCTGGGGCTGCGGGCCGCGGGAGGCGTCGGGCTCGGCTGCGGGAAGCTCGGATGGGCGGAGCTGGAGGAGGGGCTGGACTAGGGCTTCAGGCGGCCGGAGAAGAGAGGGAGAGGGGTCGGGCTGAGGGCAGCGGGCTGGGTGGTTCTGGCCAGCGAGGTCGGAGGCGGAGCTGGAGCTTGCCGGAGAAGACGGAGGAGGGGGAGAAAAATCTGGTGGCCGGAGATCGGAGGGGTTAGGGTTTCGAATGGGGCGGCTTATATAGGGAGAGAGGGAGAGGGAAACGGCCGTCCGGTGAGGGAGGCGATGAGGCGGGCGGGTACGGGAGGCCAAGCGGCGCTGGGGGGCGGAGCAGCGGCCGTTATGTGGCGGGGGAAGGCGGTCGGGCAGCGGTTACACAGCTGGGGAAGGTGAAGGGGGTTCGGGTCGGGTGGTGACGGGTCGGGTCGGGTCAGCGGTGGATCCGGCCCGATCCGCAAATAGGGAAGCGGGTTCGGGGCGACGGATCGGGTCGAGTTGGCTATTGGACCCGGATCCGACCCTTTAAGGTGGGTTTGGGTTGGTTCAGCAGTGGGTTTGGTTTAGTTTATTTTAAATAAATCGGGTTTAATTAGGATTTAATTCGATTTAATTATAACTTAATTTTTAGGTCTTTAAAAAAATACTTCCGGGGTCCAATAAATTCTCGAAAAATTATCCTATGTCTAGTTTTTTATTTTACACTAGAAAATATTATTTTCATAATATTTTAATATTATTTAATATTATTTAAAAATCATTTAATTATTAAAATACCTTAGTTTAATTCTAGAAAATTACAGAAAATATAGGAAATTTTCAAATTAAAAATTCTTGAAAATCAGGGGGTTTACAATCTACCCCCCTTAAGAGGATTGCGTACTTGCAATCAAAGAATAACCGGTCAACAGAGATGACACGGTTATAAATATTTTTCGAAGTACTTTACTATCAAGAAGAATCAAAGTTGAGGGTGTAAGAATAACACATAGGAAAAATCATTTCCGTAAGCGGTGGAAGTTATAAAATTTTCCGGATGAAGAAAATCTAAAAAATTACAGTTTTAGAAAACCATGTTATCTTTCAAAAATATATCAGGTTAACATTTATAAAATATTCTAGGTTATTTAGCAAGTTCAAAATTACTAGGTTAGCAAGTTAAAATTGTCAGGTCAAGTCTAAGGTCACGAACCAGCAGGCACGAACTAAAATAAATCTAGAAGCAGAAAACTATAAAAACTTACTCGCATTAACTACTCCATGAATCTATGTGTCCTCCAAAGTCATCACTGGAGCTTGTCCACGTTATTGCAGATGATTTCTCGGCTGCTGTTGAGCCTGCTGGAAGAGTGCTGCTTGTGATGCCAAGGGTGGCCTCGGCTGATATCCTCCTGGAGTTGATGGTAGAACTTTTTCAACTCCCGTTTGCGGTATTCCCAATGCTGGATGAATAGGCCTTGGTGCTGGTAACTTGTCTGTTTATCATCAGTGCTCTCTTTCGATGCTGAGGATAATCTTTAGCTAAGTGTTGGTTGGACGCGCAAATCAAGCATAATCCCAATTTACGTCTGCACTCGTACTCAATGTGGCCTCTCTTGCGACAATTTTGACAGATAGGCAGTACTTGCGGAGATGCTTCTGGTGGCTGGTGCGTGTGAGACTTCTTTGCAATTTCTTTCCGTGGTGCTCCGGCTGGTGCTGATGTGGCTGGTTGTTGAATCAGCACTGCTTTCTCTCGACGTTCAGGGCAATCCCTTACCGAATGCTTTTTGGATCCGCAAGATAAATATCGTCCCAGTCTGCGTCGGCATTCTTTAGCGAAATGGCCTACCTTGCCACACTAGTGACAAGTAGGAAGGACTAGTGCAAGTGGTGGATTCATCTGTGGTCGCTTTGCAACTCTTTCTTGTTGTGCTTGGTCTGGTGCATACGGCCGCTTCTGACTGGACTCTATACTTGTGTTACACTCCATGGGTCGTGCTGCAGCAAGAACGTTCTCGTCTAAGGTAGTTGCATTTGAACTGATTAACTTCCGTAATTCCGAGCTAAATCTGTCGATGAACTTCTCCACTTGGTTTTGCTGATCTTCTTGATGAACCTTCTGATGGGCTTGAATTATTGCGTAGAACATTCGAAACATTTTTTGTTCGTCCATAGCCTGCCCTTGTGGAACGGTAGGCATCGGTGTAGCAAACTGCGTCGATGGTGGAACATCATCTTCCTGGATTCTCAAGGCATGCTGACTTGCTGGACTGAGTTGTTGTGATGATTGACCTTCATCAATTGGTGTCACTTCGTCTTCGTGGGTAACCACAACAACTTTTGGTGTTGCTGGATGAGTCTCATCGCCGACTTGTGGATCCATAATTTTGCAACCAAAATAAACTATAAGAAGCGCACAGGAATCAAGGCAGGATGTAAGTCAAGAATTTAATTTGAATCCGATATAGATGTCAAGAACGATTCAAGGAAGTGGATGAGATCCTAAAACTTTTCCTATCTTTATTGCAGGCCTGTTCGGTTCCTAAGTTAAAATCGAACAATTTAGTCGTTGACCAGCATGGGCCACCACAAAAACCATGTCACGCCCCAGTCCCAAAATATCGAGGGACTAGCCACGTGGCAATGGCCAGCAGCACGCACCGATGGACAAACCCAATTTAATGGATCCATCGGGGCATACTTAAGCTGTATAACAATAATCAGGGACTACTAATCTCATCCACAGAATGAATATATCAAATATCAACAAAAGGAAACATAAACATAAAACATCAAGTCACAAGTAATTTAAATCAGGGAACAACCCGATTAATCAAGTCTGATACAATTGTTCTTTAAACAAGAAAGTAAATAACATCACTGACTGAGTATGGAAGAAACATATACTCAGAAAAATCTATGGCAATCACCTAGTCCTCGGTTCCTGGTTCTGCTCCAGTGCCTGCTCCTGAACCTGCTTCTGCTCCTGCTAAAGCACATGTCCTGTAAACCTCAGAGTGGATCTCCTCTGCTAAACCTGGGGACATAATCCGGATCCAGGTCCTCAGGGGACATAGCAAGGTACAGATAATACAAGCCAAAATAAATGTAGTGCAGCAATAAATGAAATAATAGGGTAAACTAGATAACCAGCTAAGTGATATGCAAGTTGAGAGCATCACTAAAACTCAGGCTGAAACCACTACAAGCTCTGTGTCGGGGAGCCGGTAGCAGTGATAACACGTAGTGGGCCAAGCTCGGGTTTAGAGTCTTGAGGACCGCAATAATAGGGATTTTTTTTATATATATAATCAGCCTGTAGCCTGTGTGTCCCTCCCCACCCAATTTAATCATACGTCTCATGTCCACAACGTCTCATGTCCATGCCACGCAGGATTATTTCTAATGCAACCAGTCATATAATATCTAAGCAAAGAAATAAGTCATGAAAAACTGTATCCTATACAGAATCACCATGAATATCTCATGACGATTCTGTATCATGAATAGTGTCAGGTGTCCTGGGTAAAACGTACTTGATAATGCAAGCACGAGAAGTATAGGGTCTCGATAACCATCTCTAGGTGACTTTACACAACTCTACGTACAGTGTTGGCACCCGACTATTAATCGGACGCTAAGTAAAGTCATACGGTCCTAGGTCAAGCATGTATAGCAATAATGTATAAATAAGTTAAAAAAATATGTAGCAAGAACTGCAGGATTTGGCAAGGTACACTTGCCTGGGGTTCTAGCTCCAATTGTAGCTCTGTCTTCCGTGGGTTCTGCAGGGAGTACTCCGGTTGCTGAAATAAACATCACAATCAGATCCAAAAAATATCAGACAGCTAGAAACGCCTGTCCTTGAGTCCAATTTGGACACAGGGGCAAAAATGACAGTTTCTGGTCAAAGCGGGGTCCACATGTGAGCCGCTTTGCACCGAAAAATGTGCCAGGGTCAAAGGTGTCCAAATCTGTCAAACTTAGTGTCAACGAGTCTGGAACGATGATACGAACCCAACGGAACTTCCAGAATTGGATTCCGATGAGCCGATCATAAAATCGCCCGTCAAGTGGAGCTTGTGGGGCCCACGATACGCGATTTTATCAATATTCTCAGAATCGAACCAAACTTGGGTCACAGGACCAGCGTATTGCTACGAGTCCGATGGCGCTAGTTTCATTTCGATCCGAAGTGTGTACACTAAGTTACAGCGAGAACCAGAAAGGAAAGATACGGGGCGTTGTCGGCGGATACGCGTTGATTCCGGTGTGCACGCACATCCAAATCAACTTATGCGAAATCCCGCACGTCCGTATCAACGACGCGCACGTATCGGTAAAGACCGCGTGCGATCAAGTCGTCCCGTTTGGCGGGGCATACTCAGTTCTGGGGTGAAACAGGGCGTTGATTTTCCTGTTTTTGGATCGCGGTTCGCGACCAACACAGGACGCGATACACCGAACGGGTTGCATGGGCACCGAGAGGGTCACACAGGGTTCGCGTCACAACTAACGGAACAGAAAATGGGACAGCGAGGAGAGAGAAATAAGTACCTGATCAGGGCTCCAAAAACTGAGAATTCCGTGTCCGTGGCGACATGACGCTGCTGTGCTGGGCCGTGTCCGTGTCCAGGCTGCGGGTTTCGGTTCTGTACACTCGCCGGAGACTCGCCGGAGGAGCGCTGGCAGACGGCTGCTCGCCGGGGGCGGCTCTGGCCGAAGGCGGCGGAGGCGGCTGGGGCTGCGGGCCGCGGGAGGCGTCGGGCTCGGCTGCGGGAAGCTCGGATGGGCGGAGCTGGAGGAGGGGCTGGGCTAGGGCTTCAGGCGGCCGGAGGAGAGAGGGAGAGGGGTCGGGCTGAGGGCAGCGGGCTGGGGGGTTCTGGCCAGCGAGGTCGGAGGCAGAGCTGGAGCTTGCCGGAGAAGACGGAGGAGGGGGAGAAAAATCCGGTAGCCGGAGATCGGAGGGGTTAGGGTTTCGACTGGGGCGGCTTATATAGGGAGAGAGGGAGAGGGGAACGGCCGTCCGGTGAGAGAGGCGACGAGGCGGCGGGTATGGGAGGCCAAGCGGCGCTGGGAGGCGGAGCAGCGGCCGTTATGCGGCGGGGGAAGGCGGTCGGGCGGCGGTTACACAGCTGGGGAAGGTGAAGGGGGTTCGGGCCGGGTGGTGACGGGTCGGGTCGGGTCAGCGGCGGATCCGGTCCGATCCGCAAACAGGGAAGCGGGTTTGGGACGACGGGTCGGGTCGGGTTGGCTATTGGACCCGGATCCGACCCGCTAAGGTGGGTTTGGGTTGGTTCAGCAGTGGGTTTGGTTTGGTTTATTTTAAATAAACCGGATTTAATTAGGGTTTAATTCGGTTTAATTATAACTTGATTTTTAGGTCTTTAAAAAAATACTTTCGGGGTCCAATAAATTCCCGAAAAATTACCCTATGTCTAGTTTTTTATTTTACCCTAGAAAATATTATTTTTATAATATTTTAATATTATTTAATATCATTTAAAAAATTATTTAATTATTAAAATACCTTAGTTTAATTCCAGAAAATTACAGAAAATATAGGAAAATTCCAAATTAAAAATTCTTGAAAATCAGGGGGTTTACATGATGTTTAGACTTTGTTGTTTGATAGATCTCTTTGATATCTTATCGTGCTTTAGATTGTGATTGAGTATTTTGTATTACCATTATATTTATTGTCCTCCATTTAGAGTTGAGATATTGCGACAGGTCCATTATATACTTACTGTGTGTGATTGATAGTTAGTGATCTAGACAACGTTCTACCGCCGATGCTTGGGCGTAGGCTGGACGTACCCACGTACTCGTGCCCTGATTTCGGGTGCGGGTCGTGACATATTGTCAGTCTTGAATGAGGTCAGAACTCAAAAAGACAAAGGACCATGAGCATATATGCGACTACGGATGATTCTAGGTACGGTGGTGTGGCATGTGTGGAGGGAACGAAACCAACGTATCTTTGAGGGACTGGCCACCAGTATTATTATTGTACAAAGAAAAATACAAGCTGATATAGATATCCTAGACCCAAGATGAATTCATTTTGTGTCTTTGTTGGGATGATAGTGTTGTAATATCTTATTTTTCAATAATATTTACCTTCTTCGAAAATAAAAGCTTAGAATTATATTCTTGTCTAATTTTAACAACTAACTTTGACTCTTACCAAACTTGAGTGACTCTTGTAGTTACTGAGGAGATGTATAAGATCCTGACTGGGTGTCAAAAGATCAGTAGATCGAGCCACGGGGAGGTATTATTCCTTCCATTAAATGGTACAATGTGAAGTTTGTTCTCTAGATCTAGACAATGTAATTCACAATGACTTTATTCCACATCATCAATTATGAATAAAACTATTTATAAAAATTGTATACTTTTCTTGTTTTCTCATAAATAACTGAATAGATAATTTCAACATCATCAATTATGAATAAAGATATTTATAAAAATTGTATACTTTTCTTGTTTTCTCATAAATAACTGAATAGATAATTTCATTAAATTTCAATAAACTAATGACATATCATCACAGAAAATTGTATACTTTTCTTATTTTCTCATAAATAACTGAATAGATAATTTCAATAAACTAATGACATCATCACAGAAAATTGTATACTTTTCTTGTATTCTCATAAATAACTGAATAGAGAATTTCAATAAACTAATGACATATCATCACAGAAAATAACTGAATAGAGAATAACTAATGACTGAATAGAGAATTTCAATAAACTAATGACATCATCATCACAGAAAATTGTATACTTTTCTTGTATTCTCATAAATAACTGAATAGATAATATCAATAAACTAATGACATATCATCACAGAAAAATATTTTTTATATGCCACTTTAGTTTTCTCCATTATCTCATTTGTACCATTAAATTGAGGATCGGCCAAGTTATATAAAGATAAAAAATGAGTTAAGAATCTAAACACAAGAAAAAAATGACTAAATAGATCACTAAAAGCATGAACAGTCCGTATGACATATTAATACATAATTATATTAGAATTATAATAAATATGCATTTAAGTGATATAATAAATTACTTAGATTTTGTCACAAACTTGTCATGAATACAATGTTAATATATAAAAAAAATTGTTATATAAATAGTTCATCTTAAATATTAACAGAAAATTGATAAGTACTTTTCATTAACATTAATTGAATAAGTAGTATGTTTATCAAATATCCTACAGGAATTCATGAGTTTTTTTTTTTTTTTTTTTTTTGAGATATCCGGTGATACGCACAAGACTTTATGCACACTGCGTTGCATGCCATTTGGACCCACTGTCTCCATATTTTTTTTGCGGTTTGATTCCGAGACCTCCGTCCAGTCAGGAAAGTTATACCTCTTCTCACTGACCACATGAATTCATGAGTTACTAATTTTTAAAACTCGTCCATGGTGAGCCGTTGGATTGCATGCATCTCATCCTTTGATTTTTTTAAAGACTAAATAAAAAAGTTCAATGGTTTAAATGAAAAAAAAAAATTGCCCTTGTGTCATCGTCACATTAGAAGTTCTTATTTGAGTTTCTGTAGGCAAACTCTTATCTTTATCTTAGTATTAGTTGTAATTCCAACAAATCTGACCAAATGTTCTAAAGATCAAAGAACCAGCTTTTTTAAGTTTAAGAACAATTATTGCTACCTAACGGTTAAGTGTGATGCATGCGGACGGAAATGTTTCGAGATCGAGATCCTCCGACGTCATTGAATTCTTCCAAGAGAATTAAATGGTGGAGCGGTAATTAGGGTACGGTGCAGGCGTCCGGAGCGGTGCGATGTGGTCCAATCGGTGCGCGGATGGGTTGCGGGTGCAGGTGCGGTGCTGGTGGAACTGGTGCGGCGCGGTACGGTACGATACGACTACGGCTGAGTGAGGCCTTAGGACCGGATGAAGCCTTCTGACATGTAGCCTTCGGATAGGGTTGGTGGTGCCTTCGGGCCGGGTTGTAAGCCTTTGGGCTAGTGTTGTATATATAGGCCTTCGGACTGGATTTGTTGTAAGCCTTCGGGCTGAGTTGTAGCCTCTCAAACGGACCTAAATAAAATTTACCTTCTTCGAAATATATATATATATATATATATATATATATATATATATATATAAATTAAATATTTTAAAAAAAGAGTCAACTTGATGTAAATATGTATATAGAAATTATAAATTATAAATTTCGGAGGAGACAAAACATAAAATTGATGAAGAAAATTTAAAAAGAACATGAATATTTAACTGAAAAAAAAATCAGTAGGGGCTCGCCCCCATGTAGGTCCATCCCTGTTTGTGCGCTCTAAGGTCTCATTTGGTTCGCGGAAAGAAAATCAATTATTTGTTCTTTTCTTTCCTTTGAAAAATTATAATTCCTATTCATTTTTATTTTCAGTGTTTTGAAAGACCAATGAAATATGAAGGAAAAATGAATTCCCCTATGCTAGAAAAGTGATTCCTTGGTTGGGTGGATGGAATCATTTTCTCTCATATTTTTTCTTCCTATGAAAATTATTTTCTTTTTCTCGTATTTTTTTTTGACATCCAAAATGAACCATTTTTTTTTTTAATATTAAGATTCTGCGAATCAAACAAGACATAACATTATCCATTATTGTAAACATGCAATAACATGGAATTCTCTCAAATGACAAGCCTTAGTGACGGTATGTAAATTTCCAATGAACGTATCTTAGTGGTGGCAATTTTGAACCAATTCCCATGCCGAATTTATTAATTTTCAATGTTTGACAACCATACACTTTTAAAATCTTATAAAAATGTGTCATATTATCTATACTAAATTTTTTTAGTTTCATCGTAATTTTTTTTTTCAAATATACCCTTATATATTTTTATCAATTAATATTATCTATGGACGGTTAGGTAATTATATGAGATATCTTTTAGTCTTTCTACATATTCTTAATAACTATTAGAATAATTATAACATATGTCTTTTATTTTTTCTAATAATAATTTATGAAATACGTATAACGTACGTACATATATACTAGTTAGTTATAATCTCTACTCTTACAACGAGATTTGAAAACGGTTCAAAATTGAGTCATCTAAGTCGTATGTAAATACTCATATAACTATTTTTCTAAAAAAAATAACTACTTATTAACTACTTACTATTATTTATTTACAACTAAACGATTCTAACTCAAGTGGTTAAGGTGAAATATATATTTCTTTATGCTTGAGTTTGATTCCTAGAAATGATAATATTTATAATAATTTTATATTTAAGTTTGGTTGACTTTATATGTGTAATATAATTTCATACATGATTTCAAATCTATAAGTTAAAAGCTAATAAACACTATATTTTAATCTGATATAATTTAGCGTAAGCTTTTGTTAAGAACAAAATACGAGAGAGTGGGGGCATAATTTATCTTTATTGTTGCAATGTGATTTAAAAATGGCTCAAAAAATAGCCATCCAAGTCATATGTATATCCTCATAAATTAAAAAAAATTCAAAAATCTTCCTAACCGTGTTTACCTCCTCATCCTAACGTAGTTAAAAAAAAAAAAATTAAAATCATTCTAACTACCTTAATATATAATGGATCCTAAAATATATTCAATATTTAAACTAAGTATATGATATTATCTAACTAAATACATATTCAAAATTCTAAAAACATATCTATAACAAATCTTTACTATCTTTTATATTGTAATGCGGTTTGGAAAAAGCTAAAAAATGAGTCATCCAAGCCGTATGTATATCCTCAACTAAGCAATATGCCCCCTGCAACATGACTATTCTAATGGAGTTCTAGCATGTTCCGAGTCTTTGGATGTCCAAAACAAAAAAACTAAAATGGTGCCAAAAAATATTTAAAATTAAATTTTTTTGTAAAAAGAATAACACCACTATATCTTAAACCCGTGCTTCTATACATAAACATAAAAATAAAAATAAAAATAAAATAAAATCAACTTTACTAAGTGAGTCATTCTATAGAATTGTGTGAGCACTAATAAAATACTAACAAAGATTGTATATATAACAGAAAATTTTCTGTACAGATTTTTTTTTTAAATAAATTAACTAAAACAAAACTATTTTGAAAATATTTAAAGTAACAAAAGCTTTCGCCATCCCAGATGGCGAAAATATAAAAAAAATTTATTTTTTTATATTTATCAAATTTTAGCCAACCGAGATGGCTAAAATCTGACAAATGGTTTTTTTTGTTTGTTTTTTTTGTAGGTTTTTTTTGTAGGTTTTTTTTTGTTGGTTATTTGTTAAATTGTGATATCTATTTTAATTATGATTTTCTCATAAATATATGTTTTAAATTTTTTTATGGTTTTCTTAGATTTTTTGAAAAAAAAGCACTTATAGATTTTCTAAAGACAATTTCAAATTAACTAAAATATTTTTTCAAATATTAGATACCACATCTAGTATCATTCAAAATATAATTTTCTAAGGACATATTTTGTCATGCCCCGCTTCCCAGAATACGGTGAGCCGGGTACGTAACATTATCCCCAGGCTACGCACCATACAAATACGCCTGTACTCGTATTTGTGATTGTCGCCCGTAAGGTTTTTAGGATAAGATTATAGCAGGTCACATGGTGCATAATACATTAAATAAAAAGTTGATTTTAGAATTTTCTAAGATAGAAAATTTGCTATTCTACCCGATTACAACCATTTACCCAATATATGTAACAATACAGTTATACCTTTAATAAATAATCAGAACAATCTGGTTTCAGTAGGTCTCTTGGAAAGTAGCATCACGTTCTTGCTCTCCAACTGTTCTTCAATATTTGATAGCAGCTTCCTTTGGCATTGCTACAAAACTAGTGAACAATACTAGGTCATCAAACGACATGCAAGCCCTCAGTCAAAGGCGAAAGTAAAATAAAATAAATCAAGAATCTGAGAAGAATTAGGATTCTCGAATTTCTGGAGTAAAGGAACTAGATAATTCAAATTGATTAATACGTTAAATTAAAATACGATTCCGACTAGAATTTATTTTAGTGAATTCTTCAGTGTTCGTCTTATACCAACGTCATAATAAGCAATACTCATAATTATTACAATTACAACCACAATCACAGTCATCATCAATAATTATTAAGCATAACGTATCAACGAACAACAGTTTACCGTATAACATCTAACATCTATCAACATCTGCTTTGTCAACTGAATTCTGTAACATGTCATCAGTACAATAGTCCACCCCTACACCAAACAAGGACAAGGAAATAGATCTTGGCACTGGAGCAGCTCACGTAACAGTTGACTAGCAAGCAGTACATCATAACTAAGAAATCAACAATCAATCGCAATCACAAACACAGACAAGTTTCCTAAATGATGATGATGCAATTTGGAGAACAACCTTTAAATAACCACTTTAACTAGTTTTCCGCCAACAATCCCGTATAGCAGGGATCAGGCTGTGCCTTGGTGGCACGGTGCTTAGAATCCGGTCCTGCCCTTATGGGCTTAAATATTGAATTCACCTATTCGATAGTTTTGAATCGAAATAGGTGCACTTATATTCAGGTGACTTGAACAGGATGACACGGGATTATGATCCGGCCCAGTCCCTTTTGGGTCTGATCTTGAATTCACCCATTCGATGGTTTTGAATCGAAATAGGCGTACTTATATTCAAGTAACTTGAACAGGATGGCACGGGGTTATGATCCGGCCCAGCCCCTTTTGGGCCTAAACAGAAAAATGAGTAAAGCTTCACCCGCTCACTTCGCAAGGCCTTACGAAAGAGCTTTACTGCTGATCAGCTATATATATAATTAATATGTTGCAGAATTTCGTAGGTGGTATTTATGTTGTTCTCCCCCGCCCAATGCTTTCTAGCCTAAATCTACAAACAATCCTTATTCTATTATCTTGTATTCAAGTTTCTGCTCTGTATATCATATTTACTATTATTTATGCAAAATATATTTTCCAGGATAAAACGAGATACATGCTTTTTATTTTATTCACAATCCGGGATGCATGTGTCAAGTTATCAGGACACAAATTTCAGGAATATTATTTATACAGAGCAGATTATCAGGAATCTATATTCTAAATTTTGTTGAGTGACTTGTGTCCGTGTCCTACGTATCCTGGACTTTTGTTAATAGTCCCCTAGTTAATTTATAGTCGTTGGTGGTCTGTCGCTTAAAAAAATATATAACCTGAAGTTTAGGGTTAAGGATATCGGCAATATTTCTGGATACCGAAATATTGGTTAACTCCCGAAATTCTTAAAAATTTCGGCAGAGTCTCCTTTGTATTTCGGCTTCCAGAAATTTACAGTTTTATATATGTACGACCCGGAACAACTCTCCGTAGCATTCCCGGGTTCGCCGACCCCTTCGGTGGAGCAACTCTCAACACCGGTACACACGCAGTTTATATATAAACCAACACCAAGAAGGAATAAAAGCATTGCTTCTTACCTTGGACAATTTATAGCAATCCATAGTTTTTACAGTATTCACTACAAAATTCAACTAAATAAGAATATTAGAGAACCATCAATTACAACGAAATAACAACCAAGAATTTATACAACCAATTGAATATATGTATACTTATTTCCAAACACGAATTTGTTCAAATAGCATATTTGTAAGGCTAGTTTGGTGTTGGTATCGCGATGGCACATAAAACCAAGCCTCACATCACATACTTTGTAGATATGCTGAATTCTATTTAAAATAGTCGAATTTGGCCGTCTTGCCTAACTTTAGTACTTGATCTTACTTCAAATTGAACCTAGTTGTGCTATGGTTCCACCAATTTGTCTAAAATCTTCGAATGATCATTAACAACTTATTCTCAACGAGGTTGGTGCTGAATTTAAACATAAATATTTTATAAAATAACCCTACATGATATCTATACTAAGCTACTAGCAAATATCAAAATGCTAACTATACTTACAAAATTCATGTTGATAGTGATGCTTTTATATATCATAAGCTTGAATTTCGGTCTCAATGTGACCGAGTGTCGATACCACATTATATAAATACTAGACAACTATGATATACTAATTTAGAATAAACAAAAGCTAAATTTTAATATAATACATGCTGAATATAATTTAACTAATTATGAAGAGCCCTAACGGGTTTCCGGAACCGAGTTCAAATGGTCAAAACTTGTGTATTAGATTTCCAACGCATCCGTGAATCCAATTAACCCCTAATGAACCTAATTTTAAATTTTTAAATACATACAATTGGCTCTAAATTTATTTTCGAACACTTACTAAAATAATTTAACAAGTCCCCAACTACGTGTCGTATACTTACGTATCCTATTCGGACAAGTATTTTATATTCTAGGTGAACTAAAACTAAGTTAATAAATATTTATGATTGATTGAGTGTATCAATCAAAGCCCTATATTCGCATGCACATACAATTTGTTGTTTAGTTTAAGATCCTAGAACAAACCATTATCATTCATATTTCTAAGTATCGAAGTAGCATCACTTCTACAATTAGAAATCACATATTCACATACACATATACACATGGATTTCAAATGAAATCTAGAGTGTCACATATTATGTAGTTTCAAGTAAAACTTGTAAACGTTGAGCTAGTTGTTCAAAGAATCATCCCTTGTATAAATGAGGATATCCATCCTCCATATTTATAGACAACAAAGTTTCCACAATATAGAACCTAGGTTAATATGTCAAAATATAATATCTTAGCATAGTGGATATCAAGTACATAAATGGGTTTGTGGTTTTGAGGATTGGGGTTGTGATGATGATGATTAAGAGGGCTGATGTTGGTGGAGATGTTGGAGGTGGTGGTAGAGGTTGCGGCTAGGGAGGGGATGCCGGCGTCCTGTCGGCGGCTAGCCGGGGTGCGCGAACGCGTGCGGCGGCGGGCGGCATCAGCAGCAGTAGCAGCAATAACAGGAGCAGCAGCAGTAGTACTAAGGGGAAGGGAGAGAGAGAGAGAGAGAGAGAGAGAGAGAGAGTTGAAGAAGAGGAGGAGAATTATATATGGTGATGGTGCTGGAGTAGGTGGTGGTATTGGAAATGCGGAAGAGGAGAGGGGAAGCCATGGTAGCATATGACAAATGGAGAAGAATGGGGGTGATAACATGTGTTACATGACTTCACGAGTCATGAAATGTTTGCCTACGGTTCTTGGCTACTTGTTTACTCCCTCCATGGTTTGGGTCTTTATTCACCTAAGCCCTTCTCATTTGAGAATTTGTAAATATTTGACAAAAATGCAAAATCACAATTAT
Organism: Iris macrosiphon; assembly: GCA_036927795.1. Taxonomy (NCBI): domain Eukaryota; kingdom Viridiplantae; phylum Streptophyta; class Magnoliopsida; order Asparagales; family Iridaceae; genus Iris; species Iris macrosiphon. Next base: position 290,199,192 of record JAYESA010000005.1, read on the forward strand.
CTAATCATATATATATATATATATATATATATATATATATATATATATATATATATATATATATCAAAAGTAGGTAAAAAGACAATTGCAGTTATGACACCATTTTCTAAAATTAGTTTAACAACTAAATAAAAAAAATATAATATATTAATTATAAAAGCAGCTATGACATATTTGAAATTTATTATGGATAATAATATATTCAAAATTTAAATTATATTTAAACTAACTACAGGGTATCTAATTAAACACATATTCAAAATTTAAAACATATATTTATGAGAAATCATAATTAAAATAGATATCAAAATAGATATAACAAAAAAAATAAAAAATATATTCTTGTCCCATTTTTAATCATCTTCACACTGATATATTATATGATAACATTTGAGGGTCCGGAGATACCAATTTTTACTCGTTAACATTGAAATACCGGAAAAAATCCGAAAGCAAAATTTGGAGGTCGAAATATCGTTTTTTGGCGATTCTAAAAATTTTCATAGTCCGTCAAACGTTGAAACGATTTATTCCATAGTACTTTTCATTCCGGTCATTTTGGCACAAGCCGGACTTCGTTTCGATCTCTCAGTCAAAAGTTATGATACTTTTAAATTTTAAATTTTATACTTTTGCCTGTAACATATGCATCTTATTTCAGATAAAAATTCTTTCTACACGAATTGTGTTACTCTCGTCGAAAAGATACAAATCGACCTATTGTTTGACGAAAAACGATTTCCTAACAAATAATTATGGCCGCTCGAAGTTTGCTCGATGGTAGACATAATTTTTTTACGGTAGGAAATTTTTAAATTTTTGGATGTTCAATGATAGCATATATTTTTTTTTTGATGTTAAATTTTATTTTTTTCTAATTTATTTTAAAAAAATTATTGTTACAACAATTTTTTTAAAAGAACTAAACCTAAATAAAACTAAACCAAACCACTCTTTTTTTCCAAAAAAAAAAAAACTAATTAAAAAAAAACAACACTCAAACATTAAAACCGAACCAACCCTCACTCACCCACCCACCCACCCACCTGCGAATCAAAGTGTTAAATTTTTGCCAACCAGTTGGCAAATTTTGATATTCTCGATTTTCGCCATCTCCGATGGCGATTTCTATCATCGGATCAAAATTTTCAAAAATGGTATCATTATAATTAATTTATTTAAAAATAATTTTTTTACAATAAATTTTATGTATATATAATAAATAAATTTGTTCCCCCCCCCCCCCCCCCCCCCCCCCAATTTTGGGGTCCGCTCATCCCTCGGTCAGGGCTAGCCCTGGTGATCAACCGCGGTCAAGTAGTGTTTAGACCCACCTTAAACATATATGGCTCGGATATGTTCCTAATGCAGAAACTATTAGAGAAAAAGAAAAGGAAAAAGGAAAAAGTTAGTTTGATCTCCATTTGAAATAAAATAATTATCATTTCTGCTGATAGTGGAATTAGATTGGTTTGAGACGATTGTCCTTTTGATCGAAAATAGTTTTTGTCAATTACTCGTGAGACTACAATTTAATGTTTGAGATGAATTCGGTAACAATTTTAAATGAAAACCAAATTAGCATGTGAATTATCCAAGATTGGATCATTTTATTATGACTTTAGTGAAATACCTGAATTCTCTCCAATTTTCAATTAATTTAAACCATGATTAATAGAATAATGTTTTGTACTTAAGGATCTAGATCCTATCACAAGACATATATGGATGGAAAATGCTAAGTTTACTACCAAATGTTTACAACCTTCTTACAACCCTCTCTACCCCCCATGCTATGTAGATCACATTCGGCCTCACCTCTCTCCCAATGAACGAATACCACGTGGTATTTCTGCCACGTGACGGCCACCCGAACAGCTACCAGGTTCCATCTCTTCCTTCTCCTCCAATAAATGGCCGTTACGTGGCCGCCACGTGGCGGTTGTAAGTGGATTGTAAGAATTTGGTTGTAGTTGTAGTATTTTTCCTATAGGGATATAGTCTATATCCAAAACTTGGAGCCATTCTTGTTAAGGTCGCCCATATTCAGGAGTAGGAATACCGAATACTCAAACCTAATCCAACTCCCCGACCGAGATAATATATAGCTTATACCTACTTCATGGCAAGGCAATTGTGGCATGTGAGGACTCCATTCCATATTATTTTGTTTTGTATTATGATTCCTATATGACATGGTACACAAAACAATATCTTTTTTATGTGACAAGATTATATTCACACAAGACAATGAGATAGAAAAGTGTTCTCCAATGCAAAAGCATTAAGAAGATAATAAAAACTACTTTTTTCAACTTCCAAGACAACTTTTACAGTTCTTCCTTTTTATATAAATATTTTTATTCATAATTGATGATGTGAAATAAAGTCATTGTGAAGTCCATAATCTAGATCTAGACAACCAATTTCACATTGTCCTCGTCATGTCAACTTCACAACCAACTTCACATTTGTATTGAAGAATAATTTTTGAAATAATAAATTGTGAATCCTACGTGGCAACCATTTTTTTTAAACTCACAGCATGGTTGGAGATGCTCTTAGATCGCGTAAATCAATTCAGGTGTTATTAAATGAACCCCTGATTTCATTCATTTAACTTCCTTCTTATCTTTAGTAGTTTTGTTTGATTAGCTTTACATTTTTTTTCTAAAAACTAATCTATAAGTTTACTCCCGCAACTGATTTTTTTTTAGATAATAATACTTTCTAAATGATTGATTAAATGCTAAAAGTTAAAGCATTTAATCAATTTAAAATGTAAAGTTGATAGTCCATTACTAAAAAAAAAAAAAAAAATCAATTTTCACCTACACAAATATGATAAACATGTTTTAAAATACTTTAAATGTAAAGTTGATAAACATGATGATAGACATGTTTTAAAATATTTTAAATGTAAAGTTGATAGACATGTCTACATTTTAAATATATTTATGTAAATAAAATTATATAAAGTTGATTGACATGTTTACTCCTACATAAAGCTAATGAAATTAGTTTACTTCTACATGAAGATTTTTAAAATTAATAATACAAATTTTTACATAAAGATCTTTACATAATATTTTAAAAATATTTAATCAGGTTACTTCTACATAAAGATAAACATGCCTATTTAATCAAATTTTTTCTTTTTTTTAGAGAACTAGATAATTATTTATAGTTTTTCTTCCATAAACAAACAAATTTTTTTTTCCTAAATCTTCTCTTTATCAGAGTTTATAATTGAAATTTTCAATAAAAAATAACATGTCAATTAATTTGTTATTGAACTAATTAAAATTTTCAATAAAAAATAACATGTCAATTTTGTAAAGACTTCGCTATCGGCACAAAGGCCTTCGCATCACAATTTTGCACAAGCAATCATATCATTTACATGCACTTTTTAAAATTATTTAGACTCATTGTTTGGAACATCCCATCTGGTCAACGTGAGAGAGTGTATGCACATAACCCACGAACGAGCTTTCGAAACAGAGAAAATTGAAACAAATGCAAAGGCGTAAAGTCATGCTCTGATACCATTATGTCACGTCCCGATCTTCTGCAGATAATCGGCCGTCCCCGCTGGGAGCGAATCACCGTGCCAGCGCTCCCGCAGGACAATTTTTTTCCCCTCTAGACGTAGTGTCGCACGAGCGTTAGTCGCGCCCGTGCAAGGTCATGATCCTAATAGACGGTAAGAGGTCTAAGCCACAAATTCGTACAGATAGTCCGAGTGCAGCAAAATAATAAACGCACAGGCTATTGGTAACAAGTTCACAGAGTCGTCAATAGCGAAAGCATTGAATAACACAAGTATAGAAGTAAATCAAGATTTTTATTGATATTGAACAAGTGTAACAGGCGGCGCTAGGTCGAGATTATAATTCGCTCAAGCCTCTCTCTGAAACAGTAAAAGCGTGCCAAATGGCTACAATTATGAAATGATTGCATAGGCGATATTCCAACATTATGTCTTGTATATGTGCTTCAGCAAACACAACGCTCCAAGGCTCCAGCGTGAACTCCGCGTCTTAGCACGCACGAAGGAGACATCCGCACCGAACGAGGTTTTTCCGTACCCTGTAAGCAAACTGGTGGGTTATCAGTACATGAATGCACTGATGGGGAGGCTTCTCGTCCGCTCGACAAATCCAAACACGTTATATAGGTTCCGTGCACCATCTATTAAGTTATCTTTCTAATCTTGCCTTAGGATCAGTTTCATGGCATAATGAAAAGCCTAACCCGTGTGTGTCACGCCCCAGTCCCAAAATGTCGAGGGACCAGATACGTGGCAATGGCCAGCAGCACACACTGATGGACAAACCCAATTTAATGGATCCATCAGGGCGTACTTAAGCTGTAAAAATAAGTCTACGACATCAGGCACAACTAATCTCATCCACACAAGATATAAAATATGATTCACATAATATAAGGAATGTAAATCATCAACCAATCTCAACAAAGTGCTTCGGGGAACAACCCGATAAAATATCTGATACAATGGTTCAACAGACCCAAATATAAATGACAGAATAAAGTAAATACTGAGCATGAAACATAGATGCTCAGGAAAAGTCTTCAGCTAACACCTCATCCTCGGGTGTCGGTACAGCTCCTGTATCAGTTTCTGCTCCGGTCTTGTATACCTCGGGATAGATCTCGTTTGCAAATCCTGGGGACATAATCCATTCCAGGTCCTCAGGGGACATAGCAAGGTACAGAAAATACAAGCCAAAATAAATGCAGTGTAGTAGATAATGAAATAAATAGGGTAAGTATGTAACCATCTAAGTGAAATGCAAGATCAGAGCATCACGAGTACTCAGGCTGAGCCACTACAAGCTCTGTGTCGGGGAGCCGGTAGTGGTAATAACACGTAATGTGCCTAGCTCTGCTACGAGAGTCTACGGCCTCACAATAGTATTAGATATATATATGAAACAGCCTGTAGCCTGTGTGTCTCTCCCCACCCAATGTAACCACGCCTCTCATGACCATAACGTCTCATGTCCATGTCAAGCGGGACCATTGCTAATGCAACAAGTCATAATGTATGTAAGAATATAGTATCTCTGTCAAGTCCTGTATCCTATACAGAATCACCATGAATATCTCAGGAAGATCCTGTCTCATGAATAGTGTCAAGTGTCCTGGGTCATAGTATACTCGGTAAGACAAGTACGAGAATATAAAGTGTCACGAATGTCCATCTCTAGATGACAATACACAACGCCGCGTACGGTGTTGGCACCCGACTATTAATCGGACGCTAAGTAAGTCACACGGTCCTAGGTTAAGCATGCACAGCAATATAAATGAAGCAAAGAAAATATATAACAATACTGCAGAGTTTGGCAAGGTACACTTGCCTGGGGTCCTGTTGCTGGTATGAATCAGAGTCCAAGTCACAGTCCAAATAGCCTATGTATTACAAATTTATCACGTCAAAAGATAATTTATTTTAATTTATTTAATTCTGAAATAATTACTCTAAAATTATATTTTAATCTTATTATTCTGATTTTTAGGTTAATTCCTAAATTTTGTTCAAAGGAACTGAATTTTATCAACTCGAGACTCATGGCACGCAAATCGAGGCGATCTGTTGACCAAAAAGTCAACCAACACAAACTCAACTTTCATGCATGATTTTCTGTAGATTTCATTATCAAAAATATGCTAGAATTTACGGCTCGTCCGAATTCAAATTCGTTTGGGAATTATGGCACATACAAATTTCGTATCGTGCACCGATGGTTAAATTCTAACCTAGAAGTTCTACAGAATTAACAGTATGTAAATACTTTGAATTAAATTCTGGAAAAAATATATGTCGATGATCTTGATATTAGCTTTCCAAAAATTTAAACGGTTCATGATTCTGATTCCGGGTTCTCCCGAAATTACGAAAATATCGAAATACGTCTATTTTTGGATATGCTGTACTCTACGAATTTTCCAGAATTTAATACTACTAATTTAGGAAAACAATTTATATAATCAGAAAGCTAACCTCAATATCTTTCTAACACAAGATACTAGGCCTCGTTTGGAGTCCGGAGCTATGCGCAATGGCTTCTGGAAGATGAAGAAACCCTAGATGACAATTCTCTCAAATCTCTCTCTCTAAAATAATGAGATAATTAGGGTTATTATATTATATATATATATATATGTACCAGCGGCTGAATGGATATTTATAGGCTGACATGTGTCAGAATCTGATTGGATGGTTTTATTTATATTATTTATTTTTGATTTGCCTTTATCAAAATATTATTTAAGTCGTTTTAAATCTAAATAACTCAAAATAAACATTAAAAATAATTATAAAAATCTGGAAAAATTACAAAAAATATATTTTGAACCAAAAAACCCTAGAAAAATATTTGGGATAATTTTATATTCATATATTTCTTACTATAATTAGGAGAAGCTCTAAAAATTAGTTTTTCCATAAAACTAAAAATAAATACTAACATTATTCCAAAAATTCTGAAATAATTTCAGAAAATATATAATAATATTATAAACCTTAGAAAATAATGTGGGTCCATTCTATATTCCTGGGCTTGCACAATAAATTCTATAATTCCTAAAAATTAGTTATTAGCCTAAATAACTCCCAATAAATACTAAAAATACTCAAAAAATTTCCAAAAACTTCTAGAAAATATATTTTTATTATTTAGAACCTAAAATAAAAGTTTGGGATATTTTTAATTATATTTGAATCAAAAATAAATTCTTGAAAATCCTAGAAAATTACAGAAAATTGTGAAAAAATTCAAATTAAAAATTTCTGAAAAATCAGGGGGTTACAATCTACCCAACTTATAAAAATTTCGTCCTCGAAATTAAAATTAAGCCATGGTAGAATTCAAGGATGGTCTAAGATTTGCATTGGTTAAAATGCAAGGCTAGGTTTAACGGAGTGGACGATGTTGCACATTGCACATTCCGAAAATCATGGAAGAAATTCACATGAATGAAAATAGATTTCTTCGTGTGTCATGTCCAATAGTGTGGACATCTAAATGCTCTTTTGCATAAAAGTGCCAACAATTGAAACGTTGTACAAAAATGGAAATTGGAGGATGGGCATGTCTAGGACAAGGTGTGGAATTTGTAGGAAGGCCAGTGACTAGGGAAGTGTTCCAATTATCGAAGCAATGGTAAGGCGCGCCGAGGGATACCATGTTGTAAAACTAAATGGAAAATGTTGTGTTCTATTCCTAAGTGGATTCGAGCTAGCCTCAGTCTCACTATCTAAGCCAAGTAGGTCTACTTCTTAGGTGAGGGGGTTTCACAATCCAGCCAACTTAAGACAATATCGTCCTCAAAATTAAAATAAGGCATAATTTGTTAATCCTTCATGTACATAAGGCAAGTCAATCGCAATCTCCTTGCGATAATTAAAATCCTAATCATATCCATTGTAATCACTTCTAGGTTAAGATGACCACTGATCCAATCAAATTCAACCTATGGTTATCTCTTCTCGCTTTTTCAAATTATCCATATCCAAATTTAAATTAAATCCATATATCATCTTCAAGATTTAAATACGCATATCAATTTTACCTCATGATCTCCAATTATCATAATCTCCTCTAGAAGTAATTCGAGTCCATTATTATTCCTATTTTTACTTATAAATTTTTGTATGCTTCAACTTCTTAAATTCCATTCGAATCCTTAATATTTTAAATAGGTAGTCCAACCATCAAGTTTTTATTTTAACTCAAATCATCAAATTGAAAAAATAATTTAAATGCAGTCCACCATTGTTCAAGTCTGAAATTCCATCTTTTTATCCTCTAAATTTCAAGTTGATGATTTTACCTTCATTGTTTAAATTATGTACTTAAGGTATAAATATCGGGTCCTCAATATCAATTCATTAATCCTCATCATCTTAGTCATTCTTCTAAAATTCTCAAAATTAAAAAGGCTTGAACCTCTCCCAATTTAATTTTACTCGATCACAATCTAAAAGATATTCTCTCGAGTTGACAATGCACTACTACCCAACTTAGAATTTACCCATCTATCACATAAGGCTATATACCTTAAGAGAATATTCCTTAATATGTTTACTCATGTCATTCAATCCTCAAACTTCAATGTCGATCATATAACATATGATATGTTCTTAATTACGAAGAATAATCCTCAAGTATGTGATCGACCTATGGGGTATATCTAGTATTCTCTGTGTATCAATTTATACCAAGCACGAGGTTTCGTCTTTCCGAAATAAGGGAAGACGGAGACCAATAATAAAGAGTTCAAGGGCAGCGTAATAGAATAGAAGTATTAGGATCAAGGCATTTAAAGAATTCAATTAGGAATTGTCAAAGCAGTTGTGGGTTGAAATCCTATTTTGGTAATCCTTTGTTCGACTGCTCATATTAGCACAGTTATGTAACGATACGATATGTCAGACATGTCTAGAGCAAGTATATTCGTCTACTAATCACTACATATCTCAATCCACGTAAAGTAGCGTTACGAAGGGCGAATCAAGCACACTAAGGTTAGCTAGACCTTAATACACTGATTCTAAAATGAATTATTGTGGGCCTCCCCAATAATACGTTTGTCATGAACAAGCTCGATAAAGAATAAGCTTGCAAAACTAGGCTATAAAATAGCAGCATAAGTCAAGGTAGTTGTGAAATATAAATGCGCTGGATCATGATGAAAGAAGTCACAGCATATTTTGAGTCCATAAGAAGTTAAGACTATACAATCTCTACAGTTATCATACAACTTCCTTGTCTAAGTCGCTAGTCGACCAAACAGGGCAAGGACCTCTAAATTCTATTGTCTAAATAAACACTGTCATCTTATGCTAGCATACAATTAACGCCATTCAATTACACTATCTCGATGGGTCAAGTGGACTATGTGGTACTAGGTTGTGAAGCATACTACCCAACTTATAAGAATTAAACTACTACTGTGACAGTCTTAAGAGGATCCTGCAAATAACCTTGTACATGTAAATTAGAATAGAAACTCTTATTAGGGTATATGAGGAAAGATCTTGGTACTTATTAGGATCTCCTATTGCATTATATAGGTAAGGGTCACCTTAAGTCTTAATCATAGTGCTCATAGAACATATGTCAATAGCGAGAATGGAAAGGTTATTAGTCTCAAGGGAAAGGGAATATAACTTGTACCGAGGTGGGGGTACAATTTACGTGATTTAACACTAAGGGATAATCATCGGGTCACAATCTACAAGATTAACTCAATCTTATCGAACTCTAACTACTAAGCATAAAATTTTCAAATTCAAGACTACAACTTTAATTCTAGCAAGCTATATATATATCCTAGCATAGAATAAAATCACTTGGTCTATAATCAGAAGGGTTAGTTGGCATGAGTTAAAAGATGAAGAGAAGAAATGTAATCATTCGTCGCACTCTAACGAGCGCTATGGTCGCAGAGGAGCAATATATGAAATTAGAATAGGGGCTCTAGATAGCATCATAATTTTCTAAGGGAAAGTGGTATGCTAGTTGCTAGGTTTGAGGTATGATTAGAAAAATATTCTATACATTGCTCTTGGCTTTCTAAGGTACTGTCTGCTTATCTCAAGACAAGAACCTAAATTTGTAGTTCTCCAATACTTCTCTAACTGTGAAGGTTAGGTTCAGTCCTAATATTAAATTTTGGTTTCCTATTGGTTCCTCAATACTAGGGTCAAACATTATGGTCCAATCTCTAACTAGCTCTTAGCAGTGCCTATACTACTTCTTAGGTCATTCATGACTATAACAAGAAATAATGGTAAATTATTCTATAGGTGAGAGACGCTAGGGTTGATTAAGCGTTCTACTTAGGGGTGTGTCAATATCCTAGTTGTACTCTTAATAGGAAGGTTACCCTACTTATCATCTAACAACAGGACTTATATATTCTAAGAGAGGCTATACTCAAGAAACTAATAGGAAAGCACATGAATCAAGCAGGATACAATTTATCTGAATGGAATGGATTGGAAGGAGGATGAGTCATAGTCAGTGTGGATGAGATCCTATACTCTAATCTTAGTTGCAGGCTTGCTCGGTCCCTAAGTTGAAACCGAACAATTTAGTCGTAGACCTGCATGGGCCACCACAAAAACCATGTCACGCCCCAGTCCCAAAATGTCGAGGGACCAGATACGTGGCAATGGCCAGCAGCACACACTGATGGACAAACCCAATTTAATGGATCCATCAGGGCGTACTTAAGCTGTAAAAATAAGTCTACGACATCTGGCACAACTAATCTCATCCACACAAGATATAAAATATGATTCACAGAATATAAGGAATGTAAATCATCAACCAATCTCAACAAAGTGCTTCGGGGAACAACCCGATAAAATATCTGATACAATGGTTCAACAGACCCAAATATAAATGACAGAATAAAGTAAATACTGAGCATGAAACATAGATGCTCAGGAAAAGTCTTCAGCTAACACCTCATCCTCGGGTGTCGGTACAGCTCCTGTATCAGTTTCTGCTCCGGTCCCGTATACCTCGGGATAGATCTCGTCTGCAAATCCTGGGGACATAATCCATTCCAGGTCCTCAGGGGACATAGCAAGGTACAGAAAATATAAGCCAAAATAAATGCAGTACAGTAAATAATGAAATAAATAGGGTAAGTATGTAACCATCTAAGTGAAATACAAGATGAGAGCATCACGAGTACTCAGGCTGAGCCACTACAAGCTCTGTGTCGGGGAACCGGTAGTGGTAATAACACGTAATGTGCCTAGCTCTGCTACGAGAGTCTACGGCCTCACAATAGTAGTAGATATATATATGAAACAGCTTGTAGCCTGTGTGTCTCTCCCCACCCAATGTAACCACGCCTCTCATGACCATAACGTCTCATGTCCATGTTAAGCGGGACCATAGCTAATGCAACAAGTCATAATGTATGTAAGAATATAGTATCTCTGTCAAGTCCTGTATCCTATACAGAATCACCATGAATATCTCAGGAAGATCCTGTCTCATGAATAGTGTCAAGTGTCCTGGGTCATAGTGTACTCGATAAGACAAGTACGAGAATATAAAGTGTCACGAATGTCCATCTCTAGATGACAATACACAACGCCGCGTACGGTGTTGGCATCCGACTATTAATCGGACGCTAAGTAAGTCACACGGTCCTAGGTTAAGCATGCACAGCAATATAAATGAAGCAAAGAAAATATATAACAATACTGCAGAGTTTGGCAAGGTACACTTGCCTGGGGTCCTGTTGCTGGTATGAATCAGAGTCCAAGTCACAGTCCAAATAGCCTATGTATTACAAATTTATCACGTCAAAAGATAATTTATTTTAATTTATTTAATTCTGAAATAATTACTCTAAAATCCTATTTTAATCTTATTATTCTGATTTTTAGGTTAATACCTAAATTTTGTCCAAAGGAACTGAATTTTATCAACTCGAGACTCATGGCACGCAAATCGAGGCGATCTGTTGACCAAAAAGTCAACCGACACAAACTCAACTTTCATGCATGATTTTCTGTAGATTTCATTATCAAAAATATGCTAGAATTTACGGCTCGTCCGAATTCAAATTCGTTTGGGAATTATGGCACATACAAATTTCGTATCGTGCACCGATGGTTAAATTCTAACCTAGAAGTTCTACAGAATTAACAGTATGTAAATACTTTGAATTAAATTCTAGGAAAAATATATGTCGATGATCTTGATATTAGCTTTCCAAAAATTTAAACGGTTCATGATTCTGATTCCGGGTTCTCCCAAAATTATGAAAATATCAAAATACGTCTATTTTTGGACATGCTGTAGTACTCTACGAATTTTCCAGAATTTAATACTAATAATTTAGGAAAACAATTTATATAATCAGAAAGCTAACCTCAATATCTTTATAACTCAAGAAACTAGGCCTCGTTTGGAGTCCGGAGCTATGCGCAATGGCTTTTGGAAGATGAAGAAACCCTAGATGACAATTCTCCCAAATCTCTCTCTCTCTAAAATAATGAGATAATTAGGGTTATTATATTATATATATATATATGTACCTGCGGCTGAATGGATATTTATAGGCTGACATGTGTCAGAATCTGATTGGATGGTTTTATTTATATTATTTATTTTTGATTTGCCTTTATCAAAACATTATTTAAGTCGTTTTAAATCTAAATAACTCAAAATAAACATTAGAAATAATCATAAAAATCTGGAAAAATTACAAAAAATATATTTTGACCAAAAAACCCTAGAAAAATATTTGGAATAATTTTATATTCATAGATTTCTTACTATAATTAGGAGAAGCTCTAAAAATTAGTTTTTCCATAAAACTAAAAATAAATAATAACATTATTCCAAAAAATTTGAAATAATTCCAGAAAATATATAATAATATTATAAACCTTAGAAAATAATGTGGGTCCATTCTATATTCCTGGACTTGCACAATAAATTCTATAATTCCTAAAAATTAGTTATTAGCCTAAATAACTCCCAATAAATACTAAAAATACTCAAAAAATTTCCAAAAACTTCTAGAAAATATATTTTATTATTTAGAACCTAAAATAAAAGTTTAGGATATTTTAAATTATATTTGAATCAAAAATAAATTCTTGAAAATTCTAGAAAATTACAGAAAATTGCGAAAAAATCCAAATTAAAAATTTCTGAAAAATCAGGGGGTTACAGTGTGGCAGTGCGCCGTGCGATATAAAGGAACACGACGAGACTTACGAACTTACCATTTGTCCTTCCTTGTCCATGGAAAACCAAGTTAATTCAAGCACGAGCATGTATAATGAAATTCAGGGGCAATAACATATGCAAACACAAGTGTCATGAGAGAGGTTATGTTCCGGTGCTCGAGTTAAACGGGTTATCCAGAAGTATTACAGAATAGGTTCAATTGTTCAAATATGTACAAGTATGTTAAATTCATATCCGTTCAAGTATTTTCGATTTCTAGGCGTGATGCAATAACTCGCACGGGGATTGACGCTAAGCGAGGATGACTTATCTATATGAACATGAGGTCACTGTCTTAGCCATAAAGGACGACGCATAGTCTCGGACGGAGATGAGGCGTAACGAAAGAGTCATTGGGTGTTAGCCATCATCCCGACCAAACATGGTGAGACTACCGTAGATCATGGAGTCAAACGGGTTATCCAAGTATAGGATGCACTACCAAGGGCCCAACCACTAGAAATATTGCGTCACCCAAAACCGGAGAGCATCCTACCAATTTGGTCACGCAATACCCATATTACTCCTAGGACGGTACGATCCCGGTACCCCGATGATCGTCCGAGGAATCCATGTTATTATCTCGTGCACGAATTGTCCGTGACCATGCAAGTCTCTAAGGTTTCAGATTCACGGGATTCATGACATATTGATTCTTGGATTCTTGGATTCATGATTCTTGTTCATAACGAGTATGCTCCATGAGTTGTGATTCTTGGATTCATTGTCATAGTGCAAGTTCCCTGGTTTGGGAACTGCCTTGGCGACCTAACGGTCCCAGATACTTTCAGGTTCATACTTACACGGAACGACTATTAGATAGTCTTCCGGGGAGAACTAGATGAATGCATGACATGGATAGTGTTACACGGTCATGGAATGGATTATGCGACAATCATTGAAATAAGGCAACGAGTACAAGTTAACATATAAGAAGACAAGCATTTCATTCATATAGAATATAAGCATTTACTTTGGCACGGTCTAAGGGATAGTGCGAGGAGTAAAACCGTAAGGGACATACCGAGCGACATGAACTAGGAACGTGCAGTGTAAACAAGTGAACAGTGCACTATGAATAATATGTATCATTCTACTCGAGAAATAGTGGGGTCTAGTTGCACAAGACAAAGGTAGCATGCGAGGGTCCATTTATAATCAAAGTTTTATTTTCATGTTCTAACACAAGCAATACAAGTTAGAATTATTCCCTTAGCTAGGTGCGCTGGATTCTTTATTAGCATGCATATGGTGATTTACCTAGCGACTAGCATGTATCGTCCATATTTTAAGTGTGCTGGCTAAGCAAAGACAAGTTTATTGTAGCCACCCACCTTAGCGATGATTTGCCTCAGTCGAGCGATACTCCGAGCGAGCCTTTTGAAAGTCTAAGTCTGAACTCCTGTAGGGCCAAGTCTAGAAATCTTTTGCCTCAAACGAGCCTTCTTGCTGAGAAAAGCGGGTCGGGTCCCTGCACTTGTGCCGTTTGAATCGGTTGTCCGCTTGAATGGAACGAGTCGTTATATTATACACCACTCAGAAAAAGTCTTGTCACCGAGACTTCTTGAGCGCAAATTGTTCTATCGGAACTATCGAATCTATCCCAAGCGTAGCAATCAGTACCACTAGATCCCTTCGAACACAATTTCCTACTTATTCTTTATACCGTGTCACGTGTTTGCTGGGTCGGTTTTATTGAATGACTCTATCATCCAATCCAAGTTCTAACTCGGTCTCATTTGCGCCTTAGCTCGGAACATATATCTCTTAAAGCGGAGTCCATTACAATCCATCCTAAATGGCGATCTAAGGATGAGACAAACTTATACAAGTCGTTATACTTGTCCATTCGAGTCTAACATATTTACTTGAACAAGCATTCAAGATTAGCATATCGCGAGTCTGGATCATGCACATATTCAAAGCGTCCTTCAAACATATGCATGTCAACCAACTTAGCGATAGCGAAGTCTTTACACCCGATTTTAACATATCACTGGGTCTTGGATTGTGCACACGTTCAAGGCGTCCCTCAAACATATGCATTCAACCAAACTTAGCGATAGTAAAATTGGACAAGCTACTTGCAAAATCTCAAGGGTTATTGTCTTATGAATCACAAGGATACTTCTGACAATGTCAATCAAAGTTTCAAGTCATTTTCTATTTGAACTCAAATAAAGTTTTGTACTACCGTTAAGCACGATCTATCCGATCAACCGACTAGCGTTCATCCGTTCGGGTCAAACATAGCACACACTTATCGTTCCAAGTGTCACGTTCCAGTCCCAAAATACGTAGGACTAGGACACGTAAGCATGCCAGCCGCGTGTGTATAGCAACTCCAATATATGGAAACCATAACACATGCGTACACTGTATCATGAATATCAAATCCACAAGTGGTAAATATATGTCACAGGTCATAGGACATAACAAAATCTCATCCACAGAAATCAAATATAAATGAATAACCAATTTTTAAGTAACTAAATCTCAATATGAAGTATAAAAGGATGATAGTCGGTGTCACGCCCCAGTCCCAAAATGCTGAGAGACTGGACACGTGGCAATGGCCAACAGTACGTACAGATGGACAAACCCAATTTAATGGATCCATCGGGCATACTTAAGCTGTATTACATCAGTCAGGGTTTTACTACACTCATCCACAGCAAAATATAGCAAAATCAGCAAATAAAATATTAAACAACAACCAGACAAAGTAAATAAAATCGGAGAATAATCCGATATTAAGTCTGTTACAATGTTCTCATAATCAGGAATTTAAGAGTTTAATTAAACAGAAAATAAAGACTATTTGCCATAAGACTGAGCATGGCGAAGCAATTGTTCAGGAGAAGTCCTCAGCGATCACCTCGTCTTCAGGTTCGGGTACTGCTCCGAGTAGTGCCCCAGTTCCGTACACCTCTGGGTAGATCTCGTCTGCTAAATCTGGGGACATAATCCATTCCAGGTCCTCAGGGGACATAGCAAGGTACAGAAAAACACAAGCCAAATATAATGCAGAAATAAAGGAACAACAGGGTAAGTAATTAAACCAGCTAAGTGATCATGCAAGTAAGAGTTATTAGTCATACTCAGGCTGAGACTACTACAGGATCAGTGTCAAGAAACCATAGCAGTATTTTCTCGAAGGGCCAGTACCGGTGCCAAAGCTCTGTGTCAGAGACTAGGACACATCCAGATTACACAATATATAATATATTCAGCCTTGATATGGTAATACTCTCCCCACCCAATGTAATCTCACGTCACAGTTCTCAATGTTCATGTTACGCAAGATTTAACTAATGTAACTAGTCAGGATAAAATGTAAAGCTCAAGTCATGAAATCTATAACCTATACAAAACCCCCTTGAATAATCAGGAAGATTCTGTATCATGCTTTGTGTCAGGTGTCCTGGGTATAAAGTACTTGATAGGGCAAGTACAACAGTCACAGAAATTAAAGCAAGAGAATCAAAATGAATTAATAACTGCATTTTATGGCAAGGTACACTTGCCTGGGTTTTCAGCTCCAAGTGTGGCTCTGGCAATAGCTGGATTTGCAGAGAATGCTCCGGTTGCTGAAACAAACATCACCATCAGGTCTAGAACATATCAATCAGCTAGGAACGCCTGTCCTTGAGTCCAATTTGGAGACAAGGGCAAAAACGTTATTTTCGGGTCAAGGCGGGGTCTAGATGTGGGCCGCTTTGCACCGAAAAATGCGTCAGAGTCAAAGGTCTCCAAATCAGTCCAACTTAGTGTCAACAAGTCAGGAACGATGATACGAACCCAACGGAACTTCCAGAATTGGATTCCGATGAGCCGTTCTCAAAATCGCCCGTCGAGTGGAGCCTGTGGGGCCCACGACACACGATTTTGTCAAAGTTCTCAAAATTGAACCAAACTTGGCTCACAGGACTAGCTTATTGCTACGAGTCCGATGGCGCAAGTTTCGTCTCGATCCGACGTGTGTACACTAAGTTACAGCAAGATTCAAAAAAGTCGGATACGGGGCGATGTCCGCGGATACGCACTGATTCCAGTGTGCACGCACATCCGAATCAGCTTCTGCGAAATCCCACACGTCCGTATCAACGACGCGCACGTATCGGTAAAGACCGCACGCGACCAAGTCGTCCCGTTTGGCGGGGCGTACTCGGTTCCGGGGTAAAACAGGGTCTGGTTTTTCTTGTTTTTGATTCGCGGTGTGCGATCACCACAGGACGCGATGCCCCGAGCAGTTTATCCGGGCACCGAGAGGGTCATACAGGCTACGCGATACAATTTACGGAATCAAAATGCGAGCTACGAGCAAAAAATTATGAATACCTGAAGTGTTCCGAAAAACCGAATTTAAATCGTGTCCGACACGCGATACACTGTGTCCGAGTCGAATCCTTGCTGTGTCCGTGTCTACTGTTTGTGTCCGGCCTAGGGTTGCTGTGTTCGGTCTTCTGTGTCAGTGTCCGCCGGAGGAGGATGGCGAGGTCTTGCCGGAGCTGGCTAGGTGGAGGCACGGCGGAGTCTGACGACGAGGCGGCGGTGGAGGGCTGGAGGCGACGGCGTTCACTGGTGGAGGCGGGCAGCGGGCCAGGTGGACGGAGGCGCTGGAGGTTCTGCGGGGTGGCGCTGGGTTGCTCAGGGCGGAGGACGGCGAGGCGGCAAGGCGGTGTCGAGGAGGAGGAGGTCGACTGGGGTGGCTAGGGTTACGGCGGGTCGGGCAACCGGTGGCGGAGGAGATTTGGCCAGAGCAAGGCCGGGTTTTGGGCTTTATATAGAGGTCGAGGGAGAGGGAGAGGCGGCGCCCTCCCTCCCCCCCCCCCCCCCCCCAATGCGTTGCCTCCCGCCCCCAGCACCCTCCCGCAGCTCCCCCGCGATCGACCGGAGAAAGAGGGGGGAGGAGAGAGAGGGGGTAGAGTGGGAGGAGAAAGAAGGGGCTAGGGATATTTTGGTCAGAAATATTTGGTCAAACGAGTTGACCGTTGGTCAGTGACTATTTTCGTCAAAAGTTGGGGCGTTCATACATTATGGTAAATTACTTGGGTGCACCTTGAATATGGACAATTAATGTGGAGTGCAACTCAAATTTTTTATTTATATATTCACTTCTCTTTAGAAGGTCCATGTTATTAAGTGATTGAAGAGAAAAGAAAAGAAAAAATCTTATACGAACAATTGTTTTGTATGGTAACTAAATTATAGTAGGATAACCGAACTCAAGTGACTCTTGTGGTTACCGAGAAGAGGTATAAGATACCGGCTGGGTGGCAGAAGGTCAGTGGATCGAGCCATAGGAACGTATTATTTCTTCCATTTATAAATGGTGGGAGTTGGCGGACAGTGGGTCCGTCCAAAGACATGCGGGCCGTGGATCCAAAGACATACAATGCAGTGTGCACAAAAGTCTCGAACGTTACACCGGACCTCGTGCGTTATGCCAAGAAATCAAAAAAATAAATATAGTAGGATAAAGTTGCATTTAAATGCAAACTTGTAAGTTTTTTTTTAACCTAGACTGCGGATATATGGAGATTTTGTTTGGTATTGTTGCTCCTCAAGAGAAAAATAGCCCTCTATATTTTTTTTTCAATGCAAGTCCAAAAGTGGAATAACTGTCAAATAGATGAGTATATATTGGTATTTGTTTTTGGCTAATTAGAGTTTAGACTCTAGATTTTATATCAGCTTAGAGTTTAAGTTCTGACATGTCTAATTGAAAAGTTTAGACCTTGAATTTTATTTTTATTTCATTTTTACCATCTTACCCTCTATAATCTATATAGAAGGTTTCATTGTTTGTGAGAGAGTGAGAGTATAAAGAAAAAAAATAAACCGAATAATAAAATTTAGATTCTAAACTTTTCAATTGGACAAGTCAAGTCTCAAACTCTAAGATGGGATAAAATTCAGGATCTAAACTCTAATTAGCCTTTTTTTTAGATGATTGGTGTAACGCTGTGTTGCATGCCTTTTGGATCCACTGTCCTTAACTCCCACCAAATAAATAGAATGAATAATATGCCCCCGCCATGGATCTTCATTCTCCAGCTTGAGGTGTTGACGACGACGGAACGAACAACGAAACTTTATGACAGCTAGTACAATTACTCGACCTTTCTTATCCTATAGGAAGGATAAAGATTCTCCTTTACTTTTTCCAACTGAAAAATTTGTAGGTGTCTATTATTATTATAGCGAAGCGTTGTGGCTAGATTCATCGATCTTCCGCCACCCAGCCAGGGTCTTAGTTGGAAGTTTTCAATCAATGTGGAGAACACTCCAAAAAGTGACGAACGCCATCTGTTTGATAGAGAAACTCGAAAAGTCGAAGACGATAAAAGTGACTCGAGCATATCGAAAGTTATTGGAAAACTAGTGTAAACTCTCTCACCCAAATTTAGGTAAAACTAGTTTAGTGTGATATTATAATTTATTTTAGCATAATTAGAATTAGAATTAGAAAAATTGAGTTATTTTACATACTTTCAAATGTGATATCTTTGGTGCACCTTACCATAGTTTCAATTATGGGAACACAACACTAGCTTTTGTCTTTGAATAAAATTTATATTTCTGTCCTGGATAAGTTAGTCTATCACTAATGACATTTGTGTCACTCTCAAACTCACACTCTTGTACTCTATTTTAGTTATGCAACATTCATGACACTTTGACTAGACCAAACTAGACTAAATTGAACCATTGACACCAACATGACTCAAATCATTAACAACAAACACCCACTGATCATCCCAAATACCAAACACCATTTTTCTCACACAAATACATTATTTTTTAGTATTTGGTGAAATATATTAAGCCAACTAAAGGTTTGTAACCCCCAAACTCTTTCTCTCCCCACTAGGAGTTTGTAACACCCAAGCTTTTTTTCTTCCCACTAAGATGGTCATAACCCCCCTCTCTTCACCTCTTCCATTAAAACCATCTGAACAATATTTTTTTTAACTATCTCCCCAATATTTTTTCTTCACAAACCATCTCCAAAATCCTTCTCCATCTTCCTCCACACCTCCATCTATTCGACTCTATCCAGGCTGAATCTGAATTCAGCTAGTCTCCACCAATACGGCCATATCTTTCTCCACACTACGTATTTTTCTCTCAAATTCTATACACTTCTTTCACTCTCTGTCCTCAATAATTTTTCTTCACAAATATTCCATCAAAACTCACTCTAACTTTCTTAAAACAGTCCCTCCATCAGAGGTGTCTAGGCTGAATCCGAATTCAGCCTATCCTCTTCTCAGGCTACTCCACAACCTTCACAGCCCCCAAACCACCTTTACAACCACCATAATGTTCTCTCCTATCAATATATTATCTATCATACCACCACAACTTCTAGAACAACCCACACAAGCCGTACAAGAAGCATCATGCACCAAAGGTCAAATCTGGAACTGTTTTGAAGAAGGCTTTGTTTGGACTAATTTTCTATATTTTTTTCTTATAGGTAAGTGATCATTTCTCTCCTAATTGAACCACTCTTTATGTTCTAAATACTTTCCTTAGGTTCTTTACATTTTTTTTCACAATTTTAGATAAACTATGCATAATCCTCTAGGTGATCTTCAATATCAACATAGGATTGTGTTATGTGTTCACCAACTTGTGTATCACCTTTGCTATGATAAATAATCCATAAAATCATGATTAAACTCTGATTTAAACCATATTTTAAGTAAATTTTAGAATATAAATAAGTTATTGAGAATTGAAATAATGAGAATTGATGAATACGAAACTGTTGAAAGTTGTGCTACTAGTTGTGTGCCCTAACTAGTATATTTTAGGTGACTTGTGATGCCTAAAAGATCATGATAAAAAGAAAATCATGATATTTTTAATAATAATTCCAGAATTTATAAATTTAATTTGATGATGATTTGCATGGATATGTATGATATAATTTAATTTAATTTAATTTAATAATAATCCCATTACGATTCAGCTTTTATAGCCTAGTGTTTATAGGCCTATATTATTCTTTTGTCCAATTCGATATTATCGGGCTGCAGACTAATGATGCATACCATTCTTTCTTGAGATTTATTTACCATGGATTGAGATTTAGTTTAGTTGTTGGATGTTAGAAATAGATATATTTAGCTTGATCACTTGACCGTGGACAGTGTAAGTGTACTTCGCTAGGTCCATTAAATTAAAATTCCTATGGAGTCGTACCAGCTGGTCATTGCCACGTGTTTGGTCTGTTTCGTTTTGAAACTGGGACGTGACAATTAATATCAGAAACATTGGTATACCGATATCGTTATACTGCAGATATACCAGTCTGATAACAGTTTGTTCAAGAATAGATTCTGACGAAATAGAAATATTTTTCGGTATACCATCGATATACTGATGTCGGGACTGAAGTCCAAAATTTGGTATTTTATTTACACCGTTTGATCATTATCAAGTCAAGATCTATTCAAATTTAGTAGATTTTAAATATGTGTCTCATAACCCTAATCCATTATCATCTATAATCACAAAATCAAAAGGAGAATTTTCTCAAAAGTTGCAACTTTTTTAGAAATGAAGAGAGAGAGATTCGGAGTTTGGTAATTGTATCGAAGAATATTGTTTCTAGGAGTTCTATAAGGTACGCTTCTTCTCCGTTATCTTGTGTCTTCAATAATCTTTGTTCTATTCTTTGTAATATATTTTCTATCTTATTGAAATGCGGCGATTCGTGTGGATTGGAGAAAAGTTTGTAAGGAATCGTCATATTTTTTTTATTCTATTACTGGATGTTTTTCAGATTGAATCCCAATCGTCTAGATCATGATTTTTTTTATTTGAAATTTTCAAGTAAAAGTCTTGAAGTTTGCATATTGCTTTTTTTTTTTTCCACGTTCCATTCCCAACAACAGAAGGCGGTGAACTACTTATTGCTTTTCAAAATGAAAAATAAACACAAATTAACACTCCAGATAAACTGTACTAAACTCAATCTAAATATGATACGTCTTAATTAAGAAATATCTCAGCCAGCAGACACAACAAACCCCACGACACTTGTGAGAATATATATAACACGCAAATATTTCAAACTTAAATTGAAATGATCCCTGGAATTTATAACGAGTCAATGGTACGTACAGAAAATCGACCCGCAATTGGAAAATTAAGACTAATACTGAAGGCACTCGAAGAATTACTTCGACTAGCCTAAATTTTAGTTTTTTTTATTTACAAATTTGTCATCGAAATATTGCTCCAGACTAGTCCAAATTGAAAGAAGAAGAAGAAGAAGAAGAAGAAGCAGCAGCAGCATCAGGGACGGATTGAACGGATGGATGGTGGCGACAGGGTGTGGCGGCAGGAGGAGGAGGAGGAGGAGTCTGGAGAAGGAGACGGAGAAGTCTGGAGGAGGAGGAGGAGGAGGAGTTTGGAGGAGGAGGGAAGAGGCAGAGGAGGAGGCGGTGGAGGACTGTCCTCGAGATCCTCGACTGCACCCCGCACTCCAGACTGTCCTCGAGGTCCTCGACCGCATCCCGCACTCCATCCCCGTCCCCCTCGTCATGTCCCTCCACCTCGCCGGCTCCGCCTGGCCTTCTCCTCCCGCATCCGCCTCCATCTCCTCCTCCTCCAGCCTCCTTCTCCTCCTCCCCCTCCCCCTCCGGCGGTTGGAGTTGTGGTCAGAGTTAGATTAGGATTAGGATTTGGGATTGAAGAGAGATGAGGTTGGACTGTCCTGAATAAATTTTGGATTGTACTAAATAAAAGTTACAAAAATTTAAACTGCCATAAAATAATATACTGTTATAAGCAATTTTGGGAGTGCACGTAGAATTAAGGCTAAATTAAATTAATCTCACTTACAGCTTGAATTTGAAACCTACTCAATCTCTCAATCAAAGGTAACCACGCATATCTTAAAAAGACGGGTAATAATTCCTATCTCAAAATTAATGAACTCAATAAGAAATTAATTAATTCTTTAGCTTTAAGATCCCTATTAGTACTAGATGTTATGTGTCTAGTTCTCGATCGGATTGGATTCGGGTATGGTGGTCAGAAGCGGCCTCCACCGGTACGGTCTCCCCGGCATCCAGACCGCCTCGGTCGGACCGGAAACACGTCCGGTCTCCTTCTCTTCCTCCTCGATCATCGTCGTCGTGGTGCCATTTTCGTACGGTGAGACCTTGCTGCTGCTGCCACTACCCGACCTCTTCCTCTTCCTCTTCCTCAACGCCCCTCGGATTGCCGAGACCTGCCGGTAGTCCATCCTCGACCCGACCCGGTCCTCGGGGAGAAGAACGTACACCTCCCCCGGCAGCAGTTGCTCCGCCGGCCTCATTGCCGAGACACGCTTGCCCTGGAAGAGACCGTACGCCAGCGACACCACGTGTCCGGGCGTATCGATTGCGATTTGGGACGCAGTGACGGGTGTCCTGACCCGCCTGAGCTTCCTGTCGGGAGCCATCAATCGAGCATTCGATGTCAGCTTGACATCCTGCGGAATGCAGAAAATATTGTTTCCCATTTAGCTTAAGTTGTTAGGTCGTAACAGCAACAACAACACGATATTTATATACTGAAAGGGCCGGGCGGTCACGCTCTGTACATAGTGGCTACCATTATTATGTGCTGCCAACATACATACATACATACAACTACTCGTATGGCCTGCACGAGCTGTTACGTACAATGTAACGATGAACAGACGTACGTACGTGCATGTGTTGCATGTGGAAACGAACTAACCGGCTTCGGATGGACCAACGTCCAGAACTTTTGTACATGGGCCCAGATGGAATTTCCGGATGGCACGTGTCTCCCTCGAGTGCGTCGACGGACGGCGCGGTGAAGTACTGCTTGCTTGGGTTGCATTGGTACGTACAACTAATCTCCGGGCGCTAGCTCCTTCTATTTGTTTGAGAGCTACCATGCTCTTCTGCGTGCATGTCCTCCTCTTTTCCCAGGTGGCTGGCTACTCTCAAGAGCTTCCCAGTCCGACATCAAGTCCCTAATAGAAGTTAGGGACTAGTTCCAATTAAGAAGAATGTTTCTATTAGAGAGATCCTTAATTTTCGAGAATTTTCGAGGTATGTATTTTATTGGGTTATTTAATTTTAGGATCTTCTATAAATATTCAAAATTTACGTTTATATTTTTATATTATATTGACCACTAGATTTCATTTATATTTTTGTAATATTAGAATTTTGTCGTCAGAAAATTTTATTTGTTGTAAAGAAATTAGACTTAATTGCATAGAACATGATATTTTTGTGGAGGGGAATGGGACTCCAGATTAACTGGCATCCAAAAAAAAAAAAAAATCATAATGATGCCAAACAGAAACATAAAATAAAAAATGGATGTGTGAATTTGAAGATTCCTGTATGCTTTTACATAAGCTGCGTGTTCCTCTCTCTCTCCGTGTGCATTCGTTGTGTGGGCACACGTGTGAATTTGGACAATTACATGTGTTCTTTGGATGTCTTGTGACCTGAACATATTAATGGTGAAAAGAGAGCTGGTTGTTTGGTTGGGGGTAGTTTTTCTTTTTTCCTTTTTCTTTTTCCCTTTGCTTCTAATAGCCAGCTTCTAAAGTTGCGGATATATATGACAAAAAAATTAAAAAATAATAGGCTGGAATTAGTGTAAATGGAGTTCAATTAAAACACAATCTGGCTTCCAAATTTTTTATTTTCTGACGTTCCATTATTCTCCATGAAAATATCAAAAAATTGTCATGTTCAATGCAATTAAGTCTAATCTTTTTATCCCAAATAAAATTTTCTGTTAATTTTAGGGTCTCGTATCCAAAATTTGCATTTGAACTTTTTTTTAGACACTCAATCGAAGTGACGACGAGATCTAAATCCTCTTCTAAACGATATGGAGACATAAACGCAAAATTTAAATATTATATGAAATCCTAAAACTAAATAATTATATTTTATAAATAAAGAGTTCAGTAAACTTTCACCAAAATAAAAATATATAAATAATAAAAAATAGGGACTTTGGTTTTTTTTTTTTTCTAATAATAGTAGTTATTTTGAAGAAGACAAAATTAAACTAATTATTGCAAATATTGTAATAAACAGTACTATTTTAGGACGAGGTCTAAAGTTGTTGATATAATAATTACAACAATTATATTTCGGGGGGAAGATGGTTCATATGTATTGTTGAATTATTATTATTCCAATATTCTAATGACTATTCGTGCAATGCTGCCAATGCAATGCAGAGTCAAATAGGCCTGGCAGCCAAAAAAAATTGAATAGCCAGCAATGATTAAAATTAGTGATTTTTTCATATAAAGTAATAAAATATATAATATTTATATAAAAAGGGATAACTTTTGGGGTATTGCGGATGGGGGGACCACTCGCCAACTCAGTTGGCGAGCTGCTGAGTTGGCGAGGGGCTCGCCAACTGAGTTGGCGGGGCACCCTCTTCGAGGGGCCGCTCGCCAACTCAGTTGGCGAGCCGCATGCTGACTGGGCCAACGGCTATTTTCCAACGGCTATTTTCCACATTCCTATAAACACCCCCCCCACCCAACACTCCTCTCACAACATTCACATTCTCCTCCTACCCCAAACCCTCCTTACACCAAATTCTCCTCCTCTTGATATTTACTGGCGATGGCTACCCGCAATGACGGTCGTATTCCTGGCGGACCGACTACCGAGCTTATTCTTAAGCAACGTGAAGAGCACATATCTACTCAGATTTTTACTGGCGAGGTATTTTTTGAAATTACAAGTTACTAACTTTATTTATGTATATATTTTTTAGAATGTCTATGTTTACTTTATTAATGCATATAATTTTTATAGTTATACGACCATGATAATGCTTTACGAACCCGGATCCACGTACATTGGCGGTCTGAAAGGAATTATCGTACGTGGGAGCTTAATCCAGCTCAAAAGGCTTTGGTGGAATCCTTTGGATTCCACTATATAGATCGTGTTAGATATTTAATTCACGATCTTCATTTAGTTGTAAGCCTTGCGGAACGTTGGTGGCCAGAACGCAACACTTTTCAACTCCCATTCGGCGAGATGACGATCACCCTTTTTGATGTGGCGAATATACTAGGGTTACCTATTAAAGGTAACGCTATATATTTTGATCCGCACTTAAAGGGATCTGATCTGATCCGGAGTTATCTCGGTGTTAGCCCTCCTCCTGGTCTAAAAGATGGCAATTATGTGAAATTTTCATGGCTCCGTGGCAACTTTATAGACCTACATCAAACTATTGATGGGGTGGTTGATGTAGATGAAAATCGGGTATGTATTTTAATTAGTAAATTTGTTTATTACTTAATTTAGTTGTGCAATTTAATAAATTTGTTTAACACTTAATAAATCCAGGTCATTCGTTGCACTAGAGCGTATCTGCTCTGTTTATGTGGTGCAATTCTATTTCCCGATGCATCGGGAAATATGGTAAATGTGCAGCTTTTACCATTCTTGGATGATCTGACCAAACCTACTGAGCATGCGTGGGGAGCTGCTACTCTTGCGTTTTTATACGCCAATTTGACAGAATTTGTGAGATGCAATCGCAAGAGTATTTGTGGATGTATTTCACTGATACAGGTACGAATGAAAGACCTTAAAAAGTTAGAGTAATTTTATACGCAAATTTTGTTTCTACTAATGTCATTTTTTTGTTTTATAGTTCTGGTCCTACGAGCACTTCTATATTGGTAGGCCTGTTACCAGCGTTCTCAGTGATGTTGGAGTATTTCCAGTTGCTATGCGCTGGCCTACAGATGTAGTGGATTATCAACACTACCAATACAGGACTGTATCACTATATCGAAGCCAATTTGATACACTGCGGTCTAATGAGGTAATTTTTAAATATGCAATAAATATCTTTAAATTATTTAAGTTTTGATCGTAGATAAACATCACATCTAATCTCTTAGAATATCTTTAAATAGGTAACCTGGTTACCGTACATATGTGAACCCGATGCTCCAGAAATCAAGATGACATCATGTGCATTTAGTTTACACAGATGTCATATTATATATGATCGGTTCACCATGTACCATCCGGCAGACCGTGTTCTTCGGCAATTCGGAATGGCCCCAATAATTCCCGATGATCCACCGACAGTCGGTTATCAGACATCAAATGCATTCCAACGAATCATTGGTCTCGTTGCTGACTGGAATAATCGGTTCGAGAATTATAGTGTGAGGGACATGTCTCCTAGACTAAATTCTGCTGAGGAATGTAAGTTATAAGTTACTCATTATTCGTATTGATTTAGTGTAAATAGTTTGCTAAAATTTTGTTTATATTTTGCAGACCTAGGTAGCCTGGACTTTCATCGTTTACACCAAGAAGCCAATCGTACAACACTATGTTCTCGGCTTTAATTATATCAAACACACTCTCTGCATCCGTTTTATTATATGATCTAGCAAGCGAGTCTAACAAGCGTTGAAATACTGGTTCTTTTGTAACTTTTTTCATGTTTTGTTTAAAATGTTGAATACAAAAAAAATGAGAAGATGCAGGAAAAATAGCACGAACAGCATTTATTAAACCCTTTTGCTTGTCAGATATAAATGAAATTGAACTCCAATCATTAAAACAACTTTCAAAAGATATTTTAAGAGAATTTAAAAACCAAGACCAAGAATCACTATTCTCACCTTCAGCAACAGCATAAGCTATAGGATATAATTGATAGTTAGGATCGTGAGCACAAGCAATAAATAAGATACCTTGATATTTTGACGAAAGAAATGTAGCATCAGTACTAATAATTGGTAAACATCCACTTAAAAATCCATCAATACATGCTTTAAAACAAATAAAAATTCGTTGGAAGCTATTGTTTTCGGTAGTTTTAATAAAACATGTACTACCTGGATTTGTCTCCATAATTCTATAACAATACTCCTCAAGACTAGCGTATGCCTCATCATAACTACCATTAATTTCAGCTAATGCTGTCTCTCGGGCTCTCCATGCTTTGGAATAACTAACTTGTATACGGTGCTCCCTATATATATCTTTAACAATTTGTGATGGACTGTATGACTGGTTATCTCTAATAATGTCAATTATCATGGTCTTAATCCATGAAGCGGTAGCTAGTCGATGACGTCCTGTACTAAGTCTTCCTAAACAAGAATGACGATTTTCTAATGTACTAACTTTAACTATATCGCCATTTCCAATAGATTTGACATATACTCTCCAATTACAATTCGGTTGATCACAACTATATATAATTCCACGAGCATTATTCATATCACTAGCTGAACAACTAAAATTATATTTAATTGCTAAATTACTAATAAAGCTTCTAAAGTGAGAACGACTAGGAAATGATTGTCCCTTAAATAATTCATCAGTGATAGCTTTTACAACATCATCATCTACCCTATAATCTACATTTTCAACTAAATCATCACTATTTCCTTCGTCGTTGTCACTATCATCATCATGGTTAGATTCATCTGATGAATGACTTTCTTGGATAAATGAAACTATTTGTTGAGAAGAACTAGCACCTGAACTAACATGCTGATATTCAGAAAAATATTCATTATTTCTACTATCTAAGGTTGCTGCTACTTTAATAACATATATTTTTATATACCGTGATTGTGAATTAATCTCAAGAATATAATTCCATGCATCTTCACTATCTATCAAAAAACAATTAGAACCAAAAATAGACTTCAAAATAAAATCATAATGAATAGAACAACGTTCAATAATATGATTACGTATATTTTTAAAACTAATATTCGGATAAGTTGAAAAAATAATACTTTCTCCTCCTTCATAATTTAACCCATTTACTGTACCGCCGTGCGAGCATACAATTCTTACGCTACGATCCATGACGGTTGACAACTTTGGCTACAGAAAACCTCAAATGAACTTTAGCTGCGGGCAGAGAGACAGAGAGAGTGTTGGAGACTTTGCTAGAGGGAAGAGAGAAAATAGATGAAGTAGATTGAGTGTGAGATGAATGGGTTGAGATAGGTAATTTATAGAGGGAGATTGTAATAGCCGTTGTTGTTAATAGCCGTTGTGAAACGGATCCTTACTCGCCAACTCAGTTGGCGAGCATACGAGCGTTGTGCAACGGCTCTAAGCCAACTCAGCATGCGGCTCGCCAACTGAGTTGGCGAGCGGCCCCTCGAAGAGGGTGCCCCGCCAACTCAGTTGGCGAGCTCCTCGCCAACTCAGCAACTCGCCAACTGAGTTGGCGAGTGGTCCCCCCATCCACAATTACCCCAAAGTTATCCCTTTTTATATAAATATTATATATTTTATTACTTTATATGAAAAAATCCGTTAAAATTATAAACACAGGTCATGTTTCCGTTCAATGCACGTACTAAAAATAGAGGGATAAAAAACCAATAATATTATTGAAAAAATTAATATTAAAATAGTTAAAATATAATTTTAATATATTTTAATTAAAATTTGTTATAAATATATTTATAGGATTTTGGATATATGTTGATGTCCATAAAAGGATTTTGAAAGAAAAATATTATGTGAGGAATATGCAAAGGTGTTAGTTAGAATGATTTTAGATTTTTTTTTTTTTTAATTACGTAAAGATATACATACAAATTTTTTTTTTTGACTTTCCGACATAACGTTCGGGACTTACACTACATTGCATGTCTTTGAACCCACTGTCCTCAAACTCCCACAATTTATA
This sequence comes from Iris macrosiphon, assembly GCA_036927795.1. NCBI lineage: Eukaryota > Viridiplantae > Streptophyta > Magnoliopsida > Asparagales > Iridaceae > Iris > Iris macrosiphon. Next base: position 290,228,720 of record JAYESA010000005.1, read on the forward strand.
AATAGAATGAACAATACGCCCCCGGGTTTTGAAAGAAAAATATTATCTGAGGAATATGCAAAGGTGTTAGTTAGAATGATTTTAGATTTTTTTTTTAATTATGTAAAGATATACATACAATTTTTTTTTTGACTTTCCGACATAACGTTCGGGACTTACACTACATTGCATGCATTTGAACCCACTGTCCTCAAACTCTCATAATTTATAAATAGAATGAATAATACGCCCCCGGACTCGATCCACTGACCTTCTGCCACCCAGCATGGTTCTTATACATTTTCACGGTAACCACAAGAGTCACTCGAGTTCGGTGATATACATACAACTTAGACGACTCATTTTGAACTATTTTCAAGTTTCTTTATAATAATAATAAAGATAGAACTAGGGCTGGACACGGGTCGGAACAGACCCAAATTTTATGGACCCTGACCGGATCCGTTAGTTGGCGGAACGGAACGGGACTAAGTGAAAAAATATAGGAACCGAATCGGACTCGACCCGTTCGAAACGGTCCGAATTGAACCGACCCGCGGGTCCAAACAGATCCAAAAACAATATCCATGAGGAGAGATGAAGAAGCTAACCATGACGATGGTAGTGGCGGTGGCGGTGGCGGAGGAGCTTCGGGAGCTCTGGTCCATGGCTCATCCATCACCGCGTGCCATAAACTGCGCGGTGTACCTCCGCGCCATGGTGTCCGTCCTGTGCCTGGGGCGGCTGGCCCCACTGGAGCTCGTCAGCGGTGTCCTGTCGATCGGGTTCACCATATATATATATATATATATATATATATATATATATATATATATATATATATATATATTTTTTTTTTTTTTGCCAGCCAATTAAGCAAAAGATTATAATCCATGCACTAGCTAGCTGTGCCCATGGGAAAACTCCACACTTGTGCAATCAATCTTTGATCCCACGTGCATGTTCAGCTCAGCCCTCTCTCATCCTTATTTGAAGACCGAGCAAACCCATCTCCTTCTTCTGGATCAACCTCGGCCCCATCCTCACCTCCCTCGGCCAGGAGCCCACATCACCTCCGCCGCCGCCGCCTCCTACTGCCTCTGGTCCCTCCCGGACCGCCTCACCAATGCCTTCCCCCAGCCCCTCCGCTCCGGAGGTCACCAAGCTCATGGCCGCCCGCTCCGCCGCCGCCGTCGTCCTCTCCGCATGTTAGAATAATTATCGTTTTCTTATTGAAAAATTTATAAATAAAATAAAATTAGACTGATGTTACCGGCCTATAGGGAAGTCGTGCACGAAGCACTGCCCTAAGAGTTGATTCGGGATCTGTGTGCAGACGTTCCCGAAGCTCCTAGTGGTAAAACCCCCGCACTACCGGTATCTCGTCGCCGCACACGACTCGGAGAGAATGACCAGGACTTAGCTATGCCCAGAGCTTGGAGACGAGCGAAACAACGAAGATTGGACAGAATAGAATGTTGGCAGCAACAGTTTCTGGGATAAAATTTCTGATATGTGTTTACAAAGAAAACCAGTCAAATAAATAATACTCATCCAATATGTAACGGTCTGAATTAATTTTTCTATTAATTCAGTCGTTACACAGGAGAAGGAGAGAATGAACCTGGACACAAAATATATTAACGGTTCAAAAACAATTAGTAACGGACAAAATTAATTTTCCAACATTCAGAAAATTAAATGAAAAAATGAAGAGGAGCAAAAAGAATTTTAGGGTCCTAGCCCGAACCCGAAGAGAAAATCGAATCGACATTCGGCGCCCGCAGATGTGGGCGCGTACCCGCACCGAACCGAACCGAGCCGAGCCGGGCCGGACGGCGGCGACGGCGGAGCGCTCGTGTAGCCCAAGGGGTTCCCCACACAACAACTTTAAGAGAGCAAAGAAGAGAAACAAATATATGTACACAAGAAAGGTTTGGCCCATCCGATGTGGGACTAAAGAAAAGAAGGAGCTTGAGCTTTTGCTAAAGCAAAGCCAACAATCCCTCCCCAAAGGTCAAGTTCCGAAACAGAGATAAGAGTGAAGTAAATAGAGAGAGAGAGAGAGAGCATCTGGGCAGTAAAATACTATGCATAGATGAGATGGACTACAGCCTTGAATCTCACGTAGTGACTATTGCCTTAATCTGAAGAAGTGCTTGATGGACTATGCCTTGAATTAGACTTCTTGAACCAGATTTAGAAAAATATCACACATAGTACGCTAGAGATCCTTGGTCTATCGGGTGGCGCTTTTAAATGGCCATGCGCACTTTTCTACATTCATGAGAGTTGTTTGGGATCGCCCTGTCCCATAATCGCGACCTTCACGACCTCTCATATAGGTAAGTCCTTAATGGTTGGTGATATGAATCAATCCAGCATTACATCTTGGACCTATTAAGAGTTTAACCTCATCCTAACCATATCACACATGAACACTGTCACCATAGGGATGGGGAGTCATTGTACACATGTACAGCCGCTTGGGCTTTATTTTAATGAGACTTTAATCTCGAGTCAGTGTTCCATAAAGTCACCTAAGTTCAGCTTGTTTCTACCCATTGAACCGGCTTCTTGGAATCTCCAGTCAGACTCGGTTGGGTTGCCACTGTTGGTGACTAATTTATGGGCTTAACCCCTGTCACGCCCCGATCTCCCGCAGGCAAATCGGCCGTTCCCGCTAGGCGGGAATCACCCTCGCCAGCGCTCCCGCGGAACGATCGCTTAACCCATCCGGGCGTGATGCCGCACGAGCGTGATCCACGCCCGTGCAAGGCCATGGTTCATTGGCTGGCGGCAAGAGTTCTAAGCCACAGAGTCGCACAGATTGTCCGAGTACAGCGGAGTCATGAACGCATAGCGATTCGGTAACAGGTTCACTGAGTCGACAATATAGCGGAAGCATTGGAACACAAGTTGAAGTAAAGTAAGCTCTTTTATTAATATAAACTTGTGTTACAGGCGGCGTATAGCCGAGATTACAAGTCGCTCAAGCCTCTCTCTCTGAAACAGTAAAAGCGTGCCAAGTGGCTACAACTGTGGAATGAATGTACAGGCGATGGTCAGGCGACGCTCCAACATTATGTCTTGTATATGTGCTTCAGTCCCGGACGCACCGTTGCAAGGCTTCAGAGGGAACTCCTGGCCTTAGCACGCACGAAGGAGGCGTCCGCACCGAACGAGGTTCTCCCGCACCCTGCATACAAACTGGTGGATTATCAGTACATTGAATGCACTGGTGGGGAAGCTACTCGCCCGCTCGACAAATCCAAACACGTAATACAGGTTCCGTGCACAACTATTAAGTTATCTTTCTAGTTGCCTTAGGATCAGTTTTATGCAGATATTGAATAGCCTAACGTGTCGGGCAGTGCGCCGTGCGATGTTAGAGGAACACGGCGAGACTTACCAACTTACCATCTCCTTTCCTGTCCAAGGCAAACATTGTTAATTTAAGCAGGGGCATGTATAAACATTCAGGAGGCATAGCATATGCAAACAAGAGTATTTATTTTAAGATGGTCCAGGTGTTTAGTTGCTCTTGATGCGATACAGTGCCTCGCACGCGGATAGCCGCTAAGCGAGGATTACTTGTTATCTTTTATTTCTTTACCAGCAAGCATGCAACAAGTTAAATACAAGGCGATCACTGGCGTATGCCATATGGACAGTATAGTCTTTGACGAGATGGTTTGCAACAAAGAACAAGAGGCGCTGCAAGCCATTCTGCCGAACAAGAGACTATTTAGTCTTTGACGAGAATGCTTTGCAACAAAGTACAAGAGGTGCTGCAAGCCATTCCGCCGAACAAGAGACTAAGAACAATTGTCTCGCCCGGACCGGGTCGATGCCAGTGCCCCAGCATCGCCCGCGAGACCGTTACCCTGTGTACTGGTTGTCCATGATCGAACGGGGCCTTGGTTGGGGCAACAAGAGTACAAGACAAGAGTACAAGACAAGAGGCAAGCTGTTAAGGCAACAATAGTATAAGACAAGATGCATTGCCTGTTTCGTTGTTCAGTGACTGTCTTTTGCCTTGATGCAATTCTCCTAGGGCGGAGATTGCCTTGGTGACCTAGCGGTCCCGAATACTAGCAGGTTTGTTCAGGCACGGAACGACTATGTAGTAGTCTCCCGGGGTTCGGATGAAAATACGGTAACAATCAAGCAGACAAGCATGCGTTCTAAGGAACATAATCAGCGCGTTTGCTCGGGCCCGAAGGTAGTCCGAGAGATGAAACCGTTAAGGGACTTAGCATGCGAGGGTCTGAATATAAGCAGTATTTTATTTCCATGTTCTAGCAAGCAATACAAGTTGGGATTATTCCCTTAGCTAGGTGCGTTGGATTTATTAGCATGCAAGGGGGTGAATCACCTAGCGACTAGCATGAATATTCTAGATTTTATGTGTGCTGGCTAAGCAAAGACAAGTTTACCGTAGCCACCCACCTTAGCGATGATTCACCTCGGTAGAGCGATACGTCTGAGCGAGCCTCTGAAAGCCTAAGCCGGATTCCTGTAGGGACAAGTCTGGATATCCTTTGCTTCTTGTTTGAGGCAAAGCGGGTCGGGACAGTTGCACTATTGCCGTTTGAGACGGCAGTCCACTTGAGCGGAATGGGGTGTTACATCCTACCCAACTTAGAAAAAGTCTCGTCCTCGAGACTTACTAAGGACAAGCAGTATTTTAGGGTTGAGGCAATCCTAAACAAGTCGTTATACTTGTTCGTTTGGATTTTTACTTGCACAAGCTTCGAAATCAGCATATCGCTTAGACTGGATCGTGCGCACCTTCGACATGTATTTTTAGTGTGAGCACGTCAACCAGCTTAGTGATAGCGAAGTCTTAGCACTCGAGTTTCACCTTTTCTTAAGTCTTGGATGGTGCACTAGTTCAAGGCGTCCCTCGAATAGATGCATTCAACCAAACTTAGGGTTAGTGAAAATCGGACAAGCTACTAGCGATACTCTTAAGGGTTCGCACAGGTTGGCGCAAAGGCCACTCGCAGCATACAACCAGACAAGCAATCATATCAATAAAAATGCATTTTGAAAGTATTTAGACTTATTGTTGGAACATCCCATCGAGGCATTGAGAGAGAGCGTGCACATAACCCACGAACGAGCTTTCGAAACAGAGATATCGAATCGAATTCCAAAGGCGTAAAAGCCAGGCTCTGATACCAACATGTCACGCCCCGATCTCCCGCAGGCAAATCGGCCGTTCCCGCTAGGCGGGAATCACCCTCACCAGCGCTCCCGCGGAACGATCGCTTAACCCATCCGGGCGTGATGCCGCACGAGCGTGATCCACGCCCGTGCAAGGCCATGGTTCATTGGCTGGCGGCAAGAGTTCTAAGCCACAGAGTCGCACAGATTGTCCGAGTGCAGCGGAGTCATGAACGCATAGCGATTCGGTAACAGGTTCACTGAGTCGACAATATAGCGGAAGCATTGGAACACAAGTTGAAGTAAAGCAAGCTCTTTTATTGATATAAACTTGTGTTACAGGCGGCGTATAGCCGAGATTACAAGTCGCTCAAGCCTCTCTCTCTGAAACAGTAAAAGCGTGCCAAGTGGCTACAACTGTGGAATGAATGTACAGGCGATGGTCAGGCGACGCTCCAACATTATGTCTTGTGTATGTGCTTCAGTCCCGGACGCACCGTTGCAAGGCTTCAGAGGGAACTTCTGGCCTTAGCACGCACGAAGGAGGCGTCCGCACCGAACGAGGTTCTCCCGCACCCTGCATACAAACTGGTGGATTATCAGTACATTGAATGCACTGGTGGGGAAGCTACTCGCCCGCTCGACAAATCCAAACACGTAATACAGGTTCCGTGCACAACTATTAAGTTGTCTTTCTAGTTGCCTTAGGATCAGTTTCATGCAGATATTGAATAGCCTAACGTGTCGGGCAGTGCGCCGTGCGATGTTAGAGGAACACGGCAAGACTTACCAACTTACCATCTCCTTCCCTGTCCAAGGCAAACATTATTAATTTAAGCAGGGGCATGTATAAACATTCAGGAGGCATAGCATATGCAAACAAGAGTATTTATTTCAAGATCGTCCAGGTGTTTAGTTGCTCTTGATGCGATACAGTGCCTCGCACGCGGATAGCCGCTAAGCGATGATTACTTGTTATCTTTTATTTCTTTACCAGCAAGCATGCAACAAGTTAAATACAAGGCGATCACTGGCGTATGCCATATGGACGGTATAGTCTTTGACGAGATAGTTTGCAACAAAGAACAAGAGGCGCTGCAAGCCATTCCGCCGAACAAGAGACTATTTAGTCTTTGACGAGAATGCTTTGCAACAAAGTACAAGAGGCGCTGCAAGCCATTCCGCCGAACAAGAGACTAAGAACAATTGTCTCGCCCGGACCGGGTCGATGCCAGTGTCCCAGCATCGCCCGCGAGACCGTTACCCTGTGCACTGGTTGTCCATGATCGAACGGGGCCTTGGTTGGGGCAACAAGAGTACAAGACAAGAGGCAAGATGTTGAGGCAACAATAGTACAAGACAAGATGCATTGCCTGTTTCGTTGTTCAGTGACTGTCTTTGGTCTTGATTGCCTTGGTGACCTAGCGGTCCCGAATACTAGCAGGTTCGTTCAGGCACGGAACGACTACGTAGTAGTCTCCCGGGGTTCGGATGAAAACACGGTAACAATCAAGCAGACAAGCATGCGTTCTAAGGAACATAATCAGCACGTTTGCTCGGGCCCGAAGGTAGTCCGAGAGATGAAACCGTTAAGGAACTTAGCATGCGAGGGTCTGAATATAAGCAGTATTTCATTTCCATGTTCTAGCAAGCAATATAAGTTGGGATTATTCCCTTAGCTAGGTGCGTTGGATTTATTAGCATGCAAGGGGGTGAATCACCTAGCGACTAGCATGAATATTCCAGATTTTATGTGTGCTGGCTAAGCAAAGACAAGTTCACCGTAGCCACCCACCTTAGCGATGATTCGCCTCGGTAGAGTGATACGTCTGAGCGAGCCTCTGAAAGCCTAAGCCGGATTTCTGTAGGGACAAGTCTGGATATCCTTTGCTTCTTGTTTAAGGCAAAGCGGGTCGGGACAGTTGCACTATTGTCGTTTGAGACGGCAGTCCGCTTGAGCGGAACGGGGTGTTACAACCCCATCCCCCTCGATGATTCTAGGATCAAAGTCCTAAACAGACCCTTCGTCAAGTGATCTGCAAGGTTCTTTTCTGATTTTATATAGTCAAGAACCACATATTTGCCTAGTAGGCTTTTTATTGACTTGAAGCGCAGCTGCAGGTGCCTGTTCATCTTAGCATTCATAGAATCATGCTTTAGTAGTTCAATAATAGATTTATTATCACAGTTTATAGAAATTGCAGGAACATGACTAAGAGAAACAGGTATATGCATAATAAGATTTTTAAGCCATTCAGCTTCTGTGCAAGTTGTATCTAAAGCTATCATTTCGGAGTCCATTGTACTCCTAGCTTTGATAGTTTGCTTACAAGAGCCCCAGGAGATTGCAGCTCCTCCTAGAGTAAATATATATCCAGTAGTAGATTTTATATCATGTGAGTCGGTTACCCAGTTTGCATCTGAATAACCTTCTATGATATCAGGGTGCTTAGTAAAATAAAGTTTGTAATCTATGGTGCCCTTGAGATATCTAAATACCCTATCCAAGGCAGTCCAATGTGACTGATTTGGTTTACTGGTATATCTACTTAGTCTCCCAATAGCAAATGCAATATCAGGTCTTGTCCTGTTTGTTATATACATAAGGGAGCCTATCATCTGTGAATATTTTTGTTGTTCCAAATGTGATCCTTCATTCTTTTTTAGTACAATCTGCTGTCATAAGGAGTATGGACAGATTTCTTATCAAATAACTCAAACTTTTTTAGCATTTTTTCAATTGAATGTGCTAAAGATAGAGTATAACCCTCTTTGCCTTTGGTCACTTGCATTCCTAAAATTAAGTTGGCTTCTCCTAGGTCTTTCATATCAAACTGGCTAGATAAATAGTTCTTTGTAATATTTATCAATTCCAGTGATGAACCTAGGATAAGGATGTCATCTACATACAAGCATAAAATGACACAACTTTTACATGTACCTTTAGAGTATATACATTTGTCATACTCATTTGACAAGAAACCATATTCACAAATTACTTTGTCAAATTTATTGTGCCATTGTTTGGGAGCTTGTTTCAAGCCATAGAGGGATTTTACTAGTTTGCAGACTTTCTTTTCTTGATCTTTAGCAATAAAACCTTCAGGTTGGTCCATATAAAGTTCTTCCTCTATATCTCCATTCAAAAATGCTGTCTTTACATCCATTTGATGGATTAGCATATCATGAATGGATGTTAAGGCCAAGAGAGTTCTAATGGATATGATCCTAGCTACAGAAGAGTAGGTATCAAAGTAATCTAACCCTTTCTTCTGGGTAAAACCCTTAGCAACTAATCTAGCTTTGTATTTCTCTATAGTACTATCGGCTCTGAATTTCTTCTTGAAAATTCACTTACAACCTATTGGTTTATTGCCTATAGGTAGATCTGTTAGAAACCAAGTGTTATTCTCCATGATGGAGTTGTATTCACTGTTGATGGCTTCTTTCCAGAAGGGAGCATCAGGAGACGACATTGCTTCTTCATAAGTTGAGGGATCACCCTATATCAAAAAGGTGAAGAATCCTTCTCCTAAATTTTTTTCAATCATATTCCTTTTACTCCGTCTAGGTTCTAAGTCTTGTTCAGATTGTGAGCTAGGTATTTGGATATGAGAACTAGTAGAGGGTATGGAGGAAGAGATTGAACTTCTATCCTTAAAAGGAAATATATTTTCAAAGTAAACTGCATCTCTTGCTTCTATAATGGTATTGTTAGATATTTCATTTACTTACTTCTGAGTGAGTCACTAGAAATCTATTGGCATAGCTGTCTAAGGCATATCCTATGAAAACAACGTCTACAGTCTTGGGACCAATCTTTCTCTTTTTTAGTTCGAAAATTTCGACTTTAGCAAGGCATCCCCAAACTCTAAGGTAATTAATCCTAGGAGCTCTAACTTTCCACAGCTCATAGGGAGTCTTATCTTTTGTCTTACTAGGAATCATATTAAGAATGTAACAGGCAGTTAAAATGGCTTCTCCCCACAAGTTATCAGGAGCACCAGAGCTGAGAAGCATGGCATTCACCATATCTAACAGAGTGCGGTTCTTGCGTTCAGTAACTCCGTTAGACTGAGGTGAATATGGAGCAGTTACCTCATGAATTATTCCATGTTCTTCACAGAAGTTAATCATTTCGTTTGAGGTATATTCTCCACCACGATCAGATCTAAGGATCTTAATCTTCCTTTCTAATTGATTCTCAGCTTCAGATTTGTAGACCTTAAATTTATCTAGAACTTCATCTTTGGTTTTGAGAAGGTAGATATAACAATACTTTGAATAATTATCTATAAACGTAACAAAGTATTTTCTACCGCCTTTGGTCAAAATCCTATTTGAGTCACATACATCACTATGGATAAGTTCTAGAAGGTCAGAATTTCTTTCTACAGATTTGAATGGTAATTTAGTGTGTTTGGCTTGAACACAAATCTCACATTTGTGTTTGTCATCTATTGGAGTCTTGGGAATAAGATCTAAAGTCATCATCCTTTTAATAGAACATAGGTTCACATGACCTAGTCTGCCATGCCAAATATTTGAAGATTCTATATTAGAGACAATGAGAGAACAATCAGAAATTTTATTCATTGTGCTTAAAATGAAAAGACCGTCTTTTACAAAGCATTTTCCTATAAATGAGTCATGCTTAGAAAATACTACTTTATTTGCCTCCATTACAATTTTGTATCCTGAGGCTACAAAAAGGGATCCACTAACTAGGTTTCTCCTGACAGACGGCACATAAAGAACATCATAAAGAGTTAAGATTTTTCCTGATGTCATCTTCAGGTCAACTTTTTCTCTTCCAATAATTTGTGCCGTTGAGCCATCTCTTAGGGTCACACCTCCTCCACTTGATTCTTGATAGTTTAAAAAACAGGAGCGATCAAACGAAACATGAACATTAGCTCCAGAATCTAACACCAATCATTAGAATGGTAAGAGAGGTTAATAAGGGGTTGAAAGCTTACAGACCTAAAGTAACTCGAAGAACCTTTATGAAGCATGTTCGCTTCTGGTCTAACTGAACCATTTCCTTTGTAGGAGGTCTGGACAGCTTCCTTCTTCCTATGGTAGCAGTTGGTGGCCATATGGTTTGTTTTACCACACACAAAATAAATCTCTTTTGATCCTGAGTCTGACTGAAGTTTCTAGGTTTTTTGGTTTTGGTGATGATGGTTTTGGTGGTTAGGCTGAAAGTTTTTTTTCTTCTTGAAGAAATTCTTTTTGGATTTATAAAGAAAATTAGATTTGGGTTTTCCTTGGCCTTCTACAAGGTTTACCTTAACTTTAGATTCAGTCTTAGTTTAGACCTCAATCTAATTTGTTCTTCGGTTCTAATTTTCTTTAGGACTTGATTGTAGGTAAGATCTCCTTGTGTATGGATAAGTTCCTTAGAAATATCAGACCAAGAGGGAGGTAGCTTGTCTATTAGGCATGCTATTTTATGCTCATTGGAGAAAGATGTGCCTTTGGCTTGAATATGCCTAAGGTATTCTTGGAATTCATGGAGTTGGTCATTCATTGGCTTGTTATCTACCATGAAATACATATTAAAGGTTGAAGAATTAAACCTTTCTATTCCGACATCATCACAGCCGTATTCATCTTCCAAGGCTTTCCAAAGTTCTTTAGCGCTCTTGTATTCAAAAAATATATCATACAAGGATTTAGATAATGCGCTTAGAATTCTATGAAAGCAGTGGAAGTCTATCTCTTTAGGGGTTTTTGGTTTCGAGGAGGTGGACACTCCTATGTCAGACTCAGTTTCATCAGAATCATTTGTGATGGGTGTGGACCCATCAATGGCTGAAATAAGTCCTAAGGTCGTAAGCCAAAATTTCATTTGGCTTTGCCATCTTTTAAAGTATGAGCCATCAAACTTAACAGGTTTTGCAGTAGAGGATTCCTCCTTACCAGTCATGATTGTAGTCTAAAAAATATAAATTTATTTAATAACAATGTCCAAGATAATAGTTTAGGTGGTATTTGTTAATCAATCTTAAAATCTTTAGTTTTTCAAGTATTGATCAACTCAGGTTAGCTGTAGGGGCCGGTTCCCAGCTAGCGGCGGTCCGAAGACTCTTAAGTACCGTGTCGCTTAGGGCTATTTACACCCGGTTGACAAAAGGACCCTTTCGGCTTGTGCCCGAGTTTGTCTCTACTTTGAAACTTTAGATTTGAAGATTTTATTTGCAATTTTCTTTTTACTAAACTATTTTCTTTTGGTCCTAGATTGCTTTCAAAATACTAAGTGATTAAAAATGAAACAAATTGTATGTTACAATTGAAAAAAAATTTGTGATCAAAAAATTGCAATTGACAAAATTATCAAATATGCTAACAATTTTTAAAACACTTTAAGCAAATTTACAATTTGACAGTATAGTAAGCAACTTGATAAGTACACAAATAAATCAATTGTGGAAATGAAGCAAATTGCTACAGTAACTATTAACTTGAATTTTCTAGAAAAATTTGCTTAAACAAACAGTAACTATTAACTTGAATTTTGTAGAAAAAAATCAACTCTAACATACGATTAACAGTAACTCTTTAAACAAACAGTAACAAATAGTTAGAAAAATCAATTCTAACAAAGAATCAACTCTTAGATTGTTAGAATAATTATCGTTTTCTTATTGAAAAATTTGTGAATAAAATAAAATTAGACTGATGTTACCGGCCTCTGGGGAAGTCGTGCACGAAGCACTGCCGTAAGAGTTGATTCGGGATCTGTGTGCAGACGTTCCCGAAGCTCCTAGTGGTAAAACTCCCGTACTACCGGTATCTCGTCGCCGCACACGACTCGGAGAGAATGACCAGGACTTAGCTATGCCCAGAGCTTGGATACGAGCGAAACAACGAAGATTGGACAGAATAGAATGTTGACAGCAACAGTTTCTGGGATAAAATTTCTGATCTGTGTTTACAAGAAAAACCAGTCAAATATATAATACTCATCCAATATGTAACGGTCTGAATTAATTTTTCTATTAATTCAGCCGTTACACAGGAGAAGGAGAGAATGAACCTGGACACAAAATATATTAACGGTTCAAAAACAATTAGTAACGGACAAAATTAATTTTTCAACGTTCAGAAAATTAAATGAAAAAATGAAGAGGAGCAAAAAGAATTTTAGGGTCCCAGCCCGAACCAGAAGAGGAAATCGAATCGGCATTCGGCGCCCGCACCCGTTACGCACGCCGAACCGAACCGGACCGCGGCGACGGCGCGCGCGTGTGGCCCAAGAGGTTCCCCACACAACAACTTTAAGAGAGCAAAGAAGAGAAACTAATATATGTGCACAAGAAAGGTTTGGCCCATCCGATGTGGGACTAAAGAAAAGAAGGAACTTGAGCTTTTGCTAAAGCAAAGCCAACACCGCATTCCCCTCAGCTTCCTCCTCGTCTATCTTCGCCTCTCCGGCGCCATCGACCTCACCTAGACTACTCAAATTCTAAACTAAATTATAAAATTTTAATTATTTAAAAATAAACGGACCAGGTCGACGTCCTATTAATTTTGAAAATACGTCATGTCATGTCCCGTCCCGTCTCATCCCGTTTATACTATCCGACACGGTCGGATTAAATATGAAAATATAGGAACCGATCTGTTTGATCAATATACGGTTAGGACCGATTCCGATATGCAGTACTTGGATCCGCATGCCCAGTCCAAGATAGAACGAGATTAAGGGGTCTAGAAAAATACAAATAACCTTTGAAAACAACTTAGTTTTTCTTTCCCTCAAAAACTGTGCTTAGTAAAATTAAACAACATCGCGATAAGAATAACTAGACAAATTGTCAGCAAAGTCTGCAAAGTAATCAAATTAGTTCATTGGTGCACAGATTTAGAAAATGGTTAATTAGTCTTTGGATTTCAAAAATATTCAAAAATTAATATTTTGGTTCTAAAAATGTTCAATTTAGAACTTGGATCCTGAGATGACGGAATCCGTGATGACCATTCAAAATATATTAATAAATATTTTAGAATTAATTAGACTTAGGGTCGCAAAAATATTACGCAGAAACATTATTGTCCTTCTTAAGTTCTAATTTAATTTATTTATTAATAGAATTTGGATGGTTAATATGGGCCAACCGTCGTATCAAGATCCAAATCTTACGTCGAACATCTTCATGATCCTTAGGGTCGCAGAAATATTACGCAGAAACATTATTGTCTTTCTTAAGTTCCAATTTAATTTATTTATTAATAGAATTTGGATGGTTAATATCGGCCAACCGTCGTATCAAGATCCAAATCTTACGTCGAACATCTTCATGATCCTTAGGGTCGCAGAAACATTATTGTCCTTCTTAAGTTCTAATTTAATTTATTTATTAATAGAATTTGAACGGTTAACATTAGTCAACAGTCATCTCATGACCCAATTTGAGCAATATGTCACGTCCCGATGGAAAAGATCGTCTTGCGGGAGCTCTGACGCGGTGATTCGTGCCTAGCGGGGAAGGCCGATTACTTGCGGGAGATCGAAACGTGAGATATTTGTATCAGAGCCGTGATCATAATTCGTCTATATTTCAAGTGTGCTGGCTAAAGCAAAGACAAGTTCATCGTAGCCACCCACCTTAGCGATGATTCACTCCAGGTTCTCGCAGGTACAGATACAGTTACAGATTCAGGTTCAGTTAGTACAGTATAGACTCTCCGGACCGTCAGATTCAGTACATGACTAAACATATTCATGATCAAAATGCTAATTTCAAATATTTTCTAGGATCCAAAATCTAATTCATCCTTTAAAAAACTAGTATTTGTTTAGAGAGAAAAAAAAACCCACATATTATTTTCATAAAAAGCTTAAACAAATTGAAAACCTCAACACTGGATATTTTTGAAGCAAATAGGCTTGGGCTTAATCCACTCATGGTTTTGTCACATGCAGGGTCCAGCCATTGGGCAGGTGGATTCTAGATGGGCTTCTTCAAAAAACGTTTAAATGTTTTACTTCTATAAATTTTCTGCCTTAAATTTGTCAACAAATCATCCGAATATATATCAATTAATTTATAACATATCTCTCTATATTATGTCAAAATAGCTAAATAGCTACACTGGTAGTTAGTAACATAAGTTGCAGATTGCGCCAAGTGTTATCTTATGCTATTTGCCATTTTCTTTCTAGTAAACAACAATAATAGAAAAATATGGTTAATTTTAGCATAAAAAAGGTGGTATAGTGATAACATTAGTAATCCGGATCCCTCACAAAGGATGGTTATTAATAATGACATTTTCTCAAAAAAAAAATATATATATAATTTTTGTTTTTGTTTTTTATTTTATTTTTCTATTGTTAAAATGTATTTAATTTCAAATATACATTTTTTTGAATAGGATTCTTCTCTGGAAAATAATTTAGCTATAAACCATTATTTAATTTATATTCATTTTCAAACTAGTAATGCTGAGTTCATGGTCTGTTTCGGACTGGACCGAACCGTTGGGTCCAGTGTTGGCCGGATTTGACAGGTCATGGGGTCGAGCAGGGCTTAGCATGAGGAGGGGACGGGCCAGACTGTCTCGAATTTGAGTTTTAGAAACTCAAATTCAGTCTGAACAAGGATAATTAGTGGACTGGGTCCGGGTCGGTTCAGGATCGATTAAAAATAAATTTGAAAAATCTAGTAAATTTAGATTTTTTTTTAAAAATCCGGTAAATATAAAAAATTGAAAATAAATCAATAAATTTAATTTGAAAATTTTACAAAAATACCCAAATTTTGAAAGGAAAAAAAAAATTTGGTTCTGGTCTGAGCCGGATTGATCGGATCGGATGTGACAAATCTGGTTCGGTCCTCGTCTTAAACCGACTCGAGCTATCGGACCCCAAATTCAAATCCAATCCGAACCTGACTATGCTCTGGATCGCACTGGATCGGCCCAGGCCGGTCCAGATTTGATTTTATCGAATTGAACTCGGACCAAATTTTGGACCGTCCGACGGACACCTTGACGTAGAGTCAAAATTTCTCATCAGATTTTGTGCACGTGTAAACACAAATATGCCTTCTAACTAGTTAGCTATTTTCATATTAATAATGCTTTGCCAACAAATTTGTATCAAACTTATAAATTATTCGTACAAAAAATGAAACGAAAGAGCGAAAAGCCTCATGATCAAAGGCTTCCAATGATTTCCCATAAAATATTAGAATAAAAGGATGATCTTAGCATATAAGTTGGGCTGGATTGGGCTTCAACTGGGTTGGGTGGCCCAAGATTATTTATAATATGTTTTGATTCCCAATTTTGTTTGTTCCGTTTGAAACTTGAATTTTGTTTCTCCGTTTTAACTGGTAACGTGTACAAAACCGCCAACAAAATATGTTTAATTTCCAACTTTTACTATTTTGGCCCATATTAAAATGGCTGCAAAAGCCAAATATTTGGAAAATAATCATTTACATTTTTTTTTTCTATATCAAATAAAAATCTCGAGCCACGGAAACGTATTATTTCTTCCATTTATTTGGTAGAAATTGAAAATAGTGAGCCCAAAATGTATGTAACGCAGCATGTACAAAGTTATGATAAATCGTCATGAATGTATCACTTGAAATGTATAATTCGGTCTATATTTTCTGACTGTGATTCTCGGTAACCACGGAAACTTCAAATTATCATCTAATCTTGGTCAAGACTCTATTGATCTTAGATGTACTTAATTATTCTTAAACAAAATATCATTCGGTCTATATTTCTGACTGTGATTCTCCCCACATCCATCGAACTCGAGTGACTCTTGTGGTTACCGAGAAGATGTATAATATCCCGGCTGGATGACAGATGGTCAGTGGATCGAACCACGAGAACGTATTATTCATTCCATTTATAAATGATGGAAGTTGGAAAACAGTGGGTCAAAAGATGTGCAATACAGTGTGAACAAAAATTACTCGTACGTTATGCCGAAAAATCAAAATAAAATATAATAATAATAATAATAATAATAATAATTCTTCCCACGCCCACATCACACCCACGTTACACGGAGGAAGTCAAAGTTGGACTCTTCGGAGAGTCGTAGCCAATTTCTCCTGTGAAACTTAGCACCGTCCAAGTCAAGCAAAACCGTCTCAACTCCGCTAACTTCCGTCATCCCATGTACGTATGCATCAATATCTGGCTTCATTTTAGGGCTGTTTCTAACATTCTACGGATTATGTACATGTACTAATTTTTTTTTTTTCCCTTTATAAGGATAATGTTAATGTAGTTTCAAAAAAATATAATAGTATAACAAAAATACTGTTTCTCACCCAAAAAGTTTTGGATAATGTCATCAAAAAATTTACTGTACCAATAGTAAATTTATTTTAATTAAATACAGCAATAAAGTTTGGCAAATTTTAAAATTACGATATAAATTGCCAGTTGGGTTGGCGAAAATTCGAAGAACTTGATTTTCGCCAACCAAGTTAGCGAAAATCGGAAAAAAATCCGACGTGGCAAAAAAAAAAAATCCAAAAAACAAATTTTCGCCAACTGAGTTGGCGAAAATTTGGATTCCCAAAATTCCGCCAACTCAGTTGGCAAAAATTGGGTCTTTGATTTTTTTTTGGATTTTTTTTTGTTTTTTGTTTAGTGGTTGTTTGGTTTTTTTGGGTTTTATTTGTGTTATTTTTTCTTCGTGATTTTTTTTTTGTTTTTTGTTTTTGTAGGTTTATTTTATAGATATGTGCTTGCACTATCCCACTGAGTAGTGCTCGCACATCCCACTGAGTAGTGCTCGCACATCCCACTGAGTAGTGCTCGCACCGGCCGTCGCCTGAGATGGCATCGGTGCTGATGGAGTTGTCAAGATATGCGAATAGGTGGTAACGCCGGGGGCTTCCAAATTTTTGCCAACTCAGTTGACGAAAATTAAATTCTCCAAAATTTCGATATGTATCAGAATTTAAATTTTTTCCAAATTTCTATCATTATATTTAATTAATATAAATTTATTATCGGTACAGTAAATATTCTGTAAAAAAATAAAATATAAAATTACTAAAAGTAAAATTTGGAGGTCGAAACATCGTTTTTTTGCGATTCTAAAAATTTGGGAAGTCTGTCAAATGATGATACGGTTTATCCCGAAGTACTTTTCCATACGGTCATTTTGGCACAAACTGGACCTTGTTTCGATCTCCTAGTCAAAAGTTATGATACTTTAAATTTTTATATTTTATATTTTTTCCTGTAACATGTACGTCTTACTTCGGATGAAAATTCTCTCTACACGAATTGTGTTACTCTTGTCAAAAACATACAAATCGAACTATTGTTTGACGAAAAACGATTTCAAAACAAATAGTTATGGTCGTTCAAAGTCTGCTCGACGGCAGACGTAATATTTTTACGGTAGATTTTTTTTTATTTTGGTTCAATGATAAAATATTTTTTTTGGATGTTAAATTTTATTTTTTTCTAATTTATTTAGAAAAAATTTGCTACAACAACTTTTTAAAATAGAACTAAACCTAAATAAAAGTAAACACAAAAAAACAAATAAAAAAACCCAAAAAAAACCAAATAAAAAAACCAAATAAAAAAATCACAAAAAAACCCAGGACCCAATTTTCGCCAACTGAGTTGGCAAAAATATAATTTTTTGGAATTTTTTTTTTTGCCACGTCGGATTTTTGTTTGGATTTTCGCCAACTGGGTTGGCAAAAATTAAGTTCTCTGAATTTTTGCTAACCACAAAAAAACCAGATATGACAGATGATATGACAAATTTTAACATTAAAATTAAAATTAACATTAACATTAACATTAACATTAAAATTAAAATTAGTATTAATATTAACATTAAAACTAATATTAGCATCAAAATTAATATTAAAATTAAAATTTTTGGGTGATTAATTTTTTGGGTTAAAAACTGTCATGGCACCTGCCATGTCAGATGTAACATAATGGAAGATAACATCATCTAAATTTTTTTGAAGACATAGCAAAATTGATAGAATAAATCTAAAAATAGAAATTTCGCATTAGTATTATATACTGTGGTTATTATTACTTTTTTAGGAACTTTTGATTTTTATGCGATCTTGTGCGATCGCATATCTTGTATATGCTCGGAAGCACCCTTGTGGCTTTTACATGTCGAAGACCATGTATGTCACAGTAAAGTTATAGGAGCCAGTCCTGAACTCGTGGGGACGACTTTCCAGAATGGACCTCCCATATATAATGTAAAAAAAGAAGTAAGAAATTGAAAAATGTAAAATTACTAATGACCTATTGTATAAAAAGCTAACATGATATCCAATACACCACAACTGCTTTATGTTAAGGATGACCTTTGGTAAATATTAGTTCTATTTTAGATAAAACTATATTGGTGTCCCTTTAGTTTTTGGGATCCTGGACCGTCGTACACTCTGGCTTGGACAAGATCCGTCCATGTTTATAGGCAGCCAGTTTCGACTTTACAAACAAGAAAGTCTTAATTGGTCGCGGCTACTTTACAGAACCAACTGCCGACGAAGTCGAATCGAGTTCGTGTCGAGCTTGTAGAAGGGCTCCCATAACTTAGGTCAATTTTAGGTTGACGTAGCCCTAGGCTTAACTTGATCTCTCTTTCCGTTGCTCGCCCTCGGATTGAGTAGGAAGGATAAGTTGCCAACCCTTGGGACCACACATTTTGTTGTTGCTAAACGCAAAATACTATCGCTCGTCACCATTCGGACTACTGCTACACCTATGGCGACACTTTTTTTTTTTCTTTCCACACCAATGTCTCATTCTGTCCCCTTCAAGAACATGTCATTGAACTGCAAACGCACACTTCTTAATCCCTAATTTCATGACCAAATCCATAGCCTCATATGTACTTCTCCAAACGAATCATAAAAGCTTTTTTAGTTTAGTTGTTCATCTGTGGATAAGCTTGTGGAGATGGGTGGGGTGGTGGCCTACGTTTTTTGATGTCGGCCTAGTGTTATATATATATATATATATATATATATATATATATATATATATATATTGAACAATTGGCATGGTCCCATATTCTTTCTTGGACCAGTTTATGGTTGGGTCCACTCATGGTTCGTTTCCACTTTATCTGTGTGTGTGTATGTTGACACACGTGTCTTCTCGAAGTATCTATGAGTCCTAATCCAACTACATATATTCAAAGACCTACGTAATGAGGAATCAGAAATTCGAATTTGAGTTGTTAGGATAATTATGTGTAAGATGATTTATATGAATTTTTTTTTAAATATATGAATTTTTTTTTTTTTTTTTTTTTTTAGAGTCTGGAGCCCACCCCACCTCCTACTTGGTTCTGTCATTGGACTTATACATGTGTCGACATGACCGACCCAGGAGTAAGTTTAACAAAACTTCAGATTTGGACGACCCCACTCTAAAGGACAACCCTCATGGTCATTTAGTTTTCTTAGGACATCATTATTTGTTGGGACTCTCCAATGCAATTTGGGATCCAATTTTTTTTAAAAAGAAGATAAATGTAGAATGGGTGGAATTTGTACTAGAATAGTAGGAAATGATAAAGTGTGCTCCGGTCCCAAAGGTTGTGTGGTAAAAAATTGATGTAGAAAAAAAATAATGTAAAATGTATAACCTAGAAAGTTGGACTCCAAATTGAACATTATTATTCTACAAAATGAGTTACTACAATCTAAAATCTAGAAATATGTAAAATCAAGAATTATTGATTCCATCTACACTATTATACTGGTATTTGGATTATATAGATTCTATAAATAAATAAAAATTATTTCAGGATAGAAATATTATTTACTTCTGTTAGAAATTGCAAGAAAATAAACTCCTCACATAACTATCTTTTTCTCTTAAAACTTTCATTTTTTTAGATTCGTTGCAAATTATTCTAGCATTTTTTTTTCTTTTCTCTTTGGCTGCTTCCTTCTGACAAATAAATTTGTATATAGAGAAAAAGAGAATTATCTGACAAATAAATTTGTATAGAGAGAAGAAGAAGAAGAAAATTATTTGATTGATTAGAATTCTCGAATTTAGCGTTTGGATTTGTAGAGATAGATATGTTCTGGTTGGAATTTGAAAAATTTATTGAAATTCAAAAAATCCGAGAATTATTTTTTCCTTTTTTCCTTTACAAAAAATATTTCGGACATTTTTAGAGAATTAAAATTATATTTCTTTTACATGGACAATTATTCCGATCTTTTTCAGGACAAATATTTCAATTTTTTTAGAGAATTAAAATTATATTTCTTTTACATGGACAATTATTTCGATGTTTTAGGACAAATATTTCGATCTTTTTTAGATAACTAAAATTATATAGAGAGAAAAATGAGAAATAAAATTATATAGAGAGAACGAGAGGATTATTTGATTTAAGATTTTGTGTTTGGATATGTGAAGTTAGATATGTCAAAAAAATTACTGAAATCCAAAAAAATTGAGAATTGTTTTGATTGCATAATACTTCCTATTGGTTAGAAAATCCAAGAATTCGAGAATTAACTTTTTAATAGAAATTTATTGAAATCTATAATTATATTGATTCCATCATTTTTTGTTAAAATCTTGATTTGGTTACAAGAAATCAATAATTATTAGCGTCTCTTTAATATTATAAATTGGTTCTATTCAATATTCCAAATGTCTTAGATATTCTATTGGTTATTCAATTAAAATTTTAAAGAATACATTATTCAGACCGGATTTTATGAGCTTGATTGAGTTCCTAATTTTTTTTAATGAATCTTAGATACTTTATTTGTATAAAAATTTTAATAAATTCTTATGGATTAAAATTGGACTAAAAAAATTATTACACATGGGATCCGTGTACCACATTTTTTTTGCACACGGAACGACGTGTTGTTGGAAACGAAACACGAAAACCGTTTTCCAAACCAGAGAGTACATGCAAGAAAATCGAGCAAAACGGACAAACCAAAAAATACCAAACACAAATCACAGACAAAGAGATTTTTACGTAAAAAATTCAGATGGAAAAAACCACGGGACGATCGTAGTCCAACGCTAAAGAACCTCCACTAATGAAATAAAGAGATTACACCCTCTACAAGCTCATCACCGATCCAACACGAATCACCGCAACTCTTTGAAAAAGAAAATAGATTACAACCACGAAGAAAAAAGACAATAAAAAAATACCCCAAATTGATCTCCTTCTCTGAAATGGCCTCCAATCCTTCTTTCTCCTCTCCAAAGTTGTAATGGCACTCTTGTAACCTTTTTTTTTTCTCTCTCTTATTTTTTTTCTCATGTTGTTGTATATTGCATGAGCATTTATATAAACCCTTGCATGAATTAAGGTTTCATATGAAATATATATATATGAAAGCCAAAAATATTTATGGAAATCCAATTACATTCAATCATATATTTAATGGAAATCAAATCATAAATTAGCTTACCATAAATTGGAAATCCAATTATATGGAAAGTTAATATATGAAAGATCCAATCATAAATATATAATTAAAGTCAAAGATGAAAATCCAATATAATATTTGCTTACCATAAATGTTCCAATACATGGCGCTCGATGCACTTTTCGAGCTTTTCCAACACACGGATAACGCTCGTTGCACTCCGCGGTATTTTTCACATAGGTTGGGAACCCCACCCACTCCAATAAATCTTTTCCTTCACAACTATGTGGAAGGGGTCGTCATCCCGACGATCTTCCTGTAGTACTCAAACTTTTCCCTTGGAAAAATCTTTGTGAACATGTCTGCTACGTTGTCATCTGTATGAACCTTCTCAAGCGTCGCTTCCTTCTTTTCCACAACATTCCGTATCCAATGATACCGGGTCTCAATGTGCTTGGACCGGTTATAAAATGTCTGGTTCTTCACAAGGTGAATAGTACCCTGACTATCGCAAAACAAAGGATACTGCTCTTGCTTTAGCCCAATTTTTTGCAACAGCTTCTTCAATGCATAGCAACTCATTGCAAGCCTCTGTCGCCGCAATGTACTCTGCCTCTGTCGTCGACAAGGCAACACACTTCTGCAACTGCGACTGCCACGATACTGCTCCACCAGCAAACATCATCACATAGCCCGAAGTCGATCGTCTAATGTGTACATCTCCAGCCATATCAGCGTCGGTATACCCAACCAGCTTTGGCTCGTCACCACCAAAAGAAAGTCTCCAGTCGGCAGTGCCCTGAAGATATCGTAGAATCTACTTGACCCCACTCTAATGTAACCTTCCAGGATTGAAAGTATACTTGCTAACTGTGCCAACTGCGTGAGCGATGTCTAGCCTCGTACACACCATAGTATACATAAGACTCCCCACAGCTGAGGTATATGGAACCCGCTCCATATCTTCTTTCTCGTCCACGGTAGATAGACATGCTCCTCAGTGAACTTAAAGTGAGCCGCAAGGGGGTTACTCACTTTCTTCGACCCGTCTATCCCGAAATGCTTAAGTACCTGGTGAATGTACTTCTTTTGGGACAAGTGTAGCAGCTTGGACTCTCTCTCTCTCTCTCGGCTGATCTTCATCCAAGAATAGTTGTTACTGCGTCCAAATCTTTCATAGAGAAGGTCGCGCCCAGTTGGCGCTTCAATTCCGCTATCCTAGTGGCATTTTGACCCATCAGTATCATATCATCAACATAGAGCAATAAAATGATGAAATCATCCTCGATAAAGTACCTCACAAATACACAGTGATCCGACGTCGTCTGTGCATAACCATGCTTCCCCATAAATGACTCAAACTTCCTGTACCACTGTCTCAGAGCCTGCTTCAGACTATACAAACTCTTCCTCAACTGGCAGACCAAGTGTGACTTACCCTTCTTATATAATCCCTCTGGCTGCCATGTACAACTCCTCCTAAAAATCACCGTGGAGGAATGTCGTCTTCACGTCCATTTGCTCGACCTCCAAGTCGAAACTGGCTGGCAATGCTAGCACCACCCGAATAGACGACTGCTTGACGACTGGCGAAAAGATCTCATCATAATCTACACATTTTTGCTGACCGTAGCCTTTAACTACCAGCCTCGTTTTGTATCGAGGGCGAGTAGCATCATCTATTTGCTTCACTCTGAACACCCATCGATTCTTCAAAGCCTTCTTGCCCTTTGGTAACCGCACCAGATCATAAGTAGAGTTGGCCTCCAATGAACTCATCTCCTCCTGCATAGCCTCCATCCACTCCTTCATGTATTCGTATTCCATAGCCTCTGCGAAACTTTCAGGTTCTCCCCCGTCAGTTAGTAGCACATACTCACCCAATGAATATCTTGTAGATGGTCGACGCTCTCTATCTCTCCTCCTCAATGGAACCACTGGTGCTGGCTGTATATCAACAGCTTCCTCCCCTTCAGGAACTACCTCCTCGGCATGCTCATCCTCCTGAGGGTTACCCTGACCACCATCAGCAGGTTGATGATCAAGGTTGGGAGCAACTCCATGTACTGGCTCCCCCATAACTGGATCGTGTACGATATCCTCTGGAAACTGATCGAAGCGAAATGACTCTAACTCAGGCAATTCCTCAGCCTCAGAAGGTATCTCAGAATCCTGAATGTTGGTCATGGTCTGTTCTTCGACGAATACCATGTCCCTGCTTCTGTAGAGCTTTCTTCCTACTGGGTCGTAGAGTCTATAGCAAAACTTATCCTGACCGTAACCGACAAAGATGCACGGCCTTGTCTTTGTCTCAAGTTTGAATCTCTCGTCCTTCAGTACATTCACGAAGGCCTTGCAACCAAACACTCGCAGGTGATTGTATGACTGATCTTTGTCGTACCATACTTTGTCAGGCACATCACCCTGCAAAGGAGTAATAGGAGATAAATTAATAATATAAGAAGCAGTATAAAAAGCCTCACCCCAATAGCTGCCAAACAAGTTTGCTTCTGACAGCAAACACCATACCCTCTCCATCAGCGTCCTGTTCATCTGCTCCGCTACACCATTGAGCTGAGGTATCTTTGGCCGAGTCTTCTAGTGTCATATCCCTTGATCTTTGCAGTATGCATCAAAGGAACTGATATATTCGTCGTCATTGTCCGACCGAACACATAGCAGCTTCTTGCCCGTTTTTCTTTCAACGGAGGCCTAAAACTCCTTAAAAGTGGGCAGCACATGATCCTTGATCTTTAAGGCATAGACCCAAACCTTCCTGGAACAATCATCAACAAAATTTACAAAGTAAGAGGCACAACTCGCTGAGTCCTGAAATCACATTCCTGTTCACCAAGTAGCTCATCCCCTTCTCGCTGATGTGGCTGAGCCGCATGTGGCACAACTCGGTAGATGCATTAGTAGCTGCGTTTACCTCATGTGCCCTCCATTTCATATAGTAGATTCTGGACCTCTTGCTTCCTTTGGCAATCACCATCGAATCTCTGAAAATCTTCCACTAACTGTTCCCGTAGAGAATGAAGAAACCCTCGTCCTCCAACCTTCCAACCGACACCGGATAAAAACTAATATCAGGGACATGACGAACATCTTTCAGAACAAGAACTGCACTCATCTTTGTCCTCAAATGTACATCTCCAATGGCAACTGCTTCGACACATCTCCATTGTCCATCTTCAACACTCCACATTCGCCTGTTGTGTAAGTAGCAAATAGTGCCCTGTTGTGAGATACGTACGCTGAAGAACCTGAGTCCACCAGCCAAGAGTTGTCATCGCAGGTGAGGTTCATAACTACCGTATCACCTACAATTATCAGATCGCCTCCATATGTCGAGGCCGCCATTGTAGTGTTCTCTCCCTGCTTTCCTTTGTCGTCATTCTTTTCTCTCTTCTAAGCGAAACAGTTCCACTTGATGTGGCACTTCTTTCCACTATGGTAATACTCTGAGTCCTCGTACCGACCCTTGGACCTTCCTCTGCTTTTGTCTCTGCCACTGCCTGGACCCCTACTTTTACCCCTTCCGCGGCTCTCTGAAACAAGCGTCTCTGAGTGGGATGTGGATGAAGTGCCCTGAGAACGTCTCCACATCTCTTTATTCAGTATCCCGCTCTTGGCAAACTTCAGACTGACCACGCCTTCCGGAGCAAAAGCGATCATAGACACTCGTACGGTCTCCCACGAGTTTGGCAATGTATACAACAGCTATAATCCCTGAACCTCGTCGTCGAACTTGACTCCCATCGAGGATAGCTAGTCAACCACGCCTTGGAACTCACTAAAATAATCCGTAATGGACGCCCCATCTTTGTACCCCCGACCCATCATCATCCAGATCAGGAATAATTTATTTAACCCGGTCTTCTCCGCAAACAAAGATTCTAGCTTATCCCACAGTGTCCTCGCGTGCTCAATACTGGCAACGTGGTTGTACACGTTCTAGTCAACAAACTTCCTGATGTATCCACACATGTATATGCTCGAACTTCCAATCCTCTTCAGATTTATAACCGAGCCTCTCAGAAGCATATACTGGTAGATGCAGCTTCTTGACAAATAGCAGATCCTTCATCTTGCTCCTCCAGTAGTGATAGTTGGTGCCGTTCAGGTTTACCATGCGCACCGGCTTCGCGTCCATCTCTCCTCCCTTGTTTGTCCGTCAACTCCTGACACCCTTCTGAAATTTCAGAACCTGGCTCTGATACTACACTGTTGGAAACGAAATGCATAAACCGTTCCCCAAAATAGAGAGTACCCGCGAGAGAATCGAGCAAAACGCACAAACCAAAAAATACCAAACATAAATCACAGACACAGAGATTTTTACGTAAAAAAAATTCAGATAAAAAAAATCATGGGACGATCGGAGTCCAACCCTAAAGAACCTCCACTAATAGAATAAAGATATTACACCCTCTACAAGCTCTTCACCGATCCAACACGGATCACCGCAACTCTTTGGAACAGAAAATAGATTACAACAACGAAAAAAAAATAATAAAAAATATCCCAAATTAATCTCATTCTCCGAAACTGACTCTAATCATTCTTTCTCCTCTCCAAAGTTGCAAAGACACTCTTGCCACCTTTTTTACTCTCTCTAATTTTTTTTTCTCTCATGTTGTTGTATATTGCATGAGCCTTTATATAAACCCTTGCATGAATTATGGTTTCCATATTGTAAACTCCCTCGACCAGATTTCACTATTTTAAAATTATTTTTAGCAAATTAGAATTTATTGCTATATTTTATTTATTTATATCATATTTAATTGTACACCTGTCCATTACACAATTAATTAGAGCATTACACTAGCTGTAATTCTCAAACAAAGTTCTCATACCTGTCCTAGACATGTTAGACTATTTCCCTGAATTTTGTGCAACTCCCAGATGCTTTATTTTGAGCCTCGTTTGAGACGCACAAATATCGTTACAAAAGTTCATATTTAATTCCTATTTAATTTTCTGCTCTTTACCCATCTCTGTACCCCTAGAGATTTGAGGACCAGTAGGCACCTGTTTTGCCCAAACAAAAATACGATAATATTCTAGACTGAATATACTACAATTAGTGTATTGACACCGTAGAAAAATTATGATCCTAACTGCCCCTAAATAATTAGTGAACTCCGTGCGCAGTATTTATTAAATAATAAATACGGTGACCTGTATCACCCAAAGAACTAGACCCTGCCCCTGCCCAGACTCACCCCCACCCCTGCCTAGGCACTCCCCCAGCTTTTTCCCTCATTTCTGTGCAATTTGGTATTTCTAGGAATGTAAACCCCCTCGACCAGATTCCAGTATTTTAGGAATATTTTTTCATATTTTAGGATTTGTTGCAATATTTTAATTATTTTGCTTACATATCCTATTCTCTTGTGCACCTGTCCGTCACCTAATTATTTGAAGCTTTACCTTGACTGTTATCCCCGAACGAAGTTCACGTACCTCTCCTAGACATGCCAGTCTACCATCCTGCACTTTGTGCAACTCCCAGATACTTAGTTATGAGCCTCGTTTGAGACGCACAAATATCGTTACAAACGCCCGTAATTAATTTATATTTTAATTCCTAGACCTGTACCCATCCCTGTTCCAATAGCAATTTGAGGCCTAACATCCACCTGTTTTGCCCAGACAAAAATACGTTATTTTTCTACACTGAGTGTACTACATTTAGTATATTGACACCGTAGAAAAATTATGACCCTAACTGCCTCTAAATAATTAGAGAACACCGTGCGCAGTATTTATAAATTAAATTAATACGATGGCCCGTATCACCCTAGAAAACCAGGCCCAGTCCCTGCCCAGACTCACCCCCACACCCTCGGGACCCTCGCACAGCAATTTCCCTCAATTCTGTGAATTTTAGTATTTTCAGGAATTGGGTGTTTTTCCCAGACAATTTCGTAATTGCGTAATTTCCCAAAATAGGACCTCTGTGCAATTTACGAAATTACAGGGACTTTTCTGTAAATTACCCTGCGAGGTGTCACCCCCTGATTGGTCGGTGAACGTGCACCGTCCATTCCAAAAGGAGTCCAGATTCAATGTATTTACATAAGTAAATATCCTAATTGTTAATTTACAATTTAACCCTTAATTATTTTTCTATAAAATAAAAGAGAAAAAAATAAAAAGAAAAACCCAAAACCTAACCCTACCCCCAGCCGCAGCCACACCCCCCCCCCGGCCGGAGCGGCGAGCCCCGCCGGAGCCGCTCCGCCGGAGCCTCCCCCACCCCTTGGCGAGCCACCCCCCCGCTGGCCCTCTCCTCCCCGACCCTCTCCTCTCTCTCCTCCTCCACTTCTCCCCGATCCCGACCCCCGCCGGTTGAGCCCCGACCGCTGCGTCCCCCGTCGGCCCGCTGGCTCGCCGGAGCTCTCCTCCGCGGCGGACCCGACTCCTCCCCAGCTCCTCCTCCACCTCCAGCGCCTCCCCTACCCCGCCACTCCTCTCCTTCTCCTCCGGCTCCTCTTCCTACCGCCACCACCACCATCATCATCCTCCACCTCCTCCTCCACTCTGTCACTCGCCACCACCACCACTCCCTGTTCTCCATCTCCTCCGCCTGACTCGGCCAAGCAGCCTCGCTGCTCTCGGCTGAGCCGAGCCCCTCGCCGGACCCCCCTCGACTATTCCCCCTCGACCTTGTCTCCTCCTCCCGTCGCCGGAGTCAGCAGCCACCCCGGCTCGACACCACAGCCCCCATCCAGCCAGTTCCACGCCCCTGTACCCCTACTCCGGTTCAGTTCCTCCCCCGTCCGGCCGGTTGTGCGACTCCCCCGACACACGGTGCAGACTTCCTCCGGCCGGCCAACGGAAGCTTCTCCGACCGACTGAGCTTCCCCGACCGGCTTGTGCAGAGCCCCAGACCACCAGCAGTGTAGTGCCCCGACCCACCAACTCCTCCCTGCTCACCTTCCCTCGACCGGAACCTATGACGCCACCCCGTCGAGACTCACCGCTGTCCATCGTCGGAGACCCGCAGCTGAAGCCGACTTCGACGATCACCAGAGACCCACCAGAGATCCGCTAAACTCTGACTGGACACAGCCCGAACACAGGCAGATTCAAACCAGGACACAACACAGTGGCCGGACACGGAAAATTCAGTTTCCACGGAGCCCTGTTCAGGTAACCCGTTCTAACTCCTCGTAATTCCGTTTTTATTTCCGTCAGTTGTGACACGTAGGCTATGTGACCTTCTCGGTGCCCGTGCAACCCGCTCGGTGCATCGCGTCCTGTGGCGATCGCGGCACACGATCCAAAAACAGGAAAAACAACGACCCGATTCACCCCGAAAATGAGTACGCCCCGCCAAACGGGACGACTTGGTCGCACGCGGTCTTTACCAAAACGTGCGCGACGTTGATACGGACGTGTAGGAGTTCGGAGAAGTTGATTTGGATGTGCGTGCACACCGGAATCAGCGCGTATCCGCCGATACCGCCCCGTATCCGTCAGTTCTGGAACACGCTGCAACTTTGTGTACACACGTCGGATCGAGACGAAACTTACGCCATCGAACTCGTAGCAATATGCTGATCCTGTGAGCCAAGTTTGGTTCGATTCTGAGAACGTTGGCAAAATTTCGTATCGTGGGCCCCACAGGCTCCACTTGACGGGCGATTTTGTGACCGGCTCATCGAAATCCAATTCTGGAAGTTCCGTTGAGTTCGTATCAGCGTTCCTGACTTATTGACACTGAGTTTGGCGAATTTGGAGATCTTTGACCCTGACACGTTCTTCGGTGCAAAGCGGCCCACATGTGGACCCCGCTTTGACCGAAAACTGTCATTTTTGCCCCTGTGTCCAAATTGGACTTAAGGACAGGCGTTTCTAGCTATTTGATATTTTCTGAGACTGTTAGTGATATTTATTTCAGCATCCGGAGACTTTCCTTCTGAGGACATAGTTTCTGACTTCTTGGCACTTGACATCTGGACATTGTATTTTGCAGCTCTTGCCAGGCAAGTATACCTTGTCTTGTTGTACTGTTTATATTCAGTTCTTGCTAGTTACATGCTTATTTATTTTTATATAAATGTGCGCGTCCGAGCAGATTCGGGTGCAGTCAACGATGGCGTTGACGTTAGGACTTGTATCTGACCTAGTGTCTAGTAGACCCACCTAAAGTTGTGAAGTTATTGATATAACTTCTCAGGCCTTGACACGTATCATTACACGTCACAGAGTGAGTACATGTAGGGACACGTGTCTCATGCGCGACTGGCCATCAGTGTGAGCAACACGTGTAGCGGTATTTAGCTCAGTTGTTTATTTTATTGAGACTTGCATCATAGTAGGAGGTGTCCACGTCGTTTTCACGACTTGTACATCTATATTGGGCGGGAAAGATACTAGTATGCGTATGGGACACCCCCCTCCTTATATGTTCATGTCGCCTGATACCATGCTGCTCGGAGATGGGGAATTGGTTTTCTTGTTCCCGTTACTGTGCTCCGAGGAGGATGGGATACCCCTTGTGTGTTTTTATTATCCTTCGTTCCATGCTCTGCAGGGATGGACGATTGCAGAGTTACCCGTGTGATCGGGGGCATATGATACATATACTAGCCAGTCATGACGATTGGTGAATTACGTCAGCATATGTCTAGCCTACACATTCCCATGCGTACTACGAGGTCTTTAAATTGCATTCACTTAGATGGTTAGCACACCCTGTATTTATTTATTCAGTATTTACTTTATGGCATGTCATTTTTCTGTATCTTGCTATGTCCCTCTGAGGACCTGGTTCCCTGCCAGGTGTATATGTTCTTGAGTATTCGCAGGAGCCCAGATCTGGACAGGCTTCTCATATTTCGAGGAGATCTTCTCTTGAGTCTTGTGATCGTCAGATATTGTTCTTATATGGTGTGTATCTGTTTCTTTTATATTCTATTTCGGCAGTAGATTTGATTTTATCTGACTGTCATTCTTAGATATCTGTATTGAGATCTATTTACATGGTTATTGGTTATATTTATGTGATTTCTGTGGATGAGATTTAGATATTACCCCGTGACTTGTGATCAGTTTTACCACTTATGAATTATTGTTCATTATACAGCGTACGCACGTATATATGGTTTCCATATATTGGAGTTGCCATATATACGGGCCAGCTGGCATGGTTACGTGACCTAGTCCTACGAATTCTGGGACTGGGGCGTGACATGTTTTTAGTGGTGGCCCATACAGGTCAGAGCATATTGTCTCGGTTACGTTACTGTACCGAGCAAGCCTGCACCTAGGATTAGAATATAGAATCTCATCCATAATTGACTATGACTTATCTTCCTTCCAGTCTGTCCTACTTACATAATTGCATCCTGCTTGAATCCTGTGCTTCCCTAACAATTCCTTAAGTATAGCCCCTACTAGAATATAGGAATCCCTGTTGATAGGATGATAATTAAGGTAGCATTCCTAATAAGAATACCACTAGGGCTTTGACATATCCTTAAGTTCGGATTACTTAGTGAACCCTAGCCTTCCTGACTTCCTAGATAAACCCTAGTCTTCCATATTACCTAATGAACCCTAGCATCACTATCTGTAGATCAACTTACCATTGCCATGACATATTTATATAAGACTTGAATAAACCCTACTAGGATTAGTTAGAGATTTGACCATAGTGTTAACCCTAGTCTTAAGAAACCAATAGAAATCTAAGATTGAATACTAGGACTGAAACCTCAACCTATGTTTGAATAACCAGAGTTTTACGCCAGAGACCCTTTACTCTTATTGGCGTAGAAACCAAATTATTCAGAAGCTTGTCCCCTTTATGACAACAACCCACTATCCCTTAGTCTTCCTTATCCTGTATCATGTCAGCCACTTAGGTAAATGCCCTGCGTAAACCTGATAATTCATAGATAACCAGCGTATAGTAACCTGATTAGGCGTAATGTAAGGATAGGATTTAAGAGTAATTGTTACAGCCGTAGCTTTCCCCAGACGCGACCAAATTCTGCGCAGAGATACACCTCGAGCCCTGTACAAAAGGAAACAGCTTTTGACGGGACATCTGGTTTTGTCTCCCCTCGAGTGTAATGATGACTTGTATCCAATAAGTCCCTAAACGACAAACCTGGAACTCCGTGCAAACCATCATCAACCATCCCCTCGATCATTGTGCAAGTACTTTTGTCAGAAGACAGGATTCATTAACTTGGCTGACAAACTCATGAGTTCTCGTACAACTTTACGCTGCAACGCAGGAGATATTTACGCGCAGACTGTTACGCACAGACTTTTACGCGGACAGCTCTGAAGCTCTACCTTGCACTTCTCTGTTTTACGCGGATAACTCTGAAACCTAGTTTACGCCGATAGTTTGAATTCCTGATTTACGCCAAACTACTTTGGATCCCTACCTTGCGCTGGACAATTTGAAATTCTGTTTTACGCAGACAGTTTCAGATTTATACCTTACGCCAAATTATCTTATCACTGCTTTACGCAGACAACCTCGAACCCCTACTTTACGCGGACCTTCTTGGAATCTCTGTTTTAGGCGGATAACCTATAGTGTTTATATAGATTATAGAACTTAGAAGGCCATACCTCTTTTGGGTTAACTAGCGACTTAGTCAAGGATTTAGAATAATAACTGCAGAGTTTATGGAGTCTTGTCTGTTTGTGAATTTGAATTGTTTTGTATTTCTCACATCATAATCTAGCATACTTATATTTACCTTACTACCTTGACTTATGCCGCTATTATAGCCTAGTTTTGCAAGCTTATTCCTTGTCAAGCTTGTTCTTGAGAGATGTATTATTGGAGTACTACACTAATACATTTCAGAATCAGTGTATTACGGTCTGATCAACCATAGTGCACTTTGTTCGCCCTGCACATAACTATTTTACGTGGATTGAGATATATAGTGATTAGTAGATAGATGTACTTGCCCGTTAGAGATGCCTTAGCATATCGTATTAGTTACATAACCGTGCTGATCCGAATATGTGATTAGGGATTACCAAAATAACATTTCAATCCACAACTGCCTTGATAATTCCCCTCGAATTCTTTAAACACCTTGAAATCCTATACTTCAAATCTATTACCTCCCCCTTGAACTCTTGATTATTGTTTATCGTCTTCCCTTATCTCGGAAAGACGAAACCTCGTGCTTAGTATAAATACGAGAGTGTATTGTTTCTGTAGCAGCTCTGTTTGTTTCTTGGGTAATTACCAAACTCTATTATTAGATTAGATTGCAGTTTAAAATGGTGCTACCTTTTGAATGACTTTCGCTACCTACCTGCGTTTTATTACGTTCCTGATACGTGCATCCCTATGACAGCAAATTGTTATTTTTGCCTCGTAACTTGGAGCAAGATTCAGAACTCAAGTGTTACGATAGGATGTATTATTTTGCTGACAGAAGTTTAAAAGGATTTCACCTGGATAAACAATTGATTGACTCCTGAATAGATAACAGCACCTATGACTAGGTTGACTTATAAGGATCAGGAATTCCTATGGACCGACATACCAGTCAGCACTTTTCTTACCCTATAGAGTTGACTAGTGTACAGAAGCTCTAGCTATAGAGACATTACCTATTTGAGGCAGATCGTAAGATTGCACGGTATACCAATCAGCATTGTACCAGACAAGGAATCACGTGACCAGAGTTGGTGGTCAACACCATAGAGACAGTTAAGTATATACAAGGACGCTTGCGAGCAGTGCAAGACGGACATAAGTAGTAGACAGACCGTCATCATCGTCCCTTAAAAATTCAAAGTGGACGATCATGTCTTTTGAGGATCACCATTAGGCTGAGACCTCGTATCAAGAATAACCCGTAGAAATCCTTGATCATCGGAAAAAGATATTGAGGAATCAGTCTATTCCCTTGATCCGCGTGGCATGGAAGCATGGCACGCTAGGAAAATCTACTTGGAAGCGCAAGTACGACGTGCATAAACGTTTTTCGAACCTATTCGTAACCCAAGATATAAATTACTTTGTTAAATTATATCTGATGCCGCCTTTGACTTCTACCGTGACTTAGTTTTAATTTCGAGGACGAAATTTTTATAAGTTGGGTAGATTGTAAACCCCCTCGACCAGATTCCAGTATTTTAGGAATATTTTTTCACATTTTAGGATTTGTTGCAATATTTTAATTATTTTGCTTACATATCCTATTCTCTTGTGCACCTGTCCGTCACCTAATTATTTGAAGCTTTACCTTGACTGTTATCCCCGAACGAAGTTCACGTACCTCTCCTAGACATGCCAGTCTACCATCCTGCACTTTATGCAACTCCCAGATACTTAGTTATGAGCCTCGTTTGAGACGCACAAATATCGTTACAAACGCCCGTAATTAATTCATATTTTAATTCCTAGACCTGTACCCATCCCTGTTCCAATAGCAATTTGAGGCCTAACATCCACCTGTTTTGCCCAGACAAAAATACGTTATTTTTCTACACTGAGTATACTACATTTAGTATATTGACACCGTAGAAAAATTATGACCCTAACTGCCTCTAAATAATTAGAGAACACCGTGCGCAGTATTTATAAATTAAATTAATACGATGGCCCGTATCACCCTAGAAAACCAGGCCCAGTCCCTGCCCAGACTCACCCCCACCCCCTCGGGACCCTCGCACAGCAATTTCCCTCAATTCTGTGAATTTTAGTATTTTCAGGAATTGGGTGTTTTTCCCAGACAATTTCGTAATTGCACAATTTCCCAAAATAGGACCTCTGTGCAATTTACGAAATTACAGGGACTTTTCTGTAAATTACCCTGCGAGGTGTCACCCCCTGATTGGTCGGTGAACGTGCACCGTCCATTCCAAAAGGAGTCCAGATTCAATGTATTTACATAAGTAAATATCCTAATTGTTAATTTACAATTTAACCCTTAATTATTTTTCTATAAAATAAAAGAGAAAAAAAATAAAAAGAAAAACCCAAAACCTAACCCTACCCCCAGCCGCAGCCACACCCCCCCCCGGCCGGAGCGGCGAGCCCCGCCGGAGCCGCTCCGCCGGAGCCTCCCCCACCCCTTGGCGAGCCACCCCCCCGCTGGCCCTCTCCTCCCCGACCCTCTCCTCTCTCTCCTCCTCCACTTCTCCCCGATCCCGACTCCCGCCGGTTGAGCCCCGACCGCTGTGTCCCCCGTCGGCCCGCTGGCTCGCCGGAGCTCTCCTCCGCGGCGGACCCGACTCCTCCCCAGCTCCTCCTCCACCTCCAGCGCCTCCCCTACCCCGCCACTCCTCTCCTTCTCCTCCGGCTCCTCTTCCTACCGCCACCACCACCATCATCATCCTCCACCTCCTCCTCCACTCTGTCACTCGCCACCACCACCACTCCCTGTTCTCCATCTCCTCCGCCTGACTCGGCTAAGCAGCCTCGCTGCTCTCGGCTGAGCCGAGCCCCTCGCCGGACCCCCCTCGACTATTCCCCCTCGACCTTGTCTCCTCCTCCCGTCGCCGGAGTCAGCAGCCACACCGGCTCGACACCACAGCCCCCATCCAGCCAGCTCCACGCCCCTGTACCCCTACTCCGGTTCAGTTCCTCCCCCGTCCGGCTGGTTGTGCGACTCCCCCGACACACGGTGCAGACTTCCTCCGGCCGGCCAACGGAAGCTTCTCCGACCGACTGAGCTTCCCCGACCGGCTTGTGCAGAGCCCCAGACCACCAGCAGTGTAGTGCCCCGACCCACCAACTCCTCCCTGCTCACCTTCCCTCGACCGGAACCTATGACGCCACCCCGTCGAGACTCACCGCTGTCCATCGTCGGAGACCCGCAGCTGAAGCCGACTTCGACGATCACCAGAAACCCACCAGAGATCCTCTAAACTCTGACTGGACACAGCCCGAACACAGGCAGATTCAAACCAGGACACAACACAGTGGCCGGACACGAAAAATTCAGTTTCCACGGAGCCCTGTTCAGGTAACCCGTTCTAACTCCTCGTAATTCCGTTTTTATTTCCGTCAGTTGTGACACGTAGGCTATGTGACCTTCTCGGTGCCCGTGCAACCCGCTCGGTGCATCGCGTCCTGTGGCGATCGCGGCACGCGATCCAAAAACAGGAAAAACAACGACCCGATTCACCCCGAAAATGAGTACGCCCCGCCAAACGGGACGACTTGGTCGCACGCGGTCTTTACCAAAACGTGCGCGACGTTGATACGGACGTGTAGGAGTTCGGAGAAGTTGATTTGGATGTGCGTGCACACCGGAATCAGCGCGTATCCGCCGACACCGCCCCGTATCCGTCAGTTCTGGAACACGCTGCAACTTTGTGTACACACGTCGGATCGAGACGAAACTTGCGCCATCGAACTCGTAGCAATACGCTGGTCCTGTGAGCCAAGTTTGGTTCGATTTTGAGAACGTTGGCAAAATTTCGTATCGTGGGCCCCACAGGCTCCACTTGACGGGCGATTTTGTGACCGGCTCATCGGAATCCAATTCTGGAAGTTCCGTTGAGTTCGTATCAGCGTTCCTGACTTATTGACACTGAGTTTGGCGAATTTGGAGATCTTTGACCCTGACACGTTCTTCGGTGCAAAGCGGCCCACATGTGGACCCCGCTTTGACCGAAAACTGTCATTTTTGCCCCTGTGTCCAAATTGGACTTAAGGACAGGCGTTTCTAGCTATTTGATATTTTCTGAGACTGTTAGTGATATTTATTTCAGCATCCGGAGACTTTCCTTCTGAGGACATAGTTTCTGACTTCTTGGCACTTGACATTTGGACATTGTATTTTGCAGCTCTTGCCAGGCAAGTATACCTTGCCTTGTTGTACTGTTTATATTCAGTTCTTGCTAGTTACATGTTTATTTATTTTTATATAAATGTGCGCGTCCGAGCAGATTCGGGTGCAGTCAACGATGGCGTTGACGTTAGGACTTGTATCTGACCTAGTGTCTAGTAGACCCACCTAAAGTTGTGAAGTTATTGATATAACTTCTCAGGCCTTGACACGTATCATTACACGTCACAGAGTGAGTACATGTAGGGACACGTGTCTCATGCGCGACTGGCCATCAGTGTGAGCAACACGTGTAGCGGTATTTAGCTCAGTTGTTTATTTTATTGAGACTTGCATCATAGTAGGAGGTGTCCACGTCGTTTTCACGACTTGTACATTTATATTGGGCGGAAAAGATACTAGTATGCGTATGGGACACCCCCCTCCTTATATGTTCATGTCGCCTGATACCATGCTGCTCGGAGATGGGGAATTGGTTTTCTTGTTCCCGTTACTGTGCTCCGAGGAGGATGGGATACCCCTTGTGTGTTTTTATTATCCTTCGTTC
This sequence comes from Iris macrosiphon, assembly GCA_036927795.1. NCBI lineage: Eukaryota > Viridiplantae > Streptophyta > Magnoliopsida > Asparagales > Iridaceae > Iris > Iris macrosiphon. The sequence goes on from JAYESA010000005.1 coordinate 290,265,628, forward strand.
CATGCTCTGCAGGGATGGACGATTGCAGAGTTACCCGTGTGATCGGGGGCATATGATACATATACTAGCCAGTCATGACGATTGGTGAATTACGTCAGCATATGTCTAGCCTACACATTCCCATGCGTACTACGAGGTCTTTAAATTGCATTCACTTAGATGGTTAGCACACCCTGTATTTATTTATTCAGTATTTACTTTATGGCATATCATTTTTCTGTATCTTGCTATGTCCCTCTGAGGACCTGGTTCCCTGTCAGGTGTATATGTTCTTGAGTATTCGCAGGAGCCCAGATCTGGACAGGCTTCTCATATTTCGAGGAGATCTTCTCTTGAGTCTTGTGATCGTCAGATATTGTTCTTATATGGTGTGTATCTGTTTCTTTTATATTCTATTTCGGCAGTAGATTTGATTTCATCTGACTGTCATTCTTAGATATCTGTATTGAGATCTATTTACATGGTTATTGGTTATCTTTATGTGATTTCTGTGGATGAGATTTAGATATTACCCCGTGACTTGTGATCAGTTTTACCACTTATGAATTATTGTTCATTATACAGCATACGCACGTATATATGGTTTCCATATATTGGAGTTGCCATATATACGGGCCAGCTGGCATGGTTACGTGACCTAGTCCTACGAATTCTGGGACTGGGGCGTGACAAGGAACCAGGTGTTTTTCCAGACAAATTGCGTAATTGCGCAAAATACCAGTTTTAGGACTTTTATGCAATTTATGAAAGTTCAAGGGTTTTTATGCAAAAATGCGTGTGAGGTGGCATAACCTCATTGGATAGACAATAGGTGGCATGGGACCCACCTAAAAATCCAGAAAAATCTGCCAAAAATATCCTGAAATACAAAATTACCCAAATGCCCCTAAAGTTGCCATTAATTACAACTTTGCCATTGGGAGAATTCCTATATATATTCCCCTCCCCCTTCCCCCGAACACCCCACAACCCTCCCTCAGGCCACCGCCCTCCGCCGGACCTCCGCCGGACGCGTCGCCACCCTCTGGCCTCCTCCCCAGCCACCGGACCACCACCCTACCCTCCGCCACCCGCCGCCAGCTTCGGCTACACCACCATCACCAACAACAGCAGCATCACCACCCCACCACCCGAACGCCTCGACCGCCACCACCTCCGCCGCCGTCCTTCCGCCGGCGGCAAGCCCAGTGGGCCCCTGTCTGACAGGTATACCCCCCCCCCAATTTTAAATACGTAAATACGTATATAAGTATTAAAGTATGTATATATATTTATATATATAGGTATATATATATATCTATATATTTATATATATTAACCTATGTTAAAATATTTATATATATTATAACATTTATATTACTGTATATATATACAGTATAATTATACTGTATACATATTTTATTTAATATATATTTATTTATATATATATATCTCTATGTATATTTATACATATATATATTATAATTAAGATATTATATATTTATGTATATATTGTATGTATATTTACTATTATATTTACATTAAAAATATATACAGTATATATATATTCATTATGTATTTTCATTATTTAAAATATACTTATTTCATTTATATATATATATATGTATATATTTATGTTTATACTTAAACATATAATATATTACTATATATTATTATATACATACTATATTACAGTATATAATATGTATTATACTTTATATATATATTTATATATAACACATATATGTATTTACATACATATTATAATTATCATCTTTATGGTATATATATATGTATATATGTATATATGCCTTGTTATTTCTGTTATTATATATATATTATATATATATATATATATATATATATATATATATATATATATATATATATATATATATATATGTAGTATATATATATATATATGTAGTATATATAAATATATGTATATATATATTTATATATATTCTATATGTATATTATATCATAGTACTGGTTATACAGTACATATATATTATATTATATTTAATATAATGATATACAGTATATATACGTATTTAAATTCCTACATTTTTCTTTCTTTTAATTATATGTAAATATATGTATTTATATATATATATATTTAATTTCTGCACTGTCTTTTATTTATATTATATTACTATATATCAGTGGATATACCCTGCTAAAATATACTACTATATATAACAGTGGTCACATATAGACCCTGATAATATTTATATTATAATTGCTGAATAGTACAGCATTTATATATGTATTTAAATTTCTGCACTGTCTTTTCATTTATTTATATATATATCTCAGTGGATATACCCTGACTACTATATTATTATATATCAGTGGATACACCCTGATAATATTATTATTTATTATATATATATATTGCAGTGGATATACCCTGCTACTATTAAAATTATATATATACCTGCATTTGTCTGTTCTTTATATACTATATATACTGCTATATATATATTATATATATATATACATACTATATATATATATCTATATTATATATGTGTTTATAAGTATATATATATATACTTTATATTACAGCCATGATATTCACGAACCCTGTCTGTTTTAACAGAAACCACCTTCAGCACAGCCAGTGACCCCCTGTCATCAGCACCCTCAAACCTGACTGTGAGATCAGGTTATCAACACTATAAGGGAGTAGGCAAGTATACCTTGCCAAGTTTATACTGTTTAAATTCTTAACTATTGAATGTTCATTGTAGTAAATTTACATATAACAGTATGTATCTGGGACTGCCTCGGGTACGTCAACAAGTACGTTGACACGTAGTGTAATTAACTTAGTCTATACAGACTTACCATCAACTGTGAGGGTATTCTAATATCCTCTTAGACCCTATCACGGGTACACGCAACAAGGTTGCACTTTATTTTGGGATGCAAGTTTACGTAGTTCATTAGCTACCAGTACGTACGACGTGCATCACGGCTTAGCTTAAAATCATGAAGGTTACGACTTGACATTAGTTACATTGGGCGGGGAGAACGACTAAAATACTTATGGGACACCCACCTCTTTATCATGTGCCACACTCGACGGAGAGATACGGATGTTATATATATATTCATGTGACCATACTCATCGTAGATGGAAAATTGTATAGTGCCCTTGAACGGGGGCATATGTGGCATATACTAGCCAGTCACTGCAGATTGGTGAATTACGTCAGTATATGTCTAGCCACACTTTTCCATACGTACTAGGTTGTCTCAATTTGTATTCACTTAACTGGTTAGCACCCTGTATTTATTTATTCAGTATTTACATACATGGCATGTTATTTTTCTGTATCTTGTTACGTCCCTCTGAGGACCTGGTTCCCTGCCAGGTTTAGCTGAGATATTCCACCCCACAGTACCGGGACCTGGACAGGAGTCTGGACATGCCCTTGAGATGGAGTTAGAGGAGATGCCATCAGAGTCTGCCTGAGTACATCTGGAGCTGGAGCTATATATTTTGAGGACGATGCACTAGTTTATCTTATTTCACTTTCTGCTTATCTTTATGTAGTGGGTTTGTTCCCACTTGACTTTATCTGATTTGTATATGATATTTCAGACTCATCACCTATATATTCAGTACTTTTCTTGATATTTTTGTGGATGAGATAGATTTACCTGTATTTAGACTTGTAGTATTTAGGACAGCGTAGCACATCACTTTGGGTCCATTAAATTGGGTGATCCCTTAGTGACGTGTCAGCTGGCCAGTGCCACGTGGCCTAGTTCCGTATATTTTTGGGACTGGGACGTGACACGATTTTAGTGGTGGCCCATGCAGGGTCTAGTTAATTGCTAGTGGTGTGATTACATGCCCAGCAAGCCTGCACTAGGATTGGAACACTAGGTCTCATCCACTCTGACTTCATCCATAAATTCTTGCATCCTGCTTGATTATCATTTATTATTTCCTTCGTACTTTTCTAAATTATTCTATCTTTATCAGAAATATGGACATACCCAGCGGACACGCTAATGATGGGGTTGACCAAGCAACAGACCCATCGCCAGATGTCCAAAGGACTCCAACCCTTCCGAGAGACCAATCCCCAAGAAGGATGCTGGTCAATCCAACAACCCCGTACCTTCCCCAGGACCCTACCCAGGAGACAACACCAGCTCAGCTAGAAGGGCAAACTTCCCAGGCACCAACACCGCAGGCGGAGACACCTTTGCCTCTACCTCCAGCCTTTGCAGCCCTGATGCCACAGCTTGAGGAACAAACCCAGATGTTCCAATATTTCCAAACCCTGTTGCAGGCTCAGTGGCAACAGACTGAAGCCCTGAGACAGGCTCAGTGGCAACAAACTGAAGTCCTGAGGCAGACCTTGATAACAGCTCTGGAGATGACAACTGCCCCGGCACTAGCACCTGTCCAACCCCCTATCACTGTTCAAGGCTTTCGCCGAATGAACCCGAGAACCTTTTCTGGCAGCGAAACTCCGGAAGAGATCTCAGACTGGATCTCCAACACGGAAATACTACTAGAAGGTTCACAGCTTCACCCCGACCTATGGATGACCACAGTAAGGGCCCAACTAAAAGGCAACGCCCATCACTGGTGGGACGCCATCGAGCGCAGCACCGGTAAGAACCATATTTGGGAGCAATTCCTGGAATACTTTAAGGCGAAATACTTTCCAGCCACGGTCAGAGATGATCTGTACTCCCAGTTCCTGCATTTGGAACAAGAAAATATGACCGTCGATGCCTACGACGCAGAATTCAGTCGACTAAGTCAATTCGGTGCAAACCTGATACCCAACGAGCTGGAGAAGGCCCTGAAATTTTATCACGGCCTTACCCTCGAGCTCCAAAGGCATACCACGGCACAGTCGAGGATTTCCTACAAGGAAGTTCTTTCAGAGGCAAGGATACAAGAAGCCATTGGCAGAGAAGCAAGATGCTCAAATCCAACCATATCAGCCAGAGACCAGACTGGAGCAGGAGGACAAATCCGTCACCAGGGAAATCAGGCACAACACAAGATGGGGCCATATCAACACAAGAAACTTTCGACTTGTCACCATTGTGGCAGGCAGAGACATTACGCTAAAAACTGCCGAAGAAAGTATAGACTATGCCTGATATGTGGAGACAATCAACATCGGGCCAGAGATTGCCCACAACACAGAGAAGCAGCACTCCAGAATGGGCAAGAACCAGCAGCACCAGCCCAGAGAATGCAACCCCCTACTAGAGGTCAGCATTCTCCAGCATTTGGAAGATTTCAGAGGGGACCACCCTTGGCCACCCAAGACACGCAGTATTACCTAGCCAGACAACAAACCGAAAGACAAAGGCACGAGCAGGCCTTTGCACTAGCTGCAATTATAGAAGAACCGGAAGGTGAAATCATTTCAGGTACCATTATAGTTACATTATTACCTGCAAACTGCATTATTTGATTCTAGAGCTACACTGTCATCATATCTAGTAGTTTCGTAGCCATGCAAATAGCCACTTTTACCAGAGGAGGCATTGTTCCAGTTACCAACATTACTAAAGCATGCTAGTAGTCATGTATAGTAGAGTAATGAGGACGCGATTCTTGGTACTTCCAATACCAAACTCCAACGTTGTCTTAGACATGGACTGGTTAAGCTAGTCCAAATGCTATACTAGACTACGGGAAGAGAAGCGTCATCTTTAGACCACCAAGTTACCCATCCAGATATAGATAGTACCTATGATAGCAAATCATAGTAGTTAAACCCTAGTCACCTGATGACTTATAGTATCCAACCTAAATTATTTTTCCACCCTTAGATCATGATCAGGACTAAGCCAAACCGACAGATCGATTGCTAGACATTGATTGCTAGGCTCAATCATATGAATAAAATGTATCTGAGTACTATAGCCAGTATTGGGAATAGAACCATTAGGTTGAAGGAGAGAAGGTAGGCAGATGTTAACCTTGAGAAAAATATCATGAACTACCAATAATATACGACCTGTTGTAAACCTGATGATACCCCTATGATTTGGATGAAGGGTATACATAGAGTAAAATAGGAGATCATGTAGATCCCACCTACCCGAGGAACTATCAGACTTGGAGGATGAGAAAAACTAAGCCGAGGTACCTCAAACCCTTCGATGTGATGGAACACATCGGAGAAATGAATTACAAGATAAACTCTTCCTCAAACATTGGAAAGTACATGACGTCTCTCACGTATCCCAATTAAGGAGGTACACTCCGGATACAAGTCATGTGCTGGACCATTCAGAGATCACCATTGGTCCAAGCTTATCATACCAGGAGGAGTCGTAGAACTCCTAGATCGAAGCGAGAAGGCGTTGCAAGGCCAGAATATTCCTCTAGTTAATATTGTATGAAAATATTATGCACCCGACAAATCAACCTGGGAACGAGAAGAGGATATTCGATAATGTTTCCCCTATCTATTTTCAGACCAGGGTATGTCCAAATATTTCAAATAAATCAATCTTCAGCTATAACTATGTCTTAATATTTTAAAATTAATCAATCTTTCGTTCTCATTATATGTCTGTTTTTATTTTGAGGATGAAATATTCTAAGGAGGGTAGATTGTAAACTCCCTCGACCAGATTTCACTATTTTAAAATCATTTTTAGCAAATTAGAATTTATTGCTATATTTTATTTATTTATATCATATTTAATTGTACACCTGTCCATTACACAATTAATTAGAGCATTACACTAGCTGTAATTCTCAAACAAAGTTCTCATACCTGTCCTAGACATGTTAGACTATTTTCCTGAATTTTGTGCAACTCCCAGATGCTTTATTTTGAGCCTCGTTTGAGACGCACAAATATCGTTACAAAAGTTCGTATTTAATTCCTATTTAATTTTCTGCTCTTTACCCATCTCTGTACCCCTAGAGATTTGAGAACCAGTAGGCACCTGTTTTGCCCAAACAAAAATACGATAATATTTTAGACTGAATATACTACAATTAGTGTATTGACACCGTAGAAAAATTATGATCCTAACTGCCCCTAAATAATTAGTGAACTCCCTGCGCAGTATTTATTAAATAATAAATACGGTGACCTGTATCACCCAAAGAACTAGACCCTGCCCCTGCCCAGACTCACCCCCACCCCTGCCTAGGCACTCCCCCAGCTTTTTCCCTCATTTCTGTGCAATTTGGTATTTCTAGGAACCAGGTGTTTTTCCAGACAAATTGCGTAATTGCGCAAAATACCAGTTTTAGGACTTTTATGCAATTTGTGAAAGTTTAAGGGTTTTTATGCAAAAATGCATGTGAGGTGGCATAACCTCATTGGCTAGACAATAGGTGGCATGTGACCCACCTAAAAATTCAGAAAAATCTGCCAAAAATATCCTGAAATACAAAATTACCCAAATGCCCTTAAAGTTGCCATTAATTACAACTTTACCATTGGGAGAATTCCTATATATATTCCCCTCCCCCTTCCCCCGAACACCCCACAACCCTCCCTCAGGCCACCGCCCTCCGCCGGACCTCCGCCGGACGCGTCGCCACCCTCTGGCCTCCTCCCCAGCCACCGGACCACCGCCCTACCCTCCGCCACCCGCCGCCAGCTTCGGCTACACCACCATCACCAACAACAGCAGCATCACCACCCCACCACCCGAACGCCTCGACCGCCACCACCTCCGCCGCCGTCCTTCCGCCGGCGGCAAGCCCAGTGGGCCCCTGTCTGACAGGTATACCCCCCCCCCCCCAATTTTAAATACGTAAATACGTATATAAGTATTAATGTATGTATATATATTTATATATATAGGTATATATATATATATATCTATATATTTATATATATTAACCTATGTTAAAATATTTATATATATTATATCATTTATATTACTGTATATATATACAGTATAATTATACTGTATACATATTTTATTTAATATATATTTATGTATATATATATATCTCTATGTATATTTATACATATATATATTATAATTAAGATATTATATATTTATGTATATATTGTATGTATATTTACTATTATATTTACATTAAAAATATATACAGTATATATATATTCATTATGTATTTTCATTATTTAAAATATACTTATTTCATTTATATATATATATGTATATATTTATGTTTATACTTAAACATATAATATATTACTATATATTATTATATACATACTATATTACAGTATATAATATGTATTATACTTTATATATATATTTATATATAACACATATATGTATTTACATACATATTATAATTATTATCTTTATGGTATATATATATGTATATATGTATATATGCCTTATTATTTCTGTTATTATATATATATATATATATATATATATATATATATATATATATATATATATATATATATATGTAGTATATATAAATATATGTATATATATATTTATATATATTCTATATGAATATTATATCATAGTACTAGTTATACAGTACATATATATTATATTATATTTAATATAATGATATACAGTATATATACGTATTTAAATTCCTACATTTTTCTTTCTTTTAATTATATGTAAATATATGTATTTATATATATATTTAATTTCTGCACTGTCTTTTATTTATATTATATTACTATATATCAGTGGATATACCCTGCTAAAATATACTACTATATATAACAGTGGTCACATATAGACCCTGATAATATTTATATTATAATTGCTGAATAGTACAGCATTTATATATGTATTTAAATTTCTGCACTGTCTTTTCATTTATTTATATATATATCTCAGTGGATATACTCTAACTACTATATTATTATATATCAGTGGATACACCCTGATAATATTATTATTTATTATATATATATATTGCAGTGGATATACCCTGCTACTATTAAAATTATATATATATACCTGCATTTGTCTGTTCTTTATATACTATATATACTGCTATATATATTATATATATATATATATATATATATATATACATACTATATATATATATATATATATATATCTATATTATATATGTGTTTATAAGTATATATATATATACTTTATATTACAGCCATGATATTCACGAACCCTGTCTGTTTTAACAGAAACCACCTTCAGCACAGCCAGTGACCCCCTGTCATCAGCACCCTCAAACCTGACTGTGAGATCAGGTTATCAACACTATCAGGGAGTAGGCAAGTATACCTTGCCAAGTCTATACTGTTTAAATTCTTAACTGTTGAATGTTCATTGTAGTAAATTTACATATAACAGTATGTATCTGGGACTGCCTCGGGTACGTCAACAAGTACGTTGATACGTAGTGTAATTAACTTAGTCTATACAGACTTACCATCAACTGTGAGGGTATTCTAATATCCTCTTAGACCCTATCACGGGTACACGCAACAAGGTTGCACTTCATTTTGGGATACAAGTTTACGTAGTTGATTAGCTACCAGTACGTACGACGTGCATCACGGCTTAGCTTAAAATCATGAAGGTTACGACTTGACATTAGTTACATTGGGCAGGGAGAACGACTAAAATACGTATGGGACACCCACCTCTTTATCATGTGCCGCACTCGACGGAGTGATAGGGATGTTATATATATATTCATGTGACCATACTCATCGTAGATGGAAAATTGTATAGTGCCCTTGAACGGGGGCATATGTGGCATATACTAGCCAGTCACTGCAGATTGGTGAATTACGTCAGCATATGTCTAGCCATACTTTTTCATACGTACTAGGTTGTCTCAATTTGCATTCACTTAACTGGTTAGCACCCTGTATTTATTTATTCAGTATTTACATACATGGCATGTTATTTTTCTGTATCTTGTTACGTCCCTCTGAGGACCTGGTTCCCTGCCAGGTTTAGCTGAGACATTCCACCCCACAGTACTGGGACCTGGACAGGAGTCTGGACATGCCCTTGAGATGGAGTTAGAGGAGATGCCATTAGAGTCTGCCTGAGTACATCTGGAGCTGGAGCTATATATTTTGAGGACGATGCACTAGTTTATCTTATTTCACTTTCTGCTTATCTTTATGTAGTGGGTTTGTTCCCACTTGACTTTATCTGATTTGTATATGACATTTCAGACTCAGCACCTATATATTCAGCACTTTTCTTGATATTTTTGTGGATGAGATAGATTTACCTGTATTTAGACTTGTAGTATTTAGGACAGCGTAGCACATCACTTTGGGTCCATTAAATTGGGTGATCCCTTAGTGACGTGTCAGCTGGCCAGTGCCACGTGGCCTAGTTTCGTATATTTTTGGGACTGGGGCGTGACACATATGAAATCTATATATGGAAGCCAAAAATATTATAAAAATTCAATTACATTCAATCATATATTTAATGGAAAACAAATCATAAATTAGCTTACCATAAATTGAAAATTTAATTATATGAAAAATTAATATATGAAAGATCCAACCATAAATATATAATTAAAGTCAATGATAAAAATTCAATATAATATTTGCTTACCATAAATGTTCTAATACACGACACTCGATGCACTTTTCGATTTTTCGACACATGGATGACGCTCGTCGGACTCCGGAGTATTCTTCACATAGGTTGGAAACCCCACCCACTCCAACACGTGTGTACCATGACACTAGGGGTATTTCGATTACATAATTTTTTAAATAGATTATTTGGATGATATAATTTTTTAGATAAAAATGTTTTTGTATATGGATGAAAAGATAATTGATCTTCCACTAATTTAAAATTTGTTTGCTATTCTCCTCTTTTTAAGTGTATCTTAAGTGCAATAACCTCAACAAAATTTCTCAAACTTTTCTGCTTACTTTTCAGTTTGTTTCATTTTTTTTTTATATCAATTTTTTTCTTTGTGTTTAAATATATAGATATAATTTATTTTTTGATATCAAACTCTTCTACTCTGGAAACCTCTTATCTTTCTGATTCCGGAGTTCTATATCTATTTATATAGAACATAATAAAATTATATTTAAGTTACGTATTAGAATAAATTTTAAGCAAAATGTTAATTTGCATTAGTAATTAAGTTAAATTAGATTTATATTGTTTAAATATATTCTAATGTATGTTAAAATCATATAGGCATGCAAAAGAAAATGATATATTCCATTTTTTTTGTATATTGTAGTAATGATACTAAGAATTGGTTGAGGCTTTTTGAAGGTTGTAGAAGATGACAATGGAATATGAATACGTATATGTATATGGCCAGATTGAAAGTCCTAAATATGATTACCTTCTCTTTGGTGACTCTTGTGGTCATAACTTTTTTTTTTCTTTTCATTTTTGATTGGTAGAGTTAGCTCTTATTAATCTTTGGTTTGTCATAAGATCTGGATGATACTTTAAACCTCCTTGAGTTTCGGGCATTGCTCCACGGGAGGACATCCAAGGTAAGAGTCTATTTATTATAATCTTACAGATCTGGATGATACTTTAAACCTCCTTGAGTTTCGGACATTACTCCACGGGAGGACATCCAAGGTAAGAGTCTATTTATTCTAATCTAACAATTCATATTTGATTCGTTCATTTTCGATTTTTTTATCTTATCAAAGTATTTGTTCTATTTACAGTTTTTATTTTATTCTAATATAACAATCGATACATAAGTTAGATTAAATTTTAGATAATAACTTAAATTTTAAGTTAGATTATGTTAACTTAAATTTGAAACTAGATTAAAGTTAAAACATAAATTATAATTTGAGTTCTAAATTTGATATAATATATTAAATTTTAAATAGTATATCAAATTATAAATTATATATTAAATTTTAAAAGAAAATGATATACTCCATTCTTTTTTTATTTGTGTATATTATAGTAATGATTCTAATAATTGATTGATGATTTTTGAAAGTTGTAGAAGACGACAATGGAATATGAAGCCGTATATGGACATAATCAAATTCCTAAATATGATTGCTTTCACTCTCTTTGTCAGAAATTTTTTTTTCTGTCTATTTTTGATGGGTAGATTCAGCTCTTATTAATCCCTGGTTTGTCACATACAGATCTTAATGATACTTTAACCTCCCTTGAGTTTCAAGGTTCTATGGAAGGACATCTCTATTTATTCTAATTTATATTTGATTCGTTCCATTTTTATTTTTTTATCTTATTGAAGTTTTCATCTTATTGAAGTATTTGTTCTATTTTCAGTTTCAATTTTATTCTAATCTAACAATCCATACGTAAGTTAGATTAAATTTTAGAAAATAACTTAAATTTTAAGTTAGATTAGATTAACTTAAATTTGAAATTAGATTAAATTTTAGATAATAACTTAAATTTTAAGTTAGATTAGATTGACTTAAATTTGAAACTAGATTAAAGTTAAAACGTAAATTATAGATTGATTTCTAAATTTGATATAATATATTAAAATTTAAATAATATATTAAATTATAAATTATATATTAATTTTGAATTAGAAGATTAAGTTAAACTAGATAACTTTTATAACTTACATCTGATTAGCTTTTAACTTTAAATTAAATTTTAAGTGAGATGAAATATAATAAAAAAATTAAAGTTTAAGTGAGATGAAATATAAAAAAAATGATAGTCTGCTATCTACTTTTGTGAGCAAAAAAATATCTCCACGAGGAAGAAAAAAAAATAATGATCCCTATCAGAAAAAATTGAACAATTTAGTTGGATTCTTGGTTTATTATAATAAATGTTCACTAATTTAAACTAAATATAATGATGACATGACAATAAGTTGATCTATGTTGTTAAATAAATTTCTTGAGTATGCTATTTTGCCAAATAATTTGTGTGCCCATTATTTGAAAAATAATGTAACTATATAATAAAACAACATCTACATAATAAAACAGATTTATCCTTGGGGCCAAAAACAAAAAGATAAAGAACAGAACAGACAGGATTAAAGATAGAATGTATATCTAATAGCTTAATCCCTCAATATAATTATAGAGCATCAATTGTAAGGCTCATCCCAACTTCGATTTTATATATTATTATTTTTACATATTTAAACACGAAATAATTAAATTCGTGTAATATTTTTTTTCTCATATCTTGTCTCATAAAGTTTGTTGCACACACATTGCGTGTGCCATCACACTAGATGATATATATATATTTCTGCTGAGTAAGTTTGGTTTGAGGAATATGAGCATTATATATATATATATATATATATATATATATATATATATATATATATATATATATATATATGGGTTGGCACACGAAATGTGATATCAAACCAAACTTACTCAGCAGAAATATAATCCTGTCATGTGGTATACATGGTCCATCACACATTGCGTGTGCCATCACACTAGATGATATATATATATATTTCTTGAGTATGATATATATATATTTCTGTTGATTAAAAGATTTTAAAAGTATATTAAAATTTGACTTTAAAGTACTACTCCAAATTTCAATATTGGTCATTTATAATTTAAACAAAATTTCATAAAATTTGTCGCAAAACCTCAACCCCTCTTAAGATAATAAGGACATGTTTGATAAAATGAAAATGAATGTGGGTGTGGAAAGTACAATTTCACATGTGGTATTTAGATCACTTTCTGAATTTGCACTTTCTTGAAAATGTGTTCGGTAACATTTATATTTTACCAAGGAAGTACTCATGTGGGGACATTCTGTGTTTGGTAACTTTGTTGTATTTGGCATTGGAAATTAGAGTTTTTCACTTTTATTGTTTGATGGGGCAAAATAAAAAGTTATATGGTTACCAAATTTTTTAAATGGTGAGTTTACTTCTACTACTACAAAATTCATATCAGATTTGAATTGAAGGTTAAGAGAGTTAAGTGAGAGAAAATTAAGTAAGAAAATAAAAATTATACTTGGTTTGAGGGTAAAAGTTTAGGAGGAAGAGTAATAGATGATTAAGCGGAGATTTATTTAAGCATTTTTTTAATCCTCCAAATCTGAAGGTAACGAGGAGGAAGTGAAATTTTTTGTTTAAAAAGTCATAAATACACTCCCATTTAACTCTTTCTTTCATTTAAAATCTCTAATCAAGAAAAGAGTTATTAAACACACCACACTTAACTATGTCTCCATTCCAAGCAAGGTTATATGTATTGACTCTTCTCCCTCTCACTTAATTCTACCTCACTTAATTCTGCTTATTTTTTTTCTCTCAATCCAAACAGATCATAAATATATAAATTGAGACTATAAATGAGACTTTTGGATACAATTAATAAATTATATAAGTAATCGTGTCATCAAAAACTAACATAACTTAATTTGGGATATAAAGTCCATCCATCCATCCATCCCAGAAGCTGAGTAGATGACCACAAGGGGGTCACAAATCACAATTTGAACCCCTCTTGCTTTCAAAAGATAAGATGAAGGAGGGTGTTCAAGAAACATGTAAAATAAGACAAAGTAGGCTATTGATGAAGTCATTTTACTTAGTGACCCATTAGACCCCACTGCTTGCAAACCTTTCATGGCTACGTGCTGCAAAACAAGGTTGGAATATTCTAGATATTTTTTTAGACAAAATAGTGGATTTTTTTTTTTTTCATGTTTCATTAAGTATACTAATAAAACAAGTGGCATTTACAATTTTCCAAAAAGATGTCTTGTAACTAAATGAAAGATAATAATATGAATTCTGCTATTTGACGTGCACGCATGCACAGTCGATGTACGTTCGCGGCCGGAGGAGAAATGACGAAGCTATAGGAGGGGAATCGTCGATGACAGCGACGAAATAGACGACGGAGAACGATGGAACAGTGTGGAAGAGGGAGGGGAAGACGTCGGCATCGACGTAGGAGACAAGAAGCTTCTTCTCCTTCTTCTTCTTTCTCCTTCTTCTTCACTAATTCAATTCTGGACTAAATCAAACAAATTCGGAAGTTTCTTAGTAAGTAGAATAACTTAGTCAAGTTCGTAATTAAATTGGAGTCATACCTCATGTTTGATTTTGGGTTTGAAACTTTGTACGTAGACCTTCTGGTCCTAATCGTCTCTCATTAATGAAAGGGATGGGTGGCTAGATTATAGCCGCCCTAATCTTAGAACCAAATCTATTAAATGAATGAACCATATCTGCATCTAGATCATAGGCGCGAACTAGACAAGAAGCTTTATTTGCGGAAAGGAAAGGAAAATGAAATTATTTGGAACACGTAGTCTTATTTTTTTATATATCATACGATCCCTTGCCTATAGACAATATTTCACTTAATACTAAACTACCTAACTCGAGTGACTCTTGTGATTACTGATGAGAGATATAAGTTTTCGCCTGAACGACAAAAGATCAGTGGATCGAGCCACGGCGACGTATTATTCCTTTTATTCATAAATAGTGAAAGTTGGGAGACAGTGGGTCCAAAAACATGCAATGCAGTGTGCACAAAAGTTCCGAGCGTTACGCCGGACTCCGTGCGTTATGCCAGGAAGTAAAAAAATAAATACTAAACTAGAAAATTTGTACAATAGGTTTTGTTTGAAAATTCAACCTTATTTTATTCGATGATGGTTTTATTTTATTCGATGATGGTTGAAGTCTGGAGAGTCTGTCTTTGAAGCATCGACGGAGAGTCTGTCTTTGGGAAAAAGCGGAAGTATCGTTTGTTCTCTATGGAAATTTTGAGACGAATTTGTATTTACAGCATTTCATTAAGCTTTACTAACGTAGTCGCTATACAAGTAAAGAGAATATGGAAAAGTGTATTGATGGAAGGTTGAGCAACACGTGGTCATGTGCTCTGTTGACGATCTGATCTGAACTCCAGGAAAAGATGTTCTTGGAAGGAGAAGAAGAAGAAGAAGAAGAAGAAGAAGTTCTCTCTCTTTCTCTCTCTCTATCTCTTCGTGTCTTTTTCTTTTTGGGATCAGCCCCTCGAACAACCTTAGCATGAACTATTTATAGTGTTTGTAGGAGATGGTCTTCGTTTGGGAGTCCGGGGGGGGGGGGGGGGGGTTGTCATGCCCCGGCCCCGCAGGGCCGGATCGTCCTCACTTGAGCGTGATGCTGCGCGAGCCTAAGTTGGCCTTCCCAGTCCCAAACTACCGAGGGACTAGCCACGTGGCAATGACCAGCAGCACAACTCCAATGGACAAATTCAATTTAATGGACCCGTTAGAGTGCACTTAAGCTGTAATAAATATAAATGCAGTCTACACCATCTATCACATAATAATTCTAATCACATCCACAGAAAGAAACATTACTCAATAAGATAGACTAATCAAGATAATAGATCAAGAAAATAGTCCATCATTAAGACAACATGTCACGCCCTGATCTCCAGGAAGAATGGGCCTTCCCCGCTGGGCGCGAATCATCGAGCCAGCGCTCCTACGGGACGATCGTTTCCATCGGGACGTGATGCCGCGCGAGCCTGGAGTTGCGCCAACGTGAGGCAAATACCGAAACGCTTGTTGATAACTAGTTCGCAGAGTCGTCATAGCAGAAACATAGAATAAACACAAGTATTGAATCCAAATCAAGCTCTTTATTGATATGAAGTAAAGATTACAAGCGGCACTAGGCCGAGATTACAAGTCGCTTATGCTCTCTCTCTCTACAATGAATATTCCCTTAGGCTTAGAACTGATTCAAACGATCTAGATGATGATGTTCCCATACATTATGTCTCATATATGTGAGCTCCAGGTCTGCGTGCCATGCTCCAAGATGCCAAGTACGGTTTGACGTCTCATTGCATTAAGCGATCTCCGAATTCGTACGAGTTTTCCTTGCACCCTGCATGCAGACTGGTTGGGTATTAGTACATTGAATGCACTGGTGGGGAGGCCTCTCGCCCACGCCATAAAACAAGCACGTTCATTAGTTATGTGCACCAACTGATTTTGTTGTCTTTTTAGTCTTTTGCCTTAGGATCAGTTACATGGCAATATAATGAAAGTAATATCTGTATCTGCTTAAGAGTGTCATAATAAAGAACAACTGAGTTCGTCTTACCATTTATTAGAATTCGGCCTTCCCTGTCATATGCAGCAATATAAATAATAATCTACTGAATTACAAAGAACATCTATGAAATCTAAGTGTTATGTTTGTGTCTCTGCCTCATACCCATTCTACTCGAACTATGTTTGTTACCATGCATCCATTCTAAATATGCAAAATATCGTGCAAATGTACTCCTTTTCGTTACTCCTCTTCATCATGCAGATAGCCGCTATGCAAGCATGACTTATCTATATGAAGGTCACTGGCTCTGTTACCCATATTGGACATAATCTGCGATGGAACGACTGTCTTTCCAGCTCGATTGCTAGCCTTGTTGGGCCTCCCGAACCATCTGACGAGTCGGCGACCATCCAGGTCGGTAGCAAGCCTTGCTGGATGTCCCGTTCTCGTTTGTTAGTCATCAGCTAGCGTATTATCAGGATTACTGTAAACTCCCTCACCCAAAATCTCCCTCACCCAAAATAGGTATTTTGTGTGTATTTTATATTATTATATTTATTATAGATTATTTTAAATATTGAATTACTTTAGAGTATTCTCTTAGTTAATTAGAAATTTTTTTTTTAGTATATTTACTAATGTAAATATTTATTTAGAATCATTTTTAGGCTATTTTAGATTTTTGGAGATTTTCTAGAATTTTTTGGGTAAATAAAACATAGAAAACGTAAATTTCTAGAACTTTCATGATTTACTATGAGACCATACTTGCATGTTGTTCCTACCAAATATTTATTTTAGATTAAAATATTTTATTATATTTTTCTGTAATTTATTTAAAATTTTAAGAAATTTATTTAGATTTTTAAAATTATTTAGAATTTATTTGGATATATATAGTCTTAATATTAGATAGATGCTAATTTAGTGTTAATAGATATTAATAAGATTATATATAAATTATTTGTATTATCTTTAATTCTATTTAAGATTATAAATTATTGAGATAAACTCAAACTCTATTTTAAATTATTAAATCCCGAGCCTACTAGGAAAGTAACTTCATGCATATCCTATCCTTATTTGAACTTATCATAATCCTATCCAAATTAGCCAATCCTAGTTGTATTCAATTAAGTAGTGTCCACCATTATAAATACCTCATCCTTCATATTTTTTTTTTCCAAATTCCCCTCTTTTTCGTCAAAAAACGGTCGAAATTCGTCAAAAATTCAGCCTCATTTTCTAGTAGTTATGACGACTTAAAAAGACGATATCTCCTAACTCCAGACTCCAAACGCGCTATAATTTATTTTAGAACTATATAAAGGTTAGTTTTCTGATTATATAAATTATTTTAATAATTTATGAACCTATTTTTTCAGAAATTCTAAAAGTGTCAGCTGTCTAAAATCAGACGCATTTTGGTAATTTTGAGATTACGGGAGATCCCGAACTCGGAATTATGAACCGTTTGAAGTTTCAGAAAGTTGACATGATGAACTTACATAAAATTATTTTTTCAGAATTTAACATGCAATTTTAATCTACTATAAAATTCGTGCAACGTAGAGGTAAATAGGAAACCACCGAAAATTGTCATCTGTGCTCCCTTATGGACATAACTCTTTACCGACTTATGATTTTATAAAACCGTCAATTCCATTATTCATGTAGCGCTAAAATCTATAGGATTTTACACAAAAATCTAGGATTTGAGTCGATTGACTTTTTGGTCAACGGATTGCCTCGATTTGCGTGCCACGGATCACAAATCCGTAAAGTTAACTTTCTTTGGACCAAAATTAGGATTTAACAATAAAAATCAGATTATAATAAGATTAAAATACTATTTTAGGTTATTTTATTCATAATTAAAATATATTAAAATGGAGGAACCTATTCACCCACTTTTGTAACCTAACTTGTTTAATTTATGTGACGGGTAGATCGGACGACGCCTTGAGTTGGGACTTCATTCTTTTTCAGACCAGGCAAGATAGCTTGCCAAATTGTTTACAGTACTTTGCATGCTTATTATATTTTTATATAGTCATTGCATGTGTGTTTTCTTTCAGTCATAATTATATACTATATATATGTTGACACACACTTGACACATAGTGTCATGGGAGGGGAGGACAATCAGTAGACGTATGGGCTATAAACACTCTAGTAAACCATAGTAACTAGCACGCACTACGTGAGTTGTGTCGCGATGGTCGCTACCCTCGCGGTATGACGGCTGATGATGTCCCTGACGTGTGTGTGAGTTATGAGATTAGATAGAGTAGCCTACCCATGCCCATATGTCGAAAAGTTATCCTCATTATGCATTCATATAGATTATCTTGTACAGCGTACTTATATATATGCATATTTACTATATTCAAATTGGCATGCTTCTATGTATCTTATTACATCTCTCTTAGGACCTGGTCCCTTTCCAGGTGTAGACGATCTTGACTATTTACAGGAGCATGGATCAGGACTTGCTACTTATCTCTCTTTCGAGGAGGTCTTCTCTTCGAGTCTCATTATTCATTAGATGTATTTATGTGGTTTCTCTTATATTCTAGTTTGGCAGTGGATTTGTTTCCACCAGACTATCATTCCTTGATACTTCATATTAAGATTCAGTTATATAGTAGATTGGTTATTTATTTCTATTTGATTCTTTGGATGAGATTTAGTTATGCCCTGTGACTTATGATAATTATATACCACTTGTGAATTATTGTTCATAATACAGCGTACGTATGTGTTATGGTTTCCATATATTGGAGTCTTCATATACATACGGCTGGCTTGCTTACGTATTCCTAGTCCTACGTATTTTGGGACTGGGGCGTGATAACTACACTAGCACTGTCCTCTTGGGCCGACACGATTCGAATGCCTCAGCAATCGTGTCGAGCACCCATCTCTTCCTGGTGCGCAACTAGTTATCCGTGACTATGCAACTACCCCCCACTTCCAATCCTAGCCGAGAAATAATTCGGTTCAATCTTGCCGAGGACTACATTCGGATCTTTCTTCTTTACGCAGCTCCCTGATTAGAGACTGCCTCGGTGATCTGGATATCCCGAGTACTTTCTTTTCTTTCCTTCTCCTGATTCGGAACGACTACTTGATAGTCTTCCTCGTCTATGTATGCAACATGATTTTACTCTATCCTGTGTCATGTTCTGTGCCGTGCAACGCCTTTGTATGAACACAAACTACTTTTGTGGCATATATATATATATATATATATATATAAGAAGCTATTATATTTTAACTCAATAGCCCAATTATGCAAATAGCAAGTAAGATCTCCATGTTTTATGCAATAATAAGGCGGGGTTATCCCCTTAGCTATGTGCGTTCATCTCTTTTATTAGCATGCAAAGGTTATCGCCTGAAAACTAGCATGTATCATTCATTTTCTTAGTGTGCAACTATGTAGGGACATGTTCACCGGGGCCACCCACCTTAGCGATGAATTGTATCGGTCGAGCGAGCCTCTGAAAGTCTAACTCTGAATCCATTTGAAGATCCAAGTATGAATGCTTTTGCATCAAACGAGCCATCTCGCTAAGCAAGACAGGTTGGTTCGCTACACTTGTGCCATTTGAATCGGCCCTCCGGGTTGAGCGAAACGGGTCATTACACAACATATATAGTATCTCGGAGAACAACCCGATAAAATAAGAAAATAGAATAAGTTAATACATAAGTCCATGAGTCAAGATATGAAATAACTGGAAGCATAAATAACTGAGTATGTCACAGAATACTCAGAAGAAATCCTTTGGCACAACCTCATCCTCTGACGCCAGTACTGCTCCAACGTCAGCTCCTGTCCCGTATTGTCACGTCCCAGTCCCAAAAATATATAGGACTATGACACGTAAGCATGCCAGCCGCATGGATATGGCAACTCCAATATATGGAAATCAAACCCATACGTACGTTGTAATATGAATATCAAATCCACAAGTGGTATAAATCTATCACAAGTCACAGGGTATAATCTAAATCTCAACCAGGAAAATCAAATATGAATAAAATAACCAATATCTATGAATCTAAATCTCAATACAAAGTATCTAAAGATACTAGTTGGATGGAAACAAATCTACTGCCAACTCGAATAGAAAAGTACAACACAATAAACACAATATAAGAATACCAGCTAACGACCACGAGCTCGAAGAGAAGTCATCCTCGAAATATATGTAACCATCCGAATTTGCGCTCCTGCGAATACTCAAGAACAGATACACCTAGAAGGGGCCAGGTCCTCAGAGGGACATAACAAGATACATAAAAGCATGACAATAAAGTACTGAAATAAATATCCAATGGTCGCCTAACCGTCTAAGTGAATGCAATTAAGAACAACTTTCCCCACAAGTGAGCTATCTGGCTGAAAACTGGGATTTGTCATGGTTCATCACCACCCGTATCTCTGGCGGAGAATCCGGGCGCACAGGAGAAAAGTGCAAAGGAGCTCAAATGCAGTACTTGTCGTTCTCCCCACCCCATGCTGTAAGCATGTCACATCCATGACACAATTTTGTTCATAGCCTATTCTTAGTACCCTAGCCCAGTCCTTGTAAACACCCTGATTTTTTTAGAATATTTTAATATTAATTTTCCCAATTATCCGGTATTTTCTGGAATTTGAAACTAAGGAATTTGTGATTAAGTGAATTTTTAATGGATGATAATAATAATAAAATATTATAGAAATAATATTTTATGGTGTAAAATGGAAAATCGGACATAGGGTAATTTTCTGCGAATTTCTTGGACTCCGGAAGCATTTTTAAAGCCCTAGAAACCAATGTACAATTAAACCTAATTAAACCCGTTATTTTTAAATCTATCTTTGCATTTAATTAATGCAAATTCTAGCCCTCCCCAACATTTCCATGTGAGCCCAAGGCCAATTTCTAGAAGAGTTGACCAAGCCCACATTGTCCTAGGTCAAACCCCCAAACCCAAATCTCATGTGTATAAGTACAACCTTCTTCCCTTTTTTACTTTTCCTAAACCTAAACTCAAGGACACCCCAGCCGAATGCATCCATCCCCTTCCTATTCATCTTCAACCTCCTCTCGCCGGAGCAGATTGGCCGGCGACCGTCGGACTCTACCTGCACCACCTCCCATGCTCACTTCTCCATCCTCTCTCTCTCTCTCTCTCTCTCTCTCTCTCTCTATCTACAGAGTCCAGCCATGTCTTCCGCCGTCTCCTCCGTGATTCAACGAGGCCAGGTCGATCTTGTCGATTTCATCGACTGGAGGAGCGTCGAGTGCCTCAACCAGAGCTCCGAACACCCCTACGCCAACGCTCTCAAGCAGGGTTACAGAGAGGACGACGGGCTTCACCTGGAGAGCGACGCCGACGAGCAGCTCCTGATCTACGTCCCCTTCACCCAGGTCATCAAGCTGTACTCCGTCGTCATTAAGGGCCCCGAGGAGGAAGTTTCCAGTTATGCTGTTTCTTGCAAGGTTGACAGCTTTGCGCCCCCAACATTGGCAATCTAATCGACACCATCGGTTCCCTTAATGGAAGGATTGACATGTGAATTGCTAAACTGCTGGTTTAGGCTTTTATTGAAGTTGGGTCACTTGAAAAGTTGCTTTGGTTTGTGCATGATGGTCCAAGGATAGTGAAACTCTTTGCAAACAAGGAGCACATGGGCTTTAGCAATGTTAATGACTACCCACCTGCGACCCGGACACAACAGCGTACCCGTGACCCGGACACAGCGGACACGGTGGAACCAGGACACGAACACGGCAGATTTATCTCGGACACGTGAAACTCAGATTCACGGAGCCCTGTTCAGGTAGCGTTTCCTCTCGCCTCGTAACTCCGTTTTCAATTTTGTCAGTTGTAATGCGTAGACTATATAACCCTCTCGGTGCCCGTGCAACCCGCTCGGTGCATAGCGTCCTGTGGTGATCGCAAACTGCGATCCAAAAACTGGAAAAACAATGCCCTATTTCACTCCGGAACTGAGTACGCCCCACCAAACGGGATGACTTGGTCGCACGAGGTCTTTACTAAAATGTGAGCGTCGTTGATACGGACGTGTGAGATTTTGCAGAAGTCGATTCGGATGTGCGTGCACCCCGGAATCAACGCGTATCCGCCGACACCGTCCCGTATCTGTCCATTCTGGAACACGCTGTAACTTTGTGTACACACGTCGGATCGAGACGAAACTTGCGCCATCGGACTCGTAGCAATACGCTGATCTTGTGACCCAATTTTGGTCCAATTCTGAGAACGTTGACAAAATCGCGTATCGTGGGTCCCACAGGCTCCACTTGACGGGCGATTTTGTGATTGGCTCGTCGGAATCCAATTCTGGAAGTTTTGTTGGGTTCGTATCATCGTTCCTGACTTGTAGACACTAAGTTTGACGAATTTGGAGACCTTTGACCCTGACATGCTTTCCGGTGCAAAGTGGCCCACATATGGACTCCGCTTTTGCCCGAAAATATCATTTTTGCCCTTGTGTCCAAATTGGACTTAAGGACATGCATTTCTAGCTATTTGATATCTTCTGAGACGGTTGGTGATGTTTATTACAGCTTTTGGAGTAGTACCCACAGGATCCACTGATACCGGGACGACTGTTGGTATTCAAACATCAGGCAAGTGTACCTTGCCAAACTCTGCAGTATTGTTACATATTTTCTTGCTTCATTATATTCCTGTGCATGCTTAACTGTCACGACCCGCACCCGGTGTAAGGATACTAGTCGGAAACAACGCCCAGCCTACGCCGCAGAATCGGCGGTAGAACGCTGTCTAGATAATCTATCTAATATAATGAACCACCAATAATGATAAAATACTCAATCACAGAACTAAGATAGAATGAGCACGAATCAGATAAAGAATAGAATAGTCACAATACAACTCATGAGTCTAAAATAATACATCAATGAGTCTGAAGAAAAACAGAAATAAGCTGGAGACAAATCCAGTACAAAAGAATACTACAAAACTATAAAGCTACAACTCCAGGGTCAACTGTCTCAGTTGGGATAAGTCCCTCTTGAGCCAGGGTCTCAGAATCTAAACCCACAACATCCTGGGGTCCATAATAGGTAGGGTACTCCTCAGTGTCATCTGGAAAATATATCCAGTCAGGAAAGGAACAGAGTACAACCCTAACAGCAGTTCTCAAACAATGATAAAAACTATGTAACAGTAAATAGCTATGGATAAACAAGATGCACAATAGACAGGAGAGATATATATACAATAAAGAAATACTGGAAATAAATACAATAAGGAACAATATGCCAATGAAACAAGAATACTAATGACTAAGTGTGTGAGTACTAGCTTTAACATGTGATCGGCTTGGGAACTTGCACAAGAGTATAATGGCCTGGTTAATCATACGTGCGGTGTATGATCAACACTCACAAGAAACAAGACATGTACAAGGAGAGTATGATCACATATCTACACTAAAATACTCTCCACCCCCGACTGGTATAATAGATCCAACCATGGTACGTTATGGCACGAGATTCCCCAAGAAGAGAGCGACTCCTCCCGAAAATCGGTGTCTGTACATGTACAAGATAACCAATGAAACAATACTTGCACCATATACACCATATACCAAGGAATAACATCTCATGACGAGATCCGGATATACCAATCCGTGTAACAATAGTGTCAAGAGAACATGTAAATCTACACTAGATACAACGAACATAGAGGATATCATAAATGAAAAACTATCAGAGAATGTACTCGCCTGAAGTCCAATGAACAGTCTCACAAATGTCTGACTCAGTGCCTCGAAGACCTAGATATGGAATACAATATTAAAACAAGGTCCCGGAAAGAGAACAAGTCAAACTAGACAACTTCTAGGTCAATAACTCAATTCTAAGGCAAAAGTCAACTATGGTCAACTCTAAAGTCCACTAAAGTCAAACATGGTCAAACCCAAAGTCAACCTCACAAAACATCCATACAATAATATAAAGATAAAATACAACAATTTAGGAATTAAATTAGATTCCAAAAGAATCACACAAAAGTATATTAATAATACAATTAATATATATACCTTAAAATATATATATATACAACCCAATATATATACAAATAATATAATATATTATAACAAATATTATTCCTCACAAAAACACATATATATATACATATAAATATATACAAATACAATATATAATATATACATTAAATCTGTCAAAGCGTCACTGAAAACAGTGAGCTAAGAAAACTATTTAAATTAAACAGCCTATAGTGACAGTTCCAACTGTCGCAGCAAAAACTGTCGCCAATACTGTAGTGAAATAAATCCACTGCCACTTAAATAGTGACAGTTAACGACTGTCACAGAAAACTGTCATTAAACCGCTGCTCATTCCCGCCGCCACTGCTGTGCTTTTAATGACAGAATCTGTCATTAATGGCTTCAGCGGCTGCTGCTGCTGCCCGAGGCTATTAATGACAGGATCTGTCATTATTAGCTGCTGTCGCTAAAACATTTAATATATATACTATATATATAATATATATATAAATCAATATATTATATATATAAAACAAATAAATAAATAAATACTTATGTATATATAATCTTATACCTATAAACAAATATTAAAAGCTACAATACACATCCAAGTACTAATGTACATATTTTAACATGGCTAGAAGCACATCTAAAATATATACATTAATATACAAAAAGTACATAATAATTATAAATAATACAATTACACAATCAAACACATAAATATATTTATAAATTATTTTATGTATAAATTATATTATTTAACAAGTAGTAACATATATATTTGCATGCAAGAAGCTACATATTATATTGTACATTATATTAGCACACACAAAATATAGATCTATGCTACAATAATTACTATAATAAATACACAAAATAAATATATAATATCCATATATATTTACTAATTATGAAATAAGAATTCAACCACAATTAATTAGATCTATGCAAAAATACACACAATTGGAGAGTATCTCACCGTATCCCACTAGATCTAGGATACGCATGCGACACGAGTCCAACACACAACCAAATGCATCCCGAAGGACACAAACAAAACACAAATAATATTTGTGAACAAATCAAAGTGTCAAAAGTAGATCTATGTGTCCGTGTCAAAATACGACATGTTCAAAGTCCCGTGTCGGAAGAAAACCCCCAAATGACACATATCACCAAATAGTTGGGATACGAATCACAAATATCCCAATATGGACATGACACTAGCCTCAAACACAAATCTCATGTACAATTGATCTATAGGATCAATTGACACACACAACAAAATATAAATTCGGAATTCCAACAAAATTGATACAAAAAGCACCATAACTTTCTCCATGGGTCTCCTATGAACACAAAACAAAGTCCTATGGATACTACATACATATAGGTTGATTTTACATGATTAAATCCCAGATTTAGAAGCTATTTAAATGGAAAAATCTGAATTATACCTATTGGGAGATGGATTCCCAATGAAACCTCCAATTGAGATAAACTTGCTTCCAAATTGTAGATCCTTGCTCCTCTTTGTAGATCCTTGCTTCCTTCTTCTAGATCCTTGTTTTCTTCTTCTCTAATGGTGAATTGGAAAGAATTTGGAATGAATTTGGTAGGGAATTGGATTGGGAATGGAGGGAATTTGGTAGTGGGAGAATTCTATATCTAGATTTGGAATGAAATGAGAGGAGAGAGAAATTTCCCCCCCTCTTTAATAGGCCGGCCATAGCCCCTCCCCCAAGCAATTGTAAAATGTCCAATGTACCCCTTGGGGCCTCTCATGAAGAAATAATTAAGGAAGGAAGCTTCTAGTCTAATCATTTAATTTATTTAATCCATCTCCTTAACTATGGGCTTTCTAAATGGGCCAAGTCTAACTAATTAATTCATGTTGGTCCATGGGTCCAAACTAAACTAGTTAGGTCCACTAAAATAAGTCTAAAATAATTAAATAATAACTAACAACAATTAAATAATATAATAAATAATTATTTACCATGCACAATATTTATTTAAATAGGAAATTACCAAAATATCCTTTCCTAGAAAATGTGGTAGTGACAAGTCTACCCTCCTTAAAATAATTTCGTCCTCGAAATTCAAAGACGAAAACTACCCCCAGAAAATCACAGAACAGAACTAAAGAATCACAACTAACTAATGAACAGAACATAACAATGAACAGAACATAACTAGAAATAACATACCTCAAGGTACAAACAAATATGGATAACGCTCTCGCATGTCATCCTCTCTCTCTCCCAGGTAGACTCCCCCGGAGAGTGATGCCTCCATGCGACGCGCACCAAAGGAATAGTCTGGTTCCTCAGCACCTTCTCTCTCCGATCCAGAATCTCAACTGGCTGCTCTGGATAGCTAAGAGTAGGGCCCACCTCTATCTCTGAGTGATCCAATACATGACTAGGATCTGCCACGTATCGTCTCAACTGCGACACATGAAACACGTTGTGCACTCCCTCCAATGCAGGTGGCAAGTCTAGTCTATAAGCAACTGCACCGACCCTCTCTAGAATAGTGAAAGGTCCAATGAATCGCGGACTAAGCTTTCCGCCTCCACCGAAGCGAATCGTGTCTCGTGTCGGAGAAATCCTCAGAAACACCAAACCACCCACCTAGAACAAAACACCACCTTAAGAACTTATCTATAACAAACAACCAAGAACAAGCACACAAAATAAAATCTAAACTATACCTCAAACTCCAAGGATCTCCGATGGCTATCGGCCCAAAGCCGCTGTCTGTCCTGCGCCACTCGAAGTCTATCTCTGATCAACTGAACCTTCTCTGCTGCATCCACAACCATCTCTGGCCCAAGCAAAACTCTCTCTCCAACATCGTCCCAAGACAAAGGAGTACGATACCTCCGACCATATAGAGCTTCAAAAGGTGACATCTCTATACTGGCCTGGTAACTGTTGTTGTAAGCAAACTCTACCAAATGGAGATGGTCCTCCCAAGAACCCCCGAAATCTAGTACACAAGTGCGCAACATATCCTCGAGAGTCTGAATAGTCCTCTCTGACTGCCCATCTGTCTGGGGATGATATGCAGTACTGAACTTGAGCTGAGTGCCCAAACTCTCCTGCAAACTCCTCCAGAAATGAGAAGTGAAACGACTATCCCGATCCGAGACTATGCTGACGGGAACTCCATGTATCCTAACGATCTGCCTCACATACATCTCTGCCAGCTTCTCCGTAGACAAACCCACCTTGAAAGGCAAAAAGTGGGCCGACTTGGTCAATCTATCAACAATGACCCAAATTGCGTCTTTTCCTCCTGGAGATCGTGGTAGTCCGGACACAAAATCCATAGTAATGTGTTCCCACTTCCACTCTGGAATGGGTAATGGCTGAAGTAAACCTCCTGGCCTCTGCCTCTCGGCTTTCACCTGCTGGCACACTAAGCATCTGGATACAAACTGTGCCACTTCCCTCTTCA
Organism: Iris macrosiphon; assembly: GCA_036927795.1. Lineage (NCBI taxonomy): Eukaryota > Viridiplantae > Streptophyta > Magnoliopsida > Asparagales > Iridaceae > Iris > Iris macrosiphon. The sequence continues at coordinate 290,294,109 of JAYESA010000005.1, forward strand.
TGCCATACCACCACACACTCTCTCGCATATCCCGATACATCTTGTTAGCACCTGGATGTATGGAATACTGAGAGCGATGCGCTTCCTGCAATACCTCCTCTCGCAACTCCCCACTAGGCACACACAATCTAACTCCATGCCTCAAAGATCCATCCTCTGCAATAGTGAAATCATCCTCCAATCCTGCTCTCACCTGAGCTCTGATACTCCTCAAAGATACGTCATCATACTGTGCTGCCTTGATCCTATCCATCAAATCTGAATGTATCTGCAATCCCCACATCTGCATAGCACCACCAGGAACAATCACCTCAATGCCCAAGCTCTCCAAGTTCTCCAACAAATATCGATCCTGCGTTAAGAACATAGCTACCGGATACCTGCTCAAAGCATCGGCAACTATATTGGCTTTCCCAGGATGATATTGCAAAGAGATATCAAAATCCTTCATCAGTTCCAACCACCGACGCTGTCTCATGTTCAACTCCTTCTGCGTGAAAACGTACTTCAAGCTTTTGTGGTCTGTGAAGATCTCCACACGCTCTTCGTACAAATAATATTTCCACAACTTCAGAGCGAAGATGACTGCTGCCAACTCCAAATCATGGGTAGGATAGTTCTTTTCATGAGGACGCAATTGCCTGGATGCATAGGTAATCACTTTCCCATGCTGCTGAAGAACACAACCTAAACCCTTTCCCGATGCATCACTATAAATAGTGAAACCTCCGGACCCTAATGGCAATGTCAAAATAGGAGCAGACGTCAACCTCTTCTTCAACTCCTCAAAAGCGGCCTGGCAATCTTCCATCCAAACAAACTCCACATCCTTCCTTGTGAGTCTGGTCATCGGCTCGGCAATCCTCGAAAAATCTTGCACAAACTTCCTGTAGTAGCCTGCCAATCCCAAGAAACTCCTGATCTCTGCTACCGAACTCGGAGTCTTCCAAGATTCCACTGCTGAAATCTTCTTCGGATCTACTGAAATACCATCACCAGTCACAATATGCCCCAAGAATTCCACCTTGTCCAAGAAAAACTCACATTTGGACAACTTTCCATACAACTTCTCCTTCCTCAACACATCCAACACAATCTTCAAATGCTCCTCATGCTCCTCCGGTGTCCTCGAGTATATGAGTATGTCGTCGATGAACACCACCACGAACTTGTCAAGGTACTGGTGGAACACCTTGTTCATCAAGTTCATAAATACCGCCGGTGCATTAGTCAAACCAAACGGCATCACCATAAACTCGAATTGACCATACCGAGTTCTAAAAGCAGTCTTCGGTATGTCCTCCGGCTTCACCTTCACCTGATGGTAGCCTGATCTCAAATCTATCTTAGAAAATACCTTCGTACCACTCAACTGATCAAAAAGATCATCAATCCGTGGCAAAGGATACTTATTCTTGATAGTGAGATTATTCAAAGCCCTGTAATCAATGCACATGCGCACCGATCCATCCTTCTTTGGTACAAACAATACCGGGGCTCCCCATGGTGAAGAACTCGATCTGATAAATCCCTTATCCTGCAATTCGTCCACCTGCTTCTTTAACTCGACCAGCTCGTTGTTGTTTACTCTATAGACATGCTGCGAAATTGGTTCTGCACCTGGCACCAAGTCTATAGAAAATTCAACATCTCGATCTGGCGGCAATCCTGGCAATTCCTCAGGAAACACATCCAAGAATTCTGCTATCAACGGATGCGGCAACTCCTTGTCTTCTACCATAGCTCCACAAATAATGCCTTCTCTCTGCTCTGCATCTCCTCTAGCAAACTCGAACTCTGGCTCTCTTGGCGAACCAAACAAAACTCTACCTCCTCTACAATCTATGCTAGCACGGTGCCTACTCAACCAATCCATCCCGAGTACAATGTCGTAGCTCGAAAGTGGCATTACAAGTAGACACGCACTCAACTCCCGGCCTCCCAGAGTAACTCTCCGATCCTTGCAAATATCATTAACCAGGATAATGCCTCCCCCGGTCATGATCTTGCAAGTCCTAAGCAAAGACTCAGCTACCAAACCATGCTTTAGAGCAAAAGAAACAGATACAAAACTATGGGAAGCACCACTATCAAACAAAGCTAAAGCTGGAATGGAATCAAGAAGAATAGAACCTGCGATGACATCTCCGGTGGGTTCCTCCTCTTCGACTGTCATAGCAAACGCTCGTCCCTGCCGAGCACCTCCCTGCTGCTGATGCTGGACAAAACGCTGCTGCTGTGTCGGAAGCGGTCCCCTCGGTTGTGCTGCAGGTGGTCTCATCTGTGCCCTCGGAGCTGGAGCTGCTCCCTGAACTGCACGACGAGGACACTCCCTCAATTGATGCCCTTCAGTACCACAATACAAACAAACTCCTAGCCTCTTTCTGCAAACTTCCCAGATGTGGCCGGGCTTCTTGTAGAAGTTGCATAGAGCTTGCTGTAACTGTCTCTGCTGCTGAGGTGCCTGGTGAAAAGGTGCTCTAGCTGGAGTCTGGTTCTGCTATGGCTGCTGAAAAGGTCTGGACTGGAAATGAGGACGTTTGGCAGATACTGCACTGCCGTTGGCCCCCAGAAAAGAATCACGGTCTCTCTTGGTCTTCAAACCCAGATCCCGCTCAACCTTGCGTGCCTCCGCAAGTATCTCCGAGTATGTCTCATAAAAAGACGGAATGAGAATCAATATGGCACAAGATGTAAGACATCAAGGAAAGAACAAGTTAAGAGATCAAGTATCAATGTCAAAGGAGAATAGTTGAATCAAAAGAATTTTCCTAGATGTGATTGAGTATCTCAGCCTATATCCTATATCCTATCGCAGGCTCGCAGTAGTACAACTAAGTTGTCGCACTACCACGACATCACATACTTGTGAAGCTACACCTGCATGGGCCACCACCAAAAACGTGTCACGACCCGCATCCGGTGTAAGGGTACTAGTCGGAAACAACGCCCAGCCTACGCCGCAGAATCGGCGGTAGAACGCTGTCTAGATAATCTATCTAATATAATGAACCACCAATAATGATAAAATACTCAATCACAGAACTAAGATAGAATGAGCACGAATCAGATAAAGAATAGAATAGTCATAATATAACTCATGAGTCTAAAATAATACATCAATGAGTCTGAAGAAAAACAGAAATAAGCTGGAGACAAATCCAGTACAAAAGAATACTACAAAACTATAAAGCTACAACTCCAGGGTCAACTGTCTCAGTTGGGATAAGTCCCTCTTGAGCCAGGGTCTCAGAATCTAAACCCACAATATCCTGAGGTCCATAATAGGTAGGATACTCCTCAGTGTCATCTGGAAAATATATCCAGTCAGGAAAGGAGCAGAGTACAACCCTAACAGCAGTTCTCAAACAATGATAAAAACTATGTAACAGTAAATAGCTATGGATAAACAAGATGCACAATAGACAGGAGAGATATATGTACAATAAAGAAATACTGGAAATAAATACAATAAGGAACAATATGCCAATGAAACAAGAATACTAATGACTAAGTGTGTGAGTACTAGCTTTAACATGTGATCGGCTTGGGAACTTGCACAAGAGTATAATGGCCTGGTTAATCATACGTGCGGTGTATGATCAACACTCACAAGAAACAAGACATGTACAAGGAGAGTATGATCACATATCTACACTAAAATACTCCCCACCCCCGACTGGTATAATAGATCCAACCACGGTACGTTATGGCACGAGATTCCCCAAGAAGAGAGCGACTCCTCCCGAAAATCGGTGTCTGTACATGTACAAGATAACCAATGAAACAATACTTGCACCATATACACCATATACCAAGGAATAACATCTCATGACGAGATCCGGATATACCAATCCGTGTAACAATAGTGTCAAGAGAACATGTAAATCTACACTAGATACAACGAACATAGAGGATATCATAAATGAGAAACTATCAGAGAATGTACTCGCCTGAAGTCCAATGAACAGTGTCACAAATGTCTGACTCAGTGCCTCGAAGACCTAGATATGGAATACAACATTAAAACAAGGTCCCGGAAAGAGAACAAGTCAAACTAGACAACTTCTAGGTCAATAACTCAATTCTAAGGCAAAAGTCAACTATGGTCAACTCTAAAGTCCACTAAAGTCAAACATGGTCAAACCCAAAGTCAACCTCACAAAACATCCATACAATAATATAAAGATAAAATACAACAATTTAGGAATTAAATTAGATTCCAAAAGAATCACACAAAAGTATATTAATAATACAATTAATATATATACCTTAAAATATATATATACAACCCAATATATATACAAATAATATAATATATTATAACAAATATTATTCCTCACAAAAACACATATATATATACATATAAATATATACAAATACAATATATAATATATACATTAAATCTGTCAAAGCGTCACTGAAAACAGTGAGCTAAGAAAACTATTTAAATTAAACAGCCTATAGTGACAGTTCCAACTGTCGCAGCAAAAACTGTCGCCAATACTGTAGTGAAATAAATCCACTGCCACTTAAATAGTGACAGTTAACGACTGTCACAGAAAACTGTCATTAAACCGCTGCTCATTCCCGCCGCCACTGCTGTGCTTTTAATGACAGAATCTGTCATTAATGGCTTCAGCGGCTGCTGCTGCTGCCCGAGGCTATTAATGACAGGATCTGTCATTATTAGCTGCTGTCGCTAAAACATTTAATATATATACTATATATATAATATATATATAAATCAATATATTATATATATAAAATAAATAAATAAATAAATACTTATGTATATATAATCTTATACCTATAAACAAATATTAAAAGCTACAATACACATCCAAGTACTAATGTACATATTTTAACATGGCTAGAAGCACATCTAAAATATATACATTAATATACAAAAAGTACATAATAATTATAAATAATACAATTACACAATCAAACACATAAATATATTTATAAATTATTTTATGTATAAATTATATTATTTAACAAGTAGTAACATATATATTTGCATGCAAGAAGCTACATATTATATTGTACATTATATTAGCACACACAAAATATAGATCTATGCTACAATAATTACTATAATAAATACACAAAATAAATATATAATATCCATATATATTTACTAATTATGAAATAAGAATTCAACCACAATTAATTAGATCTATGCAAAAATACACACAATTGGAGAGTATCTCACCGTATCCCACTAGATCTAGGATACGCATGCGACACGAGTCCAACACACAACCAAATGCACCCCGAAGGACACAAACAAATCACAAATAATATTTATGAACAAATCAAAGTGTCAAAAGTAGATCTATGTGTCCGTGTCAAAATACGACATATTCAAAGCCCCGTGTCGGAGGAAAATCCCCAAATGACACATATCACCAAATAGTTGGGATACGAACCACAAATATCCCAATATGGACATGACACTAGCCTCAAACACAAATCTCATGTACAATTGATCTATAGGATCAATTGACACACACAACAAAATATAAATTCGGAATTCCAACAAAATTGATACAAAAAGCACCATAACTTTCTCCATGGGTCTCCTATGAACACAAAACAAAGTCCTATGGGTACTACATACATATAGGTTGATTTTACATGATTAAATCCCAGATTTAGAAGCTATTTAAATGGGAAAATCTGAATTATACCTATTGGGAGATGGATTCCCAATGAAACCTCCAATTGAGATAAACTTGCTTCCAAATTGTAGATCCTTGCTCCTCTTTGTAGATCCTTGCTTCCTTCTTCTAGATCCTTGTTTTTTTCTTCTCTAATGGTGAATTGGGAAGAATTTGGAATGAATTTGGTAGGGAATTGGATTGGGAATGGAGGGAATTTGGTAGTGGGAGAATTCTAGATCTAGATTTGGAATGAAATGAGAGGAGAGAGAAATTTTCCCCCCTCTTTAATAGGCCGGCCATAGCCCCTCCCCCAAGCAATTGTAAAATGTCCAATGTACCCCTTGGGGCCTCTCATGAAGAAATAATTAAGGAAGGAAGCTTCTAGTCTAATCATTTAATTTATTTAATCCATCTCCTTAACTATGGGCTTTCTAAATGGGCCAAGTCTAACTAATTAATTCATGTTGGTCCATGGGTCCAAACTAAACTAGTTAGGTCCACTAAAATAAGTCTAAAATAATTAAATAATAACTAACAATAATTAAATAATACAACAAATAATTATTTACCATGCACAATATTTATTTAAATAGGAAATTACCAAAATACCCTTTCCTAGAAAATGTGGTAGTGACATTAACCTAGGACCGTGTGACGTACTTAGCGTCCGATTATTAGTCGGGTGCCAACACCGTACGCGGTGTTGTGTATGGTCATCTAGAGATGGACATTCGAGACACTTTATATTCTCGTGCTTGTTTTATCAAGTACACTATAACCCAGGACACTTGACACCATTCATGAGACAGGATATTCTCGAGATATTTGTGGTGATTCTGTATAGGATACAGGACTTGATAGAGATACTATATTCATAGATACTTATGACTTGTTGCATTAGCTATGATCTCGCTTAACATGGACATGAGACGTTATGGTCATGATATGCGTAGTTACATTGGGTGGAAAGAGACACACAGGCTACATGCTATTTTCTATATATATCTACTACTATTGTGAGGCTGTAGACTCTCGTAGCAGAGCTAGGCACATTACGTGTTATTACCACTACCGGCTCCCCGACACAGAGCTTGTAGTGGCTCAGCCTGAGTACTCGTTCTGCTCTTATCTTGCATTTCACATAGATGGTTACTTACTTACCCTATTTATCTCATTATTGCTGCACTGCTTATATTTTGGCTTGTATATTTTCTGTACCTTGCTATGTCCCCTGAGGACCTGGATATGGATTATGTCCCCAGGATTTGAGGACGAGATCTATCCCGAGGTATACGGGACCGCAGCAGGAGCTGATCCAGGAGCTATACCGCCATCCGAGGATGAGGTGTTAGCCAAAGACTTTTCCTGAGCATCCATATTTCATGCTCAGTATTTATTTATTTATTTCAGTCATTTATTTTTCTGGTCAGATGAACCATTGTATTAGATATTTATCGGGTTGTTCCCCGAAGAACTTTATGAGACTGTTTGATGATTTACATTTCTTATATCTGTGGATCATATTTTATATCTTGTGTGGATGAGATTAGTTGTGCCATGTTGTCGTAGACTTGTTTTACAGCTTAAGTATGCCCTGATGGATCCATTAAATTGGGTTGTCCATCGGTGCGTGCTGCTGGCCATTGCCACGTGTCTGGTCCCTCGGTATTTTGGGACTGGGGCATGACATGATTTTTGTGGTGGCCCATGCAGGTCTATGACTAAAATTGTTCGGTTTTAACTTAGGGACCGAGCAATCCTGCACCTAGGATTAGAGTATAGGATCTCATCCATAACTGACTATGACTCATCCTCCTTCCAATCTATTCCGTTGAATAACTGCATCATGCTTGATTCATGTGCCTTCTCATTAGTTCCTTGAGTGTAGCCTTCTCCTAGAATATAGAAGTCCCTGTTGATAGAATGATAAGTAGAGTAACATTCCTATTAAGAGTACATCTAGGATATTGACACACTCCTAAGTAGAACGCTTAATGAACCCTAGCGTCCCACACCTATAGAATAATTTGCCATTAATCCTTGTTATAGTCATGAATGACCTAAGAGTAATATAGGCACTGCTAAGAGCTAGTTAAAGATTTGACCCTAGTGTTGACCCCAGTCTTGAGGACCCAATAGAAATCCGAGATCGAACGTTAGAATTGAACCTAATGTGCATAGTGAGATAGTGTTAGGATATAGGTTCATGTCGTGATATTAGCAGACGGTACCTCAGGAAGCCCAGAGCAACGAGTATGACATTCCCCATGAGATCATACCTCAAACACGGAGAATTGCTCGGCACCTTCCCCTTAGGAAACCATGATATTATCTAGAGCTTATATTTTAATTTTATATGTTGTTCATCTGTGACCTTAACGTTCGCTAATGCGTAACGACTAAAATATGTTCTTCTTTTCTCCGTCTTTCAATTCGTGCCACCTGACACTTTTGATAGTAGGCCAAGTAATTTTATTCCTTGTTAAGGACCCACAGTTTGCTAGGAGCATAGCTGTAGTCTTGAATTTGAAAAATTTGTGTTGGTAGTTAGAGTTCGATAAGTTTCAGTTAATCTTGTAGATTGTGACCCGATGATTATCCCTTAGTGTTAAATTACGTAATTTGTACCCCCACCTCGATACGAGTTATATTCCCTTTCCCTTGAGATTAGTAACCTTTCCATTCTCGCTATTGACACATGACTTATGAGCGCTATGACTAAGACTTAAGATGACCATTACTTACAAGATACCATAGGAGACCCCAATAAGAGTTTCTATTTTATTTACATATGCAAGGTTATTATGTAGGATCCTCTTAAGACGGTCACAGTATTAGTGTAATTTTTATAAGTTGGGTAGTATGCCTCATAACCTAGTACCACATAGTCCACTTGACTCATCGAGACGGTGTAATTGAATGGCATTAAGTGTATGCTAGCATAAGACGACAATGTTTATTCAGACGAAAGAATTTAGAGGTCCTTGCCCCCATTTGGTCGACTAGCGACATAAACAAGGAGTTGTATGATAATTGTAGAGATTGTAGAGTCTTTTATTATTGTTGCTTATTTTGTTTTGTTTTGTGAACTTAAATAATTTGTACCTCCTTTCATCATCATCTAGCGTACTTATATTTCATATACTACCTTGACTTATGCTGCTATTTTATAGCCTAGTTTTGCAAGCCTGTTCTTTATCGAGCTTGTTCATGACATATGTATTATTGGGAAGGCCCACAATAATATATTTCAGAATCAGTGTATTACGGTCTGATCAACCATAGTGCGCGTGGTTCGCCCTTCGTATAACTACTTTACGTGGATTAAGATATATAATGATTAGTAGACGAATATACTTGCCCTAGACATGTCTGACATATCGTATCGGTTACATAACTGTACTAATACGAGCATGCGAACAAAGGATTACCAAAATAGGATTCAATCCACAACTGCTTTGACAATTTCCACTTGAATTCTTTAAATGCCTTGATCTCGATACTTCTATTCTATTACCTCTCCCTTGAACTCTTTATTATAAATCTTCGTCTTTCCTTAGTTCGGAAAGACGAAACCCCGTGCTTGGTATAAATTGATACACAGAGAATACTAGATATACCCCATAGGCCGATCACATACTTGAGGATTATTCTTTCAAAATTAAGGACATATTATATGTGATATGATCGGCGTTGAAGTTTCGAGGATTGAATGACATGAGTAAATATATTAAGGAATGTTTTCTTAAGGTATATAGCCTTATGTGATAGATGGGTAAATTCTAAGTTGGGTAGCAGTGCATTGTCAACTCGAGAGAAAATTCTTTTAGATTATGATCGAGTAAGATTAGATTGGGAGAGGTTCAAGCCATTTTAATTTTGAGAAATTTAGAAGAATGACTAAGATGATGAGGATTAATGAATTGATATTGAGGACCCGATATTTATACCTTAAGTACATGAGTTAAAGTTTGAACAATGAAGGTAGAATCATCAATTTGAATATTGGAGGATAAATATAGAAATTCAGACTTGAACATCAGTGGACTGCATTTAAATTATGATGATTTGAATTAAGAATTAAAATTTGATGATTGGACGACCTATTTGAAATATTGAGGATGTGAATGGAATTTAAAGAGTTGAAGCATACAAAATTTTATAAGTGAAAATGGAAATAATATTGGACTCAAATTACTTTTAGAGGAGATTATGGTAGTTAGAGATCGTGAGGTAAAATTTAATTGCGTATTTAAATCTTGAAGCTGTTTATGGATTTAATTTAAATTTGGATATGGATAATTTGAAAAAGCGAGAAGAGATAACCATAGGTTGAATTTTTGATTGGAGCAGTGGTCATCTTAACCTAGAAGTGATTGCAATGGATATGATTAGGATTTTAGTTATCGCAAGAAGATTACGACTGACTTGCCTTATTGTACATGAAGGATTAACAGATTCTGCCTTATTTTAATTTTGAGGACGATATTGTTTTAAGTTGGCAGGATTGTGAAACCCCCTCACCTAAGAATTTGACCTACTTGGCTTAGATAGTGAGACTGAGGCTAGCTCGAATCCACTTAGAAATAGAACACGACATTTTAATTAGTTTTACAACATGGTATCCCTTGGCGCGCCTGACCATTGCTTCAATAATTGGAGCACTTCACTAGTCACTGGCCTTCCTACAAATTCCACAACCTTGTCCTAGACATGCCATCTTCTATTTCCATCTTTGTGCAACATTTCAATGGTCGGGCATTTTTATGCAAAAAAGCATTTAGGTGTCCACATCATTGACATGACGCAGGAAAAAACCGATTTGTCGCTCATATGAATTTCTCCTATGATTTCGGATTATGCAGCGTGCAACATCGCCCACTCCGTTAAACCTAGCCTTGCATCTTAAACCAATGCAAATCTTATACCATCCTTGACTTCTACCATGGCTTAATTTTAATTTCGAGGACAAAATTTTTATAAGTTGGATAGATCGTAAACACCCTAATTTTTTTCAGAATATTTTAATATTAATTTTCCCAATTATCCGGTATTTTCTGGAATTTGAAACTAAGGAATTTGTGATTAAGTGAATTTTTAATGGATGATAATAATAATAAAATATTATAGAAATATTATTTTATGGTGTAAAATGGAAAACCGGATATAGGGTAATTTTCTGCGAATTTATTGGACTCCGAAAGCATTTTTAAAGCACTAGAAACCAATGTACAATTAAACCTAATTAAACCCGTTATTTTTAAATCTATCTTTGCATTTAATTAATGCAAATTCTAGCCCTCCCCAACATTTCCATGTGAGCCCAAGGCCAATTTCTAGAAGAGTTGACCAAGCCCACATTGTCCTAGGTCAAACCCCCAAACCCAAATCTCATGTGTATAAGTACAACCTTCTTCCCTTTTTACTTTTCCTAAACCTAAACTCAAGAACACCCCAGCCGAATGCATCCATCCACTTCCTATTCATCTTCAACCTCCTCTCGCCGGAGCAGACTGGCCGGCGACCGTCGGACTCTACCTGCACCACCTCCCATGCTCACTTCTCCATCCTTTTTCTCTCTCTCTCTCTCTCTCTCTCTCTCTCTCTCTCTCTCTCTTTCTCTTTCTCTTTCTCTATCTACAGAGTCCAGCCATGTCTTCCGCCGTCTCCTCCGTGATTCAACGACGCCAGGTCGATCTTGTCGATTTCATCGACTGGAGGAGCGTCGAGTGCCTCAACCAGAGCTCCGGACACCCCTACGCCAACGCTCTCAAGCAGGGTTACAGAGAGGACGACGGGCTTCACCTGGAGAGCGACGCCGACGAGCAGCTCCTGATCTATGTCCCCTTCACCCAGGTCATCAAGCTGCACTCCGTCGTCATCAAGGGCCCCAAGGAGGAAGTTTCCAGTTATGTTGTTTCTTGCAAGGTTGACAGCTTTGTGCCCCAACATTGGCAATCTAATCGACACCATTGGTTCCCTTGATGGAAGGGTTGACATGTGAATTGCTAAACTGCTGGTTTAGGCTTTTATTGAAGTTGGGTCACTTGAAAAGTTGCTTTGGTTTATGCATGATGGTCCAAGGACAGTGAAACTCTTTGCAAACAAGGAGCACATGGGCTTTAGCAATGTTAATGACTACCCACCTGCGACTTGGACACAGCAGCGTACCCGTGACCCGGACACAGCGGACACGGTGGAACCAGGACACGGACACGGCAGATTCATCTCGGACACGTGAAACTCAGATTCACGGAGCCCTGTTCAGGTAGCGTTTTCTCTCGCCTCGTAACTCCGTTTTCAATTCCGTCAGTTGCAATGCGTAGACTGTATAACCCTCTCGGTGTCCGTGCAACCCGCTCGGTGCATCGCGTCCTGTGGTGATCGCAAACCGCGATCCAAAAACAGGAAAAACAACGCCCTATTTTACTCCGGAACTGAGTACGCCCCGCCAAACGGGATGACTTGGTCGTACGCGGTCTTTACCAAAATGTGCGCGTCGTTGATACGGACGTGTGGGATTTCGCAGAAGTCGATTCGGATGTGCGTGCACCCCAGAATCAACGCGTATCCGCCGACACCATCCCGTATCCGTCCATTCTGGAATACGCTGTAACTTTGTGTACACACGTCGGATCAAGACGAAACTTACGCCATCGGACTCGTAGCAATACGCTGATCCTGTGACCCAAGTTTGGTCCGATTCTGAGAACGTTGACAAAATCGTATATCGTGGGCCCCACAAGCTCCACTTGACGGGCGATTTTGTGATCGGCTCGTCGGAATCTAATTCTGGAAGTTCCGTTGGGTTCGTATCATCGTTCCTAACTTGTAGACACTAAGTTTGGCGAATTTGGAGACCTTTGACCCTGACACATTTTTTGGTGCAAAGTGGCCCACATATGGACCCCGCTTTGGCCCAAAAATGTCATTTTTGCCCTTGTGTCCAAATTGGACTTAAAGACAGACGTTTCTAGCTATTTGACATCTTCTGAGACAGTTGGTGATGTTTATTACAGATTTTGGAGTAGTACCCACAGGATCCACTGATACCGGGAAGACTGTTGATATTCAAACATCAGGCAAGTATACCTTGCCAAACTCTGCAGTATTGTTACATATTTTTCTTGCTTCATTATATTGCTGTGCATGCTTAACCTAGGACCGTGTGACGTACTTAGCGTCCGACTATTAGTCGGGTTCCAACACCGTACGCGGTGTTGTGTATGGTCATCTAGAGATGGACATTCGAGATACTTTATATTCTCGTACTTGTTTTATCAAGTACACTATAACCCAAGACACTTGACACCATTCATGAGACAGGATATTCCAGAGATATTCATGGTGATTCTGTATAGGATACATGACTTGACAGAGATACTATATTCATAGATACTTATGACTTATTGCATTAGCTATGATCTCGCTTGACATGGACATGGGACGTTATGGTCATGATATGCGTGGTTACATTGGGTGGGGAGAGACACACAGGCTACAGGCTATTTTCTATATATATCTACTACTATTGTGAGGACTTAGACTCTCGTAGCAGAGCTAGGCACATTACGTGTTATTACTACTACCGGCTTCCCGACACAGAGCTTGTAGTGGCTCAGCCTGAGTACTCGTGCTGCTCTCATCTTGCATTTCACATAGATGGTTACTTACTTATCCTATTTATCTCATTATTGCTGCACTGCTTATATTTTGGCTTGTATATTTTCTGTACCTTGCTATGTCCCTTGAGGACCTGGATATGGATTATATTCCCATGATTTGAGGACGAGATCTATCCCGAGGTATACGGGACCGCAGCAGGAGCTGATCCAGGAGCTGTACCGCCATCCGAGGATGAGGTGTTAGCCGAAGACTTTTCCTGAGCATCCATGTTTCATGCTCAGTATTTATTTATTTATTTCAGTCATTTATTTTTCTGGTCAGATGAACCATTGTATTAGATATTTATCGGGTTGTTCCCCAAAGCACTTTGTGAGACTGTTTGATGATTTATATTTCTTATATCTGTGGATCATATTTTATATCTTGTGTGGATGAGATTAGTTGTGCCATGTTGTCGTAGACTTGTTTTACAGCTTAAGTATGCCCTGATAGATCCATTAAATTGGGTTGTCCATCGGTGCGTGCTGCTGGCCATTGCCACGTGTTTGGTCCTTCGGTATTTTGGGACTGGGGCGTGATAATCCTACAACCAAACAAGGACATGGATGGGACCACTGTACTACAATAAGCTATATCCATGGACCTCTAATAACTGCTAAGTCTTCTAGCATACAAAGTTTCTATTAGCAGTTATCCCTAATGCACGGCCCATACGTACAGGAGGCCAAACCCTGCACGCAAGTCCGTGATCTACATGAGACTCACAACTCGTGTAACCACCGTGTCATGGCCAAATAACCTAAAGATGCTACATGATAATGGGGTAGTCTCATAAACAAGGTCAATGCAAATACATAAGTAAAAATATATCGCGACGACACTGTCGGGCATATTTTATATAACAGTTAAAATATATGAACTAAAGACAAAAAATAAAGATGCATGCAACATATGGAATATTAATAATAGTACAATGACAAGGTATACTTGTCTGCTCTGAAAAAGGATGAAGTCACAACTCAAGGCGTCGTCCGATCTATCCGTCACATAAATTAAACAAGTTAGGTTACAAAAGTGGGTAAATAGGTTCCTCCATTTAATCTATTTTAATTTTGAATAAAATAACCTAAAATATTATTTTAATCTTATTATAATCTGATTTTATTGTTAAGTTCTAATTTTGGTCCAAAGAAAGTCAACTTTAAGAATTTGTGATCCGTGACACGCAAATCGAGGCAATCCGTTGACCAAAAAGTCAACCGACTCAAATCCTGGATTTGTGTATGGAATCCTATATATTTCAATGCTACATGAATACTGGAATCAAAAATTTCATAAAATCACAAGTCGGTAAAGGGTTATGGCCACAAGGGCGCACAGATGACAGTTTTTGGTGGTTTTCTATTTACGTCTACGTTGCACGAATTTTACAGTAGAATAAAATTATATTTTAAATTCTAGAAAAATAATTTTCTGGAATTTTATCATGTCAGCTTTCTGAAATTTCAAACGGTTCATAATTCCGAGTTCGGAATCTCCCAAAATCTCGAAAATACAAAAATACGTCTAATTTCGGACAGCTGGCACTTTCAGAATATTCTGGAAAAATAGGTTCTGAAATTACTGAAATAATTTATATATTCAGAAAACTAACTTGGATATGATTCTAACAAAAAAATTGGAGCGCGTTTGGAGTCTGGAGCTAGGAGATATCGTCTTTTTAAGTCGTCATGACTACTAAAAAATGAGGCTGAATTTATGACGAATTTGACTCTTTTTGGACGAAAAAAGAGAGGATTTTGGGGAAGAAAAATATGAATGATTAGTTATTTATAATGGTGAAGATTGTATAATTGAATAAGACTAAGATTGGCTAATTTGGATATGATTAGGATCAGTTTAAATAAGGATATGATATGCATGAAGTTGTTTTACTAGTAGGTTCAAGATTTGAATTAATTTAAAATAGAGTTTAAGTTCATCTTAAAATTTTATAATCTTAAATAGAATTAAAAATAACAAATAATTTATATATAATTTTATTAATATCTATTAACACTAAATTAGCATCTATCTCATATTAAGACTTTATATATCCAAATAAATCCTCAATAATTCCAAAAATACAATAATTACTTAAAATTCTAAATAAATTACAGAAAAATATATTTAAATATTTTAACTCTAAAATAAATATTTGGTAGTAACAACATTCAAGTATGGTCTCATAGTAAATCATGGAAGTCCTAAAAATTTATGTTTTCTAGGTTTTAATTACCAAAAATTCTAGAAAAATCTCCAAAAATCTAAAATAGCCTAAAAATGATTCTAATTAAATATTTATATAAGTAAATATACTAAAAAAATTATTTTCTAATTAAATAAGAGAATACTCCAAAGAAATTCAATATCTATAATAAATATAATAATATAAAATACACACAAAATACCTATTTTGGGTGAGGGGGTTTACAATCTACCCAACTTAAAATAATTTCATCCTCGAAATTAAAATAGGGCATAATTTGTTAAATCCTTCACATTCGTACATAAGGCACGTCAATCACAATCTCTTCAAAAAATTTAAAATTTATTCAAATCCATCGCAATCACTTTCAAAATTATGGTAACCTCTGTTTAATCAAAATTATATTGTAATCTCTTCTCGATCTTTCAAATTATCAATATCCAAATTTAAATTAGATCCATATAACATCTTCAGGAATTAAATACGCGTATAAATTTTACATCACGATCTCCAACTATCATCTCCTCTAGAAAATAATTCTAGTCCAATATTATTCCTATTTTACTTATGAAATTTTTGTATCCTTCAAAATTTTAAATTTAATTCACATCCTCAATATTTCAAATAGGTAATCCAATAATCAAAATTTTAACCCTTAGTTCAAATCATCAAACTGTAAGAATTTTAAATTCAATCCACCAATGTTCAAGTCCGAAATTCTATATTTATCCTCAAGGTTTACATCGATGATTCAATATTCAAACTTCACATCACGTGCTCAAAGTATAAATATTTGGTCCTCAATACCAAGATTTAAAAATTCGTTAAATCTTCATCATCGTAATACTTCTTTTAAAATTTCTCAAAATTAAAGTGACTTGAATCTCCCAATCTAATCTTGTTTGATCACAATCTAGAAGAATTTAGCCTCAAATTAATATGCGACTTCTACCCAACTTAGAATTTACCCGTCTATCACATAAGGCTATACATCTAAGAAAACTATTCCTTAATTTATTTACTCATGTTATTCAATCCTCAAAACTTTAACACCAATTATATCATATATGGTATGCCCTTAATCAATTATTAAAGATGGTCATCTAGTAACATGATTGGCCTATGGGTATATCTAGTACTCTCTGTGTATCAACTCATACCAAGCACGAGGTTCATCTTTCCGAAATAGGGAAAGACGGGAAATAATGATAAAGAGTTCAAGGGAAAGGTACTAGAATATAAGTATCAGGATCAAGGCGTTTAACGAATTCAAATGAGAATTGTCAAGGCAGTTTTGGATTGAAATCATATTTTGGTAATTCCTATTCACATGCTCGCATCGGTACAGTTATGTAACGGATACGATATACTCAGACATATCTAGAGGGCAAGTACATTCGTCTACTAATCACTATATATCTCAATCCACGTACGGTAGTTATGCGAAAGGGCGAACCAAGCGCACTATGGTTGATCAGACCATAGTACACTGATTCTGAAATGTATTAGTGTGTTAACCCACTAATACATATATCATGATCAAGCTCGATAGAAGAGTAAGCTTACAAAACTAGGCTATAATAGCAGCATAGTCAAGGTAGTACAACAAATATAAGTACGCTAGATGATGATAAAAGGAGGTACAAATTAATTCAAGTTCATAAAAACAAAAACAAAATAAGCAACAATAATAAAAGACTCTACAATCTCTACAGTTATTATACAACCTCCTTGTCTAAGTCGCTAGTCGACCAAATAGGGGCAAGGACCTCTAAATTCTATTGTCTGAATAAACACTGTCGTCTTTTGCTAGCATGCGATTAATGTCATTCAGTTACACTTCAATAATGGGTCAAAGGCTATGTGATTCTAGGTTGTGAGGTATACTACCTAACTTATAATAATTTAACTACTATTGTAATTGTCTTAAAGATACCGTAGAAGCTCCTGTTAAGGTCTACGAGAAAGGGTCTTAGTACCTATTAGGGTATCCTCCTATATTACATAGGTCATGGTCGTCTTAAGCCTTAGTCTTAGTGCTTATAGAACAAGTTTCAATAGTAAGAATAGAAGAGTTACTAGCCGTTAAGGGGAAATGGATCTAACTTGTATCGAGGTGGGGGTATAAATTACGTGGTCTACAACTAGGGGTAATCATCATAATCTAATTGAACAACTCAACTATCAGGTTCTAACTATAAGGTACACAATTTAAAATTCAAGATTACAACTATAACTATAGAAAACTATATATCCTATCGTAGAATACAATCACTTGGTCTATAATTAGAGGTGTCAAGTGGCACGAGTTGAAAGATAAAGAAAAGAAGAAGATAATTTATTTTTTGCGCAATTAACGATCGTTAGGGTTGCAGAGGAACAATATATGAAATTAAAATAGGGGCTCTAGGTAGCATCATAGTTTTCTAAGGGAAAGGGGTATGCTAGTCTCTGTGTTTGAGGTATGATTAGGAAAATATTCTATGAATTGCTCTTGGCTTTCTAAGGTACTGTCTGCTTATCTTAAGACAAGAATCTAAATTTATAGTTCTCCAATACTTATCTAACTACGAAGGTTAGGTTAAGTCCTAATATTCAATTTTGGTTTTCTATTGGTTCCTCAATACTAGGGTCAACATTATGGTAAGACTTTTAACTAACTCTAGTAGTATCTATAATACTCACAGGTCCTCATAATACATCAGGGGGTAATGGTAAACCAATTCTAGAGATAAAGAATTCTAGGGTTCACTAGATATTCTAAACTTAGTGGTGTGTCTATATTCTCGTTGTATTCTTAATAGGTGTGCTACTTTAATTATCATCCTAATAACATGGGTTCCTATATTCTAGCAGAAGGCTATACTCAAAGAACTATTAGGGAAGTACAGGAATCAAGCAGGATATAATTGTTCAAATAGAACAGATAGGAGGAAGATGAATCATAGTCAATTGTGGATGAGATCCTATACTCTAGTCCTAGGTGCAGGCTTGTTCGATACAGTAACGTAACCGAGACAATATGCTCTCGACCTGCATGGGCCACCACACGTATATCTCAGAGTATTCCTCCTCTGCTGTACCTGGGGACATAATCCGGATCCAGGTCCTCAGGGGACATAGCAAGGTATAAGAATAACTCAAGCCAAATAAAATATAGTATATAAAAATAGATCCTCAGGTCAAGCTATGTAACCAGCTATGTGAAATGCAAATGAGAGCATAACTAGTACTCAGGCTGAGACCACTACAAGCTCTGTGTCGGGGAGCCGGTAGGAGTAATATCACGTAATGGGCCAAGCTTTGGAACAGAGACTAAAGCACCTCAATAATAAAGTATATATGTATACAATCAGCCTGTAGCTTGTGTGTCTCTCCTCACCCAATATAATCACATGTGTCATATCCACGAAGTCTCATGTCCATAACATGCAAGATCATGACCTCTAACTAGTACATCGAGTCATAATGATATCTATGTATATGCAAGTCTCATGTCATAAATCCTATAAGCCTATACAGAATTACCATGAATAACTCAGGAAAGATTATGTCACATGAATAGTATCAACTATACTTTGGTATGACGTACTTGATAAAGCAAGTACGTAAAAATATAGGATCGTGGTATCAACTTTCTAAGTGACGTTACACGACTCCGAGTATGGCGTCGACATCCGAATCTTGTTCGGACGCTAAGCAACGTCTCACAATCCTAGGTTAAACAGGTACATCACAGAAGTATATATATATATATATATATATATATATATATATATATATATATATAGAAAGAACTCAAGCAAATAATATCATAAGATCTACTGCAAGTTGGCAAGGTACACTTGCCTGTGTTCTGAGCTCCGTCAGTTACTCCTGTAACAATAGAATCTCCAGGTATGCCTTCGAATGCTGAAATAAATATCATCATTGCTCTCAGAATACTTGAAATAGCTAGGATTGACTACCCATAAGTCCAATTTGGACACAGAGACAAAATTGACAGTTTTGGGTCAAAGCGGAGTCCACATGTGGCCCACTTCGCACCAAAAAATGTGTCAGAGATAAAGTTCTCTAAAATTTTTAAACTTAATGTCTACAAGTCTAGAATGATGATACAAACCCAATGAAACATCCAGAACTGGATTTCGATGAGCCGGTCACGAAATCGCTCGTCAAGTAGAACTATAGGGCCCACAAAATGGTGTTTTGTCAACGTTCTCAGAATCAAATCAAACTTGGGTCACAGGACCAGCGTAACGCTATGAATCTGATGGCACAAGTTTCGTTGCAAAATGACAAGCACACACGAAATTATGACGAGTGTTAGAACATGTCGATACGAAATTTTACGACGGATACGCGTTGATTCCGGTGTGCACGCACATCCAAATCAACTTTCGCAAAATCTTACACGTCCGTATTGATGATACGCACCTTTCGGTACAATTCGTACACGACGAAGTTGTCTCGTTTAGCGGGTCGTACCCCGTTTCGAAAAAATTTTGGGTTTAGAAAACCAAATTTTCGGTCAAATTCAACAGCGAATAAAACACAACATACAACGAATTAAAATAAACTAATTAAAGAGATTAAAAATGGTTTATGTTGTCTAAATTACTGTTTAAGTAGAATTTAAAAATATTAACTAGGTTGGAAGAAAATCAAACATGAACATGGGTGGTTGGAACAGTTTCTGAACTACAAACTCGGTTATTTTTTTCTGTTTTGCATCACAAATTATGACCGACACAGGACACGATACATAAAAATAATTATACAGGTTCAAGAGGGTCATGTGGTCTTCGTATATGATTTGACAGATCGATATTTTGATTACTGTACAGGAATATACATGGGTGGGAAGATGGGTACCTCGATGCTCGCTTCTGCTCGAGATTTTGGGCCTCTGTGCGGAGGCTTCTTACGGCGGCGTGCGACGGTCATGACAGCGGTGTCGGCGGCCGGGGTTGGTCGGGGTGGTAGAGGAGATGATGGTGGTGGTGGTCGGCTAGGCTGATCTATATATAGGGGTGTACATAGGCGTTTACAGGGAGCGAAAGAGAGGGGGTCGGGCAATTTTGGAAGAGGAAGGGAGGGGAGGCGCGAGGGTTCTCTGCTGTTATAGTGGGGGAAGGGGGGGTTGGTGGGTTGCGGGTTGGTGGGTTACGGGTATGGGTTTAGGATCCGAGTTTGATTAGTTAGGTTTGGGTTGGTTCGATTTGGGTTGGTTTATTTAAAACAATAAATGTATATGCATATATGGCCATTAAAAATAGTTTTGGACCCAATAAATTCTAGAAAAATTATACAATATTCTATTATTAATTATACACCAAAAAATATAATTTTTTTACTATTTTAATAATTAATTTAATACACAAAAATATAAATCCATGAACAAACATTTATTATAAGTAACTAAAAATAATGAAATTTTTTTACTATAATAATTAATATAATTTTTAAATTAAATTCTAAAAATCAGGTTGTTTACAGCACCCGCGTAAGGCCAGGCATAGGACGGATGGTAAGATAACAAGTTCTCAAGGTCTATATAGTGGAAGCATAGAATGGACACAAGTATGATACAAAAATTAGCTCTTTATTAATTTCTGAATAAGTATTACAAGCGGCGCTAGGCCGAGATTACAAGTCGCTCAAGCTCTCTCTCTTAAAATAATACAGACGTGCCAAGTGGCTTACAACAAGGAACGATACATAGAGGATATTCCAACATTATGTCCTGTATATGTGCTTCAGCTCCGAATGCAACGTTCCAAGGCTCCAGAGTTAGCTCCATGCCTTAGCGCGTACGAAGGGACACTCTACACCGAACGAGGTTCTCCTGTACCGTACACACAATCTGGTAGATTATCAGTACATTGAATGCACTGGTGGGGAGGCTTCTCGTCCGCTCAACAAATCCAACACGTTTATTTAGTTATGTGCACTCTATCATTGTTGTTTTTCTAATCTTTCTTTAGCATCCTTTTCATGGCAAAGATATAAAGTCTAACTCGTGTGGCAGTGCACCGTGCGATATAAGAGTTAACACTGTGAGACTCTGTCTCACAGCATCTATATCGATATATGGATACGTATTTTATACTGCATATATTTTTTTTCTAGATTTTGTGGGATTTTAGAACTTGGAAATTAAAACTTTACTGCATGACCGGTATACCGACGGTATACTGTAGTATACCGATAGTATATCGATCCTGAATATATTTGTTTTACTTTTTGAGATATCTCTATATATAGTGCTTGGTTTCATTTCTTTTCTCTTTACTCTTTCTCTCCACCCCTTTTCTCTTGATCTTGGAGCTTGGTCTTGAGACCTGGAGTGTGATTTTTGAACCCCTTCGTGGTGGTGGACTAGAAGGTTGAGGCTGGGAGCTCACTGCAGGCAAGTAGATCTTGCCGATTCTACGAAATCTTCTTGCTTTCTGCCATTTTCTTTCCTGGAGCCTTGGTGGTTGCCTTTTAGCTTAGACTTACTTTACTATTATTGTTTATCGTGTGACTTCTAGCCTTTTTACCATCTAAATTTTGATTTCTGGTAGAATCTTGTCCCATTCCTTTTTGGTAACTCGGTAACAGTAATGCTACCGGAGTTGGGACCGTGTGATCTAGTCCATATTCTGATATGAGACTTACCACTAGACTTGACTCCTTGTTAGTCTTGGTTTTGTTAATTTTTGGGATTTGATTTGGGTCCCGAAATCAGTTTTGGCTTTAGCATAGTTTTCCTTGGAAATCGGCATACCGACGGTATACTCCGGCATACCGACGATATATTCCAGTATACCGACGGTATATCGATTTCGACCGAATTAATTTCTAGATATTTTTTAGTGACCCTTATCGGCATACCGACGATATAATACAGTATACCGACGGTATACCGATCCTGCCAACAGTTTTAGATATTTGTCCTGGCCGGCATATCAACGGTGCACTAGGCTGTGCCGACGGTATACCAATTTATGAACCTTGTTTTTCCAGCAGCCTTCTTGCCCGCTTGGAACGACAGAGTATACCGTCGGTATACTAATTTGTTGGAATCCATAACTTGTTGTATTTTTTCTGTCTCTGGACCGGTATACCAACGGTATACTGGAGTATACCGACGGTATACCGATCGTGTTCTCTTTTTTATGTGATTTCTTTTCTTGTGCTCCTTGATTTCTTGTATCTAGCTTATTTGTATTTATTGCTTGCATGTCTATTTATGCCTTATTGTCTCGACTCGACCATTCGTATAGTTAGGGGCTTTACACCCTATTTATACCTGCCCAGTACATGTTACCGATCGATACCCCAACGACCAGGCATATGTATTAGTAGAGGATGATTTACACTTTATGTACATATTACACTCTATATACATATTGATACGACCAGGCATATGTATTAGTAGATGATGATTTACACTCTATGTACATATTGATACGACCAAGCATATGTATTAGTAGAGGATGATTTACACTCTATATACATATTGATATGACCAGGCATATGTATTAATAGAGGATGATTTATACTCTATGTACATATTGACTCGACAAGACATCTGTATTAGTAGGGGACAATTATACCCTATGTACTTTTGACCAGTATTCAGTAGGTAGTGGCTTGTATCAGCATTCTTGTGTTTCCTGTTCTTGGCACCTTCTGTATGGCTTGAGTTTTGTACCTTAGCTCTGCGTTTTCCTGTGTAGTTGTGATCGATCAGTCTTGTGCATGTGTAGATGTGATGTTCAATTATATTGCTTGAGCCTTTACTTTCTGTTATAGTTATGTGTATCGGAAAGTAACTTGAGCCTATGTCCGGCTCGGGAAAAGAATCATAATCCTGGTCCTTGTTTGGTTTAAGGGTTATGATTCCTATTTCGAGGAGTTCCCGAATCTTTTTGTTGCTTGCCGACTTATCCTTACTCATGTTTTCTTTACTTCTCATTGGCATCTCTCAGTTATTTGGCATGTTTCATATATCCAGTTATATTCGTGTTAATATGGTACTCTTTATATTCCTAGTGGTTATATGTTGTTCAACTTATTGTCTTCTTTCTCGGGATAAGTGCAGTGGTAGCGCACGAGTCTTGAATCACATTTATTTATTCATGTTGCTTAGCGTATTATAGCTCTATGTCATTTTTGCTATTTTTTAGTTCATAGCTCTTGGCCTCCTTTGTGGTACTTGCTATTTGGGGGTCTGACCCTATTAGTTTTGCTTGGCCAAATTTGGTAGCAGAGCCCGAGGATCTTACCTTCCTTCCCGCAGATGGTGACTACCCGGAGCACCAGACAGCCTGAGTGGGTTTCCATCTATCCCCACTAGATCTTGTACTGTTTATTCTTTTGAGGCATTTAGCCACCGATCACGTGTTAGCTCATATTTTGGACTTGGCATTCTGCCTACGGGCCATAACATGATTAGCGTATTCTAGACTATGGCTAGTGTTTATTATGTATAACTTATACTCTGCTAGTTCTCTATTTTGTATTACTAGCTTCATGATGATCTATGTATATTTGGTTTGTGAAGCTTTACTATTTTGCTCCAGATGATCTTATTTCTTGCTTATTGCTTATCTGTTTGTAATTGAGACACCTAGGACCGTTGACCTAGGTTTGACTGATTGATTGTAGTATTAACCCCCCATGTTTTACAGATTCACTGCATATGCGGAGTACCAGTGTGCTATAAGTATACGTAGCTGGCCGTTGTCATCCGCCGCTCTCCAGTATTCTGGTTCTGGGGTATTGTCACGCCCCAGTCCCAAAATATCTAGGGACTAGACACGTGGCAATGGCTAGCAGCACACACCGATGGGCAAACCCAATTTAATGGACCCATCAGGGTGTACTTAAGCTGTAATACAACAATAAGGATCTAATATACTAATCTTATCCACATAAATGAATACAAACTATATCAGAAATATAAAACAATATCAAGTCTCAATAAACATAACTCAGGGAACAACCCGATAATGAGTTTGATACAATGTTTCAATAGACAAGAAATAAAGAGTATAACAACAGCAAATACTGAGTATGGATAAAGCATATACTCAGAGAAAATCCTTGGCGATCACCTCGTATTCTGGATCTGGTACTGCTCTAGTGCCTGCTCCTGCTTTTGCTACTGCTAATGCTCCTGTCCCGTATACCTCGGGGTAGATCTCCTCTGCTAATCCTGGGGACATAATCCAGATCCAGGTCCTCAGGGGACATAGCAAGGTACAAAAATAACTCATGCCAAAAATAAATGCAGTGCAATAATAAATGAATCAATAGGGTAAACTAGGTAACTAGCTATGTGAAATGCAAGTGAGAGCATAACTAGACTTAGGCTGAGACTACTACAAGCTCTGTGTCGGGGAGCCTGTAGCAGATATACTATGTAATTTACTATATAATTTACTATGTAGTGGGCCTATGGCACCATAATAAATTTATATATAAAATCAGCCTGTAGCATGTGTGTCTCTCCCCACCCAATGTAATCACATGTCTCATGTCCACGATGTCTCATGTCCATGTCACGCAAGATCATATCTAATGTAGCAAGTCATAATGATATCTAAGCATGTATAAGGTATATGTCATGAAACCTGTATCCTATACAGAATCACCATGAATATCTCAGGAAGATTCTGTCTCATGAACAGTGTTAGGTGTCCTGGGTATGACGTATTTGATAATGCAAGCACGATAATGTATAGGGTCGCGAGATCAATCTCTAGGTGACATTACACAACTCCGCGTACGGCATTGACACCCGAATATTATTCGAACGTGAAGTAATGTCACACAGTCCTAGGTTGAACAGAGATAATACAGTAATAAATCAAGAGAATAGTATAAACAAATGCTGCAAGTATGGCAAGGTACACTTGCCTGGGGTTCTGGCTCCAACTGCTGCTCTGGTATCAGCAAAATTTGCAGGTAGTCCTCCGGTTTATGAAATAAACGTTACTATTAGGTTCAGAAGATATTAAATAGCTAGAATTACCTGTCCATAAGTCCAATTTGGACACAGGAGCAAAATTGACAGTTTCTGGTCAAAGTGGAGTCCACATGTGGCCTGCTTCGCACCAAAAAATATGCCAAAGACAATGTTCTCCAAATTTATCAAACTTAGTGTCAACAAGTCCAGAACAATGATACGAACCCAGCAGAATGTCCAGAACTGGATTCCGATGAGACGATCACAAAATCGTCCGCCAAATGGAGCCGTGGGGCCCACGATACGTGATTTTGTCAACGTTCTCAGAATCGAACCAAACTTGGATCACAGGACCAGCGTATTGCTACGAGTCCGATAGCGCAAGTTTTGTTTCGATACGACGTGTGTACACAAAGTTACAACAAGTTCCAGAACAGGGCCGATACGGGGTGTTGTCAACGGATACGCGTTGATTCTGGTGTGCACGCACATCCAAATCAACTTTCGTGAAATCCCACACGTCCGTATTAACGGTGCGCACCTTTCAGTCAGTTCTAAGAAAAATTAGGATATTTATTTTCCTGATTTTGTGTCACAGTTTGCGATCGCCACAGGACACGATACCCCGAACAAGTTGCACGAGTATCGAGGGGGTCAGGCAATATACGCGTCATAGCAGACGAAACAGAAAATGAGACAACGAGAAGAGAAAAACAGTCACCTGAACAGGGCCCCGAAGATGGCTGAAATATGCGTTTCCGCGAGGCGGCGCGATGCGGCACGGCCGGCTGCTCGGATTTCTGCGGCGGCTAGGTCACGGCGGAGGCGGCTGCTCGTCTCGGTGGTGGGGTCATCGGGTTCGCCGGAGTCGGGGTGGCTAGCTGCGTGGTCGTCGAAGGAAGAAGGTGGCGGTGGCAGTGGCTTACCGTGGTGGTGTTGGTGGTGGCGCGAAGGGGTGTCCGGGGTTTAAATAGGCCGGGGAGGGAAGCCGGGCGGCCGGCCAGTGGGGAATTGAACGGGCGGCGGGAGGCGAGGCGTTAGGCGGTTGAGCGGCGGCCAGAGGAGAGGGAAGCTGAGCAGTCGGCGGCGGCCGGCGAAAAGTCGAGCGGGCGGCCAGCCAGCGGAATAAATTAGGTTTTACTGTAGCACTAAAGACTCTGGTCGGGTCGGGTTTAGATGTGGGATTCAGATCCGACCCCATCCGATAGGCAATGGGTTCGGGTAATGGGTCAGCGGGTCAGGTCGGCTAACGGGTCCGGATCCGACCCGCTAGGGTTTGGGTTGGTTCGGTTCTGGATTGGTCCTGTTCAAGTTGGTTTGGTTAAACCGGTTGGTTCAACCCGGTTTAATTGGGTTTATTTAAAAACTTAATTTTTAGGTCTTTAAAAAAGTTCTGGGGTCCAATAAATTCTAGGAAAATTACCTATGTCTAATATTTTATTTTACACCCAAAAATATTATTTTTATAATTTTTTAATATTTAATAAAATTATTTAAACCAGAATACCTTAATTTTAATTAGTTAAAAAATTCCAGAAAAATTTCAAAAATTATTTTTAAAATAATGAAAAATCTGGGAGTTTACAATCTATCCCCCTTAAGAGGATTGCGTCCTCGCAATCAAAGAAATAACCGGTCAGAAGAGATGACACGGTTTGCAAAACAGGTTCGAAGCACGACACAATCAAAGAATCATGATCAAGGAGAATCAAAGGATGAGGGTTAAGCAAGACACCTATAGAAAAATATCATTTTCCTAAGCAATGAAAGTTATGTAAATTCAAGAGTGAAGAAAATCTGATTAGAGCAAGAAAAACT
The DNA here is from genome assembly GCA_036927795.1 of Iris macrosiphon. Classification (NCBI taxonomy): domain Eukaryota; kingdom Viridiplantae; phylum Streptophyta; class Magnoliopsida; order Asparagales; family Iridaceae; genus Iris; species Iris macrosiphon. The sequence continues at coordinate 290,321,431 of JAYESA010000005.1, forward strand.
ACAATTTTTAGAAAAAATAGGTTATCAATTATTAATAAGTTTAAAATACTAGATTTTAGGCTAAGGTCACGAACTAACAGGCACGTGCTAAAGCAATGCATCTTTGAATAACTTACGTGCATTTGCTACTCCACGAGTCTGCGCGTCCTCCAAGGTCATCGCAAAAGCCTGTCCACATCCTTATGGTGGATTCATCTGCTGCTGCTGGGCCTGCTGGAAGAGTGCTGCTTGTGGTGCCAAGGGTGGCCTCGGCTGATACCCTCATAGGGCTGGTGGTCTGACTCCTCCAACTCCTGTCTGTGGTACTCCCAATGCTGGATAGACTGGCCTTGGTGCTGGTAAAGCTTGTATGTTTAACATTAGTGCTCCCTCTTGATGTTCAGGATAATCCTTGGCTAAGTGTTGATTGGATCCGCAAATCAAGCATAATCCCAACTTGCGTCTGCATTCCCTCTCAATATGGCCTACCTTGCCACACAGTATTGACATGTAGGCAGTATCTGTGGAGATGCTCTGGGTGGCTGGTGCATGTGAGATCTTTTTATAGCTTCTTCCTATGGTGCTCTGGCTAGTGCTGATGTGAAAGGACGCTTCAGGCTGGTCTCTTTCCTGGTGACGCGCTCCATGTATCGTTCTGCATCAAGGATGTTCGAGTAAGAAGTAGGTGCAACAGAGCCAATCTGTCTCTGTAGCTCAAAGTTTAGTCCGTCGAAGAACTTCTCAGCTTTCTCTTCTTCTGTCGAAATCAAGGTAGGGGTGAAGCGACTCAGACGAATGAACTCCGCGTTGTATTCCTCCACTGTCATACTGTCTTGAGTAAGGCGATTGAACTTATCCCGAAGTTCTGATCGAGCGATGGCTGGAATGTACATCTCCTGAAAGAGTCTAGAGAACTCTTCCCAAGTGACTCGGTCTGGTCCGAGCCGTGTCTCCTCAGATAGCCACCAGTGATGTGCATTGTCCGTCAACTACATTCTAACGGCAGTCATCCAACGTTCCCTTGGAAGCTCAGCTACTTCTAATTGATGTTTAGTGTTGGTGAGCCACTCATGAACTTCAGTGGGCTCCTCCTTGCCTGAAAAGGTGCGGGGCTTCAGCTGGCGAAATTCGGTGATAGAGCCCGTCGTTGGCCGTCGTGCTGGTGGGTTCGCCTACTCCAGTTCGGTTACTAGGCTGTTCCTCAAGTTCTCCGGCTCGTGACGCTGAGCCTCTTGTTGAACCAGTTATTGGGCTTGCATCATTGCATAAAATATTTGAAACATCTGCTGCCCATCCATGACTTGTCCTGGTGGGAAAACAGGCATTGGTGGAGCGAACTGCGGCAAAGGTGGGATGTCATCACGCCGGAACCTTGAAGTATGCTGGCCTGCTTGATTGCTTTGAGCTGATTGTCCTCTGACTTCTGGTGTCACTATCTCATCATAGGTGACCACAGCATCGTGTAGTGTTCCTGCAGGAGTCTCGTCGCTTGCTGGTGGTTCCATTACTCTGCATTCAAAATAAACTATAAGAGGCACAGAGGAATCTAGGCAGGATGCATGTCAAGAATTTAATTCGAATTCGATATAGATATCAAGAATGATTCAATCAAGTAGATGAGATCTTATAACTTATCCTATCCTTATTGCAGGCTTGCTCGGTTCCTAAGTTGAAACCGAATAATTTAGACGTTGACCTGCATGGGCCACCACAAAAACTATGTCACGCTCCAGTCCCAAAATATCGAGGGACTAGACACGTGGCAATGGCCAACAGCACACACCGATGGGCAAACCCAATTTAATGGACCCATCAGGGTGTACTTAAGCTGTAATACAACAATAAGGGTCTAATATACTAATCTCATCCACAGAAATGAATACAAATTATATCAGAAATATAAAACAATATCAAGTCTCAATAAACATAACTCGGGGAACAACCCGATAATGAGTTTGATACAATATTTCAATAGACAAGAAATAAAGAGTATAAGAACAGCAAATACTGAGTATGGATAAAGCATATACTCAGAGAAAATCCTCGGCGATCACCTCTTCTTCTGGATCTGGTACTGCTATAGTGCCTGCTCCTGCTTCTGCTACTGCTAATACTCATGTCCCGTATACCTCGGGGTAGATCTCCTCTACTAATCCTGGGGACATAATCCGGATCCAGGTCCTCAGGGGACATAGCAAGGTACAAGATTAACTCATGCCAAAAATAAATACAGTGCAATAATAAATGAATCAATAGGGTAAACTAGGTAACCAGCTATGTGAAATGCAAGTAAGAGCATCACTAGAATTAGGCTGAGACTACTACAAGCTCTGTGTCAGGGAGCCTGTAGCAGATATACTATGTAATTTACTATGTAGTGGGCCTATGGCACCATAATAAATATATATATAATCATCCTGTAGCCTGTGTGTCTCTTCCCACCCAATGTAATCACACGTCTCATGTCTACGATGTCTCATGTCCATGTCACGCAAGATCATATCTAATGCAGCAAGTCATAATAATATCTAAGCATGTATAAGGTATATGTCACGAAACCTGTATCCTATATAGAATCACCATGAATATCTTAGGAAGATTCTGTCTCATGAACAGTGTCAGGTGTCCTGGGTATGACGTATTTGATGATGCAAGCACGAGAATGTATAGGGTCGCGATATCAATCTCTAGGTGACGTTACACAACTCCACGTACGGCGTTGACACCCGAATATTATTTGGACGTGAAGTAATGTCACACAGTCCTAGGTTGAACAGATATAATACAGTATTAAATTAAGAGAATAGTATAAACAAATGCTGCAAGTATGGCAAGGTACACTTGCCTGGGGTTCTGGCTCCAACTGCTACTCTGGTATCAGCGGGATTTGCAGGTAGTCCTCCGATTTCTGAAATAAATATTACCATCAGGTTTAGAAGATATCAAATAGCTAGAATTGCTTGTCCATAAGTCCAATTTGGACACAGGGGCACAATTGACAGTTTCTGGTCAAAGCGGGGTCCACATGTGGCCCGCTTCGCACCGAAAATGTGCCAGAGGCAATATTCTCCAAATTCGTCAAACTTAGTGTCTATAAGTCCAGAACGATGATACGAACACAACAAAATTTTCAGAACTAGATTCTGATGAGCCGATCACAAAATTGCCCGTCAAGTGGAGCCATAGGGCCCACGATACTCGATTTTGTCAACATTCTCAGAATCGAACCAAACTTGGATCACAGGACCAGCGTATTGCTATGCGTCCGATGGTGTAAGTTTCGTTTCGATACGACGTGCGTACACAAAATTATAACGTGTTCTAGAACAGGGCCGATATGGGGTGTTGTCGACGGATACGCGTTGATTACGGTATGCACAGACATCCAAATCAACTTCCGCGAAATTTTACACGTCCGTATTAACAGCGCGCATCTTTCGGTGAAGTCCGCACACGACCAAGTCGTCCCGTTTAGCGGGGCGCACCCAGTTTCGGGAAAAATTAGGATATTTATTTTCCTGATTTTGTATCGCAGTTTGCAATCACCACAGGACGCGATACCCCGAACAAGTTGCACGGGTATCGATAGGGTCATGCAGTCTACGCATCATAGCAGACAGAACGAAAAATGGGACAGCGAGGAGAGAAAAATATTAACCTAAATAGGGCGCCGAAGATGGCTGAAATACGCGTTTCCGCGAGGCGGCGCGACGCGGCACGGCCGGTTGCTAGGATTTCTGCGGCGGCTAGGGCATGGCGGAGGCGTCTGCTCGTCTCGGTGGTGGGGTCGTCGGGTTTGCCGGAGTCGGGGTGGCCAGCTGCTGGATCGTCAGAGGAAGAAGGTGGCGGTGGCAGTGGCTTACGGTGGTGGTGTTGGTGGTGGGGCAAAGGGGTGTCTGGGGTTTAAATAGGCCGGGGAGGGAAGCCTGGCGGCCGGTCAGTGGGGAATTGAACGGGCGGCGGGAGGCAAGATGTTGGGCGGTTGAGCGACAGCCAGAGGAGAGGAAAGCCGAGCAGTCGACGGCGGCCGGCGGAAGTCGATCGGGCGGCCAGCGGAATAAATTGGGTTTTACTGTAGCATTAAAGACTCGGGTTGGGTCGGGATTGGATGTGGGATTCGGATCCGACCCGATCCGATAGGCAATGGGTTCGTGTAATGGGTCAGCGGGTCGGGTCGGATAACGGGTCCGGATCCGACCCGCTAGGGTTTGGGTTGGTTCGGTTCTGGATTGGTCCGGTTCAAGTTGGTTTGGTTAAACCGGTTGGTTCAACCCGGTTTAATTGGGTTTATTTAAAAACTTGGTTTTTAGGTCTTTAAAAATGGTTCTGGGGTCCAATAAATTCCAGAAAAATTATCCTATGTCTAATATTTTATTTTATATCCAAAAATATTATTTTTATAATATTTTAATATTTAATAAAAATATTTAAAATTATTTAAACCAGAATACCTTGATTTTAATTAGTTAAAAAAATTGCAGAAAAATTCCAAAAATTATTTTTAAAATTCTAAAAAATCTGGGCGTTTGCAGTTATGAAAAATACAGTGATGTTTACCAACTTACCATCCGCCCTTCCCTGTCCATGGTAAACTAAGTTAAAGCAAGCACGAGTATATATATATAATAAAATCCAAGGAAAATTTCCTAAGCAAACACGAGTGCCACATGCGATTTTATGATTCAGGTGCATGAGTTACACGGATTATTCAGAATTAATCGATATACTAGATCTCAGGTATTCAGATGCAGATATAGATGCAGATATGTTACACAGAGCGGTCACCTACAATGCAATGACTCGCACGCGGGTTGCCGCAAATGATCCAACTTAATCTATATGACAGAAAGTCAGAAGCATGACTTCTATAGTGGACAATGTAGTCTCAAGGCAAAGATGGTGTGCAAGCAATATATAATACTGCTGGAATTGCACCCATCCCGCTGAATAACAGACAACTACGAAGATGGTTCCGTCTAGATCGGATCGACCCCAGTGCCCCGATGACCGTCCGCGGAACAAGATTCAAAAATCTTCCTTGTGTATAAGTTGTCCGTGATTGCGCGTATCCTCAAGTATCCAGATTCTCGCAATTACAGGTACATATACAGATACGGGTACATATACGGGTACAGGTACGGGTTCAAGTCAGGATCTTATTCATAACTATTCGACTCCTTGTACCGTCAGATTTAGTACAGAACGAAGGTTGATTCCATAGATGTCATGATGTTGTCTTGCTTAACTTTTATGTTGCAGTCCCCTAGTGCAAAAACTGCCTTGGAGACCTAACGGTCCCGAATACTTTTAATGTTTCTATACTTTGCTCGGAATGACTATCTTGATAGCCTTCCTGCCTCAACTGAGCGGATCATAATTAGGGAAGTCCAAAGATTGTGGCATGTTCATATGACAAGCATAGCCAATATGTAAAGTAGGCAAGTATTGGAATACTTATGAATATAACTTAAGAAAACATGCGGCATAGCCATACTTAAAAATATAAGCGATTTATGCTAGCACGGGTCTAAGAGATAGTACGAGGGACTAATATTTATACAAGTTTTATTTCCATGTTCTAACACTAGCAATACAAGATGGGATTATTCCCTTAGGTAGGTGCATTGTATTCTTATTAGCATGCAAGGGATTATCACCTAGCGATCTAGCATGTATATCAAAATTCTTAGGTGTGCTGTCTAAGCAAAGACATATTCATCGTAGCCATCCACCTGAACGAGGGCTTGCCTCGGCCAAGCGAGACTCCGAGTGAACCACTGAAACTCCAAGTCCAAGTATCGATATGTCATTTGATCCATCTTGCAGAACTGAGCGAAGTGGACTGTTACATAATACATCACTCAAAAGAAGTTTCGTCCTCGAAACTTACTAAGATAGAACTCATCCAAGAACAACACTTATAATTTCCAAACTTGAACGTATCATGTTGATCTTCAAATCCACGAGTACACTTATCGTTTCCTTATCCATTCCAAGTCCATCTATATCCTTGCAATCTATCAAATCCTTGCCACAATCTCTACTACGTCTAGCGCAGAGATGCACTATTCAAATACAGGGGTATGCTATAACTTGCTTACATAAGGGACAAACTAGAACTAAGTTGAACCACCCAACGTCCTACCACTTAACTTCCAAATCATGAACACGTTCCAACCAATCACTTGGCATCGCCTGACTAAATTCAGTGTTACACCTAACTAATATCTCAAAAAATCCTTTGATGCATATCCACCAATTTCTTGCATGTGACATTTCTCAAGTCTAGATCCAAGTCGTATTTGATACACAATCTTTTATACCGAGCCATCGCTCGATCAAGCAAAAAATGTTGTACTATCTTTTAAGTTTATCACTTGACGCCTACACGTTTTATCTTCCAAAAACTTATTCATCGAACAAGACCTAGCCAATCCCTTATTCATTCTTTATGCATATAACAATTATACCCTTCTAAACATGATATACATTCCGATGTTATCATTTTCATCCTAACCAAGTCAAAATCCACGTTTTGTCGCATCTTTTCGAACGATCTTCAACTTACTTCCATCCTGACACGTATTAACTTTATTTTCAATCCGTTTATCAATATTTTCTTTTTGTTTCTATTCAATCCTTGCTATTACACGATTCATCATCAAGTATCTCTCGCCTTATGAATCACCATGATACCACGAGCGAATTCGATCAAAATTGAAGTAAATTCTAATTCTATTTTGTCACCACCCCATTTCTAGAGCCGAATATTTTTTATTTATTTTTAATTTAGTTAATTGTGTATTATTTATAATTAATTGTATTTATATTCAATTAATGATTGTATTATTTTTATATTGATTATTTTAGGGTTTTGGCTAGCCTGGACCCATGTCAGACACTAGTGGACCCATGTATGACCCAGCCCTCACCCTTGTGAGACATATTTTTGGGTTTAGAATATTTATTATATTTTTAGTGGGTTAGTTGGAGAGATTTGGAGTTAGTTTGAGTGCTTTTGGAACCCGAAACCCAAAACCAATTTAGGGGAGGGCATTTTGGTAATTTCTCCAACTTGTGAACCCCTTTATTCATGCTCCCACCCGACCAAAACCCCCATTCCCGTGAGAACACAGCAGCCCCTACCCAAAACAAGCAGCCACTCCCCCATCTTCACTTCTTCTTCTTCTCCACTACTTCTTTCTTCTTCCTTTCTTCTCCCAACTTCAAGTAAGTACCTATTCCTCTTCTTTCTTCTTCTATTCTCTATGGGTGTGAACCCTAACCCTACATTCTTCCCCAACCTAGGTGGTTAGAGCTTAGATTTGGTGTTGGAGCTAGATTTAGGAGCTTGGAAGCTTGGTTTGGTGGATTTGGAGCTTTTTGGAGATTTTGGCTTGGGATTCCAACTCCCAAGAGGTAAACCCTAATTTTCCCCCTTGTAATTACTTTTATATAGTATAATTAATAGTTTAAAATCTTCCTAGACCCTTAGGCTACCCGTGGGAGAAAGTTGGAACTAGTTTGGTAGTGTTTGGAGACTTTAACACTAGGTTTGTGTCAATTTCGGATGGAATCCGAATTTGGCCCAATTTTGGATATTGCCCTAGGTTAGACAGACCTAGATAGACGTTGTCGGGTGTCTTGAGGGTGAGTGCGTGTCTCCATTTGGATACAGGAAGTCGTGTCATGGAGAAACGGACGTTTTAGGCAAATTTGGAGTTTTCGTCGTCGCCGATTCTAAGTGCATGCGCATTTTCGCCACGGACCTCGAATCGATGCAGTAGCATTTTTTATAGGATCTAGACATCGTTTAGGATCCGTGGGTAAATTTTGGGCCGATTCTGAGTCGGTTTGGTGTGCGTTTCAGGAGATTTTCTGAACCGCACACCGCGTGTTCGTCGAAATGACCGAACGGCCATTTCGGTATGGTTTTCTAGTTTCGGGCTTGTACGCGCATTGGGTTAGCATCGGGGAGTGTGTGCTAGAATTCTCGGTCTATATTTTTTTTATTTATAGGTGTTTATGCGTGTCGGGGTCGTTGGGCGTGCGTTGGTGGGGCGTTGTGAGCGTTGTGCGTTGTGGTGTGTTGTGTTTATATATATATGTATATATATATTTGTGTGTATTTATATATATATATATATATATATATATATATATATATATATATATATATATATATTTCTATTTATATGTGTGTTTTTATGTGTTTGTGAGTGTGTTAGTAAGTGCTTGTGTGAGTGTGTTAGTGAGTGCTTGTGTGAGTGTGTTGGTGCTAGTGTATGTGTGTAGGTGAGTGTGTGTGTGAGTGTGAGTGAGTGTTTAGATATATATATATATATATATATATATATATATATATATATATATATATATATATATATATATATATATATATATATGAGTTTGTGTTTGTGTGTATATGTATATATATATATATGTGTGTATGAGTATATATATATATATATATATGTATGTGTGAGAGTGTGTGTGAGAGTGTGTGTGTTAGTGTGTATGAGAGTGTATGTGCTAGTGTGTATGAGAGTGAGTGTGTGTGAGTGAGTGTATAGATATATATATGTTTGAGTGTGTGAGTGTTTATATGTATATGTATATATATATATATATATATATATATATATATATATATATATATATATATATATATATATATTAGTGTGTTTATATATAGAGATATATGTGTGTATATATATATAGATATGTGTTTGTGTATATAAGTGTGTGTGTTTGTGTATATGAGTATGTGTGTATAAGTATATATGTTAGTATGTGTATGAATATATATATTAGTGTGTGTGTGTGTGTGTGTGTAGATATGTATATATATATATAGAGTGTGTATATATATATGGTTGTATATATATATATATATATATAGATATATGTATATAGGTGTGTGTGTGTGTGTTTGTGAGAAGGAGGAGGGGGAGGCGGACGGCGCACAGCAGACTGCAGCAGCTCCAGCGAGCAGCGCACGCAGCAGTAGCCGCTGCAGCAGAACGCGCAGCGAGCAGCAGCAACCGCGCAGGCGCCACGGCGCGCGCCCCGACAGTAGATCGATGCAGCGCTCGCGCTGCAGCAGCAGCAAGAACAGCAGCAAAAGGCAGCAGCTGCAGCAGTAATTCAGGCAGCAAGCAGCAGCATGGGCAGCAGCAGCAGGGTTAGCATTCGCAGTATCGGGTAGCAGCAGAGCGAGGAAAAGAGAGTGGTGTATATATATATATATATAGATATAGATAGATTGATATATAGTTAGATAAATAGATTTATAGATAGATAGATGAATAGATTAGATAGTAGATGGATTGATAGTTATATAGATATAAATAGATAGATAGATTCATAGATGGGTAGATATCTAGATAGATAGATATTAGATATCTAGATACCTAGATATATTAGATAGATAGATAGATAGGTGGTTAGATAAATAGATGGATAGCTAGCTAAATAGGTAATAGATGGATAGATAGGTAGTTATCTATCTAAGGTATAGATAACTATATACATATAGTTATATACATATCTATAGATATCTAGATAGTTATATATATATATTTATGAGTTGGGTAAGGTATATATGGGTATATGTGTATATGTGTGTGGATATCTATATATATATATGCATAGGTACGTAGATATGTATATATATGATATATATATATATATATATATATATATATATATATATATATATATATATATATATATATATATATATATATATATATTTAGCCTAGATTATAGCTATATATATATATATATATATATATATATATATATATATATATATATATATATATCTACATACTTAGATAGCTACTAGATAACTAGTTAGAGGGGTTTGAGAGCGGTATCTCAATACCTTGAGATACTGAGGTATCTCAATACCTTGAGATAACCAAGGTATTGAGTTTCGAGCGGGGTATTTGAGCTTTGGCCTAGGAATAGTATTGGAGTGATTTTTATATGCTTATGTGTATATATTTACGCGTGCTAGCATAGGTTTTAGCGGGTATAGGCGGGGTGGGTGGCCTAGGGCGAGGTATCGGATACCGAGGGTATCCCGATATCTCAAGGAGGCGAGTTTGAGAGTTTTCTAGCTTTATGACCTCGGTTTGACCTAGAATTTCAGGAGCACCCTATTTTGACCTAGACTTGACCGTAGTTGACTCAGTTGACCGCCAAAGTCAACTTTTGACCTAGTTTTGACCTAGAGTTGACTTTTTGGACCTACAGTTGACTTTTGACCAGATTTTACCGGTTTGACCCGTTCGACCTAGAACGACCCTAGAAGCCTATTTTTAGTTATTTTATATCTGTTAAACTCATTAGAACCCTATTTAACCTTGCTTTTCGTAATAGGTCCTTGCGACACCGGTTCGGATCGCCAGTTGCTCAGGACGTCAGGCGAGTACATTCTCTGATAGTTTTCATTATCTGATGATTATTATGATTCAGCTTCTAGTATAGTATCATCTGATTATTCTGGCACAACACGGGACACTGACTGGTATTTCTGGATTTATTTACTTGCGACACGTATATTTTATATTTCTGGCCTCTATTCTGGAATCACTACTGGCATCACCTACAGGCATCACTACAGGCATCACTCATGTTCAGGCTGGACTCATCTTGATTTACGTGTCGGGTTTTGGATCCACTTGTATTAGTCGAGGGGGAAAATACTCGAGTAGACATATAAACATTTCCATCTGGAATCATCAGGAATTACTCCCTCTGGTCTAATCTGGAATGATAGCAGCCGCGCACCCAGTGCGCGATGAGCCATACTTACCCCTAGCCGTTTACATGTCGAAACAAGTATTTCAAAGACACCGAGTTCATTCTTTATAGTCTGGACTCACTTGCATTCTTTTTGGTCTCACTTACATATTTTTGGACTTGACTCACTACATGTATTTCATGCTGGACTCACTACACGTTCATGTGCACGGACTTGATCTTAGCTTAGATTTCCTGTATCTTGCAGTTACTACTATCTTGCTCTGATATCCATGCATCTTTACCTTTATGCACCAGTAATTTATATATTTCTTGTTTCATACTTGCTTCATTCTTCTTGCTACTTGCTATAACTGTTTTATAGTTTTTATCATTTAAATGGAACTGCTGTTAGAGATGTACTTGCTCCAGTCCTGACTGGACATATTTTTAGAGTATCCGGAGGAGTGGTGTCCGACGTTTTATGGACCTGAGCCTGTCGATGGTGCAGACAGGGACCCTCTAGTTTAGGAGTGATTTCCGGGTTGGTAGCCGGGATCACTAAGACCTTGTTGTTGTTTTTATTAGCTTTTAGCACCGGATTTGTCTCCGGTTTTGGATTTGAGACCTTGTTTTGTATATTATTTTGGATGATGTATTATTATTATTGATGTTGTAGTTGTTGTAGTAGTTGTTGTTGGTTAGACTTTGGAGTTGTTAGTCTTCTTTGTTATCTTATCGTGCTTAGATTCGTGATTGAGTTCTTGATTATCATTATGATATTGCTCCTCCGTTTGGAGTTGAGATCTTGACAGGTTTATATATTGATTGCGTGAGATTGTTATCTAGATAGTTGACCTAGACAGCGTTCTACCGCCGATGCTATGACGTAGGCTGGACGTACCCACGACTCATGCCCGATTTTCTGGGTGCGAGTCGTGACATATTTCAGTATCATGCGCCAAGTTATATGAGAACCCGAATACATATTCGTGATTACCAAGCGGGTTAGTGTGCGAGATAGAATATCGTTCAGACGGTTAGCTATACACACAGTCTTTCGGCTAAGTTGTGTTTAGTATCATGCGCCAAGACCTTTTAGTGCGAGCAAGTTTGCAAGCAAGATTTGGATATCATTGAGATAAGGATAAGTTAGACTTAGAATAACAACCGATAGAAATGTTATCAGATTATCTCTAAGGCGAATATAGAGGATCATGTTTGGATTTTGAGGAATAGTTCAGATGGTATTTTGTGTCGACAGATACAAATCAAAATATGGTTTACTTGGATGGCTATCAATTGGGGTATATACGAGACTAAGATTTATCGAGGCGACGCTTAGGTATCACGCAAGAATTCTAAGGAACGACTTAGTAAATATTCAAGCAAGTGATGCGAACACGATTGAGAATTTAATTGGATGACTTGATTCCTGAGTGGTATATGCGGTAGCTTAGGAACAAATAATCGATTTGAGGATAGAGGTAGAGTTTTGAGGAATTGTTGAGTAGCTCAAACCTTGAGTAGTGTATGGATTATGTGAAAAATGTTCGAGTGAATTCGAAGGTCTCGTGCGATAGTTGGTTCGAACAATTGAGAATGTATTGAACAAGTGATAAGGCTTATATCGAATAGGGATTCACAGTAATGGAATCAATATCTTGGTCGAGAAAACTTGGTGGATCATGTATGCGATTTCAATTGGAATCTACCGGATTAAAACTTGAGTAGGATATCACTCGATATCCGTTAGCTAGAGTATGGATATTATGGTTTCAAATAAATATACTTGATATGGTATCGATAGTTGGAAGATAGAATGGATTGATACAAGTAAAAGAATATTGTGGTTCGATGATTGAGGTAAGCGATAACTGATTGAACTTGAATTAGACAAACGATCATGAATCTAGTTCAAAGGATAACGCTCGACATCAGGCCCAGATGAGAACGATTATCCTGCGGGAGCGTTGACGTGGTTATTTTATGTCCAGCGGGGTTGATCAAACTTGCGGGAACATGCTCGATAATTATTCAGACGAACTCGATGAAATAGAGCGTAACAAAGATTGAACTTGAAATATTTTTAGGAATGCTAGAGGTAGACTACGAATTGATCGAACAGTAACATTAAAGTTAGACAATTTGGTTTAGATAAATTATGATCATGGCATGAGCGATTATTAGATGAACCTGACTTGGTAGATTAATATGTATAACTTAGATGAAACGAATTGTAATGATAAGGTATCTTGATCGTTTCGATGATAACTATAATATTTTACGTTCTTGTCTTGTGCGAGCGAAACTCCAGGCTCGCACATGCATCACGTCCGGATTATGACAATTATTGTCATTTTTCAATCCCAAAATTCTGAGGGACTAGCCACGTGGCAATGGCCAGCAGCACAACTCCAATGGGCAAACCTAATTTAATGGACCCGTTATAGTGCACTTAAGCTGTAATAAATATAAATACAAGTTTGCCTCATCTATCACAGTATAATTCTAGTATCATCCACGGGAAGAAATCATAATATAATATGATAGACTAGTTAAGATAATAGATAAAAATAAAATAGTCCATCATCAAGTCCACATAAGTAGTATTTCGAGGAATAACCCGTCAAATAAAGAAAAAAAGAATAACACCAATACATATGTCCATAAGTCCAAGTCCAAATATCAAATAATAATAAACATAAATAACTAAGTAAGTAACTGAGTACTCAGAAGAAATCCTCTGGCACAACCTCGTCCTCTGGTGCCAATACTGCTCCAGTGTCAGCTCCTGTCCCGTATACCTCAGGGTAATCCTTCTCTGCTATACCTGGGGACATAATCCGGATCCAGGTCCTCAGGAGACATAACAAGGTACAAGAAACACTCAAGCCAAATGAAATACAATAAATAAAAATAGATCCTTAGGGCAAGCTATATAACTAGCTAAGTGAAATACAAATGAGAGCATCACTAATACTCAGGCTGAAACTACTAAAGGCTCTGTGTTGGGGAGTCCGTAGCAGCAAGTAGTATCTCATAGGGCTAGTAAATGTGCCAAGCTCTAATACAGAGACTAAAGCACCTCCAGTAGTGTGTATATATATATATATATATATATATATATATATATCATCCTGTATCATGTGTGTCTCTCCCCACCCAATATAATCTCATGTCTCATGTCCACAATGTCTCATATCCATAACACGCAAGATTATTTCCTCTAGCTAGTAAAACGAGTCATAATGATATCTATATATACAAGTCTCATATCACGAATCATGTACGCCTATATAGAATCACCATGAATAATCTCAAGAAAGATTATGTCACATGAAATAGTGTCAAGTGTCCTACGATATGGCATACTTGGTAAATCAAGCACGAAAGATAGGATTGTGGAATCAACCCTCTAAGTGACGTTACCCGACTTCGCGTACGTCGTCGACACCCGAATCTTGTTCGAACGCTAAGCAATATCTCACGGTCCTAGGTTGAACAGGTACATCTCAATAGTATATATATATATAAGAAACAAAAGCAGATAATATAACAGGATCGAGTGCAAGTTTGGCAAAGTATACTTGTCTTGGTTCTGAACTCCGTTAACTGCTCATGTAAAAGTGGAATCTCCAAGTATGCCTCTGGATGCTGAAACAAATATCACTATTATTTTCAGAATACATGAAATATCTTTTATTGACTACCCATAATAAGTCCAATTTGGACATAGGGGCAGAATTGATAATTTTGGATCATAGCGGGGTCCACATGTGTCCCACTTCGCACCGAAAAATATGTCAGAGATAAAGTTCTCCAAATTTGTCAAACTTAGAGTCCACAAGTCCAGAATGATGGCACGAACTCAACGGAGTATCCAAAATTAGATTCCTGTGTGATGGTCACGAAATTACTCGTCAAGTAGAACCGTGGGGCCCACGAAATAGTATTTCGTCAACGTTATCAGAATTGAACCAAACTTGGGTCACAGGACCAGTGTAACGCTATGAATCCGATGACGCAAGTTTCGTTACGAAACAACAAGCACACACGAAGTTATGACAAGTTTTGAAATATGCCGATATAGTATTTTTTGACGGATACACGTTAATTCCGGTGTGCACGTACATCCAAATCAATTTTTACGAAATCTCACATGTCCACGTTGATGATACGCGCCTTTCGATAAAATCTCCATATGACGAAGTTACCTCGTTTGGCGGGATGCACCCTATTTTGAGAAATTTTGGGTTTACGAAAACAAGTTTTTGACATATTTCAGCATTAAATAAATAACAAAATAAATCAAATTTAGAGAAAGTGTTTAAAGGGATTAAACCTAGGTTATGATGTCCAGAAGTCTGTTCAAGTATAATTTTAGCATCGCATTCCATTTTGGTGATAATGGGACTCAAACACGTGTACCTGGAATAATTTTTGTTCTTAAAACTCGGTCAGTTTTTTCCTGTATTGTGTCTCGATTTACGATCGATACAGGACACAATAAACTAAAATACTTAAGCAGATTTTATGGGGGTCATGTGGTCTTCACATAGGAGTTGATAAATTGTCATTTGGTTATGTGTGTAGGGAGAAATGGAGATGGAAAGAAGGGTACCTCGATGCTCTGTTGCTCGTGATTTCATGTGCGGGACTGTTGCGGTGACGCGCGGTGGCAGTCGAGGCAATCATTGGCGGTCGACGATAGTGGAATGATTGTCAGGACGTAGGGGAAGGACTGGTGGTGGTCTTATGGTGAATAAAAAGAGTGAATGGGGGTTTCGGGATAGGAAGATGGGGGTTTAAGCAGCTGAACGGAGGGGTTGGGGGTTTCTGTAGCTGAGGGGGTTTCGGGTTTTGGGTTTTGTTTTGGGTTTGGATTTTGTTTTGGATTTGGGTTTGGTATTATTATTATTCTTTTATATTATCCCATATATATATAAATAGGTTTGTACCTCAAATAATTTTTAGAAAAATTTAAAATACTTTAATAATAGTCGTACACCCAAAAATATATTTTTTGTGTAATATTTGTAATTAATTAAATATACATAAATATCTATCCATGAATTTTATATTTTTTTAATTACCTAAAAATAATAAAAATTCTTCCTTAATCTCAATAATTACATAATACCAATAATAAAAATAATAAAATCTAAAAATCAGGGGATTTACAATCTACCCAACTTAAAAGAATTGCGTCCTTGCAATTAAGAATTAAACTACTAAGGAATTTATAAAGACATGGTAATCTATGGGTAGTTCTTAGGTCATACATGTATCTTCGAATAAGTGAGGATAACGCTGGCGCATGACATCCTCTCGCCCCCAAGTGGGTCCCAAGTGATGTTTCCAAGCTACCCGAACCAGTCTGTTCGTCTGACCCCATAATATCTTCTCACTGATGTCAAGTATCCCAACTGGCTGTTCCTCATACCTCAAGCTTAGTCCCACTAAAATCTTAGAATGATTGACTACGTGACTTAGGTCAGTCACGTACCTCCTCAGTTGTGAGACATGGAATATATCATGCACTCCCTCTAGAGATTGGGGTAATGCAAGACGGTACGCCACCTCACCAATACGCTCCAAAATATGAAATGGCTAATGTTCCTCGGGCTCAGCTTACCTCTGCTCCCGAATCAAATAGTACCTCGAGTGGGTGAGATCCTCAAGAACACATTTTCACCTTCCTTGAACTCCAAAGGTCGGTAGTGTGTCCTGAGCTGCACAAAGATGACTCTGAATTTGCTTCACCTTCTCAACTGTCTGCATCACTAACTCCGGACCGAGTATCTAACGCTCGCCAACGTAACTCCAAAATATCGGTGACCTGCATTTCCTACCGTACAATGCCTCAAAAGGTGCCATCTGGATGCTCGTCTGATAGCTGTTATTTTAAGAGAACTACACCAATTGCAAATAGTCTTTCCAAGACCCTCCGAAGTCTAACATACACAACCTCAACATATCCTCTAGAATCTGAATCGTTCTCTCCGACTGACCGTATGTCTATGGATAGTAAGCAGTACTAAACTTGAGTCGAGTGCCAAGACTCTCCAACATGCTCCGCCAAAAATAGAATGTGAATCTTGAGTCATGATCAGACACAATACTAACCGGTACTCTATGTAACCTCATGATCTGTCATATATACATATCAACTAGAATCTCTGTGGACTGTCCAACTCTGAACGGCAAGAAATGTGATAATTTGGTGAGTCGACCCACAATAACCTAAACTGCATCCTTCCCACTGGGGCTTCTTGGAAATCCTGTAACAAAATCCATAGTGATATATTTCCACTTTGATTCGGGTATGGAAAGTGGTTGTAATATACCAGCGGTTCTCTTATGCTCGTCCTTAACCTGCTGACAGACCAAATATTTTGCCATAAACCACGCAATCTTCCACTTTATCCCATGCCACCAATAGTACTATCTCAAATCTTGGTACATCTTCGTACCTGCCGGATGAATAGAGTACATGGAGCTATGTGCTTCAGACATCAAGACATGTCACAACTCCCCATTCGGAATATATAGGCAATTTTGGTACCTTAACGTCTCATCCTTATGGATTCGAAGTTCCGTCTACATGTCGGCTTCCGTCTTCTCTTTAAGTCTTAGAAACCTAGCATCTGTAGGAAATGTCGCCATAATCCTCTCCACTAGTGATGACTTAATCTCAAGATTAGCCAACTGTAAATTCTGCCTTGGCAAAATAACCTCTATCTCAAGCTCCTGTAGGTCCTCTAATAGCTGGGACTGTGTCGTCAAGAAATAAATTATGGGATTTTCGTTGAGTCCATCTGCTATGACGTTTGCCTTGCCCGGATGGTACTGCAAATCTATATCAAAATTGACCATCAACTCTAACCAATGCCTCTGCCTCATGTTGAGCTCTTTCTGAGTATAGACATACTTCAGACTCTTGTGATTATTAAAAATTTTCACCCTCTCTCCGTAAAGATAGTGCCTCCAAATCTTTAATGTAAATATTATCGCAGCTAGCTCAAGATCGTGCGCGGGTAGTTCTTCTCATGAAACTTCAGTTGCCTTGATGCATAAGCGACTTTGCCATGCTGCATCATAACACATCATAGTCCACTGCCTGATGCATCACTATAAACTATGAATCCTCCCAATCCTTAAGGAAGAGTCAAGACCGGTGCTGTCGTTAATCGTCTCTTCAACTCCTCAAAGGTCTTCTGACAATCTTTCGTCCATGCAAAATCCTGGTCCTTACGCATCAGCCGTGTCATAGGCTCTACAATCCTTAAGAAGTTCTTCACGAATCTCCGATAATATCCAGCAAGTCCGAGAAAACTTCTCATATCCGTAACTGATGTAGGTGTGGGCCAAGTTTTTATTGTAGCAACCTTCTCCGGATCAACTGAAAGTCCTTCTCCCAAGATGATATGTCCTAGGAAAGACACCCTATCCAGACAAAACTCATATTTGCTGAGTTTGGCGTACAGCCTCTCCTGTCTCAGCGTCTCCAGTACGATTCTGAGATACTTCTCATGCTCTTCGTGGCTCTTGGAGTATACCAAGATGTCATCAATAAACACAACCACGAACTTGTCTAAGTACTGATGGAAGACTCTATTCATCAAACATATGAATACAGCTGGCGTATTGGTTAAACCAAACGGCATAACTAAGAACTCATAGTGCCCGTACTTGGTCCTAAAGGCTGTCTTTAGTACATTCTCTTTTCGTACTCTAATCTAATGATAATCGGATCTGAGATCGATCTTTGAGAATACACGAGCACCACTCAACTGATCGAACAGATCATCAATGCACGACAAGGGATACCGATTCTTGATGGTTACAACATTTAGTGCCCTGTAGTCAATACACAGGCGTACCGTCCCATCCTTCTTCGGTACAAATAGTATGGGTTCTCCCCATGGTGGCTGCTGGGCGGGTCTCGGTGCTGGTAAAGCTTGTCGGTTTACCATCGGTGCTTCCTCTTGATGCTCAGGGCAATCCCTTATTGGCTGGATCCACAAACCAAGCATAGTCCCAACTTGTGTCTGCACTCGCTTGCATAATGACCTCGCTTGCTATAATATTGACATGTAGGCAGTGTCTACGGAGCTACTTTAGGTGGCTGGTGCATGTGAGGTCTCTTTGCAGGTCCTCCCTATGGTGCTCTGGCTAGTGCTGATGTGAATGGACGTTTCTGGCTGGACTTTCTCCTGGTGACGCGCTCCATGCATCGGGCTGTGGTAAGGACGTCCGTGAATGAAGTAGGTGCAACAGAGCCGATTAATCTCTGTAGCTCAAAGCTAAGTCTGTCAAAGAACTTCTCCGCCTTCTTCTCTTCTGTCAGAATCAGAGTAGGGGCGAAGGGACTCAAACGTATAAACTATGCATTGTACTCTTCTACCGTCATATTGCCTTAAGTAAGGCGGTTAAACTTATCCCTAAGTTCTGCTATGGCAATGGCTAAAATGTATATCTCCTGGAAAAGTCTAGAGAACTCCTCCCAAGTGACTCGGTCTGAACCTAGTCGACTCTCCTCGGATAGCCACCAATGATGTGCATTGCCTGTCAACTGCATCTTGACAGCAATCATCCAACGCTCTCTAGGAAGCTCAGCTGCTTCCAATTGAAGTTGAGTGTTTGTGAGCCACTTATGAACTTTAGTGGTATCCTCCTTGCCTGAAAATTTTTGTGGCTTCAACTGACAAAAATCTGAGATGGATCCCGTCGATGGTTGCCTGGCTGGTGGGGTCAAATGCTCCAGTACTATCACTAGGCTGTTCCTCAAGTTCTTCTCCTAGCGTTGCTGGGCCTCTTGATGAACCTGTTGTTGTGATTACATCATTGCGTAGAACATTTGAAATATCTGCTGTCCGTCATTAGGCTGGCCTGGTGGAAAAACGAGCATCGATGGAGTAAACTGCGACGGTGGTAGAATTTTGTCTCGTCAGAACCTCGAGGCGTACTGATCTGCTTGATTGCTTTGTTGAGTGGAGGAATCTCCACTTAGTGGCGTTACCCCATTGTCGTAAGTGACCACAACACCTTATGGTATTCCCGCGGGAGTCTCATCACTGACTCGTGGATTCATTACTCTGCACATAAAGTAAGTTATGAGAGTCGCACAGAGGAATCAAGGCAGGATGCATATCAAGAAATTATTTTAAAGTCAATATAGAGGTCAAGAACATGTCAACAAGTGGATGAGATCCTATAATTTATTCTATCCTAATTTGCAGACTTGCTTGGTTCTGTATTTGGAAATTAAAGCAATATATATAGACCTGCATGGGCCACCACAAAAACTATGTCATGCCCCAATCCCAAAATACCGAGGGACTAGCCACGTGACAATGGCCAGCAGCACAACTCCAATAGGCAAACCCAATTTAATGGACCCGTTAGAGTGCACTTAAGCTATAATAAATATAAATACAAGTCTGCCCCATTTATCATAGTATAATTCTAGTCTCATCCACAGGAAGCAATCACAATATAATATGATAGACCAATCAAGATAATAGATAAAAAGAAAATAGTCCATCATCAAGTCCACATAAGTAGTATCTCGGGGAACAACCCGTCACAATAAAGAAAAGAGAATAACACCAATGCATATGTCTATAAGTCCAAGTCCAAATATGAAATAACACTAAATATAAATAACTAAATAAGTAACTGAGTACTCAGGAGAAATCCTCTGGCACAGCCTCGTCCTCTGGTGCCAATACTGCTCCAGT
This sequence comes from Iris macrosiphon, assembly GCA_036927795.1. Classification (NCBI taxonomy): domain Eukaryota; kingdom Viridiplantae; phylum Streptophyta; class Magnoliopsida; order Asparagales; family Iridaceae; genus Iris; species Iris macrosiphon. The sequence goes on from JAYESA010000005.1 coordinate 290,341,908, forward strand.
GTCAGCTCATGTCCCATATATCTTGGGGTAATCCTCCTCTGTTGTACCTGGGGACATAATCCAGATCCAGATCCTTAGGGGACATATCAAGGTACAAGAAACACTCAAGCCAAATGAAATATAATAAATAAAAATAGATCCTCAGGACAAGCTATGTAACCATCTAAGTGAAATACAAATGAGAGCATCACTAGTACTCAGGCTGAAACCACTAAAAGCCCTTTTTCGGGGAGCCCGTAGCAGCAAATAGTATATCGTAGGGCCAGTAAATGTGCCAAGCTCTGATACAGAGACTAAAGCACCTCCAGTAGTATAGTATAGTATAGTATATATATATATATATATATATATTATCAGTCTGTAATATGTGTGTCTCTTTCTACCTAATATAATCTCATGTCTCATGTCCATAATGTTTCATGTCCATAACACACAAGATCATGACCTCTAGCAAGTATAACGAGTCATAATGATATCTCTATATACAAGTCAAATATCACGAATCATGTAACCCTATTCAGAATCACCATGAATAATCTTAAAAAATATTCTGTCACATAAAATTGTGTCAAGTGTCCTACGGTATGACATACTTGGTAAAGCAAGCACGAAAGATAGGATCGTGGAATCAACTCACTAAGTGACGTTACTCGACTCCGCGTACGACATCGACACCCGAATCTTGTTCGGACTCTAAGCAACGTCTCACGGTCCTAGGTTGAACAGGTACATCTTAATATTATATATATAGAAGAAACAAAAGCAGATAATATAACAGGATCGACTGCAAGTTTGGTAAGATACACTTGTCTGGGTTCTGAACTCTATCAACTCCTCATGTAAAAGTGGAATCTCCAAGTATACCTCCGGATGTTGAAACAAACATCACCAATATTTTTAGAATACCTGAAATATCTTGTATTGACTACCCATAAGTCCAATTTGGATACAGGGACAGAACTGACAGTTTTGGATCAAAGCGGAGTCCACATGTGGCCCACTTCGTACCAAAAAATGTGTCAGAGTTAAATTTCTCCAAATTTATCAAACTTAATGTCCACAAGTCCAAAATGATGGTATAAACTCAAAGGAGTGTCTAAAATTAGATTTTGGTGAGACGGTCACGAAAACATCCATCAAGTAGAACCGTAGGGCCCGTGTAACGGTGTTTCGTCAAAGTTCTCAGAATTAAACCAAACTTGGGTCACAGGACCAGAGTAACGCTTTGAATCCAATGGGGCAAGTTTTTTTAAGAAACAACAAGCACACACGAAGTTATGACAAGTGTCAGAATAGATCGATATGGTGTTTTCGATGGATACGTGTTGATTCTGGTGTGCACGCATATCCAAATCAAGTTTCACAAAATTCCACACGTCTGCATTGAATATACGCGCCTTCCAATGAAATCCTCATGCGACAAAGTTACCTCGTTTGGCACGACGCACCCCATTTCAAGAAATTTTGGGTTTACGAAAACAAGTTTTTGACAGATTTCAGCATTAAATAAGTCACAGAATAAATCAAATTTAGAGAAAGTGTTTAATAGGATTAAAACTAGGTTATGCTGTCCAGAAGTCTGTTCAAGTAGAATTTTATCATCACATGCCATTTTGGAGATAACGGGACTCAAACATGTGTACCTGGAACAGTTTCTGTTCTTAAAACTATGTTATTTTTTTCCTGTTTTGTGTCTCGATTTACGATCGATACAGGACACGATAAACTAAAATACTTAAACAAGTTTCATAGGGTCATGTGGTCTTCACATAGGAGTAGATAGATTGTCATTTGGTTATGTGTGTAGGGAGAAACAGAGATGGGAAGAAGGGTACCTCGATGCTCTGTTGCTCGTGATTTCAGGTGCGGGACAGTTACGGCGGTGCACGACAGCGATCAACGGTGGTCGACGGCGGTGGAGTGTTCGTTTGGACGCATGAGAAGGGCTGGTGGTGGTCTGATCGTGAATAAATAGAGTGAAGGGGGGTTTCGGGATAGGAACGGAGGGTCGGGGGGTTTCAGCAGCTGAACGGAGGGGTCGGGGGTTACTGTAGCTGAGGGGGTTTCAGGTTTTGGGTTTGGGTTTCAGGTTTGGTATTATTATTCTTCTTCTTTTATATTAACCCATATATATATATGTATATATATAGCCATTTATAAATAGGTTTGTACCTCAAATAATTTTCAGAAAAATCTATAATACTTTAATAATAGTTGTACACCCAAAAATATATTTTCTGTATAATATTTATAATTAATTAAATATACATAAATATCTATCCATGAATTTATATTTTTTTAATTAGCTAAAAATAATAAAAATTCTTCCTTAATCGTAATAATTATATAATACCAGTAATAAAGATAATAAAATTTAAAATCTAAAAATCAGGGGGTTTATAATTATCCATCGGGGGCGTTAGCGTAGTGATCTCACGTCTAGCGGAGATGATCAAACTTATGGGAGACCGGAGCATGACAATTGAAGGATCGTCTTGACTTATGGTTCGACACGATAAGACGAGTTTGAGAATATAAGTGAATCAGAAGTATTTCGTGGATGAGTTAATCTAGAAGATAAAATAAGACACGCTTGATGGTTTCATGAACGGATACGTGAATCATGTTGGACGATTTAGAGTTATGATTGAGATCGAAGATTTAGAATTGAATCGTGACTTGGTGGTCTAGACTTAGAAAGAATAAATAGGTTGGTTCTAACAACATGTTTGTGAAGATAGACTATGTGAGTCGATAAGGCTTGACGTGCGACATGGATATATCATGGTTTCGGCTGAACGAACATGTCTTAGGAACGACTTTATTGAAATAGACTCGGACCATGTACAAACAAACGTACTGATATGAGTATGATGATATGTGCTTGATGTTTAGAAATCTGAGTAAAACGTGCTTGGATAGATTACCCCGTGCAAATGAACAATGGTTTGACCTTGGAATTGGGGCGAGCATCATGTGACAAATTTGCATAATGAGTCATGAGCATGAACTATACCTATGACCTTGTGAGCTGACCTAGTAATTAGGCAGACGACCCTATGTCGAGTGAAAGAACTTGTATGACCGACTTTAGAGTATTGCTTAAGCACGCCATAGACCTGGGGCAGTAAGACTTAGAGTTAGACTTGGAATGGTAAGTGTGTGCTATGTTTGACACAAACAGAATGGACGATAGGACATGGATGCTAGTTGGTAGATCGAATATATCGTGCTTAATGGTAGTACAATGCATCGTGATTTGTAAGACGAGAACACTTAGACTTTCCCGAGTAACTTAGATTTTAATTTACCCTATTGGAGGTAGCATCGTGATTTGTAAGACGAGAACACTTAGACTTTCCCGAGTAACTCGTCCGACTCTGCTATCGCTAAGCTTGATTGAAATACATATATTTCGGGGGCGCCTGGAATATGTGTATGATCCAAACTCAGTGATGTGCTGAACTCGAATGTGGTTACAAGTGAATATGTTTGATACTCTTGGACGAGTATAACAATTTAGATAAGTTTGTCTTAGACTTAGATCATCATTCAAGATAGATTATAACATACCTCGCATTAAGCGATATATGTTCCACGCTAAGGCGCATTAGAGACCGAGTCAGAGCTTGGATTGAATGATAGAGTCATTCAATAAGACAGACCCAGCACACAAGTGATACAGAATAAAGAAACGAGTATGAAGTTGTGTTCGAATGGGTCTAGTAATACAGATTGATATGCTTGAGATAGATTCGATAGTGTGCGATAGAGCATGTTACGCTCAGAAAGTATCGAGGAAGAGACTTTTTCTGAGTGGTGTATAATGTAATGACATATTTCTCTCAAGCGGAGAACCGATTCAAATGACGCAAATGCGACGACCCAACCCACTTTGCTCAGTGAGAAGACTCGCTTAAGGCAAAGGATTCAGACTTGGCCCTTTCAGGAGTTCAGACTTAGACTTTCAAAGACTCACTCGGAGTATCGTTCGACCGATGCGATTAATCGCTAAGGTGGGTGGCTACGATGAACATTTCTAGCTAAGAGAATAATCACATCTTGTATTGCTTGTATAGTACATGGAAAAGAAGTAACTTGATTTGGGTTTTCCTTATGCGCCACCCTATATGCCCCTGTACAATTTTATTACTTGCACTACCCCTTAGACCTGTTCTAACGTAAAGGCTTATATTCTAAAGTAGATTATACCACACATTTTCTTATGCTTATGTTTCATAAAAATGAAATGCTTGTCTGCTTACATGCTAACTAGTACACGCTCGCCTCATTTCAATGCTTGTCACATAATTTTTATTCCACAATCAGGTAACACAATCCGTGTCTTGCATTCATCTCATTCGCCAGAAGACTATCTAATAGTCATTCCATGTAAGTATGAACCTGAAAGTATTCGGGAATGTTAGGTCACCAAGGTAGTTTCCAAACGAGGGGAGTGCATCATTATAAGTTAAACAACACTCGTCCTTTTCTTAATTTGATGGCTCGGGGAGTCGATATGTTTGTGAACAATCTTGAGCCTGAATCTGAAACTGACTCGAATATATACTTGACAAGAGACCTAAGACTAGAGACTTGCATCGTCACAAAAAACTCGTGCATGAGATAATTGCTTGGATTCCTCGGACGATCACCGGGGCACCGGGAAGGTACCGGCCTAGGAGGAATTTTTGGTGTATTGCATGCCAACTACGGGTCCAGTATGCCACCCCATTTTTCGAGCAGGGCAATGCACAGTATTCAGACCTTGGTAAAGAATACTACCTTGGAATAGTCGTCTACCCTTCTGGTAGTCGTTTGTGAGTAGGCGGAATGGCGTGGAATGCCTTATGTTCCTTGTTCCTAGTGTAGCACCCCATTCCCGTCCCGGGCGAAGGTGGCTTGAAGAGATTCTTGTACCTCACGCATCTTAATGTCCAGAGACTATAAATCATCCTTTATGGCTATTCTAGTGACCTTTTGTTCATATAGATTAAGTCATCCTCGCTTAGCGAGAATTCGTGTGTGATTCATTGCATCAAATAAGTAATTTGAACACCGAAGCAATCTATTGTAACACATTTGAGTAGTCCATGTAACTCGTGCACCTGAATCAGGAACCCCCTTGTGACACTTGTGTTTGCTTATGCAAGTCCTTGAATTTTATTATATATGTTTGTGCTTGGTTTAATTTGATTTTATCTTTAGACAGGGAAGGACAAAGGGTAAGTTGGTAAGTATCGCCGTATTTCCTTTTTATCGTACGGCGCACTACCAGAAGAGTTAGGCTTTATACATTATGCCATAAAACTGATTCTAAGGCAAGACTAGAAAGATAACTTAATAGATGGTGTATAGAATCTATATAATATGTATAGATTTATCGAGCGGGTGAGAAGCCTCCCCACCAGTGCATTCATGTACTGATTATCCACCAGATTGCTTGCAGGGTACGGGAGAACCTCGTTCGGTGCAAAAACCCCTCGTGCATGCTAAGGCACGGAGTTTTCTCTAGAGCCTTCAAGTGCTGCATCCGGAGCTGAAGCACATATACAAGACATAATATTGGAATATCGTCTATGTATCATTCCATGTTGTAAGCCACTTGGCACACTTTTGTTTCGAGAGAAAGAGAGAGAGAAATTGAGCGACTTGTAATCTAGGTCTAACGCTGCTTGTAATATTTCTTGATTATCAATAAAACCTTACTTTATTTCATCTTGTGTCATTTAATGCTTCCGCAAAGACGACTCTGTAAACTTGTTATCTATCGCCAGTTCGGTTTCTTACTCCACTGTATTCGGACTATCTGTGCGACTCTGTGGCTTAGCTAGCTATTTCTCTACCTGTTTAGATCATGGCCTTGTGCGGGGGTATCTTGGTCTCACGCAGAATAGGAACGATTATCTTGCGGGAGCGCTGATGCTGTGATTTGCGGCTAGCGGGGATGACCAATCCTGCGAAAGATCGGGACGTAACAATTAATGAGACATTTTAAGATACTATAGTAAATAGTATATATGTGTAAGCTATATCAAGTGTCTAATGACTAGTATAGTTAATTACCTTAGATTGGCCTAGTAATACTTAGAAAACCTAGTTTACATTCCACAGCTAAAATATAATACTATCAAAAAATATAGCCACAAGTACAGGTCACTAAATAGATTTCATGTTCCACAACTAGAATACAATAATATCACAAAACAATACTCAATATAGTGCATAGCCACAAGTACATGTCACTAAATAGACTTTATATTTCAATCCTCTTCTAAAAATTTATCTTCTTCATTTTTCTCTTCCTCCTCATCTTCACTTTTATCTACTTTGCCTTCATCTTCGGATAATTCTACCTCTTCTACACTATTAGACATGTAATGAGGAACTTCCATTGATTCCACATCTATAATATTTATTACAAGAGGTAGCTTATCCTCCTGATAAGATATTTTGTCAACATCAAAAGTATTTTTAGCTTTGGTCTTGCATACTGTCCACCAGTCTGACCTCGTTGTTCTCCGTTTAGGATAAGTTGTGAAGTACACGAGCTAAGCCTGACTTGATAGAAAAAATAGTTTGTAGCCTTGATATAGACACCGATAGTTTATATCCACAAGACCATGCTTGTATATTTTCCAACCTTGATCATGGATCGGATTGAACCAATCATACTTGAACAACACGATCTTAGCAGGCTCTATACCATAATTATATGTCAACTCGACAATCTTCCATAAGACGTCATAGAAATTATTTCCTGTCTCAACATCTTTGTAGTGTGAAGATCTGATACACAAACAACTATTTTTCGTGGAATCAAGATCTAGGAAGTTGTCTCTGATTGGAGCAGTTGTTGACTTGAGCCTAAACCCATTTACACAAAAGCTTGGCCAAATTTTGACGCATAAATTGACTCCTTAGCTAGAGTTCTAATAGATTCATTCTCAAGTGTTGTGCCTGGACGATCGACCTAAATACCACAAGATAAAAAATTAAGTTCAACGTTCCGTTAATTATGTTGTAAAGTGCATATACAAAAAGAAATTAGCGATCTCCTTACATATGCAATCAACCAAGAAGGAAAATAACATCTCATTTCTTATTCTAAGTCTTCATCTATCATGTATTGTATACTTGACCTAATTTTATCATTAAATATACTAAAAAAACATGAAGCGTCGGCCGATTAGTGTAATAATATTAGCATATACTATTATATTAAAATAACGTGAACGTGGACGTATTAATTACTTACCCCTCGATCTTCTCTACTTTATCCTCGTCGCAGTTGAGTAATATATACAACTGAGAAGCCCTTAGCTCATCGTCATTCAGAAATATCTTCTTCATTTTTTGAAGGCTTTCTGAATGCATTGAATACTTTCATTTTTGCATCATTAGATTTTCGGTACCCGTCGTCGTTTCTCGGAGCTTTTGTTTGATTAGTAGCAATATGAGGCTTGAAATACATGGAAAAAAGGTTTGTAATCTCATCGAGAACATATACTTCACAAATAGAACCCTCAACCAGTACCTTATTGTTTACCTTTCTCTTTAGGTGGTTCAACTGTCGCTCGAACGGATACATCCACCGATAACCTACAGGTCCACCGACACAGGCCTCATAGGAAAGATAAATTGGCAAATGTTTCATGGAGTCAAAAAATCCAGGAGGAAACACCCTCTCGAGCTTGCATAGTATTATCATAATTTCCTTTTCTTGCTTTTCTAGGCAATTGACAAGCAACTTAGTAGAACAAAGATCTCTGAAGAATATGCTAAGCTGTGTCAGTGGATCCCAAACTACTTGCGATAAGAATTCCCAAAATGCAATCAAAATTAACCTCTCCATGAATACATGACAGTCATGGCTTTTTATATCCATCAGTTTATTCTCCTACGGATCGACGCATCTTCTCAGATTAGACACGTACCCGTTAAAAAAATTTAGCCCCTGAATCCACCTACAAAGTCTCCATTTATCCTCTTTTTCTAGTGAGAAAATGGCCTTAGGCTGCTTATACTTCCCATTCCCTTCCTCTATCAATTGTAACGCAGGACGTCTGCATATTTCTTTCAAGTCCAACCTAGACTTGGGATTATCTTTTGTCTTTTCCTTTACGTCCATCACAGTATTAATTATATTGTCAAACATATTCTTCTCGATATGCATGACATCAAGGTTGTCTAATCAGAATGGTGCTCCAATATAAAAGATCCCAGAATATGCTCCTCTTTATCCAGTTATGAGTGCGACCAAATGCATCACACTAGTACCCCTTAGTAGGCTCTTCGATACCACTTGGTAAATCTTTAACCTCTTCCCATATTGTGTCTCCGGACCACCTTGGAGGTAGAATTTTTTTCTCCACAATGTCGGTACGAAAAACATTCATATTCCTCTAGAACGGATGATTGAACGACAAAAATTATCGATGACAATCGAAGAAGCACGATTTTCCTCCGTGTTTCAAACGAAAAGCCTTAGTACGGTCCATACAATATGGACATGAGAGACAACCATGAGTGCTCCATCTAGGTAACATGCCATAAGCCAAAAAGTCATTGATGGTCCACATAAGTGCTGTCATTATCTAAAATCTCTATTTTTGGAAACATCGTATGTGTTGGCACCTACTTCCCAAAGCTGATTCAACTCATCTACTATCGGCTGCAAGTACACATCGATGTTTCTCTTCAGATTGTTCAGACCAGAGATGATGACGGTTAAGAACATATACAGAGTCTTCATGCACATCCAAGGTGATAGGTTGTACGGAGTGACGATCATAGTCCGACATGAATACTACTCTGAATGGGATAAAATCGTCGGAGGAGAGCCCCAATCTTACATTATGCGGATCTGAACCAAATTGGGATACTCTCAATCTAAGTGCTTCCATGTTTCTCCATCGGATAGGTGATCCAATACTCTTTCAATCTGTTCTCGCCTATGCCAACTTATATTTTTGACAGTCTCTTTCACCATAAATAACCTCTGAAACCGTGGCGTCAAAAGCAAGTAGTGCATCGATGTCACGCCCCAGTCCCAAAATACGTAGGACTAGGAACACGTAACCATGTCAGCCGCATGTATATGGAAACTCCAATATATGGAAATCATAACACATACGTACGCTATATTATAAATAACAATTCACAAGTGGTATATATATATGTCACAAGTCACAGGGCATAACTAAATCTCATCCACAAAAATCATAAATATATAAATAACTATGTAACTAAATCTCCATATGAAGTATCAAAGGATGATAGTCGGGTGGAAACAAATCCACTACCAAGCTAGAATATAAAAGAAATAATACAAGTATATCAATTAATAGGCAATAAGGCTCGAAGAGAAAACCTCCTCGAAATATAAGTAGCAAGTCCGGATCTGCGCTCCTGCGAATAATCATGATCGTCTACACCTGGAAAAGGACCAGGTCCTCAGAGGGACATAACAAGTTACATAGAAGCATGCCAATAAAGTACTGAAATAAACACCAATGGGTCGCCTAACCATCTATGTGAATGCAGTTTGAGAACAACTTTCTTGCAAGTGGGCAATCTGGCCATAAATGGGATTGACATGATCCTCTCGGAGAATCAGGGGCCTACAAAGCATGTCGTCTTTGGAATGCCAGAGGCCGCCAGTAATATAGGGATCATCACCGCCACGTATCTCCGACGGAGCGTACGGGTTATAAAAAGGAAAGTGTAAAGGAGCCCAAATGCCTTACTTGTTGTTCTTCCCACACATGCTCTAAGCATGTCACATCCATGACACGTTTTAGCTACTAAGTCGAGACGGAGTGCAAGTATCGACGTCGTAACTTTGGTTCATAGCCTATCGTTAGTATAATAGCCCAACCCTATAACCAAACAAGGACAAGGATTGGACCACCGTTCTACAATAGTCTATGTCCATGGACTACTAATAACTGCTAAGTCTTCTAACATACAATTTCTATCAGCAGTTATCCCTAACGCACGTCCCATACGTACAAGAGGCCAGCATGTCACGCAAGTCCGTGTTCTATATGAGACTCACACTCGTGTAACTACTGTGTCACGACCAATAAAACCTAAGAATGCCTCATGATCATGGGGTGGTCTCATAAACTAGGTTAATGCATATACATAATAAAAATAGAATACGACGACACCGTCGTTGCACCCAAGTTTCCTTGGATGCGCAGTTTACATAGCAGTTAAAATATATGAACTAAATGACAGAAATAAAGATGCATGCAACATATGGAATATGAATAACAGTACAATGGCAAGGTATAATTGCCTAGCAAGAAAGCTGCGTAGTACCAATAACCTGCTCCTGATGTCGCGCAGAACAATCCGATAGTCCTATATACATGTAATATATACAATACAACATCAGCCATTACACTAGCACATACACAACCATAATTATACTGGACTCAGAGGGTACGCTAGTGGTGACACTGGTCAACTAACATGGTCAACTGTGCATCTAATTTCGCGGGTGTCACATCTTCAAAAATTGTATTAATCAGACAGTCAACTAACACATGTCTCGCCAGTACGTCAGTGTACACAAGGCAGACAGATCACTAATACTCAGGGTCAATGGTATAAGCAATTATGCGGGAAAATTCACAGTATCCTAGGGTCGTACAATATAAATATACATATAGTCATAATTAGGTTTAGCATTTAATTACTGATATATATATCCATAATTTATATATATATATATATATATATATATATATATATATATATATATATAACAACTAATATTATGTGCATACGCACACACACGTACGAGCATACTAGGTTAACCGACACGGTCTACATTCCTATCAACCAACTAAACTGAACAAATATGCTAACGTAGATGTTATTCACACAAACACACATATAAAAATAAAAGGAGAGGGACAGCTTCGAACCTCGGGGTTAACGTGCATATGCACGAGGATCGAGGGTGACTGCTGCAGGTCATCTTCGACGAGGGTGACAGGTCCATGATGACGATAATGGTGATGACGAGGGTGATGATGATAGGGATAATGATAAGGGTGTTGATGATGATGATGAGGATGATATTGGTGATGATGATGAGGATTGTGATGATTATGATGATGGGGATGATTAGGTTAATGATTAGGGTGATTAGGTTAATAATTAGGGTGTCGATGATGATGATTATGAGATGATGAGATGAGGTTATGATGGAGATGATGATTGTGATGATTGTGGTTAAAGTCTGCTGGAGTCCGGCGATCAGGGAGGTCCGGTGAGGGAGGTCGACGGGAGGACAAGGAAGAGGAGGACAGGGAAGAGAAGGAGACCGCGGGGTGGTGGTGTTAATGGTGCTGGTGGTGCATGGACTCGGCAAGGAGGATGACTGGCAGCGGGGATGAGTCGAGGGGGCTCAGGCGAGGGAAGGAGGTCAGGATGACAGGTTAATGGCCGGGTAAGATGACGTGGTGGTGGAGGCCTGTAGTTGACTCCGACGGGGAGTGGTTCAGTCGTCGAGTTCGACGGGAGTACGGGAGAAAGAAGGAGAGGGAGGCGGTCGTGGAAGGAGGCAGGCCGACAGAGGAGAACGTGGAGGAGTCGGGGTGGTGATGGCTGTGTTCGTGGTGATGGAAGAGGGTGGTGCGGCTGTGAGCAGCGGGGAGGCATGGAGGAAGAAGGTGACTGTATAGTCGAGTCAGGGACGAGCGGGGCTGGGTTGCTCCAGCGAGGTAGGGTCAGTCGAGGATTTCATGTGAGGGAAGAAGGTCGTGGGAACTCAGGGAGATGTCGACGAGGGAGGAGGGAAGAGGAGGATGAAGAGGAGGTCGAGGAGAGGGTGGTTGTTGGGTCGGCTTCAGGCGGTTGCAACAGCGGCTCATGCGGTCAGCGGGCTCCGGTCGAGGGATGAGGCAGCAGGATGAAGGGGGAGATGGTGATGCAGGGACGATGACGATGGGAGGAGTGGAGGCGTTCAGGCGGTCGGGGCGAGGTCTCAGGTGCTCAGGCAAAGGAAGATGATTGCTCGTCGCGGATGGTCGGGGTTCGACGGCGTTGCCGGGTTTGCTCCGGCGGCTTCATCGACAGGGAAGAAAGATGGGATTGATGGGGATGATGAATAGTAGGCTAGATGTAGGTTTTGGGTTTGTGAGAAAAAGAAAAGGAAAAAGTTATATTTATATGTAGAATTAGGGTGGGGTATTGACCTAGGTAGTTGGGCCTTAGTCAACATCCTTGGAAAGGTCCTTGGCTTCACATATAGGTATTGGAGGACTAGGATTTGCATTGTTTAAAATGCATGGCTAGGCTTAGATGAGAGGTGATGTTGTGTGCTATACACTCCAAAAATCATGAAAAAAATTCACATGAAGGAAAAATGGGTTTCTTCATGTGTTGTGTCCAATGGTTTGGACATATCAATGCACTTTTGCATAAAAGAACCCAATAATTAGAAAATTGCACAAAGATAGAAATTTGATTAAATTAATTAAAATTAATGCACATGGTGTTCTTGAATTAATTAGAAGTACATGGGGCTAAAATTAGGTGGGACACAAGTGTCATGGCCATAGGAGACTCAGGATAGAATATTGTCATAGTTTGGGTTGCACAAAATGGGTCAAGATTGTGTCTCCAATTTCGATTGGAACACACAAGGATACAAAGTTGGATTTATTTAGAATTAAATATAAATGTCTGCGACGAATATTGTGCGACTAAAATTTAGCACAATAGAGCATAATTATAAGTTACACAAAGGTCAAAATAGATGATTGGCACGTCTAGGACAATGATGTGAAATTTGTAGGAAGGCAATGGTTAGTGTAGTGCTCCAATTATCGAAGCAACGTAAGGTGCACTAAGTGATATAAATATTGTAAAATTAATTAAAATGCCGTGTTCTATTTCTAATTGGATTCAAACTATCCCTAGTCTCTCTATCTAAGCCAAGTAGGTCTAATTTTGGTCGAGGGGGTTTACAATATATCCAACTTAAAATTATTTCGTCCTCGAAATTAAAATAAGGCATAATTCTCTAAATCATTCACATTCGTATATAAGGCAGGTCAATCACGATCTCTTCCAAAATTTTAAATAACAAAATCTATTCAAATCCATCGTACTTACTTCAAATTTGAAATAACCATTATTTAAATCAAGATTCAATCTATCGTAGTCTCTTCTCGATTTTTAAATCATCAACATCCAATTTAAGTTAAATTCATATAACATCTTCAAGATTTAAATAATGCATATCAAATTTTATATCACGATCTCCAACTATCATAATCTCCTTTAGAAAATTATTCTAATCAAATCTTATTCTTATTCTCTACTTAAGAATTTTGTACTCTTCAAATTTAAACTCAATTTTCGTCCTCAATGTTTCGAATAGGTAATCCAACAATCAAAAGTTAACTTTTAATTTAAAGCCTCAAATCGTAAAATTTTAAATCTAATTCACCAATTGTTCAAGTCTAGATTTCTATATTTATCCTTAAAGTTTAAATCGATGATTCAATCTTCAGTTTTCAAAATCTAAATCATGTGCTTAAAGTATAAATATTTGGTCCACAATATCTAAATATCAAAATTTATTAAATCCTCATTATCTTATTCATTCTTCTAAAATTCTCAATATTTAAAATGACTTAATCTCTCAATCTAATCTTACTTGATCATAATCTAAAAGAAATTTCTCTCAAGTTGGCAATGCAACTTCTATCCAACTTAGAATTTACCCATCCATCACATAAGGCTATTCGTTTAAGAAAGATATTTCTTAAATTATTTAATCATGTTATTCAATCCTCAAAACTTTAACACCAAAGATTTCACATATGATATGCCCTTAATTATAAAAGATAGTCACCAAATAATGCGGTTGGCCTATGGGGTATATCTAGTACTCTCTGTATATCAAACTTATACCGAGCATGAGGTTTCCTTTTTCCGAAATAAGGGAAGACGAAAAACAATAATAAATAGTTCAAAGGGGAGGTAATAGAATACAAGTATGGGGATCAAGGCGTTTAAAGAATTCAAAAGGGAGTGGTCAAGGCAGTTGTGGATTGAAATCCTATTTGGTAAATTCTTATTCGCATGTTCATATCAGTACAGTTATGTAACCGATACAATATGCTCAGACATGTCTAGAGGGCAAGTATATTCGTCTACTTGTCAACTATATATCTAAATCCACGTAAAGTAGTCATGCAAAGAGAAAACCAAGCGCACTAAGGTTGATCAGACCGTAATACACTGATTCTGATTAGACAATGTATTAGTGTATGCATCCAATAATACATATGTCGTGAACAAGCTCGATAAAAGAATAAGCTTACAAAAATAGGCTATAATAGCGGTATAAGTCAAGGTAGTACAGAAAATATAAATACGCTGGATTATGATGGAAGAAGGTATAACCTATATGGAGATATGGGAATAAATTATGGAATTTGAAACTAAAGGATAATCATCAAATCATAATCTAAAAGAATAACTCAAACTATCAAGTTCTAACTACCAAGCACAGAAATTCAAAATTCAAGATTACAACTATAATCCTAGCAAACTATATATCCTTAACATAAAAGGTTATCAATTGGCCTATAATCAGAAGGGTCAGGTGGCACGAATTGAAAGATGAAGAAAAGAAAATATAATTAGTCGTCGCACAAATAACGAGCGTTGAGGTTTTGAAGGAACAAGATATGAAATAGAGAGACTCTAGATAACATCATGGTTTCCTAAGGAAAGGTGGGATGCTAATCTTTGTGTTCGAGGTATGATCAAAAAAAATGTTATATTCATTTCTCTTGGCTTCCTAAGGTACTATCCTGCTAATATCAAGACAAGAATCTAAATTTATAGTTCTCTAATATTACCTTACTAAGAAAGTTAGGTTTAGACCTAATATTCAACCTTGGATTTCTATTGGTTCCTCAATGCTAGGGTCAAACAATATGGTCAAATTTTTAACTAACCCTAGTAGTGTCTATACTACTCTCAAGTCCTTCATAAATATATCAAGGGATAATGGTCAATCAATTTATAGGTATTGGATGCTAGGGTTCACTAGGTATGCTAAACTTAGAATATAAAAGAAACAATACAAGTATATCCATTAATAAGCAATAAGACTCGAAGAGAAAACCTCCTCGAAATATAAGTAGCAAGTCCGGATCTGCGCTCCTGCGAATAATCATGATCGTTTACACATGAAAAAGGACCAGGTCCTCAGAGGGACATAACAAGATACATAGAAGCATGCCAATAAATTACTGAAATAAATATCCAATGGGTCGACTAACCATCTATGTGAATGCAGTTTGAGAACAACTTTCTTGCAAGTGGGCGATCTGGCCATAAATAGGATTGGAATGATTCTCTCGGAGAATCAGGGGCCTACAAAGCATGTCGTCTTTTGAACGCCAGAGGCCGCCAGTAATATAGGGTTCATCACCGCCACGTATCTTCGGCGGAGCGTACAGGTTACAAAAAAAAAAGTGTAAAGGAGTCCAAATGTCTTGTTGTTCTCCCCACCCCATGCTCTAAGCATGTCACATCCATGACATATTTTAGCTACTACGTCGAGACAGAGTGCAAGTATCGGCGTCGTAACTTTGGTTCATAGCCTATCGTTAGTATAATAGCCCAACCCTGTAACCAAACAAGGACAAGGATTGGACCACCGTTCTACAATAGTCTATGTCCATGGACTACTAATAACTGCTAAGTCTTCTAACATACAATTTTAATCAGCAGTTATCCCTAACGCACGTCCCATACGTACATGAGGCTAGCATGTCACGCAAGTCCGTGTTCTATATGAGACTCACACTCGTGTAACAACTGTGTCACGGTCAATGAAACCTAAGAATGCCTCATGATCACGGGGTGGTCTCATAAACTAGGTCAATGCATATACATAATAAAAATAGAATATGACGACACCGTCGTTGCACCCAAGTTTTCTTGGACGCGCAGTTTATATAGCAGTTAAAATATATGAACTAAATGACAGAAATAAAGATACATGCAACATATGGAATATGAATAACAGTACAATGACAAGGTATACTTGCCTGGCAAGAAAGCTGCGTAGTACCAATAACCTGCTCCTAATATCGCGCAGAACAATCTGATAGTCTTATATACATGTAATATAATACAATACAACATCAGCCATTACACTAGAACATACACAACCATAATTATACTGGACTCAGAGGGTACGCAAGGGGTGACACTGGTCAACTAACATGGTCAACTGTGCGTCTAATTACGCGGGTGTCATGTCTTCAAATGTTTTATCAATCAGATAGTCAACTAACACATGTCTCGCCAGTACGTCAGTGTATACAAGGCAGACAGATCACTAATACTCAGGGTCAATGGTATAAGCAATTATGCGAGAAAATCCACAGTGTCCTAGGGTCGTACAATATAAATATACATATAGTCATAATTAGGTTTAGCATTTAATTACTGATATATATATATATCCATAATTTATATATATATAACAACTAATATTATGTGCATATGCACACACAAGTACGAGCATATTAGGTTAATTGACACGGTCTGCAATCCTATCAACCAACTAAACTGAACCAATATGCTAACCTAGATGTTATTCACACAAACACGCATATAAAATGAAAGGAGAGGGACATGTTCGAACCTCGGGGTTAACGTGCACAAGTACGAGGATCGAGGGTGACTGTTGCAGGTCGTCTTCGGCGAGGGTGATGGGTCCATGATGACGATGATGGTGATGACGAGGGTGATGATGATAGGAATGATGACGAGGGTGTTGATGATGATGATGGGGATGATATTGGTGATGATGATGAGGATGGTAATGATTATGATGATGGGGATGATTAGGTTAATGATTATGGTGATTAGGTTAATGATTAGGGTACCGATGATGATGATTATGAGATGATGAGATAAGATGAGATGAGGATGAGGTTATGATGGGGATGATGATTGTGATGATGGTGGTTAAATTCTGCTGGAGTCCGGCGATTAGGGAGGTCCGGCGAGGGAAGTCGACGGAGGACAGGGAAGAGGAGGACAGGGAAGAGGAGGAGACCGCGGGATGGTGGTGTTAATGGTGCTGGTGGTACGTGGACTTGGCGAGGAGGATGACTGGCAGCGGGGACGAGTCGAGGGGGCTCAGGCGAGGGAAGGAGGTCGGGATGACTAGTGAATGGTCGGGGAAGATGACGTAGTGGTGGAGGCCTGTGGTCGACACCGGCGGGGAGTGGTTCAGTCATCGAGTTCGACGGGAATATGGAGAGGGAGGCGATCGTGGAAGGATGCAGGCTGGCAGAGGAGAACGTAGAGGAGTCGGGGTGGTGATGGTTGTGTTCGTGGTGATGGAAGAGGGTGGTGCGACGGTGAGCAGCTGGGAGGCGTGGAGGAAGAAGGTGACTGTACAGTCGGTTCAGGGACGAGCGGGGCTGGGCTGCTCCGGCGAGGCGGGGCTCAGTCGAGGAGTTCAGGTGAGGGAATGAGGTCGTGGGAACTCAGGGAGATGTCGACGAGGGAGGAGGGAAGAGGAGGTCGAGGAGAGGGTGGCTGTTGGGTCTGCTTCAGGCGGTTGCAGTAGCGGCTCAGGCGGTCAGCGGGCTCCGGTCGAGGGATGAGGCAGCAGGAGGAAGGGGGAGATGGTGATGCGGGGACGATGACGATGGGAGAAGTGGAGGCGTTCAGGCAGTCGGGGGCGAGGTCTCAGGTGCTCAGGCGGAGGAAGATGACTGCTCGTCGCGGATGGCCAGGGTTCGACGGTGCTGTCGGGTCTACTCCGGCGGCCTCATCGACAGGGAAGGAAGATGGGATTGATGGGGATGATGAATAGTAGGCTAGTTGTAGGTTTTGGGTTTGAATAAAAAAAAATGAAAAATTTATATTTATATATAGAATTAGGGTGGGGTGTTGACCTAGGTAGTTGGGCCTTGGTCAACATCCTTGGAAAGGGCCTTGGCTTCACATGTAGGTATTAGAGGGCTAGGATTTGCATTGTTTAAAATGCATGGCTAGGGTTAGATGGAAGGTGATGTTGTGTGCTACACACTCCAAAAATTATCAGAAAATTTCACATGAAGAAAAAATGGGTTTCTTCATGTGTTGTGTCCAATGGTGTGGACACCTCAATGCACTTTTGCATAAAAGTGCCCAACAATTAGAAAATTGTACAAAGATTTAAATTGGATTAAATTAATTAAAATTAATGCACATGGTGTTCTTGAATTAATTGGAAGTACATGTGGCTAAAATTAGGTGGGACACAAGTGTCATGGACATAAGGGACTCAGGATAGAATATTGTCATAGTTTGGGTTGCATAAAACGGGTCAAGATTGTGTCTCCAATTTCGATTGGAACGCACAAGGATACAAAGTTGGATTTATTTAAAATTAAATATAAATGTCTGCGACGAATATTGTGGACTAAAATGTAGCACAATAGAGCATAATTATAAGTTACACAAAGGTCAGAATAGATGACTGGCACGTCTAGGACAAGTATATGAAATTTGTAGGAAGGCAATGGCTAGTGTAGTGCTCCAATTATCGAAACAACGGTAAGGTGCACTAAGTGATATAAATATTGTAAAATTAATTAAAATGTCGTGTTCTATTTCTAATTGGATTAAAACTAGCCCTAGTCTCTCTATCTAAGCCAAGTATGCCTAATTTTGGTCGAGGGGGTTTACAATCGAATCGGTCGACTTTTTTACACCGACAGGCCTTCCTGTACCAATTGCCTTGTAGCGATCAACACCATAAAATCTGTACACATCTTCATCCTTGTCGTCTTTGTAGTACAACATGCATCCATTGCGACATGCATCAATTTTATCATATCCTATCCAGAGCGATCTCACCATCCTCTTAGACTAGTAAAAAATTTTAGGTAACTTAGCACCTAACGGCAAGATCTCTATAATCAACTCTATCAACGGAAAGATCTCTAAAATTGGACTTGATGCTCAATAGTCTTGTAACCATCTCCAACGATGAATGATCCTCACAACCAAAATATAATAGTGTCCTTGAATTCTCCAATAACTCTATGAACTTTGCAGCATCGGCATTCGGTGCCTCCTCATCTGCATCATGATTGTCCGGATCGAAACTAGGCTCGACAGCATCGAAAACCATGTTCACGTACTCGTCATCGTAATTAGCATGGTCGTGGACATCCATATACGTCTCCACATATGGCTCCGGCTTTGATGCTAAATACACAAGTTCTCCGTGTGAGGTTCACTGATAGTAATTCGGTGTGAAACCCCTCGAGTACAAACGATATGTCACATCCACTTCTGGGTGATATTTTAAGTTACAATTTCTCACACACAGATACTTAATTTTGGTGCCGTCCATGTATTGAGGGAACACCTTGGTGAACTGTAAGAACTGTTCCACCCCTTGTATGAATTTATTTCGTATACTACAGATGTCACCAGGATAATGGTTGTACATCCACGAACAATGACACAGATAGTAATTTAGATCCATTTTTAGATAGTTCTGTAAAGATGAATAGACATCGTGAAAGTATATTATCCAATTGGATGCAAAGATGGATACACATGTTCATCAAAGTAACAACTCCTATTGATGCGTGAGTATACGAGTTGTGATGCGTGAGTATCCATATCATGATTCATGAGTATCTATTTTATAATTCGTGACTATCCAAAAATTAGTAGAGATGTGGACAACTCCGATTTTAAATCCTATTAAATAGATATCATCACGTGTTCATTGCCAGCCATTCTCTGGAAAAAATAATAATTTATGCAAGCATGTTAAAGGATTTTAGAGTTCTACCAGATTTCTGAAAAATACTAGAAAATGCTAAGTATTATAATTTTTTTACATATTTTTCAGAAAGTGGTAGAATTCTAAAAGCCTAAAAAGGCTTACAGATACAAATTTACTTTTCAGAGAATGGCTGACGTGAACACTTAATTTCGGCCTGAAATGGACACTTGACATAGGAGATAATGATATCTCTGTCGTAATATGTTCCTTGTAAGCCCACAAGGAACACTTGACCTCGGAGTGTCGAATATACACATAGGTGTTGATGATACTCTAGGTATTTGTGTATTAAGTGGATATCACATACCATGGTAAACAATATCACATTGATACTCTCTTGTATCTTGACACTAGGATACAGTTTCAAATACCCATGACACTAACTATACTTGACACTTGGTATCTTGGTACCAATATACACTCTAAGCCACTCACTCTTGACACTCAACACATATTCATACCTACTTTAATACCTGTATATTTCTATAACATTTCCATGTTCTAGGCATGTACTTGACATTTCGCATGTTGGCATATATTTTACATCTTCTAGTCATAACCAATCTAATACCAATCACAATCCCGATAAGCTACAAGCTAGCTTCGATCAAAGGGATCCATAATGGGTTTAGCATCAAGCTAAAATTGCCATAATTCTAAAACTAATCAAGTTTTAAAATTTCTAGGATGAACGTGTATTAATAAAGGATAAAGTTTTTAGGAAGGGTTTTGTTCTAGGAAATTTTTAAAGTTGGGAATTTCTAGAATAATTTTCTAGTCTACTTTATATATTCTTGATTCTAATACCTACCTACACATACAAACTCAATATCCATATCTATATACATATAAACACTCATATCCATACGCAAAATTTTATACCATGAGTCCGACAAGGAGCGAGTTAGCTAGACCACAAGATGATAGAATTAAATCGCCTGGTTGGACTTCCCTTCAATCATCCACGTGTATATTTACTAGGAACTTCACGATTTTGTGCCATGAACATGGACCTTGGGATTATTTAAAGCCAGTATGCGACAACCAACCATTTTACTCGTGACGGGATATTCTTCCATGTCCTAGGAGCCTATTTTATCGGGATCCGGTAACCCTATCTCGAAGAACCCCTTTCAACTATATGGTTACCTACATCCAACTGCAAATACAAATTCCGATACCACATAAAAATTTACTATCGTCTATAACCTACGATCCAAAATCCTTCTCTCCTTGAGTTGAAAGAAGAACTTGCAATAAATAACTGAAAGTTACCCAAAAAAATTGATTAATTCTTAAGTGTGTGTCCTTGTGTGTCCGTGTCCGCCTAAGAAAAAATTGTCAGTGACAGTATGTGTTCATGTGTGTTCGTGTCATAAAAATTAGGGTTAGGGTTTACCTGCGGACCGGAGAGGAGGGGACGGTAGAAGGAGCTCGCGGAGGTAGGGATATGATGGCGGCCTCGCGAAGGGAAGACAAGGGTGGTCGGAGCGCACGGAGGGGAGGAGAAGAACCGGAGCGGGACTGCCAGAGGATAGACGGAGCATCGGAGGGTAGGAGAAGAGCCAGAGGGTCGGAGGGTAGGAGGAGAGCCAGAGCGCCGATTGGGGTGGGTTAAGTAAGGGGGGAACGAAATTTGGGATTCAAAATTTTCGACCGAGAATGTGGGGGAAAAAACCAATCGGTTTATGGAGAAAAATTAGCGACGTCTATAGCAAGCATTGCTAAACATCGCTATTAGCGACATTTATAAAAAGCATCACTAAACGTTTCTATTAGCGACGTTCCATGCGTCGCTAAAAGTTGCTGGTTGCCAAAAAAAAGCAACGTTCGCAGAGTCGCTAATCGTTGACGATTGAAAAATAGCAACGTTCTCAGAGTCGCTATACGTCGCTGATTGCTAGAAAATTAGCAACGTTGAAAATAAACGTCGTCAAACATCGCCAATATTAATAAAAATAGCGACATTTAACGACGGTCAGCGACTCATGTTAATTATTCTTTCAAAAACTTAAGTTTTGTCGCTATTAGTCGCTAAATATTACAAACAACAACGTATAGCGACGTTTTTTTATGGAGTCGCTAAATTATTCTAAATTAGCAATGTTTACAACTTGTGTCGCTAAAAATGTCGCTATTTATCTTATTTTGGTAGTTACTCTTATGTAACGATCCGCATGGTCCATTAAGGGAGAGCACCAAACTAGTGGGCACGTTTGCTAATGACCAAAAAATAACCGATCAAAAGACTGTTGAATTCATCTTCCAATGGTTGGATGACACATTTTTATTAAGTCTCTATGGAGAGATCGACAAAGACGTTGTGGGAGAATCCGCATGTTGTGCCACGTTCCCCCTATTGGGGGGGCGCGGCTAAGAAATACAAGACGGTATCGTTCGATCGGGATAGATTGAATCAAGAACTCATCCTCGTTATGGATTTGCTTCTTCGGAATCGATTCCCATATTCAGTGGACCGTGCTCCCAGGATCGACTTAGCGGCAGAGTCAGGATGGACCTCTCCACTGCATCTTTTGTTGCCTCAGTTTTCGCTGTCGCTAGTTGCTTTCGTGCCTTGAGTTGGATTTCTGATTTGCTTGCATTTTTTAAAAGGTTTCGATAGATTTTATTGTTTCGTTCGTTGAACTGCACTTCAATTCCGATGTTGGAAAGAGTAGAAAAGGTATTGATCAGCTGTTCGTGGCAATGCAGGTGAACGGACAGTAGACGACGTTCGAGCGAAGTCCTGAAGCACCTCTTTCCTTCTCCCTTCCAACCAACTAAGTAAGTGGCTTATATTCGATTCATTTGGCCCTTCTCCCATTCTTTACACCTAAAATCTTGTATTCTTGCCTGCCCGATCAAAAGATACCAAGTAATAACTAAAAGATGTCAAGATAAAAAGGGAATAGACTTGGATTATTATGCTTGTAATCAAACTTGTGAACGGTTACTTATTTGCATGCTTGTTCGTTTGGAATGTTCATCATATGCATAAATATAAGTTAGAATATATACTTCTTCTGTAAATTATGCTATGTATAGAGCTCATCCTGAATGCATAAACTGAACATGAAGACTATGCAAAAGTAGATCTTGCCCTGTTACTGTCATGTTCTTGATATTGCCCTAATTTGTCTCAACTACTAAATTAGTGTACTACGCTTGATCACGGACAACTTGTGCACAAGGTCTTAGTTCCTGCGGATGGTCAGCAATTTATGTGAAGGACTTTCTTTGACAGAATATATACTGGGCTATTGGCACCAATTCGATCCGGACGAAACTCCTGATAGTCGCCTGCTATAGGACGGAATGGCTTGTGATGCCCTGAACTATGCGTTGCGTGATATTTCGTACTGAGACTAGAACAGTCCATCTTGGCAACGTGCCAGTGATTCCCACGCTTATTTAAACCTGTTGCAAACTAACTTGTGTCTTCATGGTAGGGAAGGACATGGTAAGTCTTGTGCAGGTGGTTCAGACGGGTAGGTAAAAGTCACCGAACGGTGGTAAGTTTATTTCAGTAGTTTATATATATACACTACTTGCTTGTAAAATAAACTAAGACAAGATAGAAAGACCACAATTAAATATGCATATTTTATTTAAACAATGTGTTGATTGGTATAGTTGGGTTAGCTTGCCTTCACCAGTACATTTTAATGTACTGACCCTTGTTGAAACATATTTCCCATACTAAGGAGAGCCGAGCGAAGAGCAGAAGCCAATCCCCAATCTAGTCCAGTTGTAGGTGCGTCCAGAGCGTGCCCTCTTTTGGAGTACTTGAAGAAAGGAGCTAGCTACTCAAAACTCCAATGCAGCTCCGTGGAAAGGCCAGCATTCTACCATGAGGTCTTTATATTTTGAAGTTTAGTAAGGGATGTAATATACAGGACTACTATCTCATTTTGTGTCAACACTTTTGTAAGCCCGAGCAGCAACCTTATGACTTAGTTCAAGAGTTTGTAATAGATGTTCATATTATCAATAAAAGAGAACGTTTCCATGTTTCAAATCTGTGTTTCAATTTATCTGCGTACTCTGAATATGTGATCACTATGCGAAAAATACCTTAGCCTTGTGCGGTGCGCAACCTAGGCCTGCACGGCGTCACGCCCGGGGGACGACTATCGATTCCACGGAATCGGGGCGTGACACCGCATTCACTTTATGAACATAAGACGAGTGGGAAATAGATATTTGATCTTATTCGTGAACTTTTTAACTCAAAGTACACAGAGGGCGTCTCTGTGGCGCAACATATGAACACGGTTCATGGTATGAACAATCAACTATCTGCGATGAAGATGACGATTGAGGATGAGCTACAAGTCCTATTGCTTTGTAGTTCTCTACCGGAAGGCTAGGAGGCATTGGTGGAGTCGGTGAGTAACTCTGCCCTAATAGATTTGTCACGATGGAGTTGGTCAAGAGCAACATGTTGAGTGAGGAGGTCCAACGTAAGCAATAGAAATTGTCGTTGGAGTCCGACGTGGTTGCTTTCTACGGGAAGGAGAGTCTCAAGTTACAATCGAGGACAAGTTAGATTTCTAAGGATCTTGTACAGTTGGATTGCAGGGAAGACTGGCATTATTGTGACTAGATGGGTCATTTTAAGCGGGATTATAAGAAGCTCATATACAAGAAGGAAAATGCAAGAACGATCAGGTAGATTGTTTAGAACTAGAAGATTTCATAATTGCAGCGACCGATGTAGAGGAACCTTATGACATGTGTCATGGCGATGATTAGGTCTTGGACATAGGGGCGTCTTATCATGCCACTCCAGGAAGAATGTTTCTGTAACATACCTGAGCGGCAGGTTCAAAATATGTGAAGATGGACAACAAGAAAACTGTTGCAGTTGTGGGCATCAATGACGTACCTTGACAACATAGTTTAGCGAAAAACTTATTCTCAAGGGGGGTTCATCATATACCAAGTTTGTGCTTTAACTTGGTGCCGGTCGAAAAGTTGACATATGGTGGTTATCATCGTATATTTGGGGGACAAAGACTGAAATCTTGTGAAGGGTACAGACTACTTATCGAGGTGGTATATATTGTGATATGTAAGCGAGGTCTAAAAGCGAGTCACAAGACAACCGATGATGGCTCAAGGGATATCGACAAGGGCTTGTGGATTGTTTAAAACTTATTGAGTAGGTCTTCAAGAAGATTTGAGGGATATATATGAAGGATTTGGTTCATTGGAAAAATTGATGAATAGGAGTCCATCGAAGCTTGAGAGTCATTATGTCGATCCCATGACAGCTGGTTAGTCTCTAAATGGAGGTCGTTGTACGAATCCGATTTTGGTTATATGTGATGTGCTTAAACTCAATGGAGCGACATCTTTTACATTAGTTTGAAGCCGGAAAGGAGATCAAGGGCTGCAACCAAATCAAAAAGTAACATGTACACTTCCATTTACAAGTTTAGGGGGGATTTTGGGTCATCGATTGTGTGCACATTGCGCGATATTCTTCTCAAGGATGCAGGTGCATGGAGGAGCTTCAGTGTCGGACAGGAAGATGAAAATTTTCAAGAGCTTGAATCTCAAGGCAACCACACTGTCTGTTTGGTTAGACAACTAAGGGTTTAGAAAGCTCTACGGAATGCGAGCACGTTTCAGTGGAACATAAAATTCGGAAACATGCAGCCAAGATTTACGGTAAGGCTGAAAGTCAGGGGCTTTGGTCATGGCCAAGTTATTGATGTCAGTGAGATCCCAGTTGCTCAGGAGTGCTACGTATGACAACCAGCGTCAACGTGGTGGTGAAGTAACTGGAGATGGAAGGTGGTGCATTGCAACCCAAGAGATTCGAGATCAGTAGCAAGTGGAGTCATAAAAAATTTCGTAGGATGACAGACATAGAGTCCGATTGAGGAGCCATAGATCCAACAACCGTTATCAGACTGGAGGAAAGTTTGTTGGAAAATTGAGTCTTATTTGAGGAAGGTTGATGTCTGGAAAGTATTTAAACTGTCGACGGAAGAAGTGACGAAGACGGGCGTATCGATGCTGTGAGTGGGCTCATATCAGAGCCAAAATGGTCCCACTGGCATACCAACAATAATACTAATGGTATGCTTCAAATTGTCAAAAACGTACTAAGCACTAATCTACCAATTTCTTAGACCTAACAACGAAATCGTTTTCAAAGCTGGCAACCTGACCTGACCTTGATCTGGTCAAGTTTGCCTCTCATGTTGCTAGTCACAAAAGAGCAAATATCATACATGTAATCTAATATTTGCTTCGTTATCGAAATAATATTAAAATATATATATGGAAAAGTTTATTACTTAGGACAGGTCACCTGATGCTGCACACATAAAAAATTCTATCTTTACTATTATTGATGGGTTTTTTTTTTTAATTGATGTTTGACTCATTCTTAATATTTGCATAATCGTTATGAAGTAAATGCAAATAGTTTAATTTGTGGATATTGTATTATTCTATTATTTGGACATGCTAATTGGCGGCCAATGGCAAGGACAATAACTTGCATAATTATTGATAACTAAAACAAAAATATCAAAATAGTTTTATCATAAAAAATTATTTTATTATACGATGATTGCTAGCTGATAGAAAGCATGAATAATATTAGTACTTGAATGAATTTGGTAAAACTTGTTTGGACTGTTTTTTTTTTAAATAATAATTTTTTTTGTGTATTTGGTAACACAAGCTATTGTTTATAATTTTTTTTTTTTTTTTTAAGCCAAATAACATTTGGGATAGATTTTGAAAGGAGACTTGAAGGATACAAAATTATGCGTAATAAACCTAAAATATTGGCTACATAATTGCTAAATATAGTATAACTTGAACTTAGACCAAAACTAAAATTAATCTAAAACCAAATGAAACTCATAATTTACAATGATTTTGGAAAAAGTTTTGTTTTCTTCTCCAAATCATTGAATTACAATGAACTCCTAATACACAATGAAATTAACAAAACTTCAAGAAGATTTCCTGCACAAATGACAATTTCATGGTCGTACTAGGCATGGTTATTCATGTGCAACTATCTTTATCATAAATGGTAAAAGGAAAAAGAAAAAGAAAAATCATTTTATTGGATTTTTTTTCTTTCTATTTTTTTTTCTTTATTTTATTTGACCTTTTTAGGAGATAATTTTTAATTTTTTGCTTCTAGCATCATAAACTTATACATAGGTGCTTATAGTCATAGGGGGTTTGTGATATCTAGATGCAAAATTTTGGACAGAAGTGACGTTCAAATATAAATATAAATATAAATTGATAAAATTATTTTACACCGGTGAATAATTCAATAATCCGTAGTCAACAACAATACTAGTTTGTAAAAGATAGATTCTAAAACTTTTAATCATCACCATATAGTTAGAGCATCTCCAATCCTATTGTTTTGTGATGTGTTGTGATTCTTATATGGCATGAGACAAAAAATAATATATTTTCTATATAACAAGATTATATTCACAAAAGTCAATAAAATAAATTAAACACGAAATTATTGAAATATTTTACTTTTTTTAACTTTCAAAATAACTTCTTATCTTTCTTTTTTTCTATTCGTAATTGATGACATGGAAGTGAAGACATTGTCAAGTACATTGTCTAGAACTAGACAACCAACTTTACAATGCCTTCTATTGCTGGGTATGCTCTGATACCACTTGTTGGGGATGGAGATGACCTTCATACACACAGTGAGGAAGCAAGCGAAAGCTTGTTGAATTGGAAGTGAGCTATCACGCTGAAAGCGGAAGCTATATAAAAAAGAAAAATACATAACAACAGAGAATTAACGTGGTTCGGCAATATGCCTACGTCCTCGGACAAATATATATCTTTTCTTTCTTTCTCCACTAAGAATAGTGAGATTACAAGTTACAATCTCTCTCTTGGATTCACTCAAGAGGCTCACAAACTCTCATAGAAAAGTATGGACACACTTTGGTGAAGAAGCACCCGAGGTAGAAGCACTGCCCGGATGAACACCTCTAGCAAGGAGCACCAAGAGCATTACCACTTCTAGCATCAAGAGCACAAGGGAGGATCAACCAAAAATCTCCCAAACATTCTCCTTATATAACCACAAGAGGATGAACCTTCTCCTCCAAGATTCGTTTCATCCAAGGTTCATTAACCTTGGGAACTCCAAAAGACAAAGGTCTTTCTCCAAGGTGAATGAACCTTGGGAACATCAACGCTCTTCTCTCCACTTATGGAGGGACCACATATCAATTTTCTCCTTCCCGACTTAAGTGGAAGGCACCGTCATACCAGCTGCACTTCTACAAAAGATGTACTTGTCTTTCGGTAAAGACTTAGTCATTATGTTTCAGTCGTTGTCATTGGTATGGATCTTCTCGATCTGAAGTTGATTGAATTCCACCATATTACGAATCCAATGATATCTCACGTCAATATGCTTTGACCTTGAGTGAAAACTCGAATTCTTGCTCAAATGGATAACACTCTGGCTATCATAATAAAGAACATATGCTCGTTGTTCTTGACCCAACTCCTGTAAGAATCTTTTCATCTACAGTAGTTCCTTGCATGCTTATGTAGCTGTGATATATTCTGCTTCTGTAGTCGATAGAGCAACACACTTCTGTAACTTTGACTGCCAAGAAACAGCGCCCCTGAAAGAGTAATTAAATAACCTGAAGTAGATTTTCTGGAGTCAAGATCTCCAGCCATATCTGCATCTGTGTACCCAATCAACACAAGCTTGTCATTTTTAAAACACAATCTCATTTTGGAAGTACCTCTGAGATATCTCAAAATTTACTTCACCGATTTTCAATGCTCTTTACCCGAATTGGATAAGAATCTGCTAACGACACCAACTGCATGTGCCATGTCAGGTCTGGTGCACACCATCATGTACATAAGACTGCCAGCTGCTGAGACGTATGACATCGATGACATCTCTTCTTTTTCTTTGTTGCTTTTATGACACTGCCTTAAGCTGAGCAAAAAATGATTAGCTAGTGGAGTAGCAACTGGTTTTTCCTTGAGCAACTGGTTTTTTCTTGTCCATGTTGAACTTCTTTAACACCTTCTCGATATAGCGCTCTTGTGATAACCACTGCTTCACATTCCTTCGATCACGGGAGATATGTATACCAAGAATCTGCTTTGCTGGACCTAAGTCCTTCATTGCAAAGGACTTGCTGAGCTCTTTCTTTAACTTGTTGATCTTGTCAATATCACGACTTACGATCAACATATCATCAACATATAACAAGAGTATAATCAGTTCACCATCAGAGTACCTTTTGACAAACACACAATGATCATAAGTGGTCCTCTAGTATCCTTGCTCGGTCATGAAGAGATCAAACTTATTATACCATTGGCGTGGTACATGTTTCAGTCCATACATGCTCTTCTTTAGTCGACAGACTAGATCTTCTTTTTCTTTGACTTTGAAACCCTTTAGCTGCTTTATGTAGATTTCTTCTTTAAGCTCTCCGTAAAGAAACACAGTCTTCACATCTAGTTGTTCAACTTCTATATTTAGACTTGCATCCTAGTTGAGCACTACTCTGATAGATGTCATCTTCACCACTAGTGATAAAATCTCTTCATAGTCAATTCCTTACTTCTAATTAAAACCTTTCACAACTAGCCATTCCTTGTATCTTGGTTGTGATTTATTTTCTTCTGTCTTCAGCTTATACACCCATTTATTCTTGAGTTCTCTTCTTCCTTTTAGTAATTTTACCAAATCATAACTATGGTCTCATGCGAGGACTTTATCTCATCTTGCATGGCTTTCAGCCACTCCTTTTTTTCTCATGTGTCACGGCTTCTTGATAGCATTCAGGTTCTCATGCATCTGTTTGCAATACATATTGTTGTGGGCTGTAGAGACAGTTAGGCTTCGGTTGCCTGTTTGATCTTCTCAGTTGAGGTTCTTTAGGAGCTTGATCTTCTTGAACATTTTTAGGTACAATGTCATCATCATGATTGTCCTCGACGTGATCAGGG
The DNA here is from genome assembly GCA_036927795.1 of Iris macrosiphon. Lineage (NCBI taxonomy): Eukaryota > Viridiplantae > Streptophyta > Magnoliopsida > Asparagales > Iridaceae > Iris > Iris macrosiphon. The sequence continues at coordinate 290,371,777 of JAYESA010000005.1, forward strand.
ATTTCAGGTTCATTGTTCTCGACCGCATCCTCCATTTGTACCAGGGGCTGAGAAACTGGATCTAGGTCGATAGGATATTTCCTGGATCTATCAACATTTTCTTTCTTCTGAATATCTTCAATGGTTTGATCTTCAAAGAATACCACATCTCTACTTTTGACAATCTTCTTATTGGTACGATCCCAGAGTCTGTAGCCGAACTCTTCATCTCCATAGTCCAGAAAAATATATTCTTTTGATTTGACATCGATCAAGCTTGGACCTCTCGTCTTTAGGGATGTGCACAAACGCTCTACACCCAAACACCTTCAAGTATTGGTAGGGCACATTTTTTTCTGTCCAGAACTTGTTCGGTACATCACCATTGAGTGGAGCTGATGGAGACAAGTGATTAAGTGAACTGCTATCATCAATGCTTCACCCCAGAAACCCTTTGGTAGCTTAGAATGAGATAACATAGCTCTGATCCGCTCAACGATCATTCTTTTTATCCTCTCCGTCAACCCGTTGTGCTGAGGGGTCTTTGGAATCGATCGTTTATGTCTGATTTTATTATTCTTGCAATAAGTTCTAAAGTCTACCATGTACTCTCCACCATTGTCTGTACGAATGCACTTCAGATTTGTGCCAGTCTTACATTCAACTATGACATAGAATTTCTTGAATACTTTAAATACTTGATCTTTGGTTTTGATTGCATATGCCCACACCTTCCTGGAGTGATCATCAATGAATGTGACAAAATACCTTACACCGCCAAAAGTGTTAGTAGTCATAGGCCCACAAACATCAGAGTAAACAACATCCAGTACGTTGGATTTTCTAGTTGCATCTTTATAATGAAATAAAACTCTATGTTGTTTTTAAGCCAAACAATCAGTGCATGGTTCAAGAGGTATACCTTTCTATTTTAGCCCGATCAATACATCTATTTTGGCTAGAATTTGCAATCCCTTCTCGCTCATATGACCCAGTCGCTTGTGCCATAACCCAATCGTTGATCTTGATTGGTCGTTGTTGCATTAACATGTTGATTGATAATCTTAGCATATGTCATATAGAGTGTATTCTCCTTCTTTTCTCTAGCTAGCACTAGGGAGCCTTTGCCGAGTTTCTATTTGAATCCACCAAACACATTGGTGTAGCCTTCATCATCTAGCACGCCAGTAGATATCAAGTTGAGACGCATGTCTGGAACATGTCTCACATTCTTGATAATCAAGGGGCAACCAATATTGATCTAAAAACTATTTCTCATTATCCCACTATCTTGGAAACTTTTTCATTTTCCATCCTCACGTTTCCGAAGTCTCCGCTGGTGTAGGATGTGAATTTTTTTTCCTAGAAGTGACATGGAATGATGCACCAGAGTCAACAATCCAACATGAATCTTGAGAGGTTAGATTAACAAGATCATCATCACATTTGATGATTATCTCGTCGCCTTTTGAAGCAGTGGCGGTTATGTTTTTGACTTCTTTCTTCTCATTTGATTCGTTTCTCTTTTGAGTTTTCTGTATTCTCTTTTCATATGACCCTTAAGGTCACAATGAAAGCATTCTATCTCCTTTCTTGGTTTGGAATTGCCTCTGGAATGATCTCTAGGCCTCCCTTTGGAGTGGTCACGGTTGTGAGATTTTCTTTGATGATTTCTTCCACGATTCTCAGAAACAAGGGCCTCCAACTCGGTTGATATGCCTTGTTCTTTCCAACTCGCTTCTTCATTCAATAAACTGTCCTTCACTAAGTTTAATATAAGGAAGCCTTAAGGAGCGGAGTTGCTTAAGGAAATCATAAGTGTGTTCCAACTATCTGGCAACGAGCTGAGTAGCAAAAGTGCCAATAGCTCATCTTCCAGCACCAGCTTCATGGTTGAAAGTTGATTTACCAACTCTTGGAAATCACTCAAGTGTTCAGAAATACTTCGACCGTCTCTGTATTTCAAGTTTACCAAACGTCGAATGAGCGACGCTTTATTTTGAGGAGTCTCTCACTCGTACATCGATACCAATTTTATCAACATTTGATGAGCATTGATTTCTTTGAAAATATGGTGAAAGACGCTTTGGTCGATCCATGGACAGATCTCTCCATTAGCTTTACGGTTTCGAATGGTCAAATCTTTTTCAGATTTGTCTTCTAGCTTCTGTCCATTGTAGAGTAACACTTCATACAGATCCTTGCAATAGAGGATATCTTCCATCTGAGGCCTCCATATGAAAAAGTTTGAAGATGTGAGCTTGATCATGATTGAGAAGGTAGAAGACGACGATTCCGCCATCAAGATCAACAAGCTAGTGTGGCTCTGATACCACTTGTTGGGTATGCTCTGATACCACTTGTTGGGGATGGAGATGACCTTCTTACACACAGTGCAGAAGCAAGCGAAAGATTGTTGGAATGGAAGTGAGCTATCACGCTGAAAGCGAAAGCTATAAAAAAAGAAAAATATAAAACGCAAGAGAATTAACATGGTTCGACAATGTGCCTACGTCCTCGGACAAGTATATATCTTTTCTTTCTTTCTCCACTAAGAATAGTGGGATTGCAAGTTACAATCTCTCTCTTGGATTCAATCAGTGCGGAAGCAAGCAGAAGCTTGTTGGATTGGAAATGAGCTATCATGTTGAAAGCGAAAGCTATAAAAAAAGAAAAATACAGAACACTAGAGAATTATCGTTGTTCGACAATGTGCCTACGTTCTCGGACAACTATATATCTTTTCTTTCTTTCTCCACTAAAAATAGTGGGATTACAAGTTACAATCTCTCTCTTGGATTTACTCAAGAGGCTCACAAACTCTCATACAAAATTATGGACATACTTTGGTGAAGAAGCACCCGAGATAGAAGCATTGTCCGGATGAACACCGCTAGCAAGGAGAACCAAGAGCACTACCACTTCTAACACCAAGAGCACAAGGGAGGATCAACCAAACATCTCCCAAACCTTCTCCTTATATAACCACAATCGGATGAACCTTCTCCTCCAAGATTCATTTTATCCAAGGTTCATTAACCTTGGAAACTCCAAAAGATAGGTCTTTCTATAACTTTTGTTACATAAGCTTCACAATTTACTTGGCAATTACACTAGGAAATATTTTTAAATAAAATTATATAATTCCTAGGTGGCAGCAACCTTTTTCAAAGCCAAAATAGGGTTAGAGATGCTCTTATTAGAGATTGGTGGCATATGTACGGGGTCAACCCTGGTCCAGTGCAGCCAGGATGACGGTCCAGGACCCACAGATCAGGAAGCCAAACATACATATATATATATATATATATATATATATATATATATATATATATATATATATATATTAAGAATCTTGTATCTAAAATAGAACTAATATGTATCATGAGCCTCTCATAACACAAAATAATTGTGGTATAATGGTTATTATTTTAGACTTTGCATATCCTAAGTTCGTTTTTTGGGGATAGATTTTTTAAGCTTACTTTTATTTCAGTTTTTTTTTTTTTTTACATTATATATATGAGTCCTATTTTAAAAGTTTGTCTCATAAATAGAAAGTAATCATACTTTTGACCACTTTTGTAGCTTATGCTTTCTATCCAACATAAAAAATTACCAAAGACGCCTAAGATTTTTCACCTTACATGTTTACTAGCTAATAGTAAATGTGAAATCTAAGTTTGCGTAATTTTTAGGTGAAGCATCTTGATCCATTGCTATCAAATAAATTGGCAAAGGATTGGAGATCATGGTTGGACCAACTAACACTCCAAACACCCACCAACTTTTCCTAGTTGGGTCATCACTAACCACTCACAAGTTCGTAGTACAACAAATTTTGGTAAGCAAGAAAGGTTCGCTAATTAGTGTTTTAAGTAGGAGATCATGGTGAACAAATAACAATTTGTTGCAAGAGGAGTATGTTGAGCTACTTTTTCTTATATCCTTACTTTTTGAATCCTATTTTATTATCATACGTATGTGCAAACAATGAATTATGATCTATTATGTTACAAGATGAGTCTGGTGAACCACTTCTATTCGACAAAGTACATCCGTACCTAAAATTGAATCCATTGAACACAAGATAATTAAAGTAGGGATGAGCATTATTCTGTTTTGGACGGAGACCCGAACAAACCCGAACAAACTGAATAAGAAATTCAGTACGAAGAAAAATCAACTTCGTTTTTCGTTTCGTTTTGAAAATACTAAAAAAAAAAAAAAAATTATTCGATTTCGATTTTGTTTATATATTTGGATTTCGATTTCGATTCAAAATCAAAATTAAATAAAACATATATAATTATTAAATGCCCTCAATTATATATATATTTTATAATTAAAATGTATATATTTTGAAAATAATAATTATATATGTCTTTAAAAATTAAATTTTAATAATTTAACAAATAATCAAATTTTAGACCAAATTTTAAAATTCAACAAACGTATCTCCATTATGCTTGTGTATGCACCTCAACTGAAACCCAACTTATTTATTGGCTCTTCTATGCTCCGTATGATTGTGTTTTTTGAGAGCCGCGGCAAAACATTTGCGAGAACAATCTTCTATTTTCTTTGTCTTTTTTTTTTTTTTTTGTTTGTTCTAAATTACTTAAACTTTTGAAAGAAGGGTAAATTTGCTTTCGCAAGCTACTTATATTAAAAAAAGCAAAAAATAGTCCTCTACGAGTCTACCTAATCTCGCTTAAATTAACCTTGTAAAATATTGTAGGTTGTTAATGACAAGGTGTTACTGTCTGGTTATAAAGTACGTAAAAATCAAAGATTTCAATAATTCCAACTCCTTGTTCTGATAACAATTTATACTAAATAAAGATTATAACAACTCTTGGAAACAGAAATCTTGCAACAATAAGTTGCTGGAAAGAAAAATCAATTAAAACTTTGAAATCGTAGTTGCTACAACGAGGAATAGAACCCATAACACGATGAGGAAGAAATATCGTTGGGTTATGAATATTAAGATTCGATCATTTCCGTCGATCCGCTTCCAGAAACCAACAAGTTCGAAGAATAGAACTTCTTGAACGTTCCTCGTTGTGGATCTCGAACTGAACAAACGAACGGACGAACACTTCGTGGATCTGCTATGGTTGTTGCTCTCTCTCCTCTCGTAGTAAATTTTTTTTTCTCTCTCAAAAAGTAAAAGAAGAAAATATATATAGGAGAGGCACGAGCCAAATCTCCTAACAGCCACCACCCACTTAATCCGAAGATAATTTCCACGGATAAGGTGTGGTTTCTAACCATTATCTTCATATTTCCACGGATAAGGAGCGGCTATAACAGATAATCCACTCAAAACCTTGCACAATTTTCACGAAGGCCAAGTTTTCGCGTGAGCACCCTTCGTATGGAAATGACAATTTTTACAGGAGTAGTCTATGTGCGAAAAACTAGCACGAATGTACGCTCGTATTGAAATTTGTGTGGCATTGGCGCTGAACTTGTGCAGAAACCCACGTTGAGCCGTGTTGCGTCCGCGTGACACCCACGCGAAAACCTCACGGGAACGAGCAACCATGTAAAAATTGCGTGGGAATGATTGCAGAACGACGTAATGACACCCATAAGTATCATCTCGTATCTGATGTATGTGTGCGAAGTGTGCCATTAAAGCGTCACTTTGCGCCATTCACCCACGTCTCGTTCGAGTCGCAGATCTAACTCCTAAGAAAAATTGCAAAAAAAATGTGTAACAAAAACATAAAATTTTCTTGGAGGCATTGATCCTCGTCCTCTAGAAAAATACCTCGCAATCACAACCAAATGGACTGCCTCTCCACATGTGAACAAGTCAACAAAACAATAATTTTATATTGAAATACACATTTTGGGGTGCCACATGGATGTGGAAATATTTTTTAGAGTTCAAAATCAAAAAAAATCCCAATACATGGTGCCATCAATCACCTCTAACTCAAATAACATGGTTGCGGTGGGAGACATCCATCACATATATCTAATTTCGAGTAATATGAGAATATTATTCCTTCTATTTAATAAAATAAATGAAGGACTGGAACAACAGTGACGAACTTTTGGACCGGATTGAGTTGCCTGAGTATCCAATCTTTGAGATTGTGATTGAAAGAGTTTTACCAAGTCTCGTGTCCCCTTTGTCTCTGTCTCCGACACATTGCACACACACTTATGTTCTTACATTTTGAAATACCATTCGGCCATCTTTGTATCTACATGACCATTTTATAGGAGAATATTGTTAATCCCGTGGCGGAACAAAGATGGTAGAACATGGGCCAATAGAAAAGCTTCAAGCGAAATTCGAAAGTCCACTTTCTACTAGAACCCAAGTTGTCGTCGAGACACAGATATTCCGGCAAACAAGTTTTTCCTCTGATGAACTTGATTCCAACGAATCACATAAGCCAATGGAGAAGTTGGCTCACCAGAAACTCGCAAGAGTCTCTCTTCAAGTGATGCACAACTCCTAAGAAGCACACATCCAAGAACATGTTATAAACTGACTACCAAGAAAAAAAAACTACAATAAACGTATTATTTTCTTTACATTCGCAGACGCTACAATGAGATAGAACAGTACAAAAAAAACAAGAAGAAAGATCAGAAAAGAACTCCTGCTGGGGTAATAAAAACCACTGAGGCTACATGCCTCATGGTGGTGTCATCCATTGTAGCATGGAGACCTTACGCTCATTTGTAGTGATGCGCTACCATGCTTCCTACAAAGCACACCTGACATTCACTATATCCGAGAACTCATTAAGACGTCAAAGACATCCTCCTACAGGAAATATTTTGTTCAAGAATAAATAGTATACCACAGTGGTTCTGGTTATTTATCCCACGGTGTCCCTAAGGACTACCCACTGTAACTGATATTCTCCTAGTCAATGATCCTTCTTTGAACCAAACGCTAGATGCCTAGTAGATTTCTCTTTGAACTAATAGCATAAAATTTTATGGTAGAATTACAAAGACAATATCATAATATCTTCAAGCCCATTTTGATTGATGTGTCCTCGACCAGCTGGCGCTGAAACCTTTGGTGAACAGATCCGCCAGGTTCCCCTGACTACGAACATCCATCATGGAAATGACTCCAGTCTTTATCAGATCATTCACTGCTATGTATCTCAACAACACAATCCTCTTCTTACCATTGAAGAGGTCATTTGATGCCACCGCTGCAGTCGCCTGGTTATCGCAGTATATCGGTACCGTCGGAATCGGTACACCAACCAATGGAAGATCATACATGAGCTCCCGAAGCCATTCTACTTCATCCGCTGCAGTTATAGTGCATAAAACTTAGATTTTATCGAGGAATGAGATAGCATATTCTGCTTCTTCGACTTCCACGATATAGCTTCTCCACCCATAGGGAAGACGTATCCTCTTGTGGACCTTTCGCTCTCTACTTCTGAATACCTGCTTGCATCACTGAAGCCTTCAACTACTATCGGATACCCATTGTAGTACAGTACATACTTCTGAGTCCTCCTGGTATATCTCATCACTTTCTTCACACCCTTTCAGTGCTCCACACCTTGGTTGCTCGTGAATCGACTTAGCATCCCCCCGGTGAAAGCTATGTCAGGCCTTGTGGCAGTTGTTGCATATATCAAACTCTCGATGATGCTTGAATACTCCTGCTGCCTGACGCTTTTCCTAGGATTTGGCTTCAGCTTCTTGTTACACTTGTACGGAGTATCAATCCCTGGAAGATCTTATTATCCATAGCGTGTTAGCATCTTCTCAATATAATTAGATTGTGACAGATTCACTTCATTGTGCGTCCGGATGATCTTTATCCCAAGGATAACATCATCTTCCCCCAAGTCCTTCATACTGAACTTGGATGAGAGAAACTTCTTTGTCTCAGTGAATCGTGCTAGATTCGTGCCTAGGATTAGCATGTCATTCACGTATAGACAAACGATGACTCATCTTCCATCAGCGAACTTCGTGTAAACACACTTGTCCGTCTCGCTGACCTTGTAGCTGTTTGATCTTATGATATCAAACTTCTCATGCCACATCTTGGGAGCTTGCTTAAGACCGTATAATGATTTCACCAACTTGTACGACCCGCGCCCGCGATATCGGGTATGAGTGTGTGGGCAAGTCCAGCCTACACTGCCATGGTAGTCAGTTGTCTATACCTCATGAATCTCCAAGTCACGTAAATCAATCACAAGTCACAACTCTAATAACGATAAACAAATCAGATACACGTACAACATCACAGTCCACTAGTATGATCTTTGTACATGATACATCTCATCTCGTCCGAAGACAAATTCGGTAAATCATAAATAATGTAAGTCATCCAACTCAACTAAATACATCAATGAATCAAAATCTTTACGTTAATCCTCCATGTAGTTCAGTTGCCTCAAGTGTCACCTCCATGATATCCATATCAACTGTCCAGTCAAGACGGAGCAAAGTACATCTACACAATACTAGAAGTAAAATATGAAATAACGGAACAGGAAACAAAAAATTACAAGTACAATCAATATGCACAAGTGAACAATCTAACATGTGATTTGAATACCTTTGTTATGGTGGATAACTAAAAGTAATCTGGCATCCCGTACGTGATGTGCGACAGCTACTATTCACGATTTGAGAATGGGGCCATCCACTAACACAACTAGGGTATTTTCCTTTCGACACCAATAACAATCACGATACGAGATACAATGAACATGACACAAGGTACAATGATACGACACGAGATACAATAAATACGACACGAAATACAATGAACATGACACGAAATATAATAAACACGACACGCAATCACCGTGTGTCCTACTATGTCACGAAGCATGCAATAAATGAATAGATACTATCAAGATGCAGAATTTATAGGAACTGACAATAAGTAATAAACAAGGAATTTAAGGAATTTAAGGAGGAACATGTAATGGAAAAGCAACAATAAAAACTTGCAATAAATTACGAAATGTGATAACGGAAGAAAGCATCGTATAGAGTACTTGCCTCTGGTCCAAAGCTGAAGTCCTTTAGTCGACCTAGATAAAGTAATATTTTATTAGATTCCAACCACTAAAAATTTATTTGTCCATTTTCTAAATCCAATTTAAATCTTAATTCTAAATCCTCAATCTTAACACTTCACCAATTTAATTATTTTAAGCAATTTTCTAGCATTTCACTAATTAATCAAATACCCTTGACTAATCAATTTTACTAACTCATTAACTAATCACTAAGTTCTCTAAGCTGACTAATTAACTCCCTTATCAAACTAATTCTCCTTTATGCTTATATTAATAGTTAACTAATTTCTTAACTATTATTTAACTATTTAATATTCACTAAACAATTATTATTAAACCAACTCTATCTCATCCTGCTCACACATACTGACCTTAGCCCAAAAGAACCTGAACCCCTCCATTTGGTCTGAAGTGAGCCCAGACCCATAGGACTAATCCAACAAGCGCATGGGTATTGGATCTAGACCCAATCCGTCAGGAACCCTAATCTAACGGTCCTGCTAAAGTGCTCCAATTCAAATTATCTGAACCAAAACCTAATATTCAGTTTTGGTGAAGACTCAAAGTGAACCCAACCCATAAACTCAGTTCTTGCCCAAAAATTGTAACTAATAAAGGATAGAGATTACACTGTGTCTTATCAATAGTGAACCTGGATAAAGAGTTCATAACTGAACTGTATCCCTCTCGTTTCCACAGTTTAGAACAGATACGCGTCCACATGTATCAGTGAGTTACCAGGACATGGGACTTTGTGTCACAAATATAGTGAACAACCGAACACACCTGGTCTGAAGTTCCTTATTGACACAAAAACTTGATTCCAATAGAAATCAAGAAGAGGGAAGATGTTCGATCATACCTACGTCCAAAGCTAGTCGACACGACACACTTGTGTCTAGAGCAGGATACGAATCCTCCTCTGAAACCAAACGTCGAACACCTGATATGAAATAATTCTAAGAATAAATTAGAGTTTGAGTTAGAATCTAAATCAATAATTGATAAAAAAAACTAAAATCCATCAAACTGAATCAAAATAAAGAAATGATCATATTCAACAAGAATTCAAGATCAGATAGAGAGATTGTGAGCACCCTGATTTTTACATTGGGTTAGTTCGATAATTAATAATTATTATTTTTTAATATTTATTCGATAATTTAATTGAACTTTAGAATACAACCACCATGGTTTTAAAATCTTGAGTGCAACACTAGCATTTTTCTTCCAACCAAACTAGCAAGCTCGACTTAGACGAGTCAAATTAGGCTCCTGCCATGACTGTCCCTCACAAATTCGCAATCCCATGCCTTGTTTTGGTCGCACAACTTTTGGGACACAATTAAGAGAAAACGATGATTAATTAAACCTTTCGTCATGGCGTACAATTTTAACACGCCACCACAATCCATTGCTTCCAGCTAAATCTATTCTATGAGCCTAACTGGTCCTATTACTCATATGACACTCGAGTTGTGTTATCCGAACCCCCGCATGCTTCCAATATAATATTAAGTACAAAATAAATTTTATGAATTTATTTAATTGATTTAATATTTATTCATATTTAGTAATTATCATTTGAATTGATAAATTTGGTTGTAAATTATTTGTTGGAGGAAATATAAATTTCCTAGAATTTTTTCAAGTACCTAACTATTTTTAAAAAAATTATACATATAACTATTGAATAAAATAAAACAAAAGAAAAGAAAAGAAAAAAAAAAAAACCCCAAACCCACTAATCTAACTAAAAACCAAACCTAACCCAACCCGTGTAAGCCCCCCCCCCCCCACGTTACATATATGTACATATAGCATATAACTATAACTAAAACCCAAACCCTAATCCTAAACCACCTCCACCATCACCTACGCCTCCACCCAAGCAACCACCCCGACCGCCCGTACCGCCACCCGCACCGTTGCCGCAAGCGAGCAACAGCAGCAGCAGCCGCGCGGCCGACCACGCGCGCAAACGCATAACAACAACAACAACCGTGCGGTCCCCCATTCGTGCAGAGTTTTTGCCCTCTTCGCTCGTCCATTTCGCGTCTCATCTTCGCTGATATATTCACAACCTAACCCCTAGGATTCCCTTCAAGTGGAACGAATTTAGGCCCCTGGGTTTGATCGAAAAATCGACCGAAAGTTGCCTGAAAAACTGTTCAAAAATAGTTCAGAAATTTAGTCCAAGTACCCATGTTCATGTCCAATTTTCTACCAACTCGTTAATTATTTTCAAAATATAATTAAAAGAACTTCTTCACAATATAACCAAAAAAATTATTGTTATTTTTTTTTTTTTTATCAGTTTGCTTTAATGGTTAAATTATTCTGATTCCAAAACGACCAAAAACTTATTTTTAAAACATCAAAAATCTTCGATACGGGGTACGTTTCGCCAAACGAGGCCAATTCATCACGTGTGGATTGCACCGAATGGTGCGTAACATGAACACAAATGTGTGGGCTTTCATGGAACTTGATTTGGACTTGTTTGCACGCCGGAATCAACGCGTATCCGACAAAAAATAACGTATCGGCCTATTTTGACCCCTCGCTATAACTTCGTGTGTACTCGTCGATTCACAAAAAAACTTGTGCTATTGGATTCACAACATTACGTTGGTCTTGTGACCCAAGTTTGGTTCAAATCTGAGAATATTGATGAAACACCATTTCGTGGCCCCCACGGTTCCACATGACGGACGATTTCGTGATCGGCTTATCGGAATCCAGTTTCGGACATTCCGTTGGGTTCTTATCGTTGTTCTGTACTTTTAGACACTAAGTTTGATAAATTTGGAGAACTTTATCTTTGATACTTTTTTCGGTGTATAGTGGGCCACATGTGGACCCCGCTTTGACCCAAAACTGTTAATTTTGTCCCTATGTCCAAATTGGACTTATGGGTAATCAATCTTAGCTATTTCAAGTATTTTGAGAACATTGGGGATATTTTTCAGCATCCAAAGGTGTACGTGCAGATTTTACTTTCCCAGGAGTAATTGACGGAGTTCAGAACCAAGGCAAGTGTACCTTGCCAAACTTGTAGTAGATCATGTTATATTATTTGCTTGTGTTCTTTCTATATGTATATTCTTGTGATATGTCTGCTCAACCTAGGACCGTGAGACGTTTCTTAGCGTCCGAACAAGATTCGGATGTCGATACTGTACGCGGAGTCGTGTAACGTCACTTAGAGAGTTAATTCCACGATCCTATTTTTATGTGCTTGCTTTACCAAGTACGTCATACCGTAGGACACTTGACACTATTTTATATGACAGAATCTTTCTTGAGTTATTCATGGTGATTTTGTATAGGCTTACAGGATTCGTGATATGAGACTTGCATATTATATGGATATTATTATGACTCGTTGTAGTAGCTAGAGGTCATGATCTTGCGTGTTATGGACATGAGACATGAGATTACATTGGATGGGAAGAGACACACATGCTACAGGCTGATTATTTATATATATACTACTGGAGGTGCCTTAGACTTTGTCTCAGATCTTTGGCACATATACTGGAGTCGTGATACTACTTGCTGCTATGGGCTTCCCGACACAGAGCCTGTAGTGGTCTCATCCTGAGTACTAGTGATACTCTCATTTATATTTTACTTAGCTGGTTACATAGCTTGCCCTGAGGATATGTTTATAATTACTTGCTATATTTTATTTGGCTTGAGTGTTTATTGTACCTTGCTATGTCCCCTGAGAACCTGGATCCAAATTATGTCCCCAGGTGTAGACGATGAGAGCTATCCCAAGGTTTACGGGGTAGGTGCTACTATTGGAGATGTACCGGTTACAGAGGACGAGGTTGTTCCCGAGGACTTTCCTTCATCACACAGTATTCTCACCATTCATTTATTATGCTTAGTGTTCTTAAATATTTGACCTTGTAGTGACTTCTGGATATTGTACTTGGAGTTATTTTTCTTTCCATTTTGATGGCGGATTATTCTCCACGACATTATTTATACTGCTTTAGTTGGATAGATCATTTTATGTTCATTGTGACTGGACTATCTCTTTGTGATTTTGATGTTTATCGTGGATGAGACTAGATATATAGACTATGACAGGTATTTGTAGACCATTTTATATGTATTATAGCTTAAGTGCACTCTAACGGGTTCATTAAATTGGGTTTGCCCATTGGAGTTGTGTTGCTGGCCGTTGCCACGTGGCTAGTCCCTTGATATTTTAGGACTGGGGCGTGATAGAGATGAAGCCTTGTTCATCGATCAGAACTGGATCCGTCAATGGAAACTAAAGTCCAGATCAAGGAACCTGCTCGCTCTTTGATTGACCAATTTTAAGAAAAAAAGAAATCAAAGAGAAATTCAATCAAAGAATCCAATTGAAGGAGAAGGATCAAGAGTAATACTCACTGAAACCACCGCTCGTTCGCCGTACACCGTCGCTTGTCGGTGGAGAAGCTCAGAGCTGCTACCGTGAACTGCCGACTACTCGAGATCTCTATCGAGGAACACTGATGGAAGAGTGTGTCCGCCTCGCCAGAGAAGTGATCGTCTGGGTCACCGTCGGTTATCGTTGACGAGAACTTGCTGTCGTCGAGAACGTTGATGTGTCGTTGCTCGACTTTATATCGTCATCACATCAATGGAGGAGTCTCCGGAGATTGCGTCGGTCGGTGCACCGTCGAATCGCCGATCCGCCCCCGCCATGGCCGATAAGCTCTGCTCTTGCGCGTGGGAGAAAAAGAACGGCTCTGGTTTGAACACGGAGGAGTGATGGTTGGATCTAGAGACTTGTATGTGAATGGAGGGTCAGGTGGGTTAGGATAGGAAAGTGGGTTTGAGGAAATGGTGGGTTGGGCTTGGAATAAATGAGTGAAAATGTTTTGGAAAATAATGGGGAGATGACTTTCAATGAAAAACTTAAGGTATTTTAGGGATGGGTGGAAGAACGTAGAATTGGAATATTCTTAGAATATTCTAGGAATATCCTAGATTCATTTTCTATTCACATGTTAAAATAATACTTTCTAGAAGCTTCCCTTTCTACTATTACCAATATTTAATTACTTTACTATCTAGAGTTTGTATTTAAGAAACTATTTTTAAGGAATTATTTTTAGAAAACACACTAAATAAATATTTGAAAAAAAATTAAACTATTATTTAAAAAAAATTTATTCAATTCGGAAAGAGGGAGTTACACGGACTTTGTCTTCAAGGTCCTTAACGATGAATCATTCTAGTTGTTGCATGTAAATCTCTTCGGTCAATTCTCCATTCGAGAATACTGTTTTAACATCCATCTGATTAATAAGTAGCTTGTGAATTGCACTCAGAGCAATCAATATTCTGATGGTCGTCATCCGCACTACTGGAGCATATGTGTCGAAGTAGTCGATCATCTGCTTCTGAGAAACCCTTTGGCAACCAACCTTACCTTGAACTTGTCAACAGTTCCATCGGCCTTCATCTTCTTCTTGAAGATCCATTTACATCTGATTGGTTTAGCTCCTTCAGGTAGATCGACCAACATCCAAGTATTATTAAAGGTTATTGAGTCATACTCGTCATTTATAGCTCCCTCCAGAAAATAACGTCTCTGGTCTTCATCGTCTCAACATAGGTAAACGGATATGCTTCCACATGATAGGTGACAAAATCATCTCCGAATTTCTTTTATCTCCTCACTCGCTTAGACACTAGTTCTGCGAGTTCTGGTTCGAACTTTGTCTCTGGAATGACAACTTCTCTTTGGACTACATCTTCATTGGAGGCATTAGCCTCCTGTACACCTACACTATTCTTCGAAATATTCGCGATAACAATGTTCTTGTACTTTACAAATTTATCTACAAAGAATTATGCATCGCAAGATTCAATGATATAATTTGATTCTATATCAAGAAACCTCCGAGCATCACTCTTCTCAGCATAATCCAGGAAGATAGTCTTCATAGTCCTTGTACCTAGCTTTTGTATCTTCAAGTCTAGAAGCTTCACATACACCAGACACCCCCACACTAGAATGATATTCAAGTTGGATCTGACCTTGAACCAGAGTTCATGAGGAGTGATATCGTATTTCGCGTACGACACTTTGTTCAGAATGAAAGTAGCCGTAAGTACTGCTTCCCTCCAGAAGTAGTTTGGAAGACCCGTAGTTAACAGCATTGAGTTCATCATCTCTGTCAATGTCATGTTCTTTCTCTCAGCTACTCCATTTGATCAAGGAGAATACGAAGCAGTACTCTCATTGAAAATTTATGTTCTTTGCAGAATAATGCGAATTCAATAGACCTATACTCTCTGCCTCTATCACTTCTGAGTCTCTTGAGTTGTTGCCCTGTCTGATGTTCAGTGTCAGCCCTGAACTCTTTGAACTTCTCGAATGCTTCATCTTTTGACTTGAGTAGATAGACGAACGCATACTTCGAGTAGTCATCGATGAAGGTAATAAAATACTTTATCTTGGCCTTTATGCAAAACTGTTTGAAGTCACATATATCTTAGTGTACCAACTCCAGAAGATCTTTACTTCGGTTAACCCGCTTGAATGGTTTTCTTGTAATCTTTGTATGTGCACAGACCTCACACTTCTCCACCTCCTTACCCCCATATTTGGAGATAAGTCCTAGACTAGACATCTTGTTGATTCTTTTACAATTAACATATCCTAGTCTATTATGCCATAACTCAATAGAGTAACCATAAGAAGAGATTGCATTTATAATTTCATGCGAGTTACAAGTTGAAGTATGAATATCCCTTCGGTACAAAATACTTTTCTGAAGTATGTTCCTTTGTAAGATATTAACATCTTTCCGGTATTGATGTCCATCCTCAAGCCTGTGTTGCAAAGCAGACTTTCCGAGACCAGGTTCTTAGCTATCATTGGTACATGCTTCACATCTTGAAGCGTCAGTAACTTTTCTGAAGTCAGATTCAGTATCACCGTTCTGGTCCCAAGTACTTCATTTTGTGCCTAGTTCGCCACCATAACCTTCTCAGATGTAGGCTCGTATGTGGTGAACAACTCCCTCTTTGAGCAAACATAGAAGGATGTGCCAGTGTCCACCCACCAGTCGGTGTCGACACCAGTCGTGACAACATGCACAATTATAAAAACTTTGTTAGGCTCACCTTGCTCTGTCTGTTTGGGCTTGGATCTGCAGTCACTCCAGTAGTGGCCCTTCTTACCACAGTTAAAGCAAGTCACATATGACTTGGGCTTTGGCTTTGGGTTAAACGAGGCCGACTTCACCTTCAAATAGTTGAAGTCCTTCTTCTTTTTGTGAGAAGCCTTATGCTTCCCCTTAGAATCACCAACATGCACCAAGTTGGCCTTTGCCAACTGCTTGGACAGGGAGTCCTACTTTAGTTGTCCCGTGGCTTCATCTTCAATGTGAATCAAGTAAAGTAGATCCTCGAGCTGGATCTCCATCTTCTTATGGTACATGTCAGTCTTGAACTTGATCCAGCCTGGAAGAAGCTTGGTGACTATAGCCCCTACCATGAACTTGTCTTCCTGCTTCATGCCTTCTTCTTTCAGTTTCTGTTGCATCTTTAGTAGTTCATTGACTTGTGGTAGCATTACCTTCTCGTCTTCAAATTGCATAGTGAAAAAAAATTTGACGAGATAAATTTTGAACATTTTCTTGTTAGTTTTGTAATGCTTCTCAAGAGCTTTCCAAACAACACGTGCCTTCTCTTTCTTGTTGTATGACTCTGCCATTGAGTCGTCCATTGTATTTAGGATCAACAGCCTGTAGAGGCCATTGTCTTCTTTCCACTTGGAGTGTGAATCATGCGCCACACTAACTTTAAGTTCTCCTCCATCTTCAGGAATGGTAGGTTCTGGATCAACCAACACATAAGCAACTTTGATAAGTAGAAGATTCAGAGAGATCTTCCTCTTCTAAATGTTATAGTGTTCGCCATTAAACTTCTCAAGCTTGTGAAAGCTACTATCGAGAAGGTTTGAGCGGTTCTCCATCTAACTCGGTTCTTACTTTGAGATTGTTACTCCCAAGGCAGATCAAATATGGTAAAACATAAGCCAATAGCAGAGCTTCAAGCAAAACCCAAAAGTTCGCTCTCTACTAGAACCCAAGTTTTCATCGAGACACAGAGCTTCCGAAAAATAAGTTTGCCCTCTGATGAAATCAATTCCAACGAATCACAGAATCCAATGGAAATTTTGGCTCACCAGAAACTTGCAAGAGTCTCTCTTCAAGAGATGCATAACTTCTAAGAAGCACACCTCCAAGAACAGGTTACAAACTGACTACCAAGAAAAAGAAACTACAATAAACGTGTTCTTCTCTTTACGTTCACAGATGCTACAATGAGATAGAATAGTACAAAGAGAATAAGAAGAAAGATCAAAAAAGAACTCATGCTGGGGTGATTAAAACCACCGGTGCTCAAAGCAAGATTCGTCCTTATCTGCGATCTGCTCTCAGGAACCAGCAAGCTCTCGAAGAACTTCTGGAACGCTCGCATCATCTCCCTCCTGGACTCGCACGAACTCCTGGACTCCTCTTGTGGCACAACAACCTTTCTCCAAATCTCTCTCCCTTTCTTGAATCGGTCTCTTTTTTGAATACTCTTCTTATGAGGGATGAGAGGAGAGTATTTATAGAGGAACCTGGCCACATAGTCGGTTACAAAGAGATAAGAACATAATTAATTCAAATCCCACAAAATCAAATCTGAATTAAGGACGCAATATTTCTATAACCGACTCTGAACAGCCTCAGCACATCATCGCAGCAGCGCAGCGGCACAGTGTTCGCGGGGCTTAGCTCCAATGGAATAAATTTCAAGAGAATGACAAAAAGCTTAAAAGCTTCAATGAAGGAATTAATCATTTTTTATCCTAGTAAAACACCCCCACATGGCACCCATGTGACCCACCACATCCCATGTGCACATCTCAACACAAGCAAAGCATTATATTGAGATACCCACTTGGTGGTGTAACTAATGTGGGACTATCTTTCATAGTCCAAAGGCAAAAATACCAACAAATATAACCCTAACGTAATTCTTGATGTTGCAAAGTGAGAAATTAAGTTACAAAAATAATCCCTACTTTTTTTCATCCGATGCAAAAAATACGCCCTACTTAAGGGTATGTTTGGTAGGAGAAAAAAGTGGGAGAAAAAAAAATGGAGGATGGAAAAGTGGAGGGAATGATTCATTTTCTCTTGTTTTGTTTGGAAGAAAAAGTAGAAGGAATGAAAAATGAAGGGATTGCTTTTCCCTGCTAATCTAAGAAATTGAATCCTTCCAAAAATGGAAGAAAAAATGTATGCTTATATCAATTAACAATTATACCCCCATATGAATTGTATTATTTAAAATTATTCATGAAGTCAAATAATAAATAAATGTTTTTAATTGAAGATAAAATTGATAAAACCTATATTTTTTTATTTTATTTTCTTCTATTTTTTTCATCCATACCAGATAAAGAAAAGTGGATCTCCTCCCTTTTCCATCCTTGCTACCAAACATAAAAAAAAAAAAAAAAAATTCTTTTCTTTTCCTTTGAAAGAAAAATACATCATACTCTTTTTTCTTCTTTCCAATTTTCTCTCCTTTCTACGGAACCAAACGTAAGTGACGAGTGACCTAGAATGAGCTGGCTACCAGGTTATTTGCGCGTGCAACCTAGTTAAAGTAGAAAAATGCAAGCACACAAATCTTGCAAATGAAAAAAAAAAAAGAAAAGAAACTCTAATATTCAAGAGAGAATCACATGGCACAACGCTATGTTCTCAACAATCCCGCAAAGGACGCAGCCTCTTTTTCCATTCTTCATGTCCAAGACGCATTTGGATGAGTCACATTCTTTGTTAATTTGATGAAGAAAACACTGTCGTCGCGCTAAATTGATGTTCCATTTTTTTTTTCAGAAAACAAATTGATGTTTAGTAAAGAAAAGAAAAAATGTAGGAGAGTACAATAATTTTCAAGTGTACGGAAGACAGATGTAAGATCGGGAAGGATTAGGGAGTTAAATAAGTAACTGTAGAAGAGGTGCTCATGCGAGTTGGTTACGGCCTTGTTATATAAAATTAAAGGACAAATTACTAAGAACGAGCACAATTTTCATTTTTTTTTCCCTTCATAGTCTTAAACGATTATATATGTACTAAAAATCTCTATTCTTACATGAAGAGGAGACAAAAGTTACAAACGAAAACCTTAGCCAAATGGTAGGTCTACGTGTTTGTGAACATCTCATCGTCTAATTTGTTGAGGTCGAATCAAAATTCGTTACAGAAACTGTAACCATCTTGTGAGAGGTAACTAGTCTTCCTGGACTGATGTTGAAATATTACTTGGAGATAAACTGACTATTAAGTGATGACCTTATTGTATGTTGAAGGTCATAGGATTTAAAATAGTCCAATATATGATGTGCACGGCTATTATTATGCAAGATAAAATAATTACCAAGTTTGAACAATTCGTATAACCACATACATGCTAATCAATTTTTTTCTTTTTTCATTCATCTCTTTTAAACAATCAGAACAAGAAGCAGTAAAAGCTGAACATGATCTACTTTGTATGTGAATATTGTACACCTTTTCTTTTAACTTTGACATAGATCTTTAATATTTCTCAATTTTTTGTACAAAATATATATAGACGTGTTTTTGGATTAATTACATAGTTACCAAAATAGAAACAAAATTTTTAAAATATTGGTAAAAGGTTGGACAACAAAATATTTGATGTCTTTATAAGCAAGGTCAAATCCGAGGACGGCAGAGACAAAGACCGACCCGTATTCTCTTAAAAAAAAAAAAAAAAAAAACTACTAAAGTGCTTGAACTCATGGGTTAACTCAACATTAGTCCAAATACTACAGGTTTTAATAGATTTTATGACTTATAATCCACTAGTATATATGCACCTGTTATTATTAGAAAAACTAAAAAATAGTTGATATAATATTCTAATTTTTATTAAGACTACTTAAAAAGACTAAAAAATAGCTACTTTAATTATTCTAAATTTATTATTATATTAGTGTGATTTTTTTTTTTTTGACTTTCCGGTACAACGCATGGGACCTGACGTAACACTCGAAACTTTTGTGCACACTGCATTGCATGTCTTTGGGTCCACTGTCTCTCAACTTCCACCATTTATAAGTGGAAAGAACAATACGCTCCCGTGACTCGATTTACTGACCTTCTGTCACCCATTCGGGGTCTTATACCTCTTTTCGATAACCACAAGAGTCACTCGAGTTCGGTGCCTGCAAAACTATTTAAGAAGACCAAAAGAATGCTCCCGTAATTACCTAGCTGTCTCTGTTAAATTTATAGAATAATTTTAATTAGCAAACATATGTAAGGATAACCGAACTCGGGTGATCTTTGTGATTACCGGAGAAAGATGTAAGACCCTGGCTCGATGGCGGAAGATCGGTGGATCGAGCTACGGAGACGTATTGTTCTTTCAATTTACTTGGTGGGAGTTGGGAGCAGTGGGCCCAAAAAACATGCAACACAGCATGCAAAAAGTCCTGAGCATTACGCTCTGCTGCATATCTCAAAAAAAAAACATATGTAAGGATATATTTGAAAAAAAAAATGACACAGATACAAAGTCCCGAACGTTATGCTGCGTATATCAAAATATATATATATATATATATATATATATATATATATATATATATATGTAAGGATATATTTGAAAAAAAAATGACACAGATACAAAGTCCCAAACATTAGACTGTGCATCTAAAAAATATATATGTATAAGAATATATCTGAAAAAAAAAAAAAACTGATACAGATATGACACAATGCTTACTGAGTATACTTTGGAGTATCTGTGTGGTGGTACTCCTCGATACTTACAAGAGAAAAAGATTGTCAAGTTATGTACTGCCAACCTATAATAGATATAGACAACAATGTAAATATTTTCAAAGTAACAAGCAAGTTTGTGAAAAATGGTTAAAGGGGGGTGGTGTCTTAAGCCATAAATAGGTAAGGATTGGTTCAACCTTATCCCAGTGGCAGTTATCAGTTATGGAGAACCCCTCCCATTCCTGGGTCAAACACTCCAACCAATTCCCTCCAACTGCCGTCCATGCCGTGTTCTATGACTTCATCTAGGAGGGGCAGGCCTGTCATTTCACTCATTTGCTCTGCCCATATATAACTAACTACAACACCCACCTCCTCCCTCGATCTCATTTAAGCAGAGACAACACACACACAAACAGGAGACCGAGAAAAAAAAAACAGAGATGGAATTTGGAGACTTTGGAATTCATTCTTCTACTACTCCTCCTTCCTATGCCTATGCTGTGTGTCTTTGTAGAATATGTCACGAAGAGGAGGAAGAGAAGTCGACGACGATGGAAAGTCCGTGTTCTTGCTCAGGAACTCTCAAGGTGAATATATATATATAGTACATATCCAAAACTCTGCTTTTTGTTTGATCAAGATAACAGGGCCAGTCCAGGAATAAGTCTGACAAGACTTCGAATTTTGGACAACCCTCTTCATAGGACAACCACCCAGGGTATTTAGTTTTCTTAGGACCGTCCCGGACAAACCCAACTTGAACCTATATCTTCTCAATAGAGGGAAAGCGCAACCAAAATTAGCTCCGGCTAAGACAACCCAACCCCGGCCCCGGAACGGCCCTGACTAGAAAACATGCCATCTGTTCGTGTGATTGATGTTGGCCTGGAATTTTTTTTGGTCTGCAGTTTGCTCACAGGGAATGCATACAGAGGTGGTGTAACGAGAAAGGGAGCACAATATGCGAAATATGTCTTCAGGTTAGGAATCAAGAAAGTTTTTCTTTTGATTTTGATTTTTTTGGAGTTTATGTGAATTCTGCTGAGAATTTAGAACATCATAAATATTATGGTTGGTTTCAAGATTGGAGATGACTATACTAAAATTTGTATAGTACTCGGTTTTTTTTTTTTAGCTTTTTAATTCATATGATCATAATCAGCTCTTATTTTATAATGAAAGCAAAGATTTTTCTCTTTCTTGCTCTGTTGTGTGGACAGTTCTTCTGTTTGTTCTTCCACCTTTATTTACTTTTTGTCAATTCTGCTGTTTGTTCTTCCACTTTCTTTTATTTTAGGATGAATAGACAGAGTTTGAAATTGGAACCATGCTCGTATGGAATAAAAATTTGCTTCAATTTTATGTAGATTAACTCAAAAATTCATTTACCAATGTCAAAAGAGGAATTACTTTTTACTGGATAAATCTTCAGGATATTTTCAGACCCTTCGCTAATTTCGGTTTTATTTGCACCAGAAATTTGAACCCGGATACACGGTTCCTGTAAAGTTGGCTTTGATTGATATAGCAGTGACCATCAGGTATTTTCCAACCCTATCTCTCTTTCTTTTATTATGATTAAGTTTCATAAAATTATAGTGTTTGGCATTTCACAATCCCATACCGACCGATATCCGATTATGACCGACACCGACATTGGAGGTATATTTTTCGGTCTATTCGGCGAAGAAATTTGAACGAAAAAGACCAATTAGCAATGGTGTAAAAGCATAGTAAGATTGTAAAAGTATATGTAAAAGAGAAAAACGTATCTATCGCATGTAAACCAATCGGCAAAGGTGAGTACTATTTCATTCGAATTCAAAACTACTAAGAAATGACACTGAAAATACTTAAAGTTATGTCTAAATGTATCAAATATATTTTCTAAAATGTTAATAATTTATTAATATTTATTTGCTTTTCGATACCAAAAAATCTGATACTCCGATCCGAAACGACAGATACTGTCGATACCGTCTATTCCGATACTCATAGAAATGATCCGATTGCGATTCTGATACCGATACTACGGAACCTTAATCAACCATTTTATTGATAGAACAAATCAATCATGAATTAGTAATCAGTATGCACTTTATTAATAGATATGATGAATGTCACTAAGATTCTCACCAATGATTATTGATTTTCCCCTCTTCATAACCATATAATTGTAACAGAAACTTACATTTTGCTTACAGAGGAAGTTTGGAGGTCCCCAGGCTAAATTATGAGTCTCGAAACCAAGGCAGGGTCGACGACGAATCGGGCGAAGACTACCCCGAGTGCTCGCCCGCATCCGACAGGGGCGTCAGCATCTGCAGATCCATAGCTATCATAGTAAGAACAGTTCTACACTGTGTCAAAATTTTGATTAATTCAGCAATAGGTAATGATAGCTGTAACTTTGCATCCTATGGTTTGCTAAACTCAAAATTTCATTTGCAGGTCACATTGTTTCTGCTGGCCAGAAACTTCCTCTTCGTCGTATCGACCGACGCTGGCCACTACCCATACAAGCTCGCCACGGTAAGTTCATGATCACTAGTATACTGCTCGATTTTGGCATTCTAATTTCATACATTCGTCAATTTTGTAGCATATCGAGACAACTTCAAAAATATATCTTATGGTACAAAAGCGCAATTTAAATACTTATATTACCAGATATTCTTTTGAAGTGTTTCCGATACGGAAGGTACTTCAAAAGAACAATTTACGAAGTCGGGATATCAACATAGAGTGTGTTCTTGTTTTCTGTCAGTTGGATCTTACGGATTCCGAAACTTGTAGGTATATATGCTAAGGGCGTGTGGGATCATACTGCCTCTCTATTTCCTAATGCGACTGATTGCAGCATATCAGAAGTGGCGGCTGCAGCATCAGCGATATGTGAGTTACTAATTTCTTTGATGAAACCAAATATAAAAAAATTCTCCTGTTATGAAGAATCAAAACTGAAATGTTGCTGTTTCTGAATCAGGAAAGAGATGTCTCGGCCACCCATAGAGCCCAAGGAGAAGAACAAGGGCAGGTGGCACACCTTACAATTCAAATTCACTCATGAGCTCCAAACAAAAACAAGAGAGGATCTATACTTTTTTTTTTTCCTTTCTTACTGTAAAAATGTGGACTCTGCCCAATGTGCCAATTATACACAGTGTAGACAGTTTTTTTCTTCTTTATTTATTTATTTATGTACGTACATACGTTGAGTATTTTAATCGTCTTTTAATTAACTTTTTTGTACTTGTAAAAAGCAAAATATATCAGAAGAATAAAGTATATTTTTCTTAAAAAAAAGTTCTTCTTTACGCAATTATCTAGCTACCATCGTTAAATTTAATAAACAATTTAGTTAGTAAAATTATGTAAAGACATATTTAGAAGAAGAAAAATTTACGGTGAACCCAACTTTCTATTATTATATAGGAGTATATATAGTTTGAATACTACTTCACTTGTAGTTCAATGCCCTTACAAGTGGGGGGCGCCAAAGAAGAGTGCTACTCTCCTTCATTTTTTAAGGTCACTTGTACCTGGTTTTGCTTGTTTCTGCTCAAATGTTTCCTATGCCTTAAAGTTGAAGAAGACCAAAGAAACTAGGATGGCAATGGAAAGGGAAGTAGCTTTGGCGAGGCACAAAGTAGCCGTCCAAGCAACTTATATGTTGGTTATTTGATTCCCTTCACTTTAAGCTATGTCCTGTTCTCTCTTTGGCTAGCTCAGGTTTCAGAAGACACCAACAAATAGAAAAAATTCAATTTATTGAAAAATAGTTTATATATTTAAATATATTTGCATTAAAATTTATTTTATATATATATATATATATATATATATATATATATAAATTTATTATAGATTTAATTATATTTTATTACGGATATATCTATACTATTTATAAAAATTATTTATCTTTCGTAAGTTTTTTTTTTAATTAAATTGGTTGAGTATTTAATTACGACTTGGACGGATAAGAGGGAAGTTGGTTTCACTTTTTATTTATGTTCCTAAGTTTTTTTTTTTAAATAAATTGGTTGAGTATATACTTTCGATTTGGATGGCTCAATTTTGAGCCGATTCTAACTCGCATTATAATAAGATTGGAGATTGGAGATCATATATATATCCACATTATCTTCTCTCTGGAATGTTGATGTGTCTCACATTTGTTAAGTGTCAACATAGGATTTTGGGTGGCAGAAGACTAAAAACTAGATCATCTTTGAAATTTTGTAGACTTTAGTCCTGGAATCACCTTCTTGTTCACCAAGTAGTCTATCCCCTTCTCGCTGATATGGCTGAGCCGTCTGTGCCACAACTCAGTAGACGCATTAGTAGCTGTGTTCACCTCATGTGTCCCATGTGCGCTCTCTTCCATATAATAGAGTCCGGAATTCTTGCTTCCTCTGGCAATCACCATCAAACCTCTGAAAATTTTCCACTGACCGTTTCTGAAGAGGTTGAAGAAACCATCTCCATCCAACCTTCCAACCGACACCAGGTTAAAACGGATATCAGGGACATGACGGATATCTTTGAGAACAAGAACAGCACCCGTCTTTGTCCTCAAATGCACATCTCCAACAGCAACAGCTTTTGATACATCTCTGTTGTCCATCTTCAACACTCCACAGTGGCCTGTTGTGTAAGTAGTAAATAGTGCCCTATTGTGAGATACGTGAACTGAAATACCTGAGTCCACCAGCCAATGGTTATCATCGTAGACGAGGTTCATAACTACTTCATCACCTACAATGATCACGTAGCCTCCATGTGTCGAGGTCGTCGATGTAGTGTTCTCACTTTGCATCCCCTTGTCGCCCTTCTTCTCCCTCTTCCAAGCGAAACAGTTTCGCATGATGTGGCCCTTCTTACCACAATGGCAACACTCCGAGTCCTCGTACCGACCCTTGGACTTGCCCCTGCTCTTGTCTCTGCCACCAGATGTGTCACGACCCGCACCCTGGATTTGGGCATGAGTCATGAGTACGTCCAGCCTACGTCGCAGTGTCGGCGGTAGAACGTTGTACAATAAGCAACAAGTATAATCTACAACCCACAATATATATATATATATATATATATATATATATATATATATATATATATATATATATATATATATCCACACTATACTCAATCACAAGTGCTAGATTAAATGAATACACCAGAGATAATAAAGAAATAATAGTCTCGATGCGGGTCCAAGAAGTCTCCAAAAAAAAATTGAATATCCAAGGAACAATATTCAAAATACTCTAAAAAAATTGTCGGAGAATAATCCGGTCCAAAATAACTAACAAAACTACTACTTTACTAAACTACTCCATCGCAGACGGGGTCTGAGCTGCTAACTCTCCATGATCCTCCTGAAGGGCAAGATTAGGCTCAGTTATGTCGCTAGCATACGGTCCATAATGTGTAGGGATCGCATCCTCATCGTAGTCACATAAAATATGGTTATCCAGTCAGGAAAGGAATGAGTACATCACAGTTAAAATAGTTCCAACACATGGTAGAAGCTATAAGACAATAAATAGTAAAGAATATATGATAGCAACAAAACTGAAATCACAATAAGGCAACCAAAATAACTAAATTCCAAAGTCCTGTCATGGCAAAGATGTAGTACAATATCTCCAAGCAACATAGGAAATAACTGTAATGTATGGAAGAACAGATAAGAACAAACTACTCTACGTGATTTGAAATACCTTATTGACATGTGAACGGCTAAGGGTAAAATTCGACAAACCACACGTGTTGTGCATGGCTGCTATTGTCACGCCCCAGTCCTAAAATATCGAGGGACTAGACACGTGGCAATGGCCAGCAGTACACACCGATGGACAACCCAATTTAATGGATCCATCGGACATACTTAAGCTGTAATATAGGTCTACAACAATAAGTCAAAAACTAATCTCATCCACACACAGAATAATAAGATCAACAGCAAATAAAGAAAGTACATCAACGTCCAGTCACAGCAAAGTATGTCGGGGAACAACCCGATAAAAGTCTAAAAACAATGGTTCATCAGACCAGAACAAAGGAGTCCAGAAATAAGTATCTGATGAGTACAAATATCATAATCTCAAGAAAAGTCTTCAGCCATCACCTCTGCTTCTAAGTTTGGTACCGCTTCAACAACAGCTTCTGGTACAGCTTCAGCTCATGTCCCGTAAACCTCGGGATAATGCTCTTCTGCTAAACCTGGGGACATCATCCGGATCCAGGTCCTCAGGGGACATAGCAAGGTACAGATAATATAAGCCAAATAAAATACAGTAAAATAGTAAATAGCATAAGCAGGGTATCTACATAACTATCTATGTGAAAATGCAACTGAGAGCATCACTAGTACTCAGGCTGAGACCGCTACAAGCTCTGTGTCGGGGAGCCGGTAGCAGTAATAACAAGTAATGGGTCTAGCTCTGCTCGAGAGTCTACAACCTCACAATAGTAGTATATATATATATAACAGCCTGTAGTCTGTGTGTCTCTCCCCACCCAATGTAACCACACGTCTCATGTCCATGTCACGTGAGATCAGAGCTAATGCATCAAGTCATAATCTAAGAATAAAATATCTATGTCCATCCTGTATCCTACACAGAATCACCTTGAATATCTCAGGAAGATTTTGTCAATGTATGGTGTCAAGTGTCCTAGGTTATAATGTACTTGATAAACAAGCACGAGAATGTAAAGGGTCTCGAATGTCCATCACTAAATGACTACACAACTCCGCGTACAGGGTTAGCACCCGACTGTAATCGGACGCTAAGTATGTCATACGGTCCTAGGTTTAAGCATGTACAACAGTCACAAAAAATAAGCAAGAGAACAAAATGAATTAATAAACTGTAATTTATGGCAAGGTACACTTGCCTGGGGTTGGAATACCAGTAGCGGTCCCTGTATCAGTGGGTCCAGTAAATACTCCTCCAAAAGCTGAAATGAACATTACCAACAGTCTCAGAACATAGAAAATAGCTAGAAACGCCTGTCCTTAAGTCCAGTTTGGACACAAGAGCAAGAACGACATTTCTGGGCCAAAGCGGGATCCATATGTGGGCCGTTTTGCACCGAAAATCGGGTCAGGGTCAAAGGTCTCCAAATCAGTCCAACTTAGTGTCAACAAGTCAGGAACATTGATACGAACCCAATGGAACTTCCAGAATTGGATTCCGATGAGCCATTCTCAAAATTGCCCGTCAAGTGGAGCCTGTGGGGCCCACGACACGCAATTTTTTCAACGTTCTCAGAATTGAACCAAACTTGACTCACAGGACCAGCGTATTGCTACGAGTCCGATGGCGTAAGTTTCGTCTCGATCCGACGTGTATACACTAAGTTACAGCGAAATACAGAAAAGTCGGATACGGGGTGTTGTCCGCGGATACACACTGATTCCGGTGTGCACGCACATCCGAATTAGCTTCTGTAAAATTCCATACGTCCGTATCAACGACGCGCACGTATCGGTAAAGACCGCACGTGACCAAGTCGTCCCGTTTGACGGGGCGTACTCAGTTCCGGGGTGAAACAGGGCTTAGTTTTTCCTATTTTTGGATCGCGGTTCGCGATCACCACAGGTCGCGATGCATCGAGCGGTTCGCACGGGCACCGAGGTGGTCATACAGGCTACGCGATAAAACTGACGGAATAGGAAACAGAGCTACGAGTCAAAAGTTATGGGTACCTGAACAGGGTTCAAAAGTCCGATTTACGCGTCCGAGTCGAGTCTCCGTGTCCTGGTTCTGTGTCCAAACCGCGTCCTGACTTGGGTAGGGTTTCTGCGTCGTGTTCGTGCTCGCCGGAGTCGGCCTGGGGTGCTGGCGGAGGCAGCGCCGGTTCTGGGTGGTCGTCGACGGTCTGGACGGCCGGATTCAGATGCTGCGGCGGCCGGACGTCGCCTGGACGAAGGAAAGCTCGGGTTCGACTTGGACTGGGACTGGGTTCTGGGTTCTGGGTCCGGCAGGTGGTCACTGGTGGTTCGGCGGGAGGTTCCGGGGGTCTGGAGGTGCTGCGCCGGGTGGTCGGAGACGGGAGGGAGGTCGTCGGAGTTGATGGGTCTGAAGGGGATATCCGGCGGAGGCTACCTAGGTTTATATAGGGTCGAAGGAGAGAGTTAGGGCCGGACGTTGGCCAGAAACTGAAGGGGAACCGTCGTCGGGTACGGGGGAGGTGAACCGGGGAGTCTGCCGGCGGCCACGGCGGCGGAAACGGCCGCCGGCAGTGGGAAAGTCGGGGTTGTTCGAATTTGGGGGGTTAGGGTTTTCACACGGGTTGGGTCGGGTGCTGGCGGGTCGGGTCTGACCCGGATCCGACCCTCTAGCTGAGCGGTCCGGGTTGGTCAGACCGGCCGGTCCGGTCCGGTTCAGTCTCAGGGTTTGGTTTGGTCTTTATTAATTTGGTTTAATTAATCAGTTAAATTTTAACAATAGTTTTTAATGCTTTAAAAATTCATCCGGGATCCAATAAATTCTCGGAAAAATATTCCATGTCTGGTTTTTAATTTTACACTAGAAAATATAATTTTCATCACATTTTAATATTATTTATTATCTTTTAAAAATTTATTTTAAATTAGACTACCTTAATTTATTGGTTTAAAAATTACAGAAAATGCTAATTAATTCCAGAAAATTAAATTTAAAAATTCTTAAAAATTTTAGGTGATTACAATCTACCCCCTTAAGAAAATTGCGTCCTCGCAATTAAAGATAAAGCTACTAAAGAACAGAACTATGGAATTTACAAAAATTTCTTAGGTTATACCTGCATCCTCGAATAAATGGGGATATCTCTGGCGCATGATATCCTCCCTCTACCAAGTAGATTCACCAGGTGAGTGCTGCTTCCAAGCCACACGAACCAGTTTAATTGTCTGCCCTCGCAGTGTCTTCTCACTGGTGCCGAGTATACCCACTGGTTGTTCTTCATATCTCAGGCTTGGGCCTACTGCGATCTCAGAATGATCAACTATGTGACTTTGGTCAGTCACATACCTTCTCAACTGTGAGACATGGAATACATCATGCACTCCCTCTAAAGATGGAGGTAATACAAGACGATAGGCTACCTCACCAATGCGCTCCAGAATGTCAAAGGGCCCAATGTACCTTGGACTCAACTTGCCTCTGCTCCCAAAGCGAATGGTTCCTCGATTAGGTGAAATCCTCAGGAATACATGTTCTCCTTCCTTGAACTCCAAGGGACGTCGGTGTGTATCATCCCAATGCTTCTGTCTGTCCTGAGCTGCACGGAGATGATTCTGGATTTGTTTCACTTTCTCCATTGTTTGCATTATCAACTCTGGACCCAAAATTTGACGCTCTCCTACGTCACTCCAGCATATCGGTGATCTGCACTTCCTACCGTATAACGCCTCGAAAGGTGCCATCTTGATGCTTGCCTGATAACTGTTATTGTAGGAGAACTCCACCAAATGTAAATGATCTTCCCAAGACCCTCCAAAATATAACATACATGATCTCAGCATATCCTCCAGGATCTGAATTGTACGTTCTGATTGACCATCTGTCTGTGGATGATAGGCAGTGCTGAATTTGAGTCTGGTGCCAAGACTCTCCTACATGCTTCACCAGAAATGAGATGTAAATCTCGAATCTCGATCTGATACGATACTAACGGTACTCCATACAATCTTACGATTTGTCGCATATACATGTCGGCTAGTACCTCTGTGGACTGTCCAACTCTAAACGGCAAGAAATGTGCCGATTTAGTGAGTCAATCCACGATAACCCATACCCCATCTCTTTCGCTGGGGCTCATTGGGAATCCTGTGACGAAGTCCATGGTGATATGTTCCCACTTTCATTCTGGGATGGGAAGCGGCTGCAACATTCCTGCAGTCCTCTGATGCTTGGCTTTTACTTGTTGGCAGACTAAACATTTAGCTACAAATCTTGCAATCTCTCTCTTCATTCCATGCCACCAATAATACTGCCTTAGATCTCGATACATCTTTGTTCCTCCTGGATGAACAGAGTATATGGAGCTATGTGCTTCAGTCATTAGCTCCTGTCTTAGTTCTCCATTTGGAACATATAGGCGATCTCCGCACCTTAATGTCCCATCCTCATGTATGCGAAGTCCCGTTTGCTTGCCTGCTTCTGTCTTCTCTTTGAGTCTTCGAAATCTAGCATCAGTAGGCAAAGCTTCTTTAATTCTTTCCACAAGCGATGACTTCACTTCCAGATTAGCCAGCAAGCCACTCAGTCTTGGTAGAATAACCTCTATCTGTAGCTCCTGTAGATCTTTCAATAGCTCAAGCTGCATCGTCAAGAAATAAGCCGTAGGCTTCCTGTTGAGTGCGTCTGCTACTACATTTGTTTTCCCTGGATGGTACTGCAGATCTATATCAAAATCCACCATCAACTCAAGCCAGCGTCTTTGCCTCATGTTAAGCTCCTTCTGAGTATATACATACTTCAGACTTTTGTGGTCAGTGAAGATTTCCACCTTCTCACCATAAAGATAATGCCTCCAAATCTTCAGTACAAATATTACAGCAGCTAGCTCCAGATCATGTGTTGGGTAGTTCTTCTCATGAACCTTCAACTGTCTCGATGCATAAGAAATAACTTTGCCATGTTGCATCAAAACACAACCTAGACCACTACCTGACGCATCGCTATAAACAACAAAACCGCCTAACCCTGAAGGAAGAGTCAAGACTGGTGCTGTTGTTAGACGCCTCTTCAATTCTTCAAAGGACATCTGACATTCTTCTGTCCATGCAAACTCTTGATCTTTCCGTGTCAACTTCGTCATTGGCTCCGCAATCCTTAAGAAATTTTCTACGAACCTTCTGTAATATCCAGCAAGTCCTAGAAAACTCCTCACCTCAGCAACTGATGTTGGTGTAGGCCAAGTCTCAATGGCAGCC
The DNA here is from genome assembly GCA_036927795.1 of Iris macrosiphon. Classification (NCBI taxonomy): domain Eukaryota; kingdom Viridiplantae; phylum Streptophyta; class Magnoliopsida; order Asparagales; family Iridaceae; genus Iris; species Iris macrosiphon. The sequence continues at coordinate 290,403,582 of JAYESA010000005.1, forward strand.
ACCTTCTCTGGATCAACTGACAGTCCTTCTCCTGAGATAATATGCCCTAAGAATGGCACATTATCCATACAAAACTCATATTTACTGAGCTTAGCATAAAGCTTCTCCTGCCTCAACGTCTCTAGCACGATTCTGAGATGCTCCTCGTGCTCTTCGTGGCTTTTGGAATATACCAGAATGTCATCAATAAACACAACCACAAATTTATCCAAGTATTGATGGAAAACTCGATTCATCAAGCTCATGAACACAGCAGACGCATTGGTTAAACCAAACGGCATTACTAAGAACTCATAGTGTCCATACTTAGTCCTGAAGGCTGTCTTCGGGATATCTTCCTTTTTCACCCTAATCTGGTGATAACCGGATCTAAGGTCAATCTTCGAAAATACCCTAGCTCTACTCAATTGATCAAATAAGTCATCAATGCGTGGCAAGGGATACCGGTTCTTAATGGTCACAGCGTTTAACGTCCTGTAATCAATACACAGGCGAACTGTTCCATCCTTCTTCGGTACAAAAAGTATGGGTGCTCCCCAAGGTGAAACACTGGGCCGGATAAAACCCTTTTCCAGAAGTTCATCAACTTGCTTCTTCAACTCTACTAACTCCTTAGGTGCTAGTCTATATACCGATGAAGTGATAGGCTTTACTCCTGGAGTTAAGTCTATTGTGAATTCTATTTCCCGATCAGGTGGTAAACCTGGAAGATCATCGGGAAATACATCCACAAACTCTGATATAACTCTTGGGTAACTTGACTCCCTTTCTTCAGATAATACCCTAAGAGTTGGCTGAACACCCTGCTCTACAGCTCCTCGAAGAAATTCAAACTCTGAGTGTCCAGGTGGTCTGAATATAACTTTTCCAAGCCGACAATCAAGAGTAGCATGATACTGACTTAACCAGTCCATACCAAGTACAACATCATAGTCAGGCATAGAAAAGATCAAAAATTGGGCTCGTATTTCTCTTCCACAGACTACTACCGAACATGATCTACAGATAACACTTACCAGTATAATTCTACCTCCCGTAAGAATTCTCTTAGTCTTCGGAAGGGGTGCAGTAGCTACTCTATGGGTGGCTACGAAGCTAGCAGCTATGAATGAATGCGGTACTCCAGAATCAAATAAAGCTACAGCAAGTAATAAAGCTACTAAAATAGTACCTGCTATAACTTCTCCAGCAATAGCTTTTTCCTGAACAGCCATTGCAAATGCCTGACCTCGTCCCTGAGCTGGACCCCTCTGCTGACGAGCCTGTTGGAATAGTGCTGCTTGAGGTGGCAATGGTGGTCTCGGCTGATATCCTCCTGGAGCTGGTGGTCTGACTCCTTCAACTCCCGTCTGCTGTGCTCCCACTGCTGGATAATCTGGCCTTGGTGCAGGTAGAGCTAGTCGTGGTGCTCCCTCTCGGCGTTCAGAGCAGTCCCTGGATATATGCTGGTTGGATCCACAAACTAGGCATAGTCCCAATTTGCGTCTGCACTCCTTCTCAATGTGGCCTAACTTGCCGCAGAAATGACAAGTAGGTAGAGTTCTTGGTGCTGCTCTCTGAGGTAGATTTTTCTGGAGTCGCTTTACAGAATCCCCTTGTGATGCCTTGGATGGTACTGAGGTAAATGGCCGCTTCAGACTTGACTCCCTCCTGGTGCCGCGCTCCATGCGTCGTGCTGCAGCAAGGACGTTGTTGTACGATGTAGGTACAACAGATCCAATCAACCTCTGAAGCTCGAACATGAGTCCGTCAAAGAACTTCTCCGCCTTCTCTTCTTCGGTAGGAATTAGAGAAGGGGCGAAACGACTCAGGCGAATGAATTCGGCATTATACTCCTCCACCGTCATATTGCCCTGGATGAGGCGGTTAAACTTGTCTCAGAGTTCTGATCTAGCAACAGCTGGGATATACATCTCTTGGAAGAGTCTGGAGAACTCCTCCCAAGTGACTCGGTCATGTCCGAGCCTCCTCTCTTTGGCTAGCCACCAATGGTGCGCGTTGTCCGTCAGTTGCATTCGGACAGCAGTCATCCATCTCTCCTATGGAAGTTCAGCTGCTTCCAACTGATGTTGTGTATTTGTGAGCCACTCATGCACTTCAGTTGGTCCTTCCTTGCCCAAAAAGGTACGGGGCTTGAGTTGACGGAAATCAGTGATAGATCCCGTCGCTGGTCGCCTAGCTTGCGGGTTTGCCTGCTCCAATGCATTTACTAGGCTGGTTCTCAGGTACTCTGCCTCCTGACGATGCGTCTCTTGTTGAACTTGCTGTTGGGCTTGCATCATGGCGTAAAACATCTGGAACATCTGTTGTCCGTCCATTGCTTGCCCTGGTGGAAAGACAGGCATCTGCGGAGTGAACTGCGGCGGAGGTGGGATGTCGTCACGCCTGAACCTTGAGTTATGCTGCTCAGCTTGTCCAATTTGAGAGGATTGACCTCTGTTCTCTGGTGTAACTCCATCTCCATAGGTAACCACAGCGTCTTGTGGTGTACTTAAAGGAATTTTATCTCCATTTCTTGGATCCATCTTTCTGCATCCAAAATAAATTTTATGAGAACGGTTAGTAGAGTCAAAGCAAGATTCAAATCAAGTACATAATTCGAATGCGATATAGAGTTTCAAAAATGATTCAACAAATGGATGAGATACTATAACCTATCATATCCTTTTACAGGTTTGTTCGGTCCCTAAGTTGAAACCAAACAATTTTGTCGTTGACCTGCATGGGCCACCACAAAAACTATGTCACGCCCCAGTCCCAAAATATCGAGGGACTAGACACGTGGCAATGGCCAGCAGTACACACCGATGGACAACCCAATTTAATGGATCCATCGGGCATACTTAAGCTGTAATATAGGTCTACAACAATAAGTCAAAAACTAATCTCATCCATACACAGAATAATAAGATCAACAGCAAATAAAGAAAGTACATCAATGTCCAGTCACAGCAAAGTATGTCGGGAAATAACCCGATAAAAGTCTAAAAACAATGGTTCATCAGACCAGAACAAAGGAGTCCAGAAATAAGTATCTGATGAGTACAAATATCATAATCTCAAGAAAAGTCTTCAGCCATCACCTCTGCTTCTAAGTTTGGTACCGCTTCAACAACAGCTTCTGGTACAGCTTCAGCTCATGTCCCGTAAACCTCGAGATAATGCTCTTCTGCTAAACCTGGGGACATCATCCGGATCCAGGTCCTCAGGGGACATAGCAAGGTACAGATAATACAAGCCAAATAAAATGCAGTAAAATAGTAAATAGCATAAGCAGGGTATCTACATAACCATCTATGTGAAAATGCAACTGAGAGCATCACTAGTACTCAGGCTGAGACCGCTACAAGCTCTGTGTCGGGGAGCCGATAGCAGTAATAACAAGTAATGGGTCTAGCTCTGCTCGAGAGTCTACAACCTCACAATAGTACTATATATATATAGAACAGCCTGTAGTCTGTGTGTCTCTCCCCACCCAATGTAACCACACGTCTCATGTCCATGTCACGTGAGATCAGAGCTAATGCATCAAGTCATAATCTAAGAATAAAATATCTATGTCCATCATGTATCCTACACAGAATCACCTTGAATATCTCAGGAAGATTCTGTCAATGTATGGTGTCAAGTGTCCTAGGTTATAATGTACTTGATAAACAAGCACGAGAATGTAAAGGGTCTCGAATGTCCATCACTAAATAACGTACACAACTCCGCGTACAGGGTTGGCACCCGACTGTAATCGGACGCTAAGTATGTCATACGGTCCTAGGTTTAAGCATGTACAACAGTCACAAAAAATAAGCAAGAGAATAAAATGAATTAATAAACTGTAATTTATGGCAAGGTACACTTGCCTGGGGTTGGAATACCAGTAGCGGTCCCTGTATCAGTGGGTCCAGTAAATACTCCTCCAAAAGCTGAAATAAATATTACCAACAGTCTCAGAACGTAGAAAATAGCTAGAAACGCCTGTCCTTAAGTCCAGTTTGAACACAAGAGCAAGAACGACATTTCTGGGCCAAAGCGGGGTCCATATGTGGGCCGCTTTGCACCGAAAACTGGGTCAGGGTCAAAGGTCTCCAAATCAGTCCAACTTAGTGTCAACAAGTCAGGAACGTTGATACGAACCCAACGGAACTTCCAGAATTGGATTCCGATGAGCCGTTCCCAAAATCGCCGTCAAGTGGAGCCTGTGGGGTCCACGACACGCGATTTTTCCAACGTTCTCAGAATTGAACCAAACTTGACTCACAGGACCAGCGTATTGCTACGAGTCCGATGGCGTAAGTTTTGTCTCGATCCGACGTGTATACACTAAGTTACAACGAAATATAGAAAAGTCGGATACGGGATTTTGTCCGCGGATACGCACTGATTCCGTTGTGCACGCACATCTGAATCAGCTTCTGCGAAATCCTACACGTCCGTATCAATGACGCGCACGTATCGGTGAAGACCGCACGTGACCAAGTCGTCCCGTTTGGCGGGGCGTACTCAGTTCCGGGGTGAAACAAGGCTTAGATTTTCCTGTTTTTGGATCGCGTTTCACGATCACCACAGGTCGCGATGCACCGAGCGGTTCATACGGACACCAAGGGGGTCATACAGGCTATGCGATAAAACTGACGGAATAGGAAACAGAGCTACGAGTCGAAAGTTATGGGTACCTGAACAGGGTTCAAAAGTCCGATTTACGCGTCCGAGTCGAGTCTCCGTGTCCTGGTTCTGTGTCCAAACCGTGTCCTGACTAGGGCAGGGTTTCTGCGTCGTGTCCGTGCTCGCCGGAGTCGGCCTGGGGTGAGGGCGGAGGCAGCGCCGGTTCTGGGTGGTCGTCGATGGTCTGGACGGCCGGATTCAGATGCTGCGGCGGCCGGACGTCGCCTGGACGGAGGAAAGCTCGGGTTCGACTTGGACTGGGACTGGGTTCTAGGTTCTGGGTCCGGCAGGTGGTCACTGGTGGTTCGGCGGGAGGTTCCGGGGGTCTGGAGGTGCTGCGCCGGGTGGTCGGAGACGGGAGGGAGGTCGCCGGAGTTGATGGGTCTGAAGGGGATATCCGGCGGAGGCTACCTAGGTTTATATAGGGTCGAAGGGGAGAGTTAGGGCCGGACGTTGGCCGGAAACTGAAGGGGAACCGTCGCCGGGTACGGGAGAGGTGAACCGGGGAGTCTGCCGGCGGCCACGGCGGCGGAAACGGCCGCCGGCAGTGGGAAAGTCGGGGCGGTTCGAATTTGGGGGGTTAGGGTTTTCACACGGGTCGGGTCGGGTCGGGTCGGGTGCTGGCGGGTCGGGTCTGACCCGGATCTGACCCGCTAGCTGAGCGGTCCGGGTTGGTCAGACCGGCCGGTCCGGTCCGGTTCAGTCTCAGGGTTTTGTTTGGTCTTTATTAATTTGGTTTAATTAATCAGTTAAATTTTAACAATAGTTTTTAATGCTTTAAAAATTCATCCGGGATCCAATAAATTTTCAAAAAAATATCCCATGCCTGGTTTTTAATTTTACACTAGAAAATATAATTTTTATCACATTTTAATATTATTTATTATCTTTTAAAAATTTATTTTAAATCAGACTACCTTAATTTATTGGTTTAAAAATTACAGAAAATGCTAATTAATTCCAGAAAATTAAATTTAAAAATTCTTAAAAATTTTAGGTGATTACAGCTATTATTCTAGTAAGACCATGGGATGGAAAGGGTAGTTCACACGTCCACTAAGTATTTCTTCTTCTCACGAGTACAACATGGATTCCGAACCAGTCACGAAGAAATAACAATAATCCAGAACAGTCACGTATCTCATAACAAGAATCCAATATATTAATTCATGTAACAAGTGTCGAGAACCAAATAATCAATACTAAGCATGCATTATAGAGACTATCAAGCACTAAAAGTAATTACGGAAATTTACTCGCATGTGGTCCTTAGCTGTGGTTGGATCAGGCCCCAATTCAGAGTCCAAATCCTACGTATGATATGATAACATGTCAAGATATAATTTATTTTAATTTATTTAATTCTGCAATAATTACTCTAAATCCTATTTTAATTTTTTTATTCTAAATTTTTAGGTAAATTTTTAAATTTTGTCCAAGGAACCCGATTTTATCAACTCGAGACTCATAGCACGCAAATCGAGACGATCTGTTGACCGAAAAGTCAATCGATACAAACTTGACTTTCACACATGATTTAATGGGAGCAGTATGAGCTGTTCTTATCCTTCATGCACGCCAGTGGTCAGCCTCCTGCAGATCCATAGTAGTATAGTTGCTGGATATTTATATTTTTTGTATTATTTAGGATGAGATTGTATGGATATATATTTGCCGTATTCTTTACGATATTTGCTGGATGCTTTCTTTTCTTCAAATTTTATTATATTATTCATATTAAATATATTATTTTACCGGTGTTGAGTATTCAACCCAAGGGGGGTGGCTATCACGACCCGCACCCAAAAAATCGGGCATAAGTCATGGGTACGTCCAGCCTACGCCGCAGCATCGGCGGTAGAACGCTGTCTAGGTCTACTATCTAGCTAACAATCTCACGCAATCAATATATATACCTGTCAATATCTTAACTCCAAACGGAGGAGCAATATGATAATGATAACACAAGTACTCAATCATGAATCTAAGCACGATAAGATAATACAGAAGTCTAACAACTACAAAGTATAAACAACTGCTACTAAAACAACCACAACATCAATAATAATAATAATAATAATACAGCAATATCCAGAATCATATATAATACAAGGTCTCAATCCAAAACCGGGAACAAATCCGGTACCAAAAGCTAATAAAAATAACAACTGAGGTCCTAGTGATCCCGGCTACCAACTCGAAAATCACTCCTAAACTAGGGGTCCCTGTCTGCACCATCGACAGGCTGAGGTCCATAAAACATCGGACACCAATCTTCCGGATCCTCTGAAAAAAATATGTCCAATCAGGACTGGAGCAAGTACACCTCTAACAGCAGTTCCAGTTAAATGATAAAAACTATAAAGCAGTTGTAGCAAGTAGCAAGGTGAAGGAAATAAAGTATGAAACAAGAAATATATACATATCATTGGTGCATAAAGGTAAAGATGCATGAATATCAGAAGCAAGATAGTAATGACTACAGGATACAAGAAATCTAAACTAAGAGTAAGTGCGTGCACAAGAACATGTAGTGAGTCCAGCAAGAATACATGTAGTGAGTCAAGTCCAGAAACTATAAGTGAGACCAGCAAGAAATGCAAGAGAGTCCAAACTAGAAAAAATGAACTCGTGTCTTTGAAATACCTGTTTCGACATGTAAACAGCTAGGGGGTAAGTACGGCTCACCGCACACTGGGTGTGCGGCTACTATCATTCCAGATTAGACCAGAGGGGGTGATTTTAGTAATTTCAGTTGAGAATATTTACATATCTACTCGAGTATTTTCCCGTCCTGACTAGTACAAGCGAATCCAAGACCCGACACGTAAATCAAGTATGAGTCCAACCAGAAACATGAGTGATGCCTGTAGTGATGCCTGTAGGTGATTCCAGAATAGAGGCCAGAAATATAAAATATACGTGTCGCAAGTAAATGAATCCAGAAATACCTGTCCGTGTCGTGCCAGAAAATTAGATGATACTATACTGGAAGCTGAATCATAATAATCATCAGATAATAAAAACTATCAGAGAATGTACTCGCCTAACGTCATGAGCAACTGGCGATCCGAACTGGTGTCGCAAGGACCTATTACAAAAGCAAGATTAAACAGGATTCTAAAGAGTTAAACAGATATAAAATAGCTAAAAATAAGCTTCTAGGGTCGTTCTAGGTCGAACGGGTCAAACCGGTAAAATCTGGGTCAAAAAGTCAACTCTTGGTCCAAAAAGTCAACTTTAAGTCAAATCTAAGTCAAAAGTTGACTTTGGCGGTCAACCGGATCAACTACGGTCAACTCTAGGTCAAACTAGGGTGCCCCTAAAATTCTAAGTCAAAACTAGGTCATTAAGCTAATAAACCCTCAAACTCGCCTCCTTGAGATACCGGGATACCCTCGGTATCCGATACCTCAACCTACGCTATACGTCCCGTCTATACCCTCTAAAATATATACTAGCACGCACAAATATATATAACTATATATATAAAAGTATCTCTAACCTCATTCCTAGGCTAAAATCCAATACCTTGCCCCGATGCTCAATACCTTGAGTATCTCAAGGTATTGAGATACTCAAGCCTTACCCCTCACTAACACTAGCTAACTAACTATCTATCTATATATATACACTACCATATATATATATATATATATATAACATATATCTAACTATATAGATATATATATATATATATATATATATATATATATATATATATATATATATATATATGTATAACCTAGTGTATAGGTAAACACATCAATACCTTACCTCTGATACCCAACTTATCTCAATACCTTGGTATCTCAAGGTATTGAGATACCTTACCCTCTAATTCTAACTAACTAGCTAACTATCTATATATATATATATATATATATATATATATATATATATATATATATATATATATATATATATATATATATATATATATAAAACTTAGTATTAGGCTACCTCAATACCTTACCTCACCTTACCTCACTACCCTCAATACCTTGGTATCTCAAGGTATTGAGATACCTACCTTACTCTCCCCTCTAACCTACTAACTAGCTAGCTATCTATGCATATATATATACCTACACATATGCATCTACCTACATATCAATATATATATATATATATCCACACATACACATACACATATACATCTATACTAATATATATATATATATATATATATATATATATATATATATATATATATATATATATATATATATATATATATATATATATACTAGTATCTATATACATATACATACCTCTATCTATCTATATCTATATCTATCTATGTATACTTATCTAGGTATATATCTATCTATATATATATATACGTATATACATATATATATATATATATATCTATATATATACATATACATATATATAAGAAGGGGGGGAACTAGCTCGCGCGCGCGTGCTGAATGCGCTCAAACGTGCTGCCTCGCTGCTGTGCGCAGCTGCTGCTGCTGCACGCTGCCGCGGCGCTGCTGCACCTGCGCGTTGCTGCTGCTGCACGCAGCTGCTGCTTCTCTCGCTGCATTCTGCTACTGCACTCTCTCACTCACTCTTCTCAATCTCTCTCCCTCTCACACCTCGACACACACTAACACACACACACAGACACATCTATACACAGACACATCTATACACACACACACACATATCTATATAAACACATAGGTATATATATACACACACACACACTCATACATATATACAAACACACACACACACACACACACACACACACAGACACACACACACACACACACACACACACACATATATATATATATATATATATATATATATATATATATATATATATATATATATATATATATATATATATATATATATACATACACACACACTCATACATATATACAAACACATATATATATATACATGCACACGAATATATCTACACAAACACACACACACACACACACACACAGACACATATATATATATATATATATATATATATATATATATATATATATATATATATATATATATATATATATATATATATACACACACACACACACTCATACATATATATACAAACACATATCCACACTCACACACACGCTCACAAACGCACACTCACACTCACACCCTCACACACACACAACTACACACACATAAACATATATATACACACACACACACACACACACACACACACACACACACATATATATATATATATATATATATATATATATATATATATATATATATAAACACACACACACATATATATATATACACACATATATAACTACACACACCTACACATACACAAACACCAACACACACACTCAACCACACTCATCCCCACACACAAAAACATATATATATATATATATATATATATGTATACTCAAAAACTCTAGCACACACTCTCCGAAGCTAAACCAACGTGCGCACAAGCCCGAAACCTAGAAACCAAGTCGAAATGGTCATTCGGTCATTTCGACAAACACGTGGAGTACGGTTCACAAAACCTCGTAAAACGTACACCAAACCTACTCGGAATCGGCCCAAAATTTATCCACAGGTTCTAATCGATCTCTAGATCCTAGAAAAAATGCTATCTTGTCAATTCTAGGTCCGTGACAAAAACGCTCACGCACATAGAACCTACGACGATGAAAACCCCCCAAAATCGCCCGAAACACCCATTTCTCCGTGACACGACTTCACGTTTCCGAACGGAGACACGTACTTACCCTCAAGACACCCAAGCACGTCTATCTAGGTCCGTCTAACCTAGGGCAACACCAAAAATTGGGCCAATCTCGGATTTCACCCAAAATTGACATAAAACCTAATGTCAAAGTCTCCAAACACATCCAAACAAGCTCCAACTTCCTCCCACGGGTAGCCTTAAGGTTTAGAAAGGTTTTAAACTACTAATTACACTATATTAGAGTAATCACAAGAAAAAAAATTAGGATTTACCTCTTGGAAGTTGGAATCCCAAGCCAAAGTCTCCAAAAAGCCCCAAATTCACCACACCAAGCCTCAAGCTTCCAACCCAAGCTCCAACACCAAATCTAAGCTCTACACATCTAGGTTAGGAAAATTCAAAGGATTAGGGTTGCATTGATGGAAGAAATAGAAGAAAAAAGAGAAGAAAGTGAAGAAAACTTACTTGGATGAGAAATTTGGAAGAAGAAAGAAGAAGAAAGGAGTGAAGAGAAGAAGAAGAAGAAGAAGAAGAAGAAGAAGAAGAAGAAGGAATGAAGAAATGAAGAGGGGGGAGCTGCTGGTCTTGATCGGCCAAGGGTTAAGGGTTAGGGTTGGGTTAGTTGAAATGACAAAAATGACTCAAATGCCCCTCCAATCAAGTCATCCTAATTGAGGTTTGGGTTTGGAGTTCCAAATACACTCAAATAAATTTCTAATCACTCTAACTAACTAATTAAAATATAAATAACTATTCTAATCCAATAAATAAGTCTGACAAGGGTGTTGGTTGGGTCTGACATGGGTCCACTAGGGTCTGACATGGGTCCAGGCTAGCAAAAATACTAAAATAACTAATAAAAAAAAATAATACAAGCAACAATTAAATATTAATATAATTATTTATGATAAATACACAATTAACCAAATTAAAAAAAAATACCCTACTCTGAAAATGGGGTAGTGACAGTGGCAAACCCAGAAATTCAACGGAGGGTTGCTCCGGGTCTATTTGTACAGATTGTGATTTAATAAACTACAGGAATAATAGTTTGGAAATTATTCAGTATTTATTTTTTTTATTTTTTCTGTAAAATTAGCGACGTTTTTAGCGACGTTTAGCGATGTTTATACACGTCGCTAAATACGTCGCTAATTAGCGACGTTAAAATACGTCGCTAAATATGTCGCTAAAAACGTCGTTGTACGTCGTAAATTGCTGACATGGCAGTATTGCCGGGGTCATTAAAGACGTCGCTGTAACATCGCTATATAAGTCGCTAATTAGCGACGTTTAGCGACGTTAGTCAACGTCGCTAATTGTGACGCTGCGTCGCTAAACGTCGGTAATTTAGCGACATATTTAAGTCGCTAAAAAATATCGGCATAGCGACGTTTTTTCTTTCAGCGACGTGCTGGGTTCTGACTTCTGTAAAACGTCGCTAATTACGTCTCTAAAAGTGATTAGCGATATTTTTTTGTTATTTAGCGATATTTTTTAACGTCGTTAATTTGACTTTTTCTGGTAGTGTTCCTGTAAATTTTAGCATCATAAATATGCTAGAATTTATGGCTCATCCGGATTCGAATTCTTTTGGAAACTATTGTACATACAAAATCATATTGTGCAACGATGGTTGATTGCTAAGCTAGAAGTTTTACAAAATTAACAGTACAAAGATAATTCAAATTTAATTCTAAAAATATATATTCGACGGTCTCGACGTTAGTTTTCCGAAACTTTAAACGGTTCATGATTCAGATCCCTGGTTCTCCCGGAATCGCAAAAGCACCGAGACGCATCTATTTTCGGACATGCTATGCTCTACGAATTTTTCAGAACTTAATACTCTGAATTTTGTGAAAAAAATTACATAGTTAGAAAATAACCTCAATACGGTTCTAACACAAGAAACTGGAATACGTTTGGAGTCTGGAACTATCCGCAATAGCTTTTGGAAGATAGAAGAACCCTAGATGATAATCCCCCAAGCCCTTCTCTCTCTCTCTCTCTCTCTCTCTCTCTCTCTCAAATTAATTCGGCCGAAAAGACGAAAACCTAAACTAATAATATATATATATATATATATATATGAAAAAAATGATATGAGTCATAGGCTCATATTCCTACATGAGCCAATGCATATGTGGACCAATAAAAATGGAGTGTATTAGTGCACATGGGTGCACATGGGATGTAAGAATCCATTCCTATTGGTCCATGTGTGCATGGCTCATGTAGAAATATGAGCATGTGGCTCATATCCCGTTTATATATATATATATATATATATATATATATATATATATATATATATATATATATATATATATATATATATAGAGAGAGAGAGAGAGGGAGGAAGAGAGAGAGAGGGAGAGAGAGAGAGAGTAGCCGCGGCTTGGACCCCTGGCGAAGATCCATAGCATCCCGCCAAAAATTGGACGGACCCGGGTTAGCCTGGCTAGGATTCAGCCTGGAGCTCGGCTTACGAGTCCTAGTCCAGCTCGGACTGAATGACCCGCGTGTGTGCGCTCCCACGACTGACGTGCGGGCCCCAGCATTGGCTGACTGGGTAATTAATTAGTAAATAAGTTTTTAATTACCAAAAATTATCTATTTAGTCAATTTTAGCCTAAATAACTCCCAATAAATAACAAAAAAATTCATAAAACTTCCAGAAAATTCTAGTAAATACAGTTAATTATTTAAAACATAAAATAAAAGTTTGGGATATTTTTAATTAAGTTTGATACTAAAATAAATTCTTGAAAGTTCTAAAAAAAATAGTGTTACTATTTTTAATTAACCAAAAATTGTGAAAAAATTTAATAGTCCAAAATTAACCTAATAATAACATTTAAGTTAGAATTTCAGGATATGGAGGTTACAACCTGGACCCCTGCTCTTGCTCCTTCCGTGTCTCTCTGAAATTAGCACCTCTGAGTGGGATGTAGATGAAGTTCCATGAGAATGTCTCTGCATCTCTTCATTCAGTACCCCGCGCTTGGCAAACTCCAGACTGACCACGCATTCCAGAGTAGAAGCAATCATAGACACTCGTACGAATTTCCACGAGTCTGACAAAGTACACAGCAACCATAGTCCCTGTACTTCATCATCGAACTTGACTTCCATCGAGGATAGCTGGTCCACCACGCCCTGGAACTCACTCAAGTGATCCGTAATAGATGCACCATCTTTGTACCGCAGACCCATCATTGTTCGGATCAGGAATAACTTGTTTACCCAGGTCTTCTTCGCATAAAAAGATTATAGCTTATCCCATAGCGTCTTCGCGTGCTCAATATGGGCAACATGGTTGTACAGATTCTCGTCAACGAACTGTCGTATGTACCCACCACCTGTATGTGCTCAAACTTCCAGTCCTCTTCGAATTTATCACTGGACCTCTTGGACGCAAATACTAGAAGATGCAGCTTCTTGACGAACAACAAATCATTTATCTTGCTCCACCAATAAAGATAGTTTGTACCGTTCAGATTTACCACACGCATCTATAATCCCTGATTTGACCGTCAACTTCTGACACATCTCTGAACTCAAGAACCTGGCTCTGATACCACTTTGTTGGAAACGAAAGCACAAAAACTGTTTCCCAAAACAAGAAGACCTGCGAGAGAACCGAGCAAAAGCACACAAACCAAAAATGCCAAACACAAATCGCAGACACATAAATTTTTACGTGGATACCCCAAATGAAAAAAACTACGGGATGATCAGAGTCCAACCCTAAAAAGTCTCCACTAATGGAATAAGAAATACACCGACTCCTTACAAACTTTTCACCGATTTCACCGATCCAAACGGATCACCACAACTATTTGGAATAAAAAATAGATCACAGGCAAACGAAGAACGGAGATGACGAGAGAAAAATTACCCGAAACCGTTCTCCTCTTCGAAATAGCCTTCAATCTCTTCATCTCTTCTTTCAATGTTGTAAAAGCACTCTTACCTCCTTTTGCAATATTTTTGAGAACTGGGAGATATATTTTAGGACTAGGAGACACATAATATATATAGCCTCAAATCCACTGTAAAACCCCTATTTCAAAAAAATAGTATTTATTTTTTTTATTAATTAATAATTTAATTATAGTAATTATGTGCTAATTAGGAGAAATAGATTTTTATTAAATTTTATTTTAGGTGTTGGAGCACTTAGAGGATTTATGGGGCCATTAGAATTTTTTTAGAATTTATTTCATGTAGGAGACCCTTTGGACAGTTGCTAGCTTAATGGTGTGCACAAATATATATATTTTTAGAATTTTTTTTATGTATTTATATATATATGTGCATTTAGGGAATTTATGGAGCAATTATGAATTTTTTTTGAATTTATTTCATGTAGGAGACCTCTTGAGCAGTTGCTAGCTTAACGGTGTGCCTTATTATAATCTAGAATTTTTCTTATGAGTATATATATATATATATATATATATATATATATATATATATATATATATATATATATATACAAATATATATATGCATATATATATATCTTATTGGAAAAGTATTATAAAAAGATTAAGAAAAGAAAAGAAAAGACATAATAATAAACTATTAATAACATAAACTATTAAAAATCAAATTCTTAAAGCAACTTAGGAACCATTCCTTCAGCAAACCATTACCACTTATTCCTAAAGCAATTTCCTAGCAAACCAACTAAGAAGCAAGCAAACCAAACCATTCTGATTCCAACACAGCAGCCACCAACCCCCCTTTAGCAAATGTGAACGCCCCCCCTAGCCGCGGCATATTAATTAAACCGAACCGAACTCTCTCTCCTCTCCCTATTCATATATATATAAATATATATATATATATTATTTCTCTAAACCCTAAACCTAAAATCTCCAGACCCTCCTCTTCTCATCTAGACCTAGAAATCGCCGCCACCGCAGCCAGAGAACCCCGCCAGGCCGTCCAAACAAATCCCGACGACCGCGACCCCGTGCACTGCAGATTCCCACACGAGGTACCTTTGTTCCAGAGTTATTTTTTGTCGATTCGCTCAACCAAACGCCGACCTGTCTTCACCGGTATGCTCACCCCTTAACCCTCTTCCATATCTGTATGATAGCAGACCTCGAAAAATACGAAACCCTAGGCAAAAACAGCGCCAAAGTTGGCACAAACAGACCGAATTCTGGGATCGCAGAAAACTACGGTGACCACCCATGTTGCCGAGTTCGTATCTCCCCCCACAGAGATCCAAATTCGATGATTCTTTTTTGTATGTGTAGACCACTTGACCTAGTTTAATTTCTGTTAAATAATCCTAGATTATTAACTGTTGTGGACAGAATTAAATTCGTCACAAAACCCCGTGAATCCACTTTCCCATATTTCTAAAAGTTGTGAAACGGAGCACGCCCCGCCAAACGGGACCGCCCCGCCGTGTACCAAGTGTACCGAACGGTGCACGCAGCGTAACCGAACACGTAAAAATTCATAAAAACTGATTCGAACGCGTATGCGCGCCGAAATCAGCCCGTATCCGCGGACACATCCCGTATCGCAACTTTTGTGGAAGTCGCGCGCATTTTTTGTATGGACGTCAGATTGCGACAAAACTTGCGCCACTGGACTCGTGGTAACGCGCTGGTCCTGTGACCCAATTTTCACGCAATTCTGAGACGGTTGACCAAGTCGCCAATTGGCGGGCCCCCCAGTTGACTTTTTGGACGAAATTGTGTTTGGCTCATCGGAATCCACATTTGGACATACCGTTGGGTTCGTATTGACATTTAGAGTTGTTTGACCTATAATTTGTCTCATTTAGAGACTGTTACCCTTGACACATTTTTTGGTGCAAAGTGGGCCACACGTGGACCCCATTTTTATCCGAATTTACCGTTTTGCCCCTATGTCCAAATTGGACGAAAGGGAAGTGCTTTTTAGCTATTTTTCTTATTCTGGGAATATTGGTGATGTTTATTTCAGCATCCGAAGACGTTCATTCTGAGGCTGTAGCTTCTGACTCTTGGTGTTGACATCGGGACACTATATTTTGCAGCTTTCTTGCCAGGCAATATATCTTGCCAAATTGTTTACAGTATTTTGCATGCTTAGTATATTTTTATTTATTTATTGCATTTCTATTTATTTATTGCATGTATAGTTCCTTTCAGTCATTACTATATATTAGATATGTTGACACACACTTGAGACTTAGTATCATAGAGGACAATCATTAGGTGTATGGGGTTTTAACCACTCTGGTAAACCGTAGTATATAGTTCGCACTACGGACGTATGTCGCGCTGGTCGCTACCCCAGAGGTATGTCGATTTCTGTAGAGTCGCGCTGGTCGCTACCCCAGAGGTATATCGATTTCTGATGTCCATTGACGGGTGTGTGAGTTGTGAGGCTTAGATCGAGTAGCCTACCCTTGCCCAAACGTCGAAAAGTTATTCTCATTTGCATTCATATAGATTGTCATGTACAGCGTACTTATTTATTTTCAAACATTATGCATGTTCACTGTATTCAAATTGGCTTGCTTCTATGTATCTTGTTATGTCCCTCTGAGGACCTGATCCCTTGCCAGGTATAGACGATCAGGAGTATCCGCGGGAGTACGGGCCTGGACCTGACGTATTCCTTTCTGCCGAGGAGGTCTTACCTTCTGAGCATCGTTGATTATCTAGCGATGGATCCTTTTAACTGATACACTTCTGCTGACATTATTTTTATATTGGAGATTTATACTCCTCTCTCATTTTAGTTTGGATATAGTCATTGGTAGTGGATTTGTCTCCACCCGACTATTATTTTGGATATTTCGGACTCCTTATTCTAGTTTAGTATTTTTTTTTCTATGACTTATTGTGTGGATGAGATTAGCATATATGTGACTTGTGACATTATATATACCACATGTGAGTTTATATTCATATTACAGCGTACGTATGGGTTATGGTTTCCATATATTGGAGTTGCCATATCCATGCGGCTGACATGCTTACGTGTCCTAGTCCTACGTATTTTTGGGACTAGGGCGTGACATCCACCACTAGTATTCTTATTATATATAGGAATACCCAATCCAAATCCAAATCCATTGACATATTCCTATTATATGTAGGAATATCCAATCCAAATATATTGAGATATTCCTATTATATATAGGAATACTAAATCCAACTCCGGAATATTTTTTACATAGGTTGGGAACTGTAAAATCCCTAATTCTAAAAATAGAGGAAATAGATTTTATTTAATTTTTATTTGAGGTGTTTGTACATTTAGGAGATTTATGGAGCCATTATAAATTTTTCCTAATTTATTCCATGTAGGAGACCCTTTGGACAGTTGCTAGCTTAATGATATGCACCAATATAATTTTTATAATTTTTTATAAATAGATATGTATATATATATATATATATATATATATATATATATATATATATATATATAATTCCTATTGGATCTCTACCCAAAACCGTTAACCCCTTAGCCTACCCTACCCGCTTGAAACCACAACCCGTTAGGAGAAGAAAAATATCAACAACAGCAGTAGCAAAAACCAACTTTGCTTTTCCTTCTCCGCGCGTGTGAAAGAAAATATCAGCAGCAACACCACCGCCTCATTCCACCGCCTCTTAATCTATTATTACTAAATTCTCCTCCACCGAAACCCAAAACCAAAGAAGAAAGAAAGAAAGAAACAACAACGGCAGTGGTTTTTAAGACCATTAAATATTCTCCACCGCCTCTTGATCTCTATATATATTACAAACTTTTCCAAAACCTAACTACAATTCTTCTTACACCAAACTTAACACTATTTTGGACGTGCACCATACAGGACTCTTGCTCGGCAAGTATACCTTGCCATTGTACTGTATTTACATTCCATATGATGCATGCATAATTTATTTCTGCTTATTTTAGTTCATTTAGATTTATTGTTAAATAGACTGTGCGTCCAAGGAAAATTGGGTGCAACGACGATATCGTCGTATCATGTTTTATTCATGTATATTTTTGGACCTACTTTATGAGACCACCCCAGTATTATGGAGCATCATTAGATTCATTGGCCCGGACACAGTTGTTACACGAGCTGTGAGTCTCATATAGATCACGGACTGCGTGACAGGTCTGGCCTCCTGTACGCATGGTCCGTGCGTTAGGGATGACTACTGATAGAAACTTTGTATGCTAGTAGACATGGCAGTTATTTAGAGATTTTATCGTGTCATGGATGTGGCATGCTTAGAGCATGGGTGGAGAGAACAACAAGTAAGACATTTGGGCTCCTTTGTACTTTCTTTTTATATCACCCGTACGCTCCACCGGAGATACGCAGTCATGATGACCCCTATACTACTTGGCGGCCTCTGCCGTTCAAAAGATGACATACTTGGTAGGCCCCTGATTCTCCGAGAGAATTATGCCAATCCCACTATATGGCCAGATAGCCCACTTGGTGGAAAGTTGTTCTCAAACTGCATTCACTTAGACGGTTAGGCGACCCATTGGATGTTTACTTTTCAGTACTTATTGGCATGTTATTATGTATCTTGTTACGTCCCTCTGAGGACCTGGTCCCTTTCCAGATATGGGCGAGCAGGAGTATCCGCAGGAGTACGGACCTGGACCTGACACTACTTACCAGACTAAGGAGGTCTTACCTTCGGGGTATCTGTGATTTTATTACCACTGTTTAGAGATCCTGGTTGCTACTTCAGTATAGTCATTTTGTAGTGAATTTATTTCCACCTGACTATCAGACTTGATAGTTATCTTTGATATTCAGATATTATTCAGCTCTTTATTCCCATTGATTATTTGTGTTATGGATGAGATATAGATTGTGTGTGACTTATTATGACAGTATATTACCACTGGTGGATCGAATATTCATGTACAGCGTACGTGTGTATATAGTTTTCATATATTGGAGTTCATATACATACGGCTGGGCATGTTACGTATTCCTAGTCCTACGTATTTTTGTACTGGGACGTGACATGTTTTTTGGTGGTGGCCCATGCAGGTCAAGAATATATTGTCTCGGTTACGTAACTGTACCAAACAAGCCTGCGTATAGGAATAGAGTATAAGGATCTCATCCATACTTGACTAAAACCTCATTCTTTCTTTTCAACCATCCTATATTTGGAAAAACATATTTTACGCCAAGAAACCTTTATCCTGTGACCAGACCCTTTACCCTTGTTGGCGTAAAAGCCAAATGACTGTCATGTTGGCGTAAAAGCCAAAAGACTACCTGGTTGGCGTAAAAAGCCAATTGACTGTCTTATTGGCATAAAGGCCAAACTATGCAAAAGATTGTCTCCTTTACACTATGGTTATGACAACTGCTACCCACGTTTCCTTAGACTTCTAAATCTACGTATGACACGTCATGCAAGTCACGTAGGTAACTACCCCAGCGTAAACTTGGTGATTCCTGAATAAATAGATAACCAGTATAAAGTAGCCTGATTAGGCGTAAAATGTAAGGATGAGCTTATTTGTCACAGTCTTAACTTTCCCAGTCATGACCAATTATAGCAAATCTCGTACATTAAATGCAGAGATATGCCTCGAGCCCTGTGCAAGAAATAGTTTTTTGACGTAGCGTCTGATTTTGTCTCATCTTGAGCGTAAAAACTCATCTCTGTAGGCAGCGTATTCAGAAGACTCAACTTTTCTTCCTCTTTGAATGCGTAAAAAAATGACTTATATTAAATATGTCACTAAACGACAACCTAGGTCTCTGTGCAAAATCATCATCACAGCCGTTCCCTCGATCATCGTGCAGTACTTTTGTCAGATGTCAGGTTCACTGATTTATCTGACAAATTCATCCGAGAAAATACAAAGACTTCCTCGTACGACTTTACGCAGCACCCTTTTACACAAACTTTACGTTGCAACGTATGCTAGACTTTTACGCACAGAATTTTTACACGCAGACTTTACGCAGCATATATTTTACGCAGCAGATCTTTTACGCGCAGAATTTTTACGCTCAGACTTTACGCAGCATATCTTTACACAGCAGATCTTTTACGCGCAGATATTTTACGCACAGATTTTCTACGCAAACTTTATGCCGGCAGACTTTTACGCAGACTTTTTTCCAGACAGTTCTGAAACTCTACTTTACGCTTCTCTTCTTTACGCGGACCACTCTAAAGCTTTGCTTTATGCCAACTTCCTTGAATCTCTGTTTTACGCGGACAGCTTAAGCAACCTATTTTACGCAAACAACCTTGAAGCCCTATTTTATGCAGGGAGGGACTTCACGTATGTTTGGAGTTTTTACTGTAAAATACGCGGACAATTCCCCAACATATTTCATGCTTCTACATTCTATTTTATACTTGCATCCTGTTTGATTCCTGTACTTTGTCTAATCGTTGTGTACATTACCTGCAGAGAGATGGATATGCAGAATGGATGTACTGTCGCTGATGGCGACACAACTCCTGGAGTCAATGGTCAGACTCAAGGAGGGACCTCAACAACTCCTAGACTTCCGGGATCAGATGGACAGATTCACAGTCCAGTTCCATCTGATCTTCCCGTTCCACCTAATGGGAACCTTTCAATATCATCAATACCGCAGGATGGCCAGGCACAACTGTTCCAATTCTTTCAGATGATGATACAAGAACAGAGACAGCAAGCAGCAGAACATAGACAAGAGGTCCTAGTAGCACTTGAAAGGATGGCTGCAAAGTGTCATGTCCCAGTCCTAAAATCATGTGGAACCAGGCCACGTAGCATTGGCCAGCTGACACGTCTCCGAAGGAAAACCCAATTTTGGACCCAAAGAGACGTGCTACGCTGTCCTAAAATACTAACAAGTCTAGTACTAGCATATAACAGGTAACATCTAATCTCATCCACAATATATCAAGGAACACTGAAATCAGTACTGGAATATAAGTTCTAAGTCTGAAATGAGTTTTTAGTACAAACCCGATATGTCTAGTGGGGACAAACCCACTATAAAACTAAAATAAAAGTGCTCTAATATAACATGACTAGAGCATCGGCTATCTAGATAAAGAGGCTCCAGCTCTAGATAGCAAGTCTACCCAAGATCAGAGGAACTCGGATGGCAGCACCTCTAGCTCCTCCTTGGATGCGTACCTCGTCTCCTGCCCAGGTCCGTACACCGTGGGATAGTACGCCTCATCTAAATCTGGAAGGGAACCTGGTCCTCAGTGGGACATAACAAGATACATAAAAGCATGCTATATATAAATACTGAATAAATAAAGGGTGAACTAACCATCTAAGTGTATGCAATTGTGAAGACAACCTTGGTACGTATGGGAAGCCGTAGGCATAACGTCCAACGTCCTCTAGAGTGTGGTATCTGCAACATCCATCATTCCGAAGAATGAGGTATCTGTATATATATAACGTCCAACACTCTAAGGGATGTGGTATCTGCAAAGTATATATACGTCTGTATCACTCCGAAGAGTGCGGTATCTACAATAAAGGAGGTGGATGTCCCATACGCCTACTAGTTGTCTTTTCCGTCCAATGCGGATATACAAGTCGAATCCACAACGTGCATACCACGTAGCTATATGCCAAGTCATAACTTTCTAGATAATCCTGACTACGTGCTAAACCGTGATGTGTGTTTCATACACCGGTAGCTAATCAAGTACGCGAACCCACATCCCAACATGAGTTTGCAATCGTGATGCATGTACCAGTATCAGGGTCTAGGAGGATATCAGAATACCCTCGCATTTGCAGGTGGGTCTGCTAATGTCTAAGTCAGATACACTATATATCGATATATTTGTCGACTGCACCCGAGTCAATCTCAGGCGCACACAGTTATATGTATTTTGCAACAGGAACATATGCAACAATTTATAATTTAAACAGTAGAATTTGGCAAGGTATACTTGCCTGAGCAAGACTTCGTATAGTGTATGTCCTGATAAAGTGTGTAAGTTTTGGTGAAAGAAGTGGGATTAGAGGTTTGGAAAGTGTTGTAATATATATAGGGATAAGGAGGCGGTGGGGAAACTTAGGGATTGAGAATTACTGCTGCTGCTGCTGCAAGTCGATACGCCACTTCTCCCACTCTCTCTAGCACGTTAAATGGTCCAATATATCTTGGACTCAACTTACCGCGCCCTCCAAATCAATGGTGCCTCTGGTGGGTGATATCCTCAAGAAGACATGATCGCCCTCTTTAAACTCCAAGGGACGACGATGAAGGTCTGCCCATTATTTTTGTCTGTCTTGCGCTGCTCGCAAGTGTCCTTAGATTTTCTTTACCTTCTCCACTGTGCGAACAATCAATTCTGGTCCTAGAATCTGTCTTTCACCCACATCGCTCCAACATACTGGAGAACGACACTTTCTCCCATACAGTGCTTCGTAAGGAGCCATTTGAATGCTCGCTTGATAGCTATTGTTATAGAAAAACTCGACCAAATATAAATGGTCCTCCCATGATCCACTGAAATCAAGCATGCATGCTCTCAACATATCTTCTAGTGTTTGAATAGTACGCTCGGATTGGCTATCTGTCTGCGGGTGATACAATGTACTAAACTTTAGGCGGGTACCAAGACTCTCTTGCATGCTCTGCCAAAAGTAAGATGTGAACCTCGTATCCCTGTCAGACATGATACTAACTGGCACTCCGTGCAGTCGCACAATATCTCTTATGTACATGTCTGTTAAGTCCTCTGTGGATTGCCCAACTCTGAAGGGTAAAAAGTAGGCAGCCTTGGTGAGTCGATCTACGATCACCCATACCGCATTACGACCATTAGGACTCCTTGGAAAGCCCGTAACTAAGTCTATAGTGATGTGCTCCCATTTTCACTCAGGTATTGGGAGTGGTTGGAGTAAGCCTGCGGACCTCTGATGCTCAGCCTTGACTTGCTGACACACTAGGCATTTTGCTACAAAGCGGGCTATCTCTTTCTTCATTCTATGCCACCAATAGTACTGTCTCAGGTCTTTGTACATCTTCGTGCCTCCTGGATGAATAGATTATGTTGAGCTATGCACTTCTAACATCAGCTCTTGACGAAGTTCTCCATTCGGGACATAGAGACGATCTCCATATGTTAAAGTTTCGTCCTCGTGTATGCGTAATCCTGTTTGTATTCCGGCCTCTGTCCTTTGTCGAAGCCTCAGGAATCTGGCATCTGTTGGCAGGGCAGCCTTGATCCTTTCGACCAATATTGATTGCAACTGGTAACTTGACAACTGGCCGTCAGTTCCTGGCATAATGACTTCTATACCCAGTTGTTCTAGGTCTTTCAACAGATGTTGTTGGGTAGTCAAGAAGAATGCCATAGATCTTCTGCTCAACGCGTCAGCTACTATGTTGGCCTTTCCTGGATGGTACTGCAGCTCAATCTCAAAGTCTGTCATTACCTCGAGCCAACGTCTTTGTTTCAGGTTCAAGTCCTTCTGGGTGTAAACGTACTTTAGGCTCTTGTGATCAGTGAATATCTCTACTCGTTCTCCGTATAGATAGTGTCTCCAAAGCTTCAAGGCAAAGATGATTGCCGCAAGCTCCAGGTCATGAGTGGGATAATTCTTCTCATGGGTCCTCAGTTGTCTAGAGGCGTAGGCCACAACCTTCCCATGTTGCATCAAGATGCAACCTAAACCTTTTCCGGATGCATCGCTTTAGATTACGAATCCTCCGGATCCTGAAGGTATGGTCAAGATAGGTGTCGTAGTCAGATGCTTTTTTATCTCATCGAACGCTATCTGGCACTCCTCTGACCAGATGAACTCCTGCTCCTTGTGGGTCAAGCGAGTCATCGGCTCCGCGATCCTTGTAAAGTTCTCTACGAACCTCCGGTAATATCCGGCAAGTCCTAGGAAACTCCTCACTTTTGAGACGTTGGTAGGGGTCGGCCATGTTTCTACTGACAAAATCTTCGCTGGATCTACCGAAATACCATCTCCTGAGATAACGTGTCCAAGAAAAGCGATACGATCTAGGAAAAACTCGTATTTACTCAGCTTTGCATAAAGCTTCTCGCGCCTTAGCGTCTCTAACACTAGCCTCAAGTGCTCTCCGTGCTCCTTGTGGTTCTTTGAATATACCAAGATGTCGTCGATGAAGACTACCACGAACCGGTCCAGATACTGATGGAAGACTCTGTTCATCAGGTTCATAAACACAGCAGGTGCATTTGTTAATCCAAAAGGCATCACTAAGAACTTGTAGTGACCATAACGAGTCCTGAATGCTGTTTTTGGAATGTCTTCTCTCCACACCTTTACCTGATGATAGCCTGATCTCAAATCTATTTTTGAGAACACTACTGCTCCTGTCAGTTGGTCGAACAGATCATCAATTCGCGACAGAGGGTACTTATTTTTGATTGTCAAAGCATTAAGGGATCTGTAATCAATGCACATACGAAATATCCCATCCTTCTTTGGTACAAACAACACTGGTGCTCCCCAGGGTGATGTACTAGGACGAACAAATCCCTTAATCTGCAACTCCTCTAATTATAGCTTCAGCTCGTCTAGCTCCTTCTTTGCCAACCGATACACATTTGAAGATACCGGCGCTGCTCCGGGCACTAACTCAATAATGAACTCTACCTCTCTATCAGGCGGTAGGCCTGGCAACTCCTCCGAAAATACATCCTCGAATTCTGTATCAATAGCTGGTGGAGCCATCTCCATAGCCATGTAAGCTCTAGGTTTCTGGCCTACTCCTCGCTCGATGGTGCCCCGCATGTACTCGAACTCCAGGTGATCTGGTGGTCTAAAAATAACGCTACCCCTCCGGCAGTCTAGTATAGCATTGTACTGGCTTAACCAGTCCATGCCTAAAACAACGTCGAAGTTTGGCATCGAGAGTACTAAAAATTGTGCTCTCATCTCCCTACTACACACGACTACGGAGCACATTCTAATAGTGCTGGTAACCGGTACGATGCCTCCTCCGGTAAGAATCTTCCAACTCTTAGGCAAGGGGGAAGTAGCTACTCTATGCATGGCTACGAAACTACTAGATATAAAAGATAGTGTAGCGCCAGAATCAAATAATGCAGTTGCAGGTATTGACGCAACTAAAACGGTACCTGTGATAGTTTTCCCTTCTGGTTCCTCCGCAACTGCTGCTAGTGCAAAGGCTTGTCCGTGCCTCTGCCCTCTTGCCTGCTGCCTGACTCGGTTAAACTGAGCTTCTTGAGGGGCCAAGGGTGGTCCCTTCTGAAATCCTCCGGGTGCTAGGGGATGCTGACCTCCAGTCGGGGGTAGTATCCTTTGGACTGGTGTTGTTGGCCCTTATCCGTTCTGGGGTGCTGCCTCTCTGCATTGTGGGCAGTCTCTGGCCAGGTGTTGACTTGCTCCACATATCATGCACAGTCCAAGCTTCTTCCGGTAGTCTCTGACAAAATATCCCTTCTTGCCACAATGATGACAAATCGGAAGCTCCTTGTGCTGATATGGCACTGTCCTTTGTACCGGCATTCCTGGACGATGGATTGGCCCTCCTACTCTGGGCTAGGCTGGGCTTTGGCTGGTATGGTCGTGCTAGAGCGCCTCGCTTCTCTGCCAATGACCTCCTGGATTCTTGCCTCTGAAAGAACCTCCTCATAAGAGATCCTGGACTGCGTGGTGGTATACCTTTGTAGCTCGAAGGTAAGGCCGTGGTGGAACCTACTGGCCTTCTCCAGCTCGTTAGGTATCAGGATGGCACCAAATCGACTAGTCGACTAAACTCTGCGTCGTAGGCATCTACGGTCATAGTTCCTTGTTCCAGGTGTAGGAACTGGGAGTATAGAGCATTCCTGACCGTAGCTGGGAAATACTTCGCATTAAAGTACATTAAGAATTGCTCCCACGTCTGGTTCTTGTCGACGCCGTGCTCTATGGAGTCCCACCAGTGATGGGCGTTGCCTTTGAGTTGGGCCCTCACCGCGGTCATCCAAAGGTCTGGGTGTAGCTGTGAACCTTCCAGCAGCATCTCCGTGTTGGAGACCTAATCTGAGATCTCCTCCTGAGTTTTGCTGCCCGAAAAGGTTCCTGGGCCCATCTGGAAAAAACCTCGGACAGTACCAGCTGGTTGGATAGGTGCAGGGGTAGATTTTCTCTCCAGAGATGTCATCAAGCTCTGCCTCGAGGTCTCAGTCTGATGCCATTGTGTCTACATCATGGCTTGGAAGAATTGGAACATTTGTGGCTGTCCCTCTAGTTGTGGTATTAGGGCTGGAAAGGGTGAAGGTGGAGGCAAAGCTGTTTCTGCATGTTGTGTTGGTGTCTGGGAGGTCTGTCCTTCTTGCTGAGCTAGTGCAGCTTCCTGAGTAGGACCATTATGGAGGTATAGTGGATAAACCGGTATCTATCTCGGGGACTGGTCTCTCGGGGTAGTCGGGGTCCTATTGACATCATGCGAGGTGTCTGTTGCCTGATCAACCCTATTATCTGTGTGTCCACTGGGTACGTCCATATTTCTGGTGGAAAAGAAACAAACAGGCTACAAGCATTTAATAGAATGTTTGTGTAAAACATGGTTTCAAGGTTGTTTGCATAAAACAGAGATTTCAAAGAAGTTTGGCGTAAATTAAGACTTCAGAGCTGTCCGCATAGAATCGAGATTCTAGATAGTCCGCATAAAGTAGGGATTTGAGACTGTCTGCGTAAAGCAGAGATAGAGATTTTGAAATTGTCTGCGTAACACAGAGTTTCAAGCTGTCTAGCGTAAAGTAAGGATTCACTATCTGTCGTAAATCATGGCTTCAGAGCTACTTGCGTAAAAGTCTGCTATACTTCCTGCGTAAAGTCTGTCTAAAACTCACATAAAAAGGTCTGCCAAAAAAATCTGCGCGTAAAAGTCTAGTATACGTTTGCAGCATAAAGTCTGTACGAGGAACTCTTTGTTTTTCTTGGATGAATTTGTCAGATAATTCAGTGAACCTGACATCTGACAAAAAGTACCGCATGATGAACGAGAGGGTGGCTGTGATGATGTTTCTGCACAGAGATCCAGGTTGTTGTTTAGTGACATATTTGATACACCACTCAAGGGAGGATTGAGTCTTCTGAATACGCTGCCTATTCTATAATGATAGAAATGAGCTTTTACGCTCAAGTTCAAAATGAGTTTTTTTTTTTTTTTACGCTCAGGATAAGACAAAACCTTGATGTTACGTAAAAAGATGTTTCATGCTCAGGGCTCGAGGCATATCTCTGTATTTAATGTAGGAGATTTTCCTTTGTCTTGACTGGGAAAGCTAAAATTATGACTAATACGCTTACATCACTTTCTTTGTGATTTACGCCTAATCAGGCTACTCTACGCTGGTTATCAAGTTTATACTGGGGTAGTTTCCTACATGGATTGCATGACGTGTCATACGCAGGATTAGGAAAACTATGGAAACGTGGTTAGCAGTTGTCATAATCATAGCGTAAAGTTGGCAGTCTCTTCATAGTTTGGCTTTTTATGCCAATAAGACAGTCAATTGGCTTTTACGCCAACAAGGGTAAAGGATTTTTGGCGTAAAACTTGTGTTATCCAACCTAGGATAGTTGAAAGAAAAAATGAGATTTAGTCAAGTATGAATGAGATCCTTATGCTCTATTCCTATACGCAGGCTTGTTTGGTACAGTTAGGTAACCAAAACAATATAAGCTAGACCTGCATGGGCCACCACTAAAACCATGTCACCTCCCAGTCCCAAAATCATGTGGAACCAGGCCACGTGGCATTGGCCAGCTGACACATCTATGAAGGAAAACCCAATTTTGGACCCAAAGAGACGTGCTACATTGTCCTAAAATACTAACAAGTCTAGTACTAGCATATAACAGGTAACATCTAATCTCATCCACAATATATCAAGGAACACTGAAATCAGTACTGGAATATAAGTGCTAAGTCTGAAATGAGTTTTTAGTACAAACTCGATATGTCTGGTGGGGACAAACCCACTACAAAAACTAAAATAAAAGTGCTCTAATATAACATGACTAGAGCATCGGCTATCTAGATAAAGAGGCTCCAGCTCTAGATAGCAAGTTTACCCAAGATCAGAGAAACTCGGATGGCAGCACCTCTAGCTCCTCCTCGGATGCGTACCTCGTCTTCTGCCCAGGTCCGTACACCGTGAGATAGTACGCCTCATCTAAATCTGGAAGGGAACCAGGTCCTCAGTGGGACATAACAAGATACATAAAAGCATGCCATATATAAATACTGAATAAATAAAGGGTGAACTAACTATCTAAGTGTATGCAATTGTGAAGACAACCTTGGTACGTATGGGAAGGCGTAAGCATAACGTCCAACGTCCTCTAGAGTGTGGTATCTGCAACGTCCATCATTCCGAAGAATGAGATATCTGTATATATATAAAGTCCAACACTCTAAGGGACGTGGTATCTGCAAAGTATATATACGTCCGTATCACTCCGAAGAGTACGGTATCTACAATAAAGGAGGTGGGTGTCCCATACGCCTACTAGTTGTCTTTTTCGCCCAATACGGATATACAAGTCGAATCCACAACATGCATACCACGTAGCTATATGCCAAGTCATAACTTTCTAGATAATCCTGACTACGTGCTAAACCGTGATGTGTGTTTGACGCACCGGTAGCTAATCGAGTATGCGAACCCGCATCCCAACATGAGTTTACAATCGTGATGCGTGTACCAGTGTCAGGGTCTAGGAGGATATCAGAATACCCTCGTATTTGCAGGTGGGTCTGCTAATGACTAAGTCAGATACACTACGTATCGACATATTTGTCGACTGCACCCGAGTCAATCTCAGGCGCACACAGTTATATGTATTTTGCAACAGGAATATATGCAATAATTTATAAATTAAACAGTCAAATTTGGCAAGGTATACTTGTCTGAGCAAGACTTCGTATAGTGTATGTCCTGATAAAGTGTGTAAGTTTTGGTGAAAGAAGTGGGATTAGAGTTTTGGGAAGTGTTGTAATATATATAGGGATAAGGAGGCAGTGGGGAAACTTAGGGATTAAGAATTACTGCTGCTGCTGCTGCTTTCATCCTTTTATTGGTTTAAATTTTAGTTGGTCTGTCATTGGTTTAGGTTTCGGTTGAGGTTAGTTTAGGAATAATAGATAGAGAGGCGGTGGGGGATGAGTCATAAGAGGGTTGTTTTATGCGCGGTAAAAGGATTTAAGCGGTGGAATTGGGTTTTGTGCGGAGGCGGTTTTTGTTACTGCTGCTGTTTATTTCTAACTTTACGCGCGGAGAAAAAAAGTTGGTTTTGCTACTGCTGTTGTTGCTGTTTACGCGCGTAGGAGTATACTCTGGGGAGAGTGAAAGGAAGAGTATACGCGGGGTGATGGTTTAACGGGTTGTGGGTTTGGGTTTTAGGTTTGATCCCATAAAAAATTTTATTCTAATAAATTATATATATATATATATATATATATATATATATATATATATATATATATATATATATATATATATATATCTAAAAATTACATCGATGCATACGGTTAAGCTAGCTACTGTCCAAAAGGTCTCCTAGATGGAATAAATTAGGAAAAATTTATAATGGCTCCATAAATCCTCTAAGTGCTGAAAACTTCTCAAAATAAATCTATAAAATCTATTCTCCCTATTTAGCTCATAACTATTATAAATAAGTAAAAATCGTTTTCAAAATTTAGGGGTTTTACACAAAGACTACTGTACCAGCTCAAGCATTAGCTCCAGTACCTCGAGCTAGAGCTGGTTCAGTAAAGGACTTTATACAGATGGGTCCAAAGTCGTACCAAGGCATTGAGAGCCCAGAGGAAACTACCAACTGGATCACTCACACTCGAAAGTTATTAGAAGCATCGCATCTACCTACAGAGCTGTGGATGACGGGTGTAAGGACGTTTCTAGATGGTAATGCTCATCACTGGTGGAAATCCATGGAACGCCAGTTGGGTACATACCAGACTTGAGAGCAGTTCTTTGAGTGCTTTGAAAAGAAGTACTTCCCGGACACCGTCAGAGATGCATTGTACGATCAGTTTCTCTACCTGGAGCAGGGGAACAGAACAGTGGACGAGTATGATGTTGAGTTTAGTCGCCTTAGTAAATATGGCGCTGCCCTGATACCAGATGACTTGGCCAAGGCTAAGAGGTTTCATCGCGGACTGACTCAGGAGCTCCAAAATTATACAAGCTCACAGTTCTGGATCTCTTATGTTGAGTTACTAATGGAAGCCAGATTGCAAGAAACCATCAGCAAAGGAAAAGGAGGTCAGCCGAGGATGCAGCAAGGACCAGCAAGAACACAACAAGGAGGACCTACCAGACATCCTTTAGCTCAGCAACCGCAGTACCAGCACAGAGCAGGACCATACCAGATCCCAGAGAAGCCCCACTGCCATTATTATGGGAAACGCGGACATATTATGAGGGACTGTCGAATTCGCCTAGGACAATGTATGAGATGTGGTTCCGGACAGAATATGAGGAAAGACTGTCATATACAACAAGCATTGACACTTCCACCGCCAGCACAGAGGCTAGCACTTCCAGCACCAAAGCCAGCTCAGCAAATAAATAGACCAGGAGAATCAACTTGGCAACGCGAGGACGGCAGAGGTGCGAACGTTTTCTGAACCTATTCGTTGATCAAGGTATAAATTTACTTTGTTAATTTATACCTTGTACCCTCCTTGACTTTCTACCGTGACTTAGTTTTAATTTCAAGGACTAAATTTTTATTAGTTGGGTAGTATGCCGCACAACCTAGTATCACATAGTCCTCATGACTCCTTAGTAAAGTATGATAGTTGAATGACATTAACTGTACACTAGCATAAGAAGATAATATTTATCCAGACTATAAATTTTAAAGGCCCATACCCTATTTGGTCAACTAGCGACTTAGACAAGGAGTTAGTATGACAACTGTAGAGACTGTAGAGTCTTATCTCTTTGTGACTTGAATTATTTTGTAATATCTCTCATCATAATCTAGTGCATTCCTATTTTCTGAATTACCTTGACTTATGCTGCTGTTACAGCCTAGTTTTGCAAGCTTAATCTTTTTTTTCGAGCTTGTTCATGACATATGTGTTATTGGGGCCCGATCAACCACACTAATACAAATTGTCTAATCAAAATCAGTGTATTATGGTCTAGCTAGATATAGTGCGCTTGGTTCGCCCTTCGTAATACTACTTTACGTGGATTGAGATACATAGTTGACTAGTAGACGAATATACTTGCCCCTAGACATGTCTAGCATATCGCATCGGTTACATAACTGTACTGATACGAGAATGTGAATAGAAATTACCAAAACATGATTTCAACCCACAACCGCCTTGACGATTCCCAATTGAATTCTTTAAAATCCCTTGAACCTCGTACTTGTATTCTATCACCTTCACCTGGAATTCTTTATTATTGTTCTCCGTCTTCCCTTACTTCGGAAGGACGAAACCTCGTGCTTGGTATAAGTTTGATATGCAGACAATACTAGATATACCCCATAGGCCAATCACATCATCTGATGATTACTTCCCGTAATTAAAGGTATATCATAGGTGATATATTTTGAGGATTGAATAAATAATTTGAGGAATAGTTTTCTTAATTATAATAGGTAATATATTTTGTGTAAACTTTGAGGATTTAATAACATGATTAAATAATTTGAGGAATAGTTTTCTTGAGTGATAGATGGGTAAATTCTAAAGTTGGGTAGAAATTGCATTATTAAACTTGAGGTAAATTCTTTTAGATTGTGATCAAGTAAGATTAGATAGAGAACCCTATCCTATTTTAATTTCGAGGACGAAATTTTTATAAGTTGGGTAGAATATAAAATCCCTAATTCTGAAAATAGAGGAAATACATTTTATTTAATTTTTATTTGAGGTGTTTGTACATTTAGGAGATTTATGGAGCCATTATAAATTTTTCCTAATTTATTCCATGTAGGAGACCCTTTGGACAGTTGCTAGCTTAATGATATGAACCAATATAATTTTTATAATTTTCTATGAATAGATATGTATATATATATATATATAATTTCTATTGGATCTCTACCCAAAATCGTTAACCCCTTAGCCTACCATACCCGCTTGAAACCACAACCCATTAGGAGAAGGAAAATATCAACAACAGCAGTAGCAAAAACCAACTTTGCTTTTCCTTCTCCGCGCGTGTGAAGGAAAATATCAGCAGCAACACCACCGCCTCATTCCACCGCCTCTTATTCTATTATTACTAAATTCTCCTCTACCGAAACCCAAAACCAAAGAAGAAAGAAAGAAAGAAAGAAACAACAGCGGCAGTGGCTTTTAAGACCATTAAATATTTTTCACCGCCTCTTGATCTCTATATATATTACAAACTTTTCCAAAACCTAACTACAATTCTTCTTACACCAAACTTAACACTATTTTGGACGTGCACCATACAGGACTCTTGCTCGACAAGTATACCTTGCCATTGTGCTGTATTTACATCCCATATGATGCATGCATAATTTATTTCTGCTTATTTTAGTTCATTTAGATTTATTGTTAAATAGATTGTGCGTCCAAGGAAACTTGGGTGCAACGACGATATCGTCGTATCATGTTTTATTCATGTATATTTTTGGACCTACTTTATGAGACCACCCCAGTATTATGGAGCATCATTAGATTCATTGGTCCGGACACAGTTGTTACACGAGTTATGAGTCTCATATAGATCACGGACTGCGTGACAGGTCTGGCCTCATGTACGCATGGGTCGTGCGTTAGGGATGACTGCTGATAGAAACTTTGTATGCTAGTAGACATAGCAGTTATTTAGAGGTTTTATAGTGTTATGGATGTGGCATGCTTAGAGCATGGGATGGGAAGAACAACAAGTAAGACATTTGGGCTCATTTGCACTTTTTTTATGTTACCCGTACGCTCCACCGGAGATACGCGGTCATGATGACCCCTATACTACTTGGCGGCCTCTGCCGTTCAAAAGATGACATGCTTGGTAGGCCCCTGATTCTCCGAGAGAATCATGCCAATCCCACTATATGGCCAGATAGCCCACTTGGTGGAAAATTGTTCTCAAACTGCATTCACTTAGACGGTTAGGCGACCCATTGGATGTTTACTTTTCAGTACTTATTGGCATGTTATTATGTATCTTGTTACGTCCCTCTGAGGACCTGGTCCCTTTCCAGATATGGGCGAGCAGGAGTATCCGCAGGAGTACGGATCTGGACCTGACACTACTTACCAGACTGAGGAGGTCTTACCTTCAGGATATCTGTGATTTTATTACCACTGTTTAGAGATCATGGTTGCTACTTCAGTATAGTCGTTTTGTAGTGGATTTGTTTCCACCCGACTATCAGACTTGATACTTATCTTTGATATTCAGATATTATTCAGCTCTTTATTCCTATTGATTATTTGTGCTGTGGATGAGATATAGATTGTGTGTGACTTGTTGTGACAGTATATTACCACTGGTGGATCGAATATTCATGTACAGCATACGTGTGTATATGGTTTCCATATATTGGAGTTCATATACATACTGCTGGACATGTTACGTATTCCTAGTCCTACGTATTTTGGGACTGGGGCGTGACAGGAACCCTACTCATTCCAACAGAACCAATAAGATTCAAATAGTTACATTTGTGTCGTAATAAAGGTTAAGGATTTATGTTGATTAGATGTTTATTATTGGTTTTTTTAGGGACACTACAAAAGTTATTCGGAACTGTCAGTCCAAATATTGTTATCTACATACTGTCAAAAAATTGGCAGTCCTTCCAATAAGAAGGATCGTCAAAATTGTCTATTTTAGAAGTGTCAAATTTTTTGACAGTTTGACAGTCCTGCCAAAAAAAATTTGACAGCCCCTGAATTAGAAGTGTAGTGTCCCTAAAAAAAAATCCTTATTGTTCTGCGACCTTCAAATAGCAGTGAAACAATACAAAGGAGACCGACAGTTAAAACATATGCAAACCTCTTGACAGCCTACCTCGATATCTGTCATTTGAAGCTACATCGCATCAAATTATGCAATCACACAGGACCCGAAAAAATCGAAGGTCCCAAAAACTTTAACCTCTCTGTATATTTACTAATGTGAAATCTTCATTTTAATATTTAGTCATCTCTATTTTTTAGAAACTGCAATAATATATCCTTAGAATGTCAAAAAAAAAATATTTTTTATAATATTTTAAAAAAATTATTTTTAGTATTTGTACATAATTCTTAGAATATCAGCCACTCAAGGCCACAAGGACGTTCTTTCCAGCTTCAACCAATGCTGAGAATGATGGAGGAAGTCAGGCCATTGAAAAAATGCACATCATACTCTCATTGATTGACTTTGCATTAGGGAGCCCCATGATCCAACCGTTGCATCAATCTGTTAAATGTGGATGGAAGAAATCGAAGTAAGAAGCATGCTTGTTTTGAATTCCTCAGGTCTTCAGAAGCATGGCACTGGCATGGTCTGCACCACCAGCCAAATTCTAGTGAACCCGGATCTAACAGTAGGTAAATTTAGGAAATATTTGAATAATTGTTTAGTTTTCCAAGCATTCTGAAGAGTGGTTTGACTTCAGGGGAAATTTTTGTCCTCGCTAGCTCATCTCATTGGACAGAGGAAATTTTCTGAATAAATATTTTCTGCAGAACAAATGTGTGTCATCCTAGTATGGAAATTTTCCTAAAGGATATCAAAATTTGGGGAAATTGAGCAGACAATACCAAATTTGCAAAAATCTCAAAATCGGATACAAAACGTGGTAGCTTATGGCGTTTTTGTTTATTTGCAAAGAAAACGCCATAGTCTAGTATTTTCTTTGATGTTAAAAAAATCAAATAAAATATCATAGCTTATGGCATTGTTTGACAATATATTTTAAAAATATTTATGACATCAACGATTATATTTACAACGACTATTTTTTCTTCTATTTAAGGGTTCATAGTTCACATTTTTTTTCCTACCATCTCTCTTTCTCGTACCCTCTCTTTTTCTCCTACAATCTTTTCGAACTCCCTTGCTCTCTAGAAGAAATTTTCTCTGCAAACTCTCTCTTACAGTTTTATACAAGCTATTAGAAGCTCTCCATACAATCTCACATTCACCATGGATCAAATACTAAGAATAGTATGTTAGCATGGAGCTAGTACACTAAGATGATCTTACGAAGGAGATATAACTCAACTTCTTTTAAAGCATCGGAATATTACTTTACATAATTTAGGATAAAATGCAAAAAATCTTTCTTAAATGAATCACTTTTGCAAAATAAGACCCGATAGATGTTATGCTCAATTAAACAATAAATGGTTTGAAAGTTAGATCAAATGGTCCCCTTCCGTCACAGATTTGTTGCAAGTGAAAGTTAGAGGAACGTTTGAGACGGATTTTATATATAAAAAAAAAAATCTCGATATACCCAAAATATCCCTAATAGTCTTCCCTTACCTATGTGTTGGATTTAATGGCAGCTAAAGGAAGAATTTGTGGTTATATTTAACTAATTTGTATATATTAATTACCCAAAATTTCCTCATAGTCTTTCCTTAAATTTGTATATATTTAACTAATATATTTTCTTATTATCCATATTAGTTAATATACAAATAAATATATATATATAACTATTAGTTAATATACAAATTAATTTGTATATATTAATTTCTCTCTCTCTCTCTCTCTCTCTCTCTCTCTCTCTATATATATATATATATATATATATATATATATATATATATATATATATATATATATATATATATATATATATATATATTAGGATAAACGAGATATGAGCCATAGTGCTCATATTTCTACATGACTCATGCACATGTGGACCAATATGAATAGAGACCCCTACATCTCATGTGCACCCATGTGCACTAATACACTATATTCCACCATATATATATATATATATATATATATATATATATATATATATATATATATATATATATATATATATATATTCACGTGTGCACGTAAATATATTTTTAATATGTTTGATAAATTATTTTCTTCCCTAATTATGAGAAAAAGTTAGGTTTTTGTTGAAACAAAGAGATAAAGTTACTTTTCAAATTATTTTCTTCCAGAATTTTGAGATAAGCATAATAAGTATTCCCTAGTGAACATATGATCTGAAAATACGATCGAGAAATAGATTATTTAAACTAATATATTATGTGTTATATAAGCATTAAATTAATTAATGTAAAAAAAAAATCACGTGAATCATCCACATAAATCCTTGTATAGGCAATGCGATCAATATCCATGAAAGTTGACCAAGCCAACTAAACTTAACATAGCTACCGGTTACTAAATTCAATAACAGCTCTACACCAAGGTACATCCTAATTAGCTCGTGAGAGAGAACTCATCATCAAAATATACATGATTCCCTATAATATGTGACTCTAAAATCTGTATAACATCCGCTAACGTGATTGTCATCACCCCCATAGAAAGTTGGAATATATTGCGTTGGGGACCAAAGATAAATGAGACTCAAAATCAAACGTCTATCGATACATAAAAAACGTTACTCATCAATGTAGTGAAACACGAAGGCATGCACCAAGACATCCTAGGCGCTAGTCAGCTCCCATGTACCACTGTTCTTAAGGAACAGGCATATATCATGATTTTGCAATCATTGTTAGTATATATATATATATATATATATATATATATATATATATATATATATGCAAAGAAATTCTTCTTAGATATACACTTTTAGCAAAATAAGACTCAGTAGACGTTTGCATCAATTAAATTCTCAAGCATTAGTTAACTTGATAAAAATGTCCCTCCCGTCAACTAATCGTTTAAAGTGAACGTTAGTGGAAGTTTATTTTTTTAAAAATTAATGAAATACACATCTCCCCCAACCAACGTTGCCCCCCCCCCCCCCCCCCCCCCCCCCTCCTCCTCCTCCCCCGCACTCCCCCTCCCCCTCCTTTACAGAGTACAGACACCCCCCCCCCCCCCCCCACCCCTTCCTCTCCACGCACCACTAGACCCCGCCACCCGTGCTGCTGTTGCACCATTGTCGCTGCTGCTCCGCCGTCACTGTTGTTGTTGCGCCGCCATTGTTGCACCGTTGTCGCCAAAGAAGGAGGAGGGCTGCCGGAGAGGGGGAGAGAGAATGGGGAAGAGATTTTTTCACTTTACCCTTAGGTGTTAGAGGGGTATAATCGTCGTTTCATATCTAATTTGATGTCCATTATCGACAGAAATCAAATTTGGTGCAAACTGCACCAAATGTAAAATTTGAGAATTTTTTTAAGTTGGGAGTCTTTATTTTTGGCAAAAAGTGTATATCTAAGGAGGGTTTTTGCATCATAGACATCGTGTATCGTCACATCTCTCTCGTCTTTGTCGCATTGTTGAATGCTTGCAACTCAAAGAGTACCGGAAGATTGTGTGACTTCTAAGATCATGACAAAAACAAATAACAATGTTATATGTCTCATTCTCGATTGGTAATGAAAAAAACTAAATAACCAAAATCACGCAATCTCACATATTTTTGTTTAGTTTGAAGGTCTCGTATAATGTTCAAAATTTGTGTTTAAATCTTTATTTTGGACGGGTAGCCCAATTCAGCCATTAGGACGAAACTCAAACCCTATTCTGGACAATATGAAAATCTAAATACAATTATTCAATATTATATAAGACCCTAAAACTAAATAACTCTATAATTCACAATATACTAATGTCTTTATTGCCTGCGATAGAAATGGATAAAAACCTTCACCACATGGTCGATCAAATGCAGTAGCTTCACTTGTACAAAGCTAAACTTCATTTGACATGATTAATGACTGAAAATTTAATTAGACAATAATTGAAGAGAGAATACATAAATGCCAAGCCAATCGGTCACAGAGGCAGAAAAACCCCTCTTAACTTCATTAATCCAACATAGAAAATTTATACACAAACTCCACCAAATGGAGCTCCCTTTATTCCCAGAAAGAGAGCATAGAATGGAAGAAAAAGCACTAAGAATATCAATAAACTTTTCAACAGCAAAACTCCTACCAGTACCAACAAATTACAGAACAATTTAAAAACAAAGAGACCTTAGGCAAAGAACCAATACAATATGACATAATTAACAAGAAGATTCCACCATGACTCAACTTCTTGAAAGCAAGATAACAAGAAGATTCGTCCCCCGGGAACGTGTCCATCAGCTCCCTATGATAGCAGTCATATATTTACTAATCGCAGAGCTGTACTGGACGTCCAGGCACACTGGTTTCATGTAAAGAAAATATACTGTCAATTTCTTCAATCTCTCTTTCGGGAGTCAGTGACTCAATATCTCAGAAACACGCTGTTCTGCATCATCTGGGATCTCCCTGCCTGGAACCTTGACCTTCAAAAGGCTGGAATACCTGTCCAAGCAGTTTTATGTTAATAATTTATGCATCGATTTCCATGCAGCAAACTTCAATAATGATATGCTCACTCATTGGGCGTAAATAGGTACTCATGTTCCGTGATGAATGCAAGCAAGGCCTGTTGATGGAGAAAAGACAGTTGGGATAATGTCCAACAATAG